>CM031244.1:123368526-123968526 GCA_018340775.1 Taxus wallichiana var. yunnanensis | reverse complement strand
TTCAACCACACTAGTAATGCTATGTGGCATTTACAGATTTTCAAACTGGAATATTAATATAGAAACATATCCAAGACAAGAAGTGCACATCCATCAGCCAGGCTCGACATTTAGCTGAAATGGTCAATATGATTATCCACTCTCTCTTCAATAATACAGATTAGGATAAGTAGAAGAGCATGCTCGGGCCAACACACAAGCCAAAGATAAAGTCGGGGGGTGTAATAGTAGTGGATCTTGAAGAGAGTAATCCACACTCATATAAAAGGTGTATGTTTCCAAAGCATATGTATAATATATGGGAGTGGGGTCTTATTAGAATTCTAAGGGTTGTAAGAGTAAAGATAAGAAGCAAGAGACAATTTTAAACTAAAGGTTGTAGTACCATTAGGCGGTAACCATGTACTCTAAAGGGAACAAAAATGTAATAGTAAAAATCTATCCTAGTTTAATACATGTTATATCAACATAACCAATCAACCAATATAAACGAAAGAGTTACGGTTATGAACACTTACCTTTGTGAAGACATTGTCAATGCATTAACCCCTCCAAACTTAATAGCACCTTGTGAGAGTTTTCATGGGCGAATCACAAGAGGGATAGGTCGAATACCTAAGTAGTCCAATGTTGGGGACTCCAAAGAATAAAATAAACCCTGTTGGCACGTTTCCTCTTCTTGATACTCCTCATAACCCGATCGACACAGTCACTTGTAGGGGTCTCAATTAAGAGATACCCCATACCACGCAGCCCTCAAAGAACTCAGCAGAATTATGCATAAATCCAGATCCTTTTTGATTGATCTAAAAAGATCAGCAACAAACACTCATAACCATCTCACAAACCGACATGCTCTACAACACATAATAGATCCAAAGATCTCAACTTGCAAACCCACAATTCTTGCAAACATAGCTTACAAACACACTAAACAGGCTAGTCCAGACTACAGCTCTAGCTCGTGCAGGAATCGTCCCTAACACAAGTATAGAGGCATGCTTCACAACAAGTGACCCATAAGACATTAGATGTGTCCCAATCCTCTATGCAAGAATAGGGCCTACGTGATAGCTCAATGCAAAATGAGTCGGCTAAACAATTATGATTATGAGATAGGTGAACTCGTCCCGACTCCTTGAATAATGTTGAACTTTTGAAATTCTAAAAGTTAATATCGAATTGAGCCTTGCTAGTGAAAGGATGTATAGTTATGAGAGAAAAAAAATTTCCATAAGTTCTGCACTATGGGAATTTGGACATTTGTATTCCCCAATCTGAATTGGGAAATGAATACCTCCTTTGCGTTTATCCACTAGTAAGCAATGGATTTTGAAAAGATGACGTGAAAGTTCCATCAATGTTATTTTATCACTGACATATTTAGGAAGTTTGTAAGGAGCTCCTACAAATCCATCAACTCATATATAGGAGTAAGAGGGAAACTGGATAAACCAAGTTCCCCATTGTTTTATCACCGCCTTGGCATCTTTTGAAAATATTTCCTATGGGTTTCTCCTCAGTGACCGGATTATATAAAATAGGAAAGCATTGTTTACCCTTCAAAAATGGTGAGAACAATTCTTGAAATCCAACTGTGGGTAAAAGTGAAAAACACTATTCTTTCTAGGACCCATTGTACCTCTAGTTGTTAGCCCTAAAAATATCCTCCTTCTCGCTACAACATAAATCAAATAAGAGGTCATATAAAAATGACATGTCATCCTTACCTCAATCAATTGCTTATGGAGAGTATTGCTAACGATACTTGCCCAATCAATAAACATCTTTGCATCAAGAATGATACAAATGAACTTGTACATCCAAGGATGAAAACTTCTGGCGGAAGGAAGGCCAAAAACCCTACTAAGGAGAGTAATCATGTCTCCTATTTCTTCATGAAACTCTACCCGAAACAACTTTTTGGGAATTCTTGAAGTCTGAGTTTTTGGTTTGACCAACCAATTTTTATTAACCAACTTCAACCATCTCAAAGGATTTTCATCCCATAATCTGTTGTGCCGATTCTCGTGTGATGTCAAAGCATTGTCTTCATGGAGTGGCACTCTTAACAAATCTTCCATATGATCTAGAGAATTGAGCAGAAAGGTTCATTTCTGTCATTAAAAATTCCTCCACGCTCAGTGTCATAATGTTCAGCACAAACTAGGAAAAATTAAGCGTATTGTATGGCAACGGGAAATGCCGCCGCTTGAGGCAAGCCGCAACGATAAATCCTTTTTGAGAAAATAGTCATCCCTTCCCGTCTTACCCTGACACAGAACTAAACCATATCTACGTGACCCATATCGGTATCCAAAATATTATCATATGCTGAATTTAAGGATGATGCTGGAACTAACCCTTGATATGCGTATTTTAACACTGATTTATTGGAACGTTCACCTATTATAAAATTTATTTATTATTATTTTTAAAGAAACGTGGAAAGCCAAAAGAAAACCAAGACACTGGAAAGGTGTCGGGTCTAAGTCTCCTGGACCACCGTTGCCGCAAGAATAATACGACTCTTTGTATTAAAAAATAAAAAGAGATTTAGCGAATGCCAAATTCAAAACGACCACACAAAAATATTGAGGCAAAGCTCAAATCACCATCCTAAAAAATAATACAATTTTAGATCACTTTTACACTTTCAACAACGCGTTGAATCTTCGAAGCTCCTTTTTTTTAAATATTCATTGTGTGCGTGAATATCTCCATCCACCCTTGACACGAGAAAGTTGTTGTCTCCTCAACATGCGTAGCACCATGAATATCTTCTTTTTAAAATAATAAATAATAAAAAGAAAATATGAGTAAACCCGCGTTGAACTTCACCACATTGTGCATGCGTAAGCATTCTATTTTGGGTTGTTTTTTAAACTTATTCCTCCTTCCAAAGCATGCGTGGAAATTGTTTGGGCTGCTGCATGGATTTTCCTTTTATTTTTGTTATGTTTTTCTCTGCAGGCTGCGTGGATACTCTAAACAGATGCATGCTCAATCTCCTCTTTTCAGGTTGTGCCTGAATTTCTTTCCTTCAAACTCCACTGATCTTATTCCTCCGGGCAGTGTATCATCTCCTTGAACAGGACTGCGTGGATTTGTGAAACTCCAAACACATGCTACGTGGAAAATATGTTTGTCCTTTCTGCAGGTGTGAGAAACCTTCAACTTGCATGGAAACTTGACAATGAACAGCTTTTAAACATGGGCCTCTGTTTTGGCATTTTACTTTTGTCTTTTCTGCAGGCTACGTGGGCATTATCCTCATCTGGTGCGTGGAAACTTGTCTTCAACCTGCGTGGATAACTCTGCAGTGAACAACTTCCAAAAACAAATTAATCACGTGGTCTTTCACCTTCAGGGAATGAGATTTCAGATCAACCTAACTATGGCATGCATGGATTGTTGTTTTGGCTGCGTGGATTCCTCCTGAATATTCATTTGATATTATTCCTCCTCTTTAAGAATGCGTGAAAACTTACTTTTTCTTTCTTCCTTACCTGCATGGATTGTCTGGCATGGATCTTCCTGAATATTGCGTGGAATTTGAGAGAAAAATGCAATGAGTGAGCTTGGTTATGGGTAGATATCTCCTCCTGGTGCGTGGAAACTATCCTTGGGTCTGCATGGAAAGATTGTTCTCTGCCTGAAGGTTGCGTGAAGGATCTTGACTGGCTTCTAGCTGCTGCACAAATTAACAACAAACAAAAACAAACAGCTATGTGGAATTTCACCTTCTTTGCTGCATACGGGATTTGTTTGGGATTCCAGATCAACCTTTGCACATGCATGAAATTGCCTTCACCTTTGCAAGCATGGATCTCAGAAATTTCTTGCTATTGCTTCCCTCCAATGGAGACAACTACCTAAAACTCTCAAGGTTGCCTGGCTCTAGCTAATGCCCGTGTCAGGTTTCCGTGTGAAAGTCGGGTAGTGTCTGTAGAATAAGTTTTTCTTCTTCTGGCTCTGGATATCTGCAATATCTCCTTGTTTCTCCTTCTTCCCAATTTCCTCTACTTCTGCAACCTCTTGTAACCGTCTCCTCATCAATTCCGGATGATAGAAGCAAAATTAAAATTGTCTACGGAAATTGGAAGCGGAAGAAAAATTGCCCCCAGCACTTGCTCACAGCAATTACGGCAATTAATAATAAAAAGAAAAGTTCTTCCAAGTTTGTCGAACAACTTCTATGAGTATTAAATTAATATTTATTAATTAAAAACCCTAAAATTTAATAAATATTAATTTTATTAAATAACAAGATAAATATCAAATAAATATTAATTAAATAATTAAAAGACGGTTTGTGGCGTAGCGGGAGAAGGGCTCATTCAAAATGGATGAAACGAAAGCCAAAATGACCGTGATTGCGATGAAGGAGAACAATCACGCAAGATAACACTTTTGAATATTTTTTTCACGATTACTAATTTTGCGAAGTCAAAATTAGCTAATAACACACATCTCACCCAAGCAACGGTTTTAAAGGTGATTACGCAAATTCCTTGTCAACAACAAAGGTTGAGTGTCTTTGTTTATCGTACCTTTTCACTTCAAACTCATTAGTCGAAGGTGCTTTTTTCCATTTGACTACTTGCACACCCAAAAAAATTTCTACTGTTTTTAAACAAATTAGTGTTTGTGGTTTCATTTTGAAGGTGCTCATGATTAATGATTATCTTTGATTATTTGTTCTCAAATTTCAAAACTACTTCATTAAGTTGATGAAGGCATGGGGAATTAGCGGGGATTAGCTTGGGTCCGCTTCAAGCTTGGTGACTCTTTCCTGCAAATTGGCAATATTATAATTTTTCTCCTATAATCGTATTTGGAACATATTTGAATCCTACTCTCTCATTTCTAATTTAGCGAAATACTTGGCGTAATTATATTTTGGTGACAAGACCCTGTGAAGGCAAGGAGTTTTAAACTCCTATGTTAAAGGAAGTCCAATTGATGCGGCCTCCTTCTCTATAAAAGCATGCGACTTCTACACCTTTCTTGTTTCTTGAGCAAAGCAAGTCTCAAAGAATATGTATGAAATTTGTATTGGAAAACCAAAATAAGTCAGAGCGACACATAAGAAATATTAAAATAAAAATGCCCTAATTACTAAAACACCAAAGAACAATGATCAATGTGAACCTAACACAAATAGGGACAAGATGTTCGAAAGCAAAGGTGCACATGAATTAACGACGTAGACGAGTAAAAGGACATGGAAAAAGGGAAAAAGCAAGCGAGACTCAAATTGCAAATGATGTTGGCCGACGTGAACGTGGATCAACGGGACTACACACGCCTACCAACAAGATAGATGCGAGTGAAAACTAATAGGTCGTCAAAATGGACAAAATTGCGAGCCAAGGAAGAAGCACTGAAAAGCATTAGTAAGAGTGCACCATTCTCTCTATGCAAACAATTAGCTTCCAGCCTACATGCTTTAAAAAAGAACTACCAAATCCTAAGGAAGTCAAAGCAAATCCCTGTAATTCCTAACAAATCCTAGACGAGCTCCTTATGATAAAGCTTAGAAACATTTCGTGGACATTTTCGTTGCTTTTGTTGAACGAGAGTCGCATCAAGGTAGGTAACGATGTTATGGACAATGATCTCAAGATTTGCTTCGTGCATATCCAAATCACCCCAAGCAAAAATTTCCTTGTTTTTCATGACGATTTCACGATGTCATGCTTTGCAATGCTTTTCAGTAACAATCTCCAATCATAACTACATGGGAGTTATCATTGTCATCAATTTGGGCATTGATGGTATACTCCACAAGCATGGAGCTGCCATCTTGAGAGTGATAAAGAGCGTTGGCGAATTTAGCAATTTTATAACTTATCAATTCGACATTGGCGAAAAAAATATTGCATAAAGGTGTTTTTTCAAGTAAATACCAAGGTAATAATGTTGACATTTAATTCTCTAATAAATGAAGGAGCTTGAGAATTGCCTCATCGTTGACAAAAGCGAGTAAAGAGCCAAGTGTATTCGACATTGATTTCAAGTTCAACATACCATTTTGTTACACTTAGATTTTTAACAAATTTGTGGCATCTCCATCACCTTAGCATCAAGAATTATATGTGTTGTCCGGGCTTGTCCACAATGAGTTATTTTAGAACACGATCGACTTTTAGTGAATTGGTGGAGCAATCTATTGGATCGAAATTCATTGGGATGGTTGATGTAGTCCGAGTTATTTGAGTTTTTCTAAACAGCATTAGGCTTTTTAGCAAGTTGGTTGATGGTGTTAGTTTTGTACTTTCTGAAATGAAACGTAAAATTCAACATCCTTTTAATTACCCAATTGGTGTTTCTCAAAAAAGGGCGGAAGAGCTGGTTAAAAATGTAAAATCATCCTTAGTATCAATGTTAAACTTGACATGTTCATATTGGAATGGATCATAGACATGGGAGGAAGATTCTCTTGTTGATCTTCCTCAAAGATGAGAAAATCATCGTGTGGATCTTCATTCAAATAGATAACGAACATGGGAAAGATCCTCTTGTGAATCTTCAACCATGTTACATTTCATGATTGGTAGAGATTGAGTAAAATCGATACATGAGGTGTTTCCCTCTAAAGGATGGGCGGGACAAATGATTTAAAAATTAAAGATGAAAAATCATTGTTAGTATCAAAGTGAAAATTGACAAGTTCGTATTGGAATAGAGCGTAGAAATGGGTGGGATGATCATCTTGTAAATCTTCATCAAAGATGAGAAGATCATCATGTGGATCTTTCCCAAAGACGGAATGTCATCTTGTGGCTTCGTAGATGATCTTTGTCCGAATTCACATCAAATATGGGAAGATCCTCTTTGTGAATCTTCAACCATGTTACATTGGATGATTGGTTGAGATTGAGAAAAAATGAACCATTAGGTGTTTCCCTCAAAGGTGTGTGAGGAAGGGATAAAGGAGCAACCCATATAAAATATGAATGGGTTGAGGCTTGCTAGAAAAACCCTAATGTGTTACATGAGAAAAGATAATAAGGCTTAGGAGCTTTTTAAAAAAATTACAACCAAGGTGAGCTAGGCAAATTGATAATGCTAAGAAGCCAAGAAAAGAACGTGAATATGACTCGCTCAAGAGCGAAGTGAGATTCAAGTCCAATTCACGAGAATGTTTATTAGATAGGAGTCAATATGATGATCTTCCCCTCTCTCTCTTCGATGATATAGAAGAGGATGCAAGGAGAAGCCCATACTAAGGCCAACACGGAAGCCAAAGATATAGCATATGGGTGTGTAATAGTTGTGGATCTAGAAGAGAGTAATCCACATTTGTATAGAAGGCATAAGGTTACAATGCCTATGTCTAAAATATGAGGGTGGGGTCTAACTAAAATCCTAAAGGTTATAAGGGTTAAAAATACTAAGCAAGAGCTAATACTAAATTGAGGGCTGCAATGTCATTAGGCAGTAAACATGTGTTATAAAGGGAACAATAATGTATTAGACAAAGATACGCTACACTATCCTGGAGTAATACATGAGACCATAGTAGGAAAACTCGCCAAAACCAAAAACTCGCTGACCCCAAAAAAAAAAACTCGTCAAAAACTCGCCAATATTCGGCCAATACTGGAATACTCAAGAACTTAAAAATACTCAAATTTCTTTAAAAACATAAATTTTAAGCAACACATAGCTACAAAATGTATTAAATGAGCCCATAAAATGTTGGAGAAGTGTTTTCTATTAGATTTGAATACAAATACAATACAAAATCGCATCATCATGCGAATACGACAACCGGCCGATACTAGTCCCCACACTCGGGCATTGCGTCTCCACGCTCCTCCTGAGAAAGGTGCGAATCGGCTCGATCATGGAACTAGATGATGGTGCTTTGGTGGCTCCTCTCACCGCATGTTGGAGATCACCTCCAAAGATGTCATCCACCCAATATCTCCTGAGTCCCGCTAGTGCTTCTCCCTCCATAGCCTCCCTCTCAAAAGAAGCAATCTCGTCTGTTGTGAACGTAGGGTTTTCCTCTTCTTGCCCAGGCCACTCACGGTATGGATCTATCTCATCCAAATCAATGAGCTCCACTGATGTCGCCTCAACTTTTTTTGTGCGAAACCGGAGATCAGACGCACAAAAACCAAGTCGTTGAGCCTTTTTTGAGTCAACTTGTTGCGCTTCTTCGTGTGATTAGTCCGAGCACGGGAGAATACTTGTCGAGTTTTGGCGAGTACTCGCCGAGTTTTGGAAAGCTACCCAATATTTTTAATTACTAATCTGTCTACAGGCAATCAAAGCTCATGATTCTTTCAGAAGATTGCAAGAAGTTGCTTGGTCCAAAAAGGTGCAAAAATGGATTTTATGAAAATAAGAAAAATATTGCCATCACTGCGTGGAGCTCGAGAAAATATGCACTTTTAGAGAAAACGACACCTGAAACGGAGCCACAGAATGAAAGTTATGGCACATGCAAGTTTTTGCTGCTACATCTTCCCGGACCCTTTCCAAAAATGGCAAATTTTTTTCTATGCTTGTGTTTTCTTCACCAAAAATCCAAAAAAGGAAAGAAATGTTGTCTTTGGCGAAGTTTTTAGCGAGTTTTTCAAGCGAGTATTCCAACTATACTCGTGAGTTTTTTTGCATTTTTGGCGAGTTTTCCTGCGAGTTACTCGTTTAGCATAATTTTGGCGAAGTTTTTCTAAACTCGCCGAAGTTTTCAAGCGAGTATTCCATCTATGCATGAGACATCGCATAATCAATCACCAACATAAATGCAATACTTAGGGTTAGGGATACCTTTGTAAGGACATTGTTGACATAATAATCCCTCTTAGGTTAGTAGCACCTTGTGAGAGTTGTCATGGGTGGATCACAAGAGCGGTGCAGAGAAGACCTAAATAGACCAAAATTGGGGACTCCAAATACTAAGGTAGACCTTGCTTGTGTAACTCGTATTCTCGATGCTCCTAGATTTGCGAGTGAATGTAAAGTGGATTATGTGATAATATGTTTGCGAAATGATAATAATGACGCATATAAGTAGGGAAACATAGCTCAAGTCATGATCTCATTTAGCTAACAAAGACCGACGAGTTGGCTAGAAACAAGTATCTACTAGACCTGCAATGACTAGTTGGTTGGAAACAAGTGTTTATTAGACTACATCGATCAATTGACCACAAGCAATCCATAAAAGGTAAAAGGAGGTAGAGAAAACCCTGGGAGAGGGTATGAAGAAGATCTAAAGGTGCTACAAGAAGACGATATGAAGGTGATATAAGGTGGTCGTCAAGTGGTAGTAGGAAGGCATGCCAAGGCAAGTGTCACAACAATTTCTCATGAAGTATTGCTTACTTACCACCTAAAGCACTCAAGGGCCTACATAGAGGGATAGCTCATAAGATTTAAAAATAAGGTGTCTACAAAGTTACACACAAAAGGGACAAAGTACTTTTTGCAAATCACGTTAAGCATGTGCTTATACTCATGGGTGTGAATCGGTATAAGATAAACTTTTACTTATTAAAACTTATATCCACAATTAAAACATTCAAATAGCATAACACAAGGCAACCCTAGATTTACGTGCAAAATCCTCTCTCGAGAAAAACCGTAAAATAAGATTGTTTGGATCTACCATCCAAATCCAACCAAAAATTAAATGTTTTCCAAATGTTCATAGGCACCAACCTACTGGAGAGACCAATCCCCCAAGCCAAGCACCAACTCAACCGGTTCATCAACACCAACCCATCAAGATACCAATCCCCCAAATTGTGAGTGTGAAGCATAGACGTCAACAAAATAAGCTTCCACCTTTTGTACTTGTTTCTTCAACTTGAATGATGGCGATTCTACTTCTTTTCACACAAATAGATCGGATCATACTTTCAACATGGATGTTGGTCTAATTAATGAAATCAGATAACAATATATTTCTACTATTCCTTCTTACTCTTTACTCAAATGATATTCTCATTTTACTTCTGCTCTTCTCTCTCATACTTCTCTCAAAATGATTTTCAATTATATTCTACATTTTGATCTCAACCTTTTTAGCTCCCTTACATATCTTCTCATGCCTCTTAACAAGAGGGTCATCCATTCCAAAGGGTGTCCCTTTTCTAAATATTAGTTAATCCTTTCAATTAAACATCAATACCCATATGAATTGGGTCGGCATGCTTTATTAATTATTAATCCTTTCAATTAAACATCAACACCCATATGAATTGGGTCGGCCAGCTTTATTAATTAAATGCTCCTTCAATTAATTGATGGCCATAAAGATATGAATAGTATATATAGGGGATTATAGGTAGTATTTCATTATCATTTGAGCATTTGAGTCTTATTATATGGTTTGGAGGTTGCCCCTCGAAGTGGCGAAGCTATTCTAATTGCATATTGAGATCATTATTCTGAAATATTGTGTTATTTGGTGTTCTATTGTTGCTCTTAATCTGAATTATACAAGTAATTTCATTACAAGTGGTATCAGAGCTGCGATCTGGGCCAAAATTAGGGCAAAAACCCTAATTTTTTGTTTCCACCACATATTGCGAACCAGAGCGAATTGGTGGGAGATATTTTTACCAAAGTTGTGAAACATTTCAAGTAAGGTTCCCTGAAAATTTCAGACTTTTTTGATTTATTTTGCAAAAGTTATTACAAATTTAGGTTTTTCATAAAATCGCTCCCTAGGGTGCAAATTGTGGAAAATTTTCAAGTTCTTTACATTTTCGAAAAGCTCTCAAAAAAATAGTATTAGTATCTTCTCTGGTGTTTTTTCTGTTCGGCCGAAATTGTATCGAAACCCTAAACCCTAAGGTTTGACATCATGGCGGGGCCTTCCACAAGAGCAAAAAGAATCCAAGTTATTCCATGTAAAACCCCGATAAAGATGGGGTAGTGATCAAGAGATGGAGTCGAAGGGGTAAATACAGATTCCTCAAGACTAGGTTTACCCTCGCTTGATCATAAGGTGAGCCAACTTGAGTATGAGTTGCGAAATGTACAATCCGAGATGGCCTCTAAAGGAGACATAGCCCAAATCAATCATCGGTGGATGATATCACGCAACATGTAAAGGGTAAAGGGTAACCAAGTATGGCCCAAATCCCGCCCATATCAACCAAGGAGGACCTTCAGTTCAAAATCATGGACAAACTAACCATATGGGATCACTTTTCCAAAGTCCCATCAAAATCAAACTTATCCGTAACCACTAACATGATGCCGAAAGTGGATATGCGCAAATTGATGGTAAGGATCCCCCGAATCGATAAATCAAATGGAGAACTTCTTTGAGTTACATCAAACACCATCAGACAAAAGGTGACATCGCATCCCTATATCTTGAACCCACCAATTTGTTCGTATCGATGGTTATGTGCTCGTGAGGCGTAAGAATGGTCTAGGTGTCACTGGACATTTTTTTCCGAGGAGTTGCAATCGCACTATAGTTCCAAAGTGTTTCAGAGAACTACTTTAGTCAATTAGCAAAGTTACAAAAAAAAGATCACCAAAGATTATGTGCATCAATTCCAAAACCTATCCTTAAGGGTGGAGAATATTCGTAAGAGAATCAATGATGATTTCTTGGGGGTCTTAAGGACCACATCGAGCATGAGGTACGTATGTTTAATCCAATCAAGCTTTCTGATTCTATTATCATGGCACGTCGTGCAGAGGAAAAAGTTATTTGTAGTAGGAGGCCACCTTTCATTAACACCAGAGACCGTAGTATCTCTTCCCCTTCATTTGCTAGGCCAATTAGACTGACTCCTCAACAAATGGAAGAAAAGAGAGCAAAAGGATTATGTTTTAACTGTGATAGAAAATATGGACCGGGACATAAATGTGCTGAGAAGAAGTTGTTCTATATTGATGGAGGTAATGAGGATGATGAGGAAGCTGAAATTATAGGAGAGGCTGAGGAACCAGTAGAAGATGAAGTAGAGGATCACCAACCTACAATTTTTTGCATGCATTGTCAGTATTAGTACTCCTCAAACACTCAAGGTTATTGGCTATCTCAAAAAACAAAAGGTGATGGTGTTGATTGACTCGGGGAGTACTCATAACTTCATAAATAGTAAGTTAGCTGCCCGCCTCAATTGTTTTATTTACCCAACTCCATAAATGCAAGTTATGATCATGGATGGTGGGACAACCAAGTGCACAGAAAGTGCCATAAGATCAAGCTTTCCATGGGAGACTACATGTTAGACTCACCTATGTTTGCTATTTCTATGGGAGGGGCAGATATTGTTTTGGGGGTCCAATGGCTCACAACCTTAGGTACTATAGAGATGAATTTCCAAGAATTGTTCATGCGATTTCATTCAGATGGAAGGACAATACAATCAATGGGATGGTAGCTAAGTCTCCACAGATTATTAGCTCATCATCGATGCGTAAGGTTCTCTTTAAAGGAGTGGATGGCTTTTAAAGAAAGCTATTTTCCATAAGTACAAAATACGTAGTCTTCAATGCCACCCGATCTTCGTAAGATGTGGATGCTCACTCATGTTTTTGATGCAATTCCAAAGGGACTACCACCAGCTAGGGATCATGATCATGCCATTCAGCTTGATTCCAGGAGCCAAACACCTAACATCGACCATACAGATACCCATATTCCCATAAAAGTGAGATCGAGAAAATGGTGGAGGAAATGTCAAGGCAGTGTATCATCGTGCATAGCCAGAGTGCATATTCTTCACCAGTGGTCATGGTACGTAAGAAGGATGAAACATGGAGGATGTGTCCAGATTACCGAGAACTCAACAAGTACACCATCAAAGATAAGTTTCCTATTCCAATAATTGATGATTTACTTGATGAATTGCATGGTGTTGTTTATTTCACAAAATTAGATCTTCGTTCGGGTACCATCAAATTAGGATAAAAGAGGAAGATGTTCATAAAACGGCTTTCAGGACTCATGAGGGCCATTATGAGTTTTTGGTAATGCCTTTGGTCTTACAAATGCACCCTCAACCTTTCAAAGCTTGATGAACACTATTTTTAGGCCATTTTTAAGGAAATTTGTATTAGTTTTCTTTGATGACATATTGATTTACAATAAGACATGGGAAGAACACTTACAACATGTAAATAAAGTGTCGAAGTTTTGGAGAAACATACTCTGTATGCAAAGCCATCCAAATGTTTTTTTGGTGTACAAGAGGTAGAGTACTGGGTCATATCAGATCCCATGAAGGTGTCAAAGTTGATCCTCGAAGATCAAAGCTATGGTGGAATGGCCAAGGCCCAAAATCTCAAAATCTTCGTGGGTTCCTAGGACTAACAGTGGTACTACGTAAGATTTGTGGGGATATGGTAGAATAAAGAACCCCACTCACCGCATTGCTAAAGAAGGATGCCTTCCATCGGGAAACGTAGCCACTAAATCCTTTGAGCAACCAAGGAAGCCATGTGCAAGACCCAGCTTTGGCTACTCCCAACTTCTCAAAACCTTCATGTTGAATGTGACGCTTCAGATCGTGGATCGGGAGCAGTTCTAATGCAAGAAGGAAGACCAATTGCATTTGAGAGTCGCCAATTCAAAGGAAAAGATCTGCTCAAACTTGTCTATGAGAAAGAAATGATGGCTATTCTTCATGGTCAAGCAATGGAGGCCCTATCTCATGGGTAGACACTTCAAGGTAAAAATTGATCATGATAGTCTCAAATACTTTTTGGAGCAAAGGTTATCATCTGAGGAACAACAAAAGTGGGTAACAAAAATGTTGGGTTATGATTTTGAAATCATATACAAAAAGGGTAAAGAAAATGTAGTAGCTGATGCGTTGTCCAGAAGGGATACATCCGCAGATGCCTTACTATGTGGAATGTCCATGTTGACGGCCGATTGGGTGGATGAAGCAAGATTGGAATGGAATCAAGATAAGGATACACAATCTCTAATACATAATATCAAGCAAGGATCTATGACATCTAACAAATTTGAGTGGAAAGGTAATGCCCTATGGTACAAGGATAGGTTATACTTGAGTAAAGATTCTCGAGTCAAGCATAAGATTTGCAGAGCTACATGCCTCACCCGCTGGAGGACACTGGGTTTTCAAGACATATCATAGAATAAAAAGAGAATTTTTTTGGGAAGGACTCAAGGGGGATGTACAAAAGTTTGTATCGAGTGTTTAGTGTGCCAACAGTAACAAAGGGGAAACAATTAAGACACTAGTGTCTGCTGCAACCCTTACCAATTCCTACAGAGATGGGAGGAGGTCTCCATGGATTTCATCACCGGATTGCCTTTTTCAGAGGGTAAGAATGTTATTTTCGTGATTGTGGATAGGCTCACAAAATATGCCCATTTTTGTGCCCTATCACATCCATTTCAGCAGCAAAGATACAGCCGCAACTATTTTTTTGGAGACAATTCAAAGGCTAGGCTACATGGAACCCCAAAGATAATCAGAAGTGATCGTGATCCTATTTTCACAAGTAATTTTTGGACGGAATTATTTTCATGTTTGGGTACTCAACTAGCTCACAATTCATCTTATCATCCTCAAACTGATGGGCAAATAGAAGTGGTCAACAAATGCTTAGAGGGGTATTTACGTTGTTTTGTATCAGATAAGCAAGAAAGGTGGATTAAATGGCTACCACTGCGTAATGGTGGTATAACACATCTTTTCATACCTCTTCTCAAATGACCCCATTTTTAGCATTATATGGTTACCATCCACCTTCTATCACTTCCTCCCCGAGGGTGCAACTAAGGTCGAGATGTTGAGGAACACATTCAACATCAACAATGTGTTTTGGCTAGTTTGAAGGAGAATTTAGCATTAAGCACAAAACAGATGAAACAACAAGCAGATCAACACCGTAGTGAAAGACATTTTGAAATTGGTGACTGGTTTTTTCAGACGTCTCCACTCTTTAAACAGATGTCCCTAAAAGCAACAGAAAAAGGAAAACAAACTTGCTCCTAAATATTATGGCCCTTATCAAAGTTCTACGTAAAATTGGTAGTGTTGCTTATAAACTAGAGTTGCCTCCATCTTCACACATACACCCAAAGATTCCATGTTTCATGCCCGAAGAAGGTTATGGACAGAAATTTGAAGCCCGCAGACAGAGTTACCGTAACTTGACGAGGAAGGAAGAATCATTTTGGAGCCAGAGAAGATTCTGCAAACACGTACTAAGAGGTTGAGAACTAGAGACATTAAGGAATATTTGATCAAGTGGAAGAATCTGAGCATAGAAGACGCCACCTGGGAGGATGAAGGTTTTTCAGCAACATCCAGGATTATTCAACGTTGAGGACAACATTGGTTTGAAGGGGAAGGGCATGCTACGCCCTTAACCTATTGCTTGTATTAGGATATGAGTAGCCGACTTGTGGCTTACCATATCATTTTATTATATCATTTATACTTTCTCATGCTTAATAGTCTCGGCCTCGTGATGGCCATAAAGATATGAATAGTATATATAGGGATTATAGGTAGTATTTCATTATCATTCGAGCATTTGAGTCAAAGAGATTTACAACAAAATCACAATGTATGTCACAACATCCATGGTGCTTGAATAATGCAATGATTAGCTCCCCTTTAATCCATGCTTCTCTTGGTAACTGCTCTTTTGTGGCAATGTACTCCATTCAACCTTTCTTTACTTGTTCATCAACTATTGTTTGTGATTTCCTTCTTCCACTGAGGTCTCTGTTTTAACCTCACTTTCTTCTACAAACTAAAATGCATCATGAACTGCAAAAACATATACCTTCTCCTCTTTTGACTAAACAATTCTCCTTGTATCAAGCAAGACCAAATGACTTTGGTGATGTATGTCTCCATTTGCTCATCTATGTTGGCATCACATGTTTGCCATGTGCAACTAATGTTGCACTCCCCTTCTGTTTCCAATTCAATCTTTGACATGTTATGAAATTTATGTCTTCCATCATTTTTTTTTCATCCTCATCTCTTGTTTTTCTTCAGACTGTTTCCACTATGAACATTGAGTTTTTCTTGCTTCACCATGGCTTTACCTACCAATGCACCATGTGCTTCTTGCACAAGCATAGTTTACTCTTTCTTCGGATTTTCCTACTTTTGCTTCTTCCAAACTTTTATGAATTCACCTTTGTGTTTAGCACGAGCATCCACTTTCTTGTTCTGATCTACAGGATTACTTCTACATTGTCTTGTTATATGTCCATACTTACTGCAATTATAACATATAATATCATCTCATAAGAGAGCAAATGAATTATAGCTTCTACCTGAGAAACCATACGAATCTTTGTTTTTCCATCCATACTCATTCCTCGCATGTCCTTTACAATCTACTACTTTGTGACTAAAATGATGCAAGTAAAGCAAAGCAATATCCATAAAATGATCTCTAGTACTTGATAGACTGCTTCAAAAAGAATGATATTCTGTGGTTTCTTATGGGAACATTATGCCACTTGTTTTTTCCTTTGTTTTTTTCTTGCAGGATTGTTCTTTTGAGGAGCCTTATCTTCTTTCTTCAGAAGGTTCAACAACTTTTGAATTCAAATCCTTCTTAGTAACCTCTTCTTTTCCTCATACCCAAGACATGTCTTGATGCATGGTGACCTTTGGCGATTTAGAATCTCATCTAGCACTTCAATACTCTTTTCAAACTTTATGTTGCTTTTCAATTGAGTATTTGTCTTCTCTAATTCCTTCCTCGGGGTAACAATTTTAGACTCTAGCTTCTTACAATCTTTTTCCTTTGTCTTCAATTGAATTCTCGCCTCTTCCTCTGTTTTCTTTGCCTCTTTAGGTTAATAACCATTTTTTCTAATTCCTCTAAACTTTGTGACATTTTTGTTTCCAAAGCACAATTTTCGTCTTCATAGTTTTGAATCTGTAATCTTTGTTTCATATTCTTTTTCTGCAGTCCCATTGACCTACTTTTGTGGTCATTTGTTGGACATTAATAAAATTATCTTATCTTAAGCACTTTTATCTCATCTAATGCATGGATGAGTTCTTCAAGACCTAGCTCTCCTTCATCTTTGACATCTTCTTCCTCTTCCAAGGTATCTTTACTTGTGGAGGCGTCATTTTTATTTATATAGTCATGAGCATGAGTTTCTTCTCTGTCACTGTTTGTTATGCTCTCGTCGTTGGTGCAATAGCTTAATTCAGATTCTTCCTTTTTAACTTTCTTTGAAGCTTTAAAAGTTGCTTCACGTTTTGATGGCTTCTCTATTTTTGTACTCATTCCATACACTCTGAGAATTCCATGTAACTCATCCATTTTCAACTGGTCTAGGTCTTTCATTTCTTCGATAGCAGAAACTTTGGCATCAAATCTTTAAGGGAAGAGACCTTAGTAACTTCCGCACTATTACCGATTCTTCAAATTTCTCCCCAAGCCCTTTGACAAAGTGTTGACAATCTCACCCACACGAAGAAGATAGGCTACAACATTTTCTTCATCTTTCATTTTCAAGCTTTCAAATTGTCTTCTATGCGTTTGGAGCTTAGCCTTTTTAATTTTGTCATCACCTTCATAAATGTTTTAAAGTTTGTCCCATATTTCTTTTTCTATGTTACAACGCATTACCTTGACACATTCGGATTCTGACAAGCCACATATGATTTCATTCATGACTTTTGCATTATTTTCACTAGCCTTCTTTCTCGGTTATATCCATTGGTGGAGTTTGTGGCGTTATATATCCAGTTACTAGTGCTTGCCAGATATCAAAACCAAGGGCCATTAGATATGTTCGCATCCTTAAGCTCCAGAACGCATAGTTTGTTTCGTCAAACAATGGAGCCTTGTTTGTGGAAAAACCTTTTTGAACATGATAACTAGTCTTTATTTTAACCTACTCGATACCAATTGCTAAACACACTTATACTAAAGGGGTTGGGGGAGGAGGGCGGGGTGAATCAGTATAAGATAAACTTTTACTTATTAAAACTTATATCCACAATTAAAGCATTCAAATAACATAACACAGTGCAACACCAGATTTACGTGGAAAATCCTCTCTCGGGAAAAACCACAAAATAAGACTGTCTGGATCTACCGTCCAAATCCAACCCAAAATTAAATGCTTTGCACCAACTCAACCATTTCGTGAGCACCAGCCCATTGGAAATACCAATCCCCAAATTGTGAGGCACTGACCTCAACAAAATAAACTTCCACCTTTTGTAGTTGCTTCTTCAACCGAATGATGGCAATTCTGCTTCTTTTCACACAAACAGATCAGATCATACTTTCAACATGGATGTTGGTCTAATTAATGAAATCAGATAGCAATACATTTCTGCTCTTCCTTCTTACTCTTTACTCAAATGATATTCTCATTTTACTTTTGCTCCTCTCACAATGATTTTCAATTATTTTCTGCATCTTGATCTCAACCTTCTTACCTCCCTTATATATCTTCTCATGCCTCTTCACAAGAGGGTTGTCCATTCCAAAGGGTGTGTCCCTTTTCTAAATATTAGTTAATCCTTTCAATTAAACATCAACGCCCATATGAATTGGGTCGGCCTGCTTTATTAATTATTAATCCTTTCAATTAAACATCAATGCCCATATGAATTGGGTCGGCCTGCTTTATTAATTAAATGCTTCTTTAATTAACTCTATGTCCTTTATTCAATCGCTGGTCTTCTTCATTAAATCGCTGCTCATGAACTAATGTTGTATACACAAGGTGAAGTCACTGGGCCCTTAGACTAAATCGTTGGTTCACACATCAAAGCAAGTCGCTGTAATTTAACACCAAGATCACTGTCAACATCTGATCACTGTCAAATACAATCAGATCGCTGCTGCACAAAATCCAAGTGCCTTTGCTGCAATACACAAAATCCAGATCACTGCTATAATAAATCATTGGCACTTCAAGTAACAAACCTGTTATATAATGTCCAGATCGTTGCTATTATGTATACATGATCGCTGCACAATCTCCTTAGAAATCAAGAACTCCTATTCTGCGCCTTCTCTTTTGGCATCAGCAACTCCTTTGACATCAATGACAATATTTCCAACAAATCCTTCGCGTTGAATGTCTTAACCCTAAGTTTTTTCAGCTATCATACTTTGCGCCACATGAACAAAGTAAGAAGAAGGCACGTGTACAAAATTGCAGCATATCAAATGCAATAAGCTTCAATATAAAGAAACACGCCATCATCTGTTATCAAGGTGTTTTGTGCACAGATTCCTAATCCCTTTTTTGAGACCATCATTGCTTGAACCTGCAGTATACTCATCAAGAATTTCATTATATCCCTGGCAGGCACGTATACAGCAACCAGAATAACTGCAGCTCAACATGGAAATACAGTTGAAAGAGAAGGAATAAAACTTTGGACCATTTGAGTTCTGTGGATGACTGGCCTGATCTCTTCCAGGATATGGATAAGGATAAAGATGAGATGCCATGAGCCTTTATTTAAGGTTGCAGATGTATATAGTAGGATTGACAGCACAAAATAGTGTAGCATTTTGGAATAATTGCTAAATTCGGAGGAAGCTCTAAGGCTGTGAGCCTTTATTTAAGTTGGCAGATGTATATAGTAGGATTGACAGCAGAAAATAGTGCAGCATTTTGGAATAATGGCTACTTTTGGAGGAAGCTCTAAGGCTTGTAAAAGCTAATAAATGTATTGATATACTTTAAATATTTGATGGGGCTTTGGCAGGGTAGTGGTCTGGTTAGTGTTGTCTTTTGTTGATTATTTCAGTATGGGAAGATCCTGAATAAAAACCCTTTTTTATTGATCAGGAAGAAAAATATAGGTACAAAAGAAACAGCTTCAATTAATGTGAACATTGTGTTTGCCCTTCCCACTGTTTCTTTCTACTTGAGAGTTTTCGTTAAATTGGTTTTGTGGTATAGCCAGTTTCTCTTCTATTGAACTGAATGTTTACTGCTCTGTGAGGTTATGAAAGGTATACGTTGTGTCATGTCTGTAATGCATGAAGTAAATTCTTGGGGTGACCACTACAAATGTCATTTTGGATGTTAACTGTGACCAAAACACTAAATCTTTGCCACATTTCACACAGTTTATAATAGAGAAATCAAAGTAGAGGCTCAATAGAATATTTTGGTAGCCAAAACCAAAAAGCAGTCTGTTATAATATCTAGAAATTATACAATTCAGTTAGTTGCATATGTGTGTAATTGTCATTTTCAAAAATATATATTCTTTTCATTGTGTATTTTTTTCTTCTAATTAACTGTGTTTTGTATCATTTAATTATACTTTTCTTTTGATTGAGTTTTATGTGAAAAGTAAATTAAACATCCCACATGCAAATACGTTACAACTCCTAAAGTAATAGTTAACTACAAAAGAATACTGCATTTCAGTATGGTTTTCATGTGGGTCATTCTAATTTTCTGTGGTATTGACCTAAGTCACAAGGTTCGTGTTCATGTTCGTGTTCGTGTTCGTGTCCGTGTCCATGTCCGTGTCCATGTTCGACCATGATAACATTCAAAAGAAATTCGCCAAAGGATAAAAATCAGCCAGAAAAAATCGTCATTAAATTCAAGATAATTTAATAATAAAATAAATTTTAATAATTAATAATTTAATTTAAAATGAAAACTAAATCTAATTAAAAAATTAAATCTTTTGATCTAATTAAAATAGTAGAAATATTTATATCTAATACTAATATCTAAAATATTCATTAATTATAATACCTAAAATATTCATTTAAAATCTAAAGTAATACTTAAAAGCTATGTAGCGATACGTACCTGCAGGGTATGGGTGCTTGCTACATAATACGTGTACGGTATGCAGTGGGGGGTACGTCCAGTGGTACCTCCCTGCAATGCCCGAGTACTTACAAATTCGATTTGTACTTCCCTCTTTGGAGGCATGCCACACAACTAGAACAAATACCAAGTGGAGGGGGCGTTGTTTGGGTTTGCTAACAATGTAATATGCAATTTAAGAGCTCCTACAATCGAGTGAAAGCCCATTTGTGTGGGGCTATTGGCCTGAGAATTAGAACATGTGGAGTGTTGGATGGAAAGGGGTTGTCATGTGCAAGGACCCTTGCATACATCAAAGAGCAAGAGGAAGATCAATTAGCAACTGCCCTAAAATCCAAGCATCCTATGGCAAAAAAGGAAGATCAAATAGCAAGCCACTTGTTTCTCCTTCTGTTGAGGTTGTGGCCCCAAATCACCCATTTTTGTCTACACCTATTGCAACCAAAGGGGAAGAGGATTCACCTCTTTCTCACAAAAGAACAAAAGATACAAGCCCATTGGAAAGGGCATTCCAGAATGAAAGCAAGGACATAGTTGACCAAGGTATTGGGCGCTTTATTTATGCATGTGGTGTCCCATTTAATGTTGTTAGATCACCATACTAGCAAGATATGGTGAGATGTATTAATGAAGTCCCTAGAAGATACATTAGCCCATGGTATGAAAGGTGTGCACCACCTTATTGTCAAAAGAAGAAAAAAGTTGAAGAGGCATTGTTGCCCATCAAGAATCAATGGCTCAAAATCGAGGGTGTCCATCGTTTCTAACGGATGGAAAGATACAACAAATAGGCCATTGATCAATGTGGTTGCAGTGTGTCTTAAAGGGGCAATGGTTCTAAGGGCTATTGATTGTGAGCGGTGAAGGATGCCCAATTCATTGCCGACATCCTCATAGAATCTACTAAGGCGGTAGGGCCTCAAAACGTTGTCCAAGTTGTAACGGAGAATGCAAAAATTGTAGAGCTACGGGGTTGTTGGTTGTGTGATGCAAGGCATGGACACATATTCTGGACACCTTGTGTGGTCCATTCACTCAACTTAATGTTACAAAAACTAAGCACAAAAAGTGCTTGGATCAAACAAGTATATGATGAGGCAAGTGAGATTCAAATGCTCAACAACCACCCCATGTCCCAAGCCTTCTTTCGTAGATTCTCGACATTGCAGCTATTAAAGGTAACCCGTAACATTCTTTTTTTTTAATAATTATTAGTTTTTAAATTTTATTTTTATAAATTCATTAAATTAATTTTATAATTTTGTAATTTGTAGAATTTTGATTTTTGAATGTTTTAAATTTACTTGTCTTAATTTTATTTGTTTTGATTTCTTATTAGGTTGTTGAGACTCGATTTGCCTTGCACAAGATCATCTTAAGACGACTTGTGAAGGTGCGAGCGGCATTGAGTGGCATGGTTATCAGTGATCCTTGGAGTGTACGGAGGCAAGCAAATAGTGAGAGGGCTAGAAATGTGAATTTGTTGATCCTTGATGACGCATGGTGGGATTGTGTGGAGTACTTGCTCGGCTTTTACCATGATGACGCATGTTGAGATTTGTTGATATGGATCATCCATGTATGGGTGAGATTTATGATGGAATTGACTCAATGATTGAATCAATTAAGACCATCATAAATGCCAAAGAGCAAGATCCTACAGAGACTTTCTTC
Source organism: Taxus wallichiana var. yunnanensis (assembly GCA_018340775.1). NCBI lineage: Eukaryota > Viridiplantae > Streptophyta > Pinopsida > Cupressales > Taxaceae > Taxus > Taxus wallichiana. The sequence continues at coordinate 123,946,067 of CM031244.1, read as the reverse complement.
AAGGAAGTGCAATCACATCTCATTGAAAGGTGGAACAAAACGACTACTCCGTTGTATATTCTTGATTTTGCCTTGACTCCAAAATACTATAGCGTGGAGATCCTTTCTTTGCCCAGGAGGGTCCCACCATATAGGGATGTTAAAGTTAGTGAGGGGTATAAGGCAGCATTTGCTAGACTCTTCCCAAATCCAAAAGTAGAAGACATGGTTAGAGCAAAGTTTGTGAATTTCATATCCTCTAGGGATCACTCCATTAGCGCTCTTCGTGACAAATACAAGATGGATGCTTATTCGTGGTGGTACCTCCATGGACAAGCATACACCTACCTCATGCCACTTGCAATAAAAGTTTTATCACAAGTAAGATTTTAATTTTATTTATTTCTTAACTCTTTCTTTTTTACTTTTATAAATTTAAAATTTTAATTTTGCATTGACTTTGCGGCTTGCCTCAATAGGTTGCAAGTTCTTCTTCAGCTAAGAGGAATTGGGGTACATACTCATTTATCCACTCGGTTAATCGCAACAAGTTGCGAGCAAAAAGCAGAGGACTTGGTCTTCATGCATTCGATTTGCGCCTTATCACATAAGAAGGATGAGTACAAGCAAGGGTCAACAAAGTGTTGGGATATAGACTCGAGACTCCAAACATGGATGCTTCCAATGCCCAACTTTCATTGCTAGACCTAGACCTAGAGAGTATTTTGTGTGACTTGCAAAGTGGAGCTAGCGGGAGCGGCATTGTTGATGGTTGTGGTTGTACTCCTGATGTTTGTGGTTCTAATGAACCATGTAATGGTGGTGATGCTCTCGTTGAAGACATTGGAGAAGAGGCAGAGCCATTTGATTATGATTATAATTAGACTATTAGAATGTTGATGTATCTTCATTTTTGTCTTTACATTGTAACATTTGAACAATGTCCCGCTTGTAAGTTCGAACAATGAAGATCATGACAAGAAGCATAGAATTATCAATACGTTTTAACTTTTGTGGCTATTTCACTTATTTAATAATTTGTTTACTGTATGCATGTGTTAGGCTGGAATTTTTCTTCTATATATATATATATATATTGTATGGCTGTACCCAAGTGTCGTACCTAGGCCCCCAAAAATATTGCGGTATTAACATACCTGATCCTCGTAACCGCACGTGCACCGCATACCGACTACCTAGCTTAAAAGTTAATAGTAAACAAAAGTATTAATAAAAACTTAATCCTAAATCGTATATGCTGAAAACTAATGTGCAATGCTTTAAAATAAATTAAAAAGCCTAAAACTTAAAACTTAAAACATAATGTTTTATTTATAAAAAAATGTAAAACCTAAAATCTTAAATAAACCTAAAACCTATAATAGTGTGTGTTACGATACGCTCTGAAGAAGTAAGAGATGATCACAAATCCAAAAACTCAATGATTGAAGTTGTCTTTCCCTCCTGCGTCATCCTGGCTTTCCCGTCACCGTTGGTTGAGTTTGAAGGCTCATTCAGGTCACATTTTGATGCGCATGAGTGGCTAGGGCACAAAACCCTCAATGCATTCCACAGGTAGGCAAAACACTTAAAAGTTTAAACATAATGTTTTATTTATAAAAACGTAAAACTTAAAATCTTAAATAAACCTAAAACCTATAATAGTGTATGTTATGATACGCTTTAGAAGAAGAGATGAGCACAAAACCAAAAACTTTATGTCTGATGCCATGTTTCCCTCCCGCGTCATCCTAGCCTTCCCCGTCACTTTATTAGTTGAGTTTGAAGGCTCATTCAAGTCGAGTTTTGAAGCACCTGAGTGGCTAGGGCACAAAACCGTCAATGCATACCACGGGTAGACAAAACACAAGTTACGTCGTTTCTAGCCTGTGTGCAAATTGTTAGTTTTAGCTGAGCATGTTTGAAGGATTCTCCCTTCATCTTTGGGATTTTTAACGTTTTGTAGGAAAAAATAAGGGAAAATACATACTGTTTGAATTTTTGGACGAATTTTGGTTGTTTTAATGGAATTCGCCGAATTTTGATCTTTCACATTGAAATTTGGCAAACCCTGTGACATAGGAACTTTGGACAGTCACTATACTTTTCTATTGGTTAACTTAGTTTAATATAAGTCACTTGTATTTTCTTGTTAGTTAACTGAGTTTTATGAAAAAATTATTTATATAAGAGCAAATACTAATGGGAAAGAAACACAAACATGCCTTAGAAGTTTTCCATGTCTTGGTAACTAACAGTAGCGCACAAGTCTTAAGGAGACTATGTTTTGGCCAAGAGCAGCAACCATAAGGTGCTAGGAGGCTCTGCAGTTGTTTTCTTTTTCCCCTTGAAAGCGATTAAATCTTTGATACAATAAAATATTTTTATGTGCATGTAAGTATCTGTGTGTAAAGAGAACTTGCTAATCTCATATTTCAGTTCAGATTTACATTTTCAACTCTCTGGATTCACTCAATGTTTTTAAAGCAGTTCAAATTTCTTTTTGATCAAGCACTTTTGGTTTTTGGAATTTTCAGCCATTTCAGATTTTCCAGCTGTTCCAGTTTCAAAACATCTTCCAACGACAATGACACTATGAAGATTCAACCAGAAACTATTTTTGCTATGGACAACAGGATAGATAATCATATCATTGCCTGTTAAGCATCCATTGGCCTGCACTCTTGATTGATTTTGTTTTTTCAAGATTGCATTCAGTGGTTAAGAAAGCTGCAAGTTGGAACTTGAACTATGTTGGGGTAAATTTCATTCAACCCGGTTTCATCAAGCATGTAACAGAGGATGTTGATGGATATCATTTCTGTCAGCAGTATGATAAGAGGTTTTCCCGGTCCAAACTCAAGGAATTTCCAGACATATCTCAAAAACAGTTTGTACTTTTTCCAGTGGATGAATTTAATTTTAGGTTTATTTGGACCACCTTCAAAACCCACAGGCTGCATCTTATGATTAATTGCAAGATTTCAAAAACTGGAAAAAAAGCAGTAACCTATCTATAAAATACTGAAACACAAAATCTGACAGGTGAGAGAGCACACAATAACTCGGGTAATAGAATACATGAAAAGAAAGCAGCCAAGAGCATGAAAAGAAAGTTACAGTTCAAAGTTGCATAATCTAAAGGCTACAAAAAGCATTGCAATGTGAATTAAACAAACTTTTCTGAATTTCAGCCGATAAAATGTACATACCCAAGCATGCTATTAGATATCTCCCAAAACAGTACATGGCAAAGGCCTCATAGCAGTCCCGTAGGATTTCACAATCAACAGAAATTGAATGTTTCACCAGTGATACAAACTGCAAGCCAATGAGACAAATATATAAATATGAAAATGTGTGTTTGTGTGTGCCAGAGCACATAGGTCCTGCTTGATCAAAAACTTTTCTTAATCTTTATCTATGAGAAAAGATGCTAAATCTCTGTTTTACAATTAAAATTAAAAATAGTTGAGCATTGGCATCAATCACTTGAAAACCAAAGTAGAAAACCAAGTTCAGTCTATGCAAACAAAGAAAGGAGAGATCTTCCATTGAAAGGAAGGCATGCCAATAATATTCCAATCTTTTCAGTAGCCAAAATTTCCTATTCTCCATTGAGGTTCAACCACTTGACACGTCCTGGAATTTGCAAATTCTTCGTCAGGGCCAAGTGACACTAACCTTCCTTTGCATTTTCCACTAAGCCTATCACAGCCATTGCAAGGGGAAGCAAGCCAACATATCTCATAAATTAGAGAGAGCTATATATTGACCTACTTACAAGCTTTATCTATACCTCAAACCGAACAAAGAAAAGAATCAACCACAAACTGAAACTATTTTAAGTTGACCTAAGTTACCATGATACCTAAGTCACCAGGTTCGTGTTCGTATTCATGTTCGACAATGATAAAATTCAAACAAGCTCGCCAGCCAATAAAATTCGGGAAAGAAATCGACAATAAATTCAAAAAGCATACATGTTTCAACATAAAAATAATTATAAAATAAGAATATTAAAAAACACAAACCTTATTAAATGCAATCAAACACTAATAAAATGTAATTAAAAACTTAAAACATATTTGAATCTAATAAAAATTAAATATCCCATAAATTTAATAATCTAATTAAATTGTTCATAAAGACCTTTAATATAACATAAATTTTAATTATATATATATATATAACCTAGAACTAATTCAATTAAATTGCTAGTAAAAATCTTCAATCTAACATAAATTTTAACAAGTTAAAAAAATAACATAGAACTAAATAATATATACCAACTAACATATTAACTACTTACTAACTATTAGTAACTTTAACTCGCTATAAATAGATTTTAAGAAGCTGTTAATAAATTTAAGTAAAAGTTAAAAATAAAAAGCAAATATATAGATGTGATCCGTAGAGTCTTAATTTTTAAACACAAAGCTAAAGATTAACGGCTTTGACAGGCCTCTTCCATGAACCCTAGCACCATGGGGACGTGAACGAACTTGCAGATTTGGCACGATGATGGAATGCAAACTTCAATGACATAATCCCGAAAAATCGTGTGTGCCAGCCAGAGGTTTTCATGTTTGAATGGTATATCCAGACCTTTCTCATGTCATTGTATTTAGAATTTATTGCAAAAAGAAAAGGGAAAATAAAAACATAACAGAGATGCCCTAAACAGCAACCAATAGATTTTTATGGCACCGTGAAGAGCGTACTTGATTGTGGCGTGTGGGCCTCCACAAACGATCTACTTGTTTAAATTCATAAGGTTAAATAAGCTGCCTGTGAATCAAAGACAAATTTCAGTGTTTTTAAAGGGTTTCCATAAAAAATAGAAAAATGGAAACCTTACAAATTTAACCCTCAAATTTCAACGAATTTTATCTGCTGTCATGAGATTTGTTGAATTTCGAATTTCTTCAAACAAAATCGGCAAATTCTGTGACTTAGCATGATACCAGTTCTGGTACGGGAATGGGTAAGAGTAGGGGTACAGGAATGCCAATTGTCCACAAATCCTGCATATGAAATGGGATGGAAACATACATACAAAGAATATATAAAGATTGAAAAATAAATAATTCAAACGGAAAAAATGGACATGGTATGCATGTATTGTGCATAAAAGGTCCAGAAGCACAAATAAACAATATAAACAAAAAGACAATTAATGTCCATTGGTCCATAGATTTATGATGCGTCATCTTATCATAGTGAAGAACTCATCAAATACATCATCATATTGCTCTATATGCGAGATATCCCTAGAATCAAATTGAAAATTCAGATTTGCGGGCTGCAGTGCTCTCCTTGCTGTCATGAAAGATTGCGATGAGTGAAGAAGCTATGAGCGAGAATTTGTGAGGTGATTGCAGCAGCAGTAGAGAGTCTTCAAGTTGTTGTAGTAGTAGTGAGGTAAATTTAGCGTTTAGACTCTAGAGGGAGGTGAGGATTTTTTTTTATTTTTGTGTTTATATTTTACTCATGTGGATCTGTGGATACATTCTGCAAATGGCCTGCACACACTATTTTGTTCCAAGTAATGATCCAGAAATATACATGACATTTCAAGGCCATTTCCCAAAACAACTCAGTTATATGAGCATTTCCAAAACAGATCCCCCAATGAGCGGGAACATGATCAGGACCCAAAATGGATGGTGTGCCTGGAGTTTCCTGCAACACTCATTAAAGTGCAACATCATGAGTTCAAAGCCCGCTAGCAAGGAAAGCTCTATCACTGCCATGAAGAGGCAGAATGGATAGAATAAGGCCCACCCTAGCGAAGCAAACTCCACAAGGTGAGGTGTAGAAAGTTGCCAAAAATCTATTCTTGGTTCATTTTCCCGAAAGTCTGTAAATTCATACAGTCTCTACTAATCAATGAGGGTGATGCATGCATTTATATTACATGTTATGTTGATGAATGTGTCTACATTTTTAATGCTTCCTATTTGTCTACTGTTTTGTAGTACGGAGGTGATAGATTTTTGGTGGTTGTAGAATCCTTTCTAGGATAGGTGCACAGTTTGCTATCTACAGGATTGAATCAATTTGTTTTCTGAGTGTTTCTCGCAATAATACTGGATTCCAGATTCGTAACGGAATTAGAATGAGTTACACTCACATGTCACATGAAAGGCTATCAGCTAATCCGAATTCCACAGCCCATTGTCATTCCAATGCCTATCCTCTTTGGAGGTTGCTATTTCTCTTGTTTTGCCAAGCAGGTCCCTAGCCTGCAGCAATGATTTTGTTACAGCATGGACCAAGGTTATTCTCTCATAGATCCTCATTTGGCATATCATCTATTTGAGAATATAAACCACAACTTTAAATAGTAAAAGAACATATACAAAAGATGTAGGAAAAGAAATCATTCACCCTCCCTACAAAATCCAAAAGCCGTTAGAGCACTATGAGAACCCCCATAAGGCTCCATTTGAAATGTGACCTCTAATAATATGCTATTGATAATGTTATAAACTCTCCCAGACATTACAGTAAAGGAATTCAAAGCAACATTTGAAGGATTTCAAGTATCTAACTAGAGCAGATATCATGACAGTGGGAAGAGGGCTTTGAAAGATAAAACTGAAAAATACTCATTCTCTGCTTTATGGCATAGCAAAAACAGACTTGATAATTGGCTGTCCTGCATCAAACATCATCCTACTTAAGCAGATTCAAAGGTCGTAGTTTACTGGAAGCTGACAGTCAAAGATTGCCAACTTTGTTATAATTAATAATAACCAGACATTACAGTAAAGGAATTCAAAGCGACATCTGAAGGATTTCAAGTATCTAACAAGAACAGATTCCATGACACTGGGAAGAGGGCTCCGAAAGATAAAACTGAAAATACTCATTCTCTGCTTTATGGTATAGCTGAAAACATACTTGATAATTGGCTGGCCTGCATCAAAGATCATCCTACTTAAGCAGATTCAAAGGTCGTAGTTTACTGGAAGCTGACAGTCAAACATTGCCAACTTTGTTATAATGAATAATAATTAGTAATGTTATTTCAGTATTTAAATCCATATTTTTCTGCAGCCCTATCTCTCCTCACTTAAGAAATAAACTTCTGAATATAGATCACTTTTATGAAATTGCTCTTCTCCCAGAATGAGCACATGGCTGTTTATTTATCAGTTTACTGCATTTTGATTGATCATGAACCTTATATTGTGCAATCTAGGCAGACCCTATGCTACAATTTACCTGAGGAAGGGGAGGAAGAATAGCGAGGAAATTTTTGCATAGGAGTGTAATGCTTTTGACGGTCACAGAAGGAAATGCCCTCTAGCTGGTGGTAGCCTTAGCATGCCTTTCAACATGGATTTGACTCTTCCAGCAATAGCAATTGCTTGATACATCCTGGTCCACTTTACAACTAGATCACTAGATGACTCCCCCACCCATGCAGCAGGCATGGAAACCATAGTGTTACCAAGTTCGAAAAGTTTAGATAGTTTGGAAGGGAAAAAAGTTCTGAAGTTCGGAATTTTGCAAAAGGTCCAGTTTGGTTCGGTTTAAATATTTTTATTTTACAAATATGAAATATATAATTTATTAAATAATAAATAATATACATATATGACGATATTCATAAAGAAAAATCAATTACGCATAATAATGCATGCATGCATACAGATATACATGCATACATGCATACATACATACATACAAATATTCTACGCAGTTTTCCTTTACATGTATATGTATCAGTGTTTCTTTTTGCATTTTTGTTTCACGTTGAAGTTCTTTTAATTTAAAAGGCTTTAATTTTTTAATTAAAAAAATAAAAATAAAAATCGAACGGAATTTTCACCGAGTTCCAAAGAACATGGTAACTATGATGGAAATCGCACAAACTTATGCATTTGCATGCTTACCTTGATAGATGAATTGAATATATGCCATGAGGGCTGGACACTCGCCCATGATGACATAAACCCCCATTGCATACAGTAACTGAAAGGCTTGGAGCAACTAAGAACAAACCTCATGTAACAGTAGAGTGACATAGCCAAATGTGAGTTTTCATTAGTGATGTGACAAACTTAAATGGCACCAAACTTAGCAGAGGGGGTCTTTTGGAAGACCTCACAACTATTTCCCTACCATGATGATTTAGCACGCATGCCAATTGATAGGTGTCATACCCCCACGTCTGCCTAGGATTGCATTGTTTTAATTCATTAAGTAAAAGACTCAAATTTTATTTATTAGCTTACTCAATTTCAGATAATTCTGTCATTTGATTCTCAGATATAGATGAACAGTTGGCTTCTGAATGTGTATTGTCAGGTTCAGAGAATTAATCATGTATGAAAAATGCTAACCAAAGAACCAAAAAAATTGAATGTTGAGCTATATCCATTGAGGTATCTTCATCCAGCTTTGGAGAATGTGACAAATACCTCTGACACCATGTGAAAAACAAGGACCCAAGGAAACTCCGCAAAGAAAACATCATCCACAAATATGCCATCAGAGGAAACATTTCACCAACAACACAAATGCATCAAAGCAAGAAAAAAGTGTACAACGAATAGATGTCAAACTAACAAATTGCCGCACAATAATATCAACGAGCAAGGAGTGATCCTTGGTTCTTCATAATGACTATATTTCTACCAACTCGACTAGATTTACCCATAAAGGACACAAAGGTTCCTTATATAGGAAGAACAAAGGTAAGTGGACTATTAATTATTGGCGGAGTGAAAATGAAAGTGAAAGCAATAATTAAGTACCCGAACTTTGCCTAAGTCTTCTCAAACGTGATATGATAACTACCAAATTAATTGTGCACATAATACATCTCACCTAGATAACACAATTATGTGGTAAAAAGAAGGAATTCTTACGTTCATAAAGATGGGTCCCAAAAACTAAGCTTGATGAGGGACCCATGTACAATGAAAGAGCAGAAGAAAAATGAATTTGTTGTTGTAGATGACTATTGTGTTGAAAATAACTAGTGAATTTGATGACTGTTGGGGAACAAAGCAAAGGCTGGAAGTGATTAATTGTGGCCAACTTGAACTACCATGACACAATACTAAGACTAGCCCTCAAGATAGAGAAATTCATGCTTTGAAGTTGTTTAAACTCTCGAATAGTTCAAAAAACTCTCGATCAATTCAGTTCAGTTTAGAAAATTTACAAATATCAAATATATATAACTATGTTGTCGCCCTCAAAATCCCCCTCATTTCTTAAGTCAAATTCGAAAATTTTGAGCTCGCGCCCTCTACAGTGTTCATTCGAAAAGAATGAGAAATTCATTTTTGATAAATTTTCCATTTTCTATCTAGATGCGTGAAAATTTTATTGTTGTCCTCATTTGAATGAAATTGTCAATCTTTCTATGGCCATGGATCGTCGAACCTTGTATTGTTTTTTCAATTCCTTGGTTCGAAAGAAATTTGAAAATCGGGCGCGAAATGGTGGAGTTTTCTTCTTCTCTGCATTTTTCCATAATCGTGAATGATGGGCATTTTCTTCCCCATCAAATTTTGGCCCCATTATCCATGGGTACGTGGACATATCTAATTGGAGGCGGGCCATGGACGGAGAATTTGTGTTTTTGAGCCTTTTGTAAAAAGGGCTAAAAGTCATAAAGTGACCGTGAATGACGGGTGTTTTCCCGATCATGCTTGAGCCCCCCTATGAGGAAAAAGTCAAATGTTGAGCCCGCATCAAAAGTCAAAGATCGGGAGGCGGATCGTCGGGAGATTTGAGAATTTGAGCCTTTTTCATTAAAGGGGCTTAAAGTTAAAAAGTGACCCAGTAACCCCGCCAAACACAAAAAAGTCAAATCTTGGGCCCCGTTGGAAAGTCAAAGTGGGGAAGTGGGTCGGGGAGAACTTTGAGGTTTTGAGCCTTTTTGTAAAAAGGGCTAAAAGTCATAAAGTGACCCATAGCCCCGATCATGCTATAAAGGAAAAAGTCAAATATTAAGCCCGCATCGAAGGTCAAAGCAAAGGAGGGGGGCGTGCAGAGCAATTTGTGTTTTTGAGCCCGCATTGAAAAAGGTAAAATTATAAAAGTGACCCATGACTCTGTCTCCACTCAAGTGAAGCCACGTGTCAAGACTTATATCAAAAGTGGAAGAGCGGACCAAAAATGTAAAAAATGCCAAATCTCTATAAAGTCACAAAATGCAAAAGGCATCCTCCACGCCCACTCCAGTAAATTTCTCCCACGTGGACGACTCTGGTTTAAAGTTCAAAAAGGCAAGATGAATGGTTCAAATTCAAAGTTACAAAAATGAGTGTAATGGTTGCATTATGAAAAGTCTTGGTTTTTTTCGCCATTGGCGTTTCTTCGTGAATCAAGAATCTGAATGGACGCGAATGATTAAAAAGATTGTAAACCGTTTCTTGCTAACAAAGAAGAAGTTGTAACCGTTTCTTGAAGATATTTAATGGCTTCTTCACGCCATTATAAAGGGGGTTGGTAATTGATCTTGTAAACTCACGAGTGCATTGTACTTAGAGAAAGCAAAGGAGATAGCCATTTTCTTCTACTTTCCTCCATTCTCAAATTTCTTCCATTCCCACATTATGTACAACTTTTGTTTAAGCATCAATACAAGAAGAAGGATTTTGTAGCCTTTTTGATGAGGAGATTTTAGAAACTTTGAGTTTGCAATCTTATCTCATCTTGTTTGCCATTTGCAGGGTTGTTTCTTCTCATAAATGCATGTGTTGAAGTTTCTAACTAGTGTGTGTGTAGGAATCTGATTTTCTACCTGCAACATTAGTTCTCCTACCTCTTTTCTCACTCCCTTTCCCACCTTCATAGAAAAAATTCCCCCTTACAGATAATTGCAAGCATTTTCCGCAGGGTCAGTGGAGTGCCCCTGTTGGATCCCCGGCCGAAAAGGCCACCAGAAATCCACATTTTCTCGTGCATGCATACATGGCAGCTACACCGGTTAAGTAGAGGGACTTAGATTCCCAGAGCATTGGAAAGGAATTCACAAATTTTTCCACCCAAAAATTTCCTGCCAACAATTTTTGGCACCCACCGTGGGGCAAGATTTAGCAGCATCTACACTGAATGCGACCGCAAGGTCAAAAAATTCAAAATTCAAAAAAGAGAAAAATTTCTGGAATTTGAATGGCTATATGAGCCACATGGATTCAAATCATGGCTATTCTAGAAACCCTCTGTTGAAAGACCCGAATTTCTCTTCCACATCCAAGAAGATGTTGCTTCAGATTTGAGGGAAGCTATCTGGCATAATAGACAAAGTGCAATCACTACTTCATTGCCACGAGAATTTTGGACCTTGAAGAAGAAACGTACTGCTTTGAATTATTGAGAGAGGCAAAGACAAATTCCAAGCACCCAAAGAAGAGCATAGATTTTCAAGTTGGCGGATAGAAGATACACCCAAGAAATAGAGACAAGGAGGACAAACTGATCCCATTTTTGAGGAACTTCAAAGGAGACAAGAGCTACTCGGAATCCAGAGGCTTCCTTTTCAAGCAACCGGTCACGTTGGGAACCTGAGTGTTGCCAATCCTTTGGATGGTGAATTTCATACATCAATGAGAACCTTGTAGACTTCACTGACGTGAAGACTGAAGAAGAAGCTAGAGAAAGAGAGGTGAGAGCCGACGAAGAAATAAGAGCTCAACTCGAAGAAATCGAGAGACTTCAAGCCGAGGCAGATGAAAGAGCAGCAGCAGAAGCCCATGAGCCTTAGCAAGGTTGGAAGCTAGAAACAGAAATAGAATGGGATCATGATGTGATCGTGAGCATGAACGTGATCGTGAGGCCCGTAGGCCTAATGTACCATGGGGAGGAAACACGGTCCACTTGGCTCTTGCTCAACCACTCCATGAGCTACCGAGAGGCTCGAGAAAAAACTTCCCAAAATTTAGAGGGGATGGTTCTCAACTCCTGAAGAGCATGTAGCAACATTTATCACTTGCTTGTGGTGTGTTGGGTGTTGAGGATGAAGATGTGTCGTTCGACTCTTTGTGGAGTCACTTCAAGAGAAAGTTGCCGAATGGTTCTACATGCTACCCCGAGGTCCGTCACCTGTTGGGAGGATATAAGAAGTGCATTCGAACACAGGTTCAAGAGCATAGAAGATTGTCAGGATCTTTTGGTCCAATTGGTACAAATGAAGAAAGAAACCTCCGAGTCAATGAGGGACTTTGTAGCAAGATATATGATAGAGTGATAAGAAGAATCCCTGAAGATGTGGTGCCTCTGAAAATAATTTGAAGAGATTCTTCATCAGTGCCTTGCCATCAGAAGTAGGTTTCTTCCTTAGAAGAACCCAACCAAGAACATTAAGGGAAGCTCAAGACCATGCAATAGAAACCGATGATGATCTAATCTTTTCAGAAAGGTGAAAGGCCCCAATGGAAAGCAAAAGGGTTAGAATTCAAACTCTGTCACCACAGATCCGATGTTCCAAAAAATGGCAAATGACTTGGTTGCCTTGAAGAAGCAACTATCTCAGATCACAATGCGGAATGCTTCAAGGAAACCAAACCCTCCAGATAGGCCAAGGATTGCTCCACCTCCTCATCGGCTTGCTCTTGAAGCACCACCAGTCAATGCCATCTGTGACACCAAAGAGCCGGAGGAGGAAGCAAAAATTGATGAAACTGAAGAAGAAAATATGGAAGACTATGAAAACTATCTTGAGGTCGAGGAAGTTGATATGCACAATGGCCTAATTGAGTACGTTGATGATGAAGATGAGGATGATGAAGAAGCTCCAAGTTTCTCATGTGTTGTTTTCACTCGTGCACAATCCAGGAAAGGTGCTTCATCCTCAATGGTTTGGTAAAGGATAAGAAGAATAAAGAAGATTCTCCTCCTAGAGGTCACACAAAATAAAATCATCAGCAGAGGATCACCATTACCACCTTCTATGGAGTCGGCCAAAGAAAAACCAGACTCACTGGTTGTCAGGGATCATGCTACTATGCCAAGTAAGTCATCTAATTCTTCTCCCAGCTCAAAAGTTGCTAAGAACAATTCTCCTTTAAATGTTGTTCCTGCAAAAACATCTAAGGTTCAATCAAAAGCTACACCCTCACCCCCTTCCAAGCCAATTGCTACACCCGAAAAGGAGAATTCAACACCCAAAGTAGCAAAGCCTCTACCATGTAAATCTTCCTCCATTTTCAGAACCTCTTCCTCGCTCACCATAACCCCATTTGACTTTGTGGAACATGCAAGCAAAACCAAAGTCCAGCTCTCAGAAATAGAATACCTACAAACACACCCTGCCTAGTTTGACAAGTTCATTAATACAGTTCGTGGTGGTAACCCTATATCCTCGAGTCCTAATTCTAAAGGCTTACTACCCACACCATCCACACCACCTTCCCAAAACATGCTAGCCCTCAGTGCCTCCAAAACCAACAGGGTTGAACCTTTCTACTGTCACTCCTCATTAAAGGCTTCCAGCTAAATAATTGTATCATAGATTGGAGCCTCAGACAATGTGATGCTAACCAAAGTTGCAAATGCTCTAGGCCTCACCTTGACCGGGTAAATGGCACCTACTACTCAATGGAATCCAAACAAGTGCCATTGGTAGGAAGAATCAAAGATGCACAGGTAGCACTAGCTGATTTTCCAGACAAGAAGGTGCTCCTAACCATATTGGTAGTAGACATCCCAACATCCTTTGGTATGCTATTGAGTAGGAGTTTTTGTAGAGACTGGGTGGAGAGATAAAAATGGATTGGTCATCTGCAACTATCCTAGTAAAAGGTGAGATGAAGAAGTTTCTACCAGTAAGAAAGATGAAGTTCACAGTATGAAAGTCTGATGATCGAAAGCAAACATTCTCTTTCAAGATTGTGGGCTAGGAAACTACTTCCTCACATCAAAAAAAAGAGGAGAACTTGCCACTTCTCATGGAGGAAGAGGAAGATCAAATTTGGACAATGGAATTTGATGGTAGTCATTCTAGTGTGGGCTCGGGAGCTGGTGTAGTATTGTACTCTCCTTCCAATGAGTTGTACCCATTTGCCTACAAGCTGCAATTTGATAATACAAATAACACTACAGAGTATGAAGCACTACTCTTAGGCATGAGTGTAGCAGAGGACATGGGAATCAAGAAACTGAGATGCCGAGGTGATGCAGAGGTTGTAGTAAAGTAGGTCCACCAACAATATCAGGTGAAGAATCCAAGACTCGGCATTACAGAAACAGAGTGTGGGACTGCATTGAATCTTTTGATGCATTTTCCATTGAAGCTATTCCAAGGGAACAAATGAAAAGGTTGATTCTCTTGTAGTGTCAGCTTCCCTAGTGACACCTCATCCTTCTTTTGGTAAAGACAAAGTGACCATTGAAATGGTATTTAGGCCTAGTGTACCAGATAATGCAAATCATTGGCAAGTCTTCAATGATGATAACCAAATTCTAGCCTTTTTAGAGCAAAGGGATAATTTCAATAATCTCTTCTTGAAGGAGGTGAAAATCCACACCAAGAAGCAATCCCCAAAGAGAAAGAAGGAATTGAAGGGATTGATGATGAGGGAGTAATCAAATTGAAAGGGAACAAAATTCCCAAAGGCCTAGTCTCTTTAGAAGACCTCTTTGACAAACATGACAGATTCATTCAAGAGAAAGAAAAGCAATCTTCTCGGTGCCCAACTGATTTTGATAAAGAAAACATTGGTACCCGGAGGAGCCAAGGATGGTCAATATTGGAAAATGTTGCTCTGAAGAAAAAAGAAGGTTTGTTGCATTACTCAAGAAATACTCAGATGTCTTGGCCTACTCTTATGATGAACTCAAATCCTTCCAGCCAAAGGAAATGCATCACTCAATTCCTTTGAAGGGTGTTAAGCCCTTCAGGAAGAAACAAAGGCCGTACAACCCAAAGATTGTTGATACCATCAAGGAGGAGGTAATGAAGATGCTTAATGCAAGGATCATCTTTCCCATCCACCATTCAACGTGGGTGGCTAACATTGTGCCAGTGTGGAAGAAGAATGGTGAAATAAGGATATGTGTAGATTTTGCAACCTAAACCAGGCATCACTAAAGGACAATTATCCTCTTCCTATCATGGACCATATCTGCCAAGTAGTCACTGGATCTGAAATGCTTTCATTACTTGATGGATTCTCAGGATATAATCAAATCAAAGTGGCAGAGGAGGACCGCACCAAGACAACCTTTACAACACCTTGGGGCACTTTTGCCTATGCAGAATGCCTTTTGGCCTAATCAATGCAGGAGCTACATTCCAAAGGGTGATGGATTTGGCCTTCAAAGATCTGAAGCATTGCATTGTCATATATCTTGATGATCTCACAGTATTTTCAAAGAAGAGGGGAGATCATATCTATCACTTGGAACAGGTACTTGCAAGGTGTAGGAAACATGGCATATCACTAAATCCAAAAAGTGCATTTTTGGAGTCACAGAAGGCAAGTTATTGGGGCACATTGTGAACAAACATGGAGCACACATTGATCTGAGAGGATTAGATCCATTCAAGCATTAGCCCTACCCACAAGCAAGAAAGGAGTTCATTCATTCTTTGGAAAGGTGAACTTTCTTCGTCATTTTGTGCCTGAGTTTGTTGAGTTGATGAAGCACATCACTTCCATGATGAAACCACAAGAAAACTTCAAATGGAACAATGAAGGGAAGGCAACATTGAAGAGATCAAGAAATCCATTGCAAGGCTCGACTCTTGTATCTCCAGATTTTAACAAAGAATTCATCATGTATTGTTATGCATCAGAACATACACTCTTTGTCGTTCTCGTTTAGAAAAATGATGAAGGCGTGGAAGCACCTATTGCTTTCATGAGTTGTCCTTTGAAAAAGCATGAGCTAAAATACAACCAATTGGAGAAGCATGCCTATGCAGTGGTCAAGGCTGTAAAAAACTTCAGGTTTTACATCCTCAATTCCCATACGGTGGTGATGGTCCCCGGCAGTGCAATCAAGTCCATCTTGACACAGAGGATCCCGAGAGCTAAAAGAGGAAATTGGATTGCAAAGACTCAAGAATATGACTTGGAGATTGACCCTCAATCTGGTAAGGGAAATGGCTTGTGCAAGTTGATTGTTGAAGATGAAACACTCAAAGTTCAACATGGTGAAGAAAATTGTGCTTGCTCAACTTGTTTAGAAGACAACCCACAGGTTCTCTTTGTCACCACTACTGATGAGTGGTATGTTGATATTGCCTATTACTGACTTATGGAGAATGCCCTCCCCATCTTGATTACAAGAAAAGGAGAACACTCAAGCTGAAGGAAGCTAAATTTGTAATCTGGAATCATGCGCTTTACAAAAGAGGCCTGGATGGTTGTTTCCTCAAGTGCGTAGATAAAGAGCAACAAGAAAAGTTTCTTAAAGCATACCATGACCAAGCATGTGGTGGACATTTTTCAGCAATGGTCACTGCACACAAGATCCTCGAGGAAGGTATTATTGGCCCACCATCTTTGCAGACACTCAAGATTGGGTTTCTAAATGCAAAGCATGCCAAATTGTTGGAAGACCACAACTCGCTGCATTACCACTCAGGCTGTGGTTATTGAAGAACCATTTCAATAGTGGGGGTTGGACTTCATTGGTGTTTTGAACCCTCACTCAAGTGCAGGGCACACCTATGTACTCACAACAACAGACTACTTCACCAAATGGGTGGAAGCCATTCCGGCCAAACAAGCCAACACTGAAACAATATGCAACTTCATCAAGGAGAATATCATAGTCCGTTTGGAGTGCCACAGAAGATTGTAGCAGATAATGCTACCTATTTCTCTTCAAGAGAGCTGACTGAGTTTTTTCTATAGCTACGGAATCTCCCTATCTCATTCTTTTGACTACTATCCACAAGGAAATCGGACAGGCCGAATCAAGCAACAAGAACATTGTGACCATTTTCCAAGCTTGTAAATGAGAATCAAAGGAATTGGCACAAAAGGTTGTGACGCATTGTGGGTGGATAGGATCACTCCCAAGAAGGCAATAGGTATGTCACCATTCCAACTGTTGTATGGAGTGAAGCAGAAATTCCTCTCACGATCGAGATGCCAGCTCTCAAGCTGCTACAAGCAATAGAAGATGGTCAAGTACAAGGATTCCATTGACAAGAGGATCCTCTTTCTTGAGAAGCTGGAAGAAAATAGACTCCAAGTGGTGGATCGCATTAAGGAGCACCAATTGAAAGTAAAGAATATTTTTGATAAGAAGGCCAAGGCAAGAGAATTCAAAGTTGGAGACTTCATCCTGCTATGGGACAAGAGAAGAGAACCAAAAGGCAGCCATGGAAAGTTTGATTCATTATGGCTTGGCCCATTCCAGATTCATGAAGCTTGTGGTGAGAATGCTTTTCTTCTCTCATATTTGGATGGAACCACTGGAATTGCCTCGGAGGGAAATACTTGAAATTGTATCATCAGTGAAAGCGGGTTGTCCCCGCCTTGTACCATAGGTGATTGTTAGGTGTGTTTCCCTTTCCATTGTGTGGTTTTGTTTCCCCTTTTTTGTGTGTGTGTGTTTCCTTCCGTTGTGTGTGTTTGTGTGTTTCCTTCTTCTGATCTTTCTTTCTCAAAGTTATACATGACTCTGCAAGGCCCAATGGATAAGGCATTGGTCAATGAATTACAAGGTCTAGAGATTGAGATTCTGGATTCCCATGTCATGTCTTCACTATGCTCAGTCCATGTCATGTCCCCAAGCTAGAGCCAGATTTGTTTTTGCCCTCAAAATCCCCCCCTCATTTTTTAAGTCAAATTCAAAAATTTTGAGCTCACCCTCTAGAAGTGTTCAAGTAAAGTTGGAAGTCCGAAAAGATAGAGAAATTCATGCTTTGAAGTTGTTTAAACTCTCCAGTCTACACGTTTTGATAAATTTTCCGTTTTCCTATCTGGACACATGAAAATTTTATTATTTGTCCTCATTTGAATGAAATTTCAATCTTTCTATGGCCATGGATCATCGAACCTTGTATTGTTTTCAATTCCTTGGTTCGTGAAAGAAATTTGAAAATCGGGCGTGAAATGGTGGAGTTTTCTTCTTCTCTGCATTTTTTTCCATAGTCGTGAATGATGGGCGTTTTCTTCCCCATCAAATTTTGGCCCCATTATCCATGGGTACGTGGACATATCTAATTGGAGGTGGGCCGGTGGAGCAATTTGTGTTTTTGAGCCTTTTGTAAAAAGGGCTAAAAGTCATAAAGTGACCCGTAACCCCGATCATGCTATGAGGGAAAAAGTCAAATGTTGAGCCCGCATCAAAAGAGTCAAAGTGGGGAGGTGGATCATCGAGGAGATTTGAGAATTTGAGCCTTTTTCATTAAAGGGGCTTAAAGTTAAAAAGTGACCCACAACCCCGCCAAACACAAAGGAAAAAGTCAAATCTTGAGCCCGTCATTGGAAAGTCAAAGTGGGGAAGCGGGTCGGCGGAGAACTTTGAGGTTTTGAGCCTTTTTGTAAAAAGGGCTAAAAGTCATAAAGTGACCCGCAACCCCGATCATGCTTAAGGAAAAAGTCAAATATTAAGCCCGCATCGAAGGTCAAAGTGAGGGAGGCGGGCGTGGAGCAATTTGTGTTTTTGAGCCCGCATTGAAAAAAGGTAAAATTATAAAAGTGACCCGTGACTCTGTCTCCACTCAAGTGAAGCCACGTGTGTCAAGACTTATATCAAAAGTGGGTGAGTGGACCAAAATGTAAAAATGCCAAATCTCTATAAAGTCACAAAATGCAAAAGGCATCCTCCACGCCCGCTCCAAGTAAATTTCTCCCACGTGGATGACTCTGGTTTAAAGTTTCAAAGGCAAGATGAATGGTTCAAATTCAAAGTTACAAAACAAGTGTAATGGTTGCATTATGAAAAGTCTGGTTTTTCCGCCATTGGTTTCTTCATGAATCAAGAATCTGAACGGATGCGAATGATTGAAAAGATTGTAAACCATTTCTTGCTAACAAAGAAGAAGTTGTAACCATTTCTTGCAAGATATTTAATGGCTTCTTCACGCCATTGTAAGGGTTGGCAATTGATCTTGTAAACTCACGAGTGCATTGTACTTAGAGAAAGCAAAGGAGATAGCCATTTTCTTCTACTTCCTCCATTCTCAAATTTCTTCCATTCCCACATTATGTACAACTTTTGTTTAAGCATCAATACAAGAAGAAGGATTTTGTAGCCTCTTTGATGAGGAGATTTTAGAAACTTTGAGTTCGCAATCTTATCTCGTCTTGTTGCCATTTGCAGGGTTGTTTCTTCTCATAAATGCATGTGTTAAAGTTTCTAACTAGTGTGTGCAGGAATATGATTTTCTACCTGCAACATTAGTTCTCCTACCTCTTTTCTCACTCCCTTTCCCACCTTCATAGAAAATTTCCCCCTTGAGATGGATCCGTTGAAAAGCTTTTTTGCCAGGAAGGTCGGTGGAGTGCCTAGATGTTGGATCCCAAAGGCTGAAAGGCCACCACAGAAATCCACACTTTCTATACATATATGATGCATGCATACACATAATAATAAATAAATATATTATTACGGAGTTTTTCCTTTATGTTCTTAGGGACTTAGATTCGTGTTGAAGAGCGATTTTATTTTTTTATTGGCAAAGAATTCACAAATTCCGAGAAACACACAAAACAACAACACATCCAAATATTTTAAAGGAAACAAGAGGGTCAACATCCACAACAAACACAAAGCATTGAAGGAAAACAACCACAAATGTATTATGTTTCAAAGAATATTCATCATGCTTACAAAACAGAGGTTAGGGATCTCATGCAAGAAATGCCAAGTTGCAAAGGTCTAAAGGCAAGAAAACACGTCACTCCAAGGCAAAGCATGCGAATTCGATAAAAAGGAACCCCTAAAACGTGCCTCTGTACTTACATTTATACCATTCGTTGGGAAGCGGGAGAAAGAGAAGAAGAAGAAAGAAGAAAGGACTGCCATGTTGGAGTACTAATCTCCTAAAATCGTGTTGGACAAGCATGGACGCCATTATTTCTTACAATGTTGACTTGTAGTACAAGCATGGGCGCAATCGAACATATCTAACTACCACAAAGACGACGCTTTGATTCTATCATACGCTATCGGACTATGTAGGAGGACGCCATACTTCATTAAATTCTGGTAGTTGAGGTAGTTGGTCGTCTTGCTCATAAACAAACGCGGCTTTCATTTGTGCCTGCGAGCTTACTACGATCCATGTTATTCGAGGGCTCACCTTCCTCAACACGCCGTGAAAACTCAATCTTTCTTTGCGCGACATTCCTTCTTGGTGACCATTTTCCTTAGTATCACGGACTTTTGGAGTCCGCGAAACACTATATCTTGAGAAACCCGCAAGACACTGTGTTAGTATCTCGCGGTCCTTGCCTTGGTCATTTTCCAACTTGCGCTTCCTTGTTGTGTGGTGCCTTGCGTCACCACCTTCTCTTTACTTTGCGGCTTCTAACTTCGCGGACTTCATGCTCAGTTCTGCAGAGTTGACAAACTCTGCAGAATGCTATGTATTTTGAGTCCATGTAACAATTTGTTTCTCCATACCACGAAGCACTATCTTCTCACCCCTACCCCACGGATTCTATCCTTAGCTGATTTCTAACCTTTTTCAAGAGGATGGAACCCCACGGTGCTCTGACTTCCACCAACATCACCCCAAGTCCCGAGCTCTCATTCCTTTGTTTGCGGATCAGGAGAACCCACGGAGCACTACATCTCTTGCATTCTGCAAAACACTAAGATAGTGTTTCGTGGCTTTTTGCACAAAAGTGGCTAAGTTCCTAACTTAGATAAGTTGCTCAAAATTGCATGGGGTGCAGTTTTGGACAACAGTACTCGACAGCTTATATGAGAAAAGGGATGCAACAAGACATACACACGCCTGAAAGTAGACAAGGCTACAACAACAAACCTCCCATGCCACAGACATGGATGAAGGTAGACAAGGCTGGAACAACGAACTCCCTGTAGCATTTTATAGTTCAGTGTGAGTACAATATGCATCAAAAACAACCCACTCAAAATTGTATGAAGCACTAAAAAGATCCCCTCTGAAGATGGATGTGACACCCATACTCAGGTGTAAAACAATATAATTTATAGTTTACAAATACAAAATATGCTAAAAATGCAGTCCTGATACATAATAGAACAAATCTGAAGCCATGGCTGTGAAGAGCACTAAAAACCTGCACTTTCAATTCAATGCATGGATGAAAAATTATGACTGGTTAAAGTTCCAAGAATTGAGAAACGTACAACAAAAATTGGCAAAAACTGCAAATTTTGAAAAAATGGTTGTATCAAAAGTTGTAATGGACCCCACCATTGTGCAGATCTAGAAAAAAAATAAGCAGGGTAAAAAATACCCTCCCAATATTCTTGGATCAGAAATCATGTCCTTTGGAGTATAAACCCTTGCAAACAAAAGCCAAAAAACAAGTTCGGGTAAAAACTCGTGTCTTCAAATAAACAACACGGGAGCCCAAATTGTCCTAATTTTGCAATCTTGGACTTTCTGAAAACTCTGAGAACAAAGATTCCTAATAATATAAATTTTGAGTGTTTGTTTTACTAAAACAATGGCAAAAAAAATCACTGAAGAGCCTATTGCTCCTAGTTCTTCAAAAAGGCAGAAAATGAAATATTTGTCAAATGAGCTCCCAATGTCTGATTCAGGTGAAATGAAATTCAATCTTTCTTTGGCACTATAAACAAGATGGCGGTATCAGATTCCCACCAAAATCGCTCAAAAAACAAAAAATGGTTGTGGCTCTCTTTAATAGCTCTCCTTCACACAGTTCTGCAAAAAGAATGCAAATCACCGAAGGAAAAAGAATTTTACAACCATAAGAGATGGAGATTGCGGAGAAAGCTCTTATACCATGTGAGAAACTATCTTTGATACCATGTTAGAAACAAGCTCTGATACCATACAGGAATGGTTTATTCCCAAAAAAGAAACATTTGTAGCATAGACTCGCTCCAAACAAAATGAAACACTATGCAAAAAGACAAAAAAAATATGTATTGCCTTTGAAAGGATTTGCAAAAGCAGAGTACAATGTACATAGAAGTGAGGTATATATATAGTTAAAAGAAGAGCTATCTCCACTTTTTATTGGCAACATAATAGGCACATGTGAGTGGACTGCTTAAAAGTGGCATTTATTATTGGTGCCATTAAATGCACTTATGTCTATTCCAAGCCTAGATAGATATACTAGGAATAGAAGGTGCATATAGGATGTGGCACCAATAGAAATTTGATCTTATAATCCTAACACGCACCCTTTTTCTTTGTTTCCAACTTACAGGTATCAGCTCTCATTCATTCAATGCAACAAAACATTATTTTGCCAAGAACAATAGTTTCACATAGTTCTATCTCCTCAAACATCTCCCCAAGAATTTCACGGGCTTTCTTGTTCTTTCTCCAAACAATTTCAGGTTTAAAATAGAAGTAGTTTTAGTGGCATGTTCTCACACATCATAAGAAGACATTTTCTGTCATTTCAAACTAATTTTAAGATTCTATGGAGCCTAGTTTCTATCTGCCTTCTTAAAATCTAATGTTTCTCTTGAAAATTCTTGGAATCTTCAAGACATTTTGATGTTTAAACTGCCCCCAGAATGGAATCTACTTGATCTAAAGCGCTTAAAGCTCCTTGTTCTTACAAGGTTAAGACACCAAATTTCAACACAAAGAACTTTGCAGTTGAATCTATAAAATGAATTTGATGTTTCATATTAGTAAGAAACCCATCTTCAGGGAATTAAAGGGAGCATCAAGGAGCTCAATTTGCCTAAACACAAGAAAATGATGACTTTGTTAGTGGGCTTATGAAGGCCACAAACTCGAAGGTTAAGTTCCTCAAACCACCACTTTTCATTTAAATTTCACTTGCAATAGCCATTCAAATAACAAAATGGGCTCTTTTTTCCTTTTTCAACTTGCAGGCACAAGATCTAATCTTCCACTTGTTTTAGATTAAGCTGTTGATAGGTTGTAGCTTCCTTCTTTGAGTGATCTTAAATAAAAGCCTCTAATTTTTTTAATTATAGATCTCATCAACAGGGTTTTGGGGGTTGCACGTGCTTGGTAATCATTGCCTCATAATTGAATTTTATGTTCCATATTAGCATAGTTACCTAACACTCTAGGATGGTGGGACGCCAGGACAAAATTTCTGGGATTTGGGGACGGCAGGGGACAGCGGGGGACGGCTAGGGACGTCTATTAAAAAAATATATAAAACTAAAAGTATAAATATTAAAAAAATATACAAATAATTTTTTTTTAATTTATGAATAGCAATAGCAGTCTATGACAGTCCACCATCTGCATTTGTGCTCGAAAATTGTTGTGTTCATATATCACTCTTAACTCTTATTCTGTATTCATATAACAACAGAAAGTTGATCTCTAATCAGATTAGTTATTAATGAAACAAACAATAATACAGTCCTTACACCTGAGAGTCTATTATCAAGAAAAGTATGGTTCAAGAGCAAAGAATTGCAGACCACAGTTTGCAATGATTTTACAAGTGAACAAATCTCATATAGTTAACCATGCCTCCCATATAGAGAGAGGACTCTGTATATTATACTCTCGCGGAGGTTATAGTCAACTTCTCCAACAAAACTTAAGAGTAATCCTAAGTATTACCATAATACTGATAAGAACATATTGAAGTTATTGAGCCTACATAATGCAGAGTTGCCTAAGTCCATTCATACCCTAACGATTTAGTCATCCTTCTGCCCATATATCAATTGTTATTTAATGTAGGGCAATAGTGGTCTAGGTTAAATCTTATCTTGCATCAGGCCAAAGTTCTCACGAAGGGGTTGGTTAAGAGACCAAATCACTTCCTTAACCCCATTGTTAAGACTACTTAATCCAAGGTTCATGCTAAATGTGGAATTATCAAAATGTATTCTTGATTGGTCTATGACTGAAATCAATTGTTTATGTGCAGATTTCAATATGTATTCTTGATTGGTCTATGACTGAAATCAATTGTTTATGTGCAGTTTTTAAGAACTTTGCTTGTGTAACTCACAAATCGTTTCGACACCAAATTTTAAGCAAAATCTAAAGAGAAAACAATAAAAAAGAAAAGAAAAGACATCGGGGACATCTGGACATCCCCAAAAACAAGAAAAAACAAGGGCGTCCTGGAGAAGTACGCTGATATTTAGGTACATCTTGGAGATGTCCCCCTAAAAATCCATGCATAGGAAACATGGGGGTTTTACCCACTGTCCCCAGAATGTCCAGGACGTCTGTTTTTGGGGAGACCCCTCATAACGCTGCATATTAGCAAGAATATTGTCTTTTTCCTGCAATTGTTGCTGGAGTAGAGAGATAGAAAATCAAAATTTTCTCCCCATTTTATCAACAACTGCAAAGTCTTTGGGGTTGCACGTGCCTAGTAAATCATGCATCAAGATGAGTAACTTTCATCCGTAATTAATAACGTTACTAAGAATTCACGTCATTCTATTAAATCATTCTTTTACAAAAATAATGGGCATGCCTTATCTAAGTATAAGAATAAAAGTAAGATGGTAGACTCATCACATATAACATTATGCATGATATATGAAAATAATTAACTTTATTAGGGTAAGAGTAAAAAAAGAGGACGTCACTCTATTAGACATAAGTCATTCTCTCACAAGAATGATGGGCATACCTTATCTTAATTGTAAGAGTAAAAATAAGATTGTAAATTCCCCTAGTATAATTAAATTTCGTGTTTCATATTACCAAGAAAGCCATCTTCGAGTAATTAAAGGGTGCATCAAAGTGCTCAATTCACCTAAACACAAGAAAATCATAATTTTGTTAGTGGGCTTAGGAAGGCCACAAACTCAAAGGTTAAGTTCCTCAACTAATGCACGAGCATTCGGGTTCACATGCTATTTTGTATCAGGCATTTTGTGTTGAGGGTGTATTGTACAAGCCGTGCAAGTCCATTGGGGCGGTGCAAGTCAGTTGAAGCTGTGCAAGTCTACTGGAGGTGCGCAAGTCTCTATATGGCAAGCCTATTGAGACCTCACAAGCATACGCAGAAGCCTAAGTGAAGCCGTGAAACACTACAACTTTGTTTAGAAGCCAATAAGTACTAAAGGATGTTGATTGAAACTGCGAATGTTTCAAAGAAGCCAAATGAGTCTTGTGTTGGGTCCTTTGGGCCTTATCTTTGTAATTGCCCATAATTATAGGAATCTAACGGTTGCGTGTAGCGAGATTCAATGTTGCAATGGGTGTGGCTTGCATGCCTATATAAACAAAGCCCAATTTTCTTAGGAGGCTAGCTGAAAGAAAACTTCAACTTTGTTCAATAGAGCAATGAGAGCCTAAGTTTCAACGCCGAGTAGAATGGAGTGTTGGATATGTTTTTTACCCACATTAAATGATCTAACTGCATTGTTAGCAATCAGTCTATTGGTGTTATTCCTCTTATTAATTAAATCAAGTTTATGCTTCTACTGTTGATTTCAAATTTGTGTTCATTCATATATCTTTTCCTATACTTTTTTGTGTGCAAGTTTGAGGGTTGTGTGATCTAAGGTGGATCTTCATTGGGCACCCTAACCACATCTGCATCATTTGGTATTAGAGCACGGTTTGCTTTCCTTGCAAATTGAGGCACAGTGAATATTGGCAGTTTTCCACATTTGCGAGTGTGGGTAGAAAATCATTGTGGACGTCTTCCAAAGGGTGATTGTCACATCCCGTGTTCATACATGTATTGTTTTATAGACTTTTAGATGACTAGGCTTTGTTGCCACATTGATACATCACTTTATATTGCTTTGATTTGATTTAGTTATCATTATGACATGTTTTGGGAGTGAAACAATTATTATCAATTGATTGATTAGCTATTAATGATATTGTGGATCTATATTTCAGTTTTGGAATTACTATTTATATATGCTTCTTATAGTTCATTTTAGTTGATTTGATTATGTGAAATGGATAATGCACTAGGTACTCTTGTTTGCATGTGTACAGGCGTTCTCCAACAAGAGAAAGTGTGTCATCAGGGAAAGACAGAAAGATGCAGCAAATGGGTACGAATAGAGTTTGCCATGTGTGTTTTGGAGCACAGAAAATGCTGTAAACTGTAAGTCATAGTACCTTGTTATCCCTTTGTTTGTTGATACATTTATCAGTGTCGCCTTGTGTGAGACAATAGTTTCCTAGTCGCTTTGCAATAACGAAAAGAGGTTGTGTGTTGTCGCTGTGGTGAGGAGCACAATGTCGCATTACACACTTGTTAAGCGGCGCATTGTTGCTTTACGACAATGGCATGCTTACCATCATATTTGCAGTCTTATGCTTTGTGATACATGTTCGTAGAACATTGTATTAATTGTGCTAATGAGCAAAAAGATGTTATTAAGGGTTTCAATCAACAGGATGTGGGATTAAATCCCTAGTGTTATGAATTGGTTGAGCTCACCAAGCTCACCGGCAAGCCCAACTGAGTTGCATTGCATCAGCATTAAGCCAAGCTACATTGCATTGTTAAAAACAAATTCACATTGCATTACGTTGCATTGGAACTGTGCTCATATTAATTCAAGCCAACTGAGTTACATCGCATTGTTTTGCATTGAAATCGAGCTCCAACTCACAACTTATCCACATTTGCCTTGTAAATGTATTTCAGCACATGCAATGAATATATAGCTCGGCGAGCTACTTGCATTGATACTGAGCTATTTGCATTGATACTGAGCTACTTCCCAGCTCGCAGTGAGCTATGTCGACATAAAGCACGGCTGGCAAAAGCCAATGTACAGACAACTTCAATTGAGACGCAAGAACTTTTAAACAATAAACCTGCGGTGTATGTGGGATAAACAAGGATGGATCTATAGTGTAGAAGCCCCGATGGATGCAATGTGGTGCACATCGACAAAGTTGGCTTTGGGCAAGAAGAGGCTAGAGGATCCTAGAATGCGAGTGCACCGATGAGAGCCAAGTGGCACTAATCGGGAGCCCCTCAATCAGGAAAGCTTAAACAAAAGAAACCCGACACATGAGTACACCGATGGCCAACACATGGCACCAATCAATGGAGTCACAGGAAAACTAGTCGTAATGGCTATTTTAGCTATTAAAGTAAACTCAAAGCTAAATATGGAATGGTGGTTAAAAGATTAAAAAATCATGCATGATGGAGGGAAGAGAACATGAGTTAATACAAAGTCCATTAAATCAAAAATAAAAAACATTCGCATGGTTAGTTGTGCTTTGAAATAGAAACGGTTGCATGAGTTGGAGTTAGAGCCAAAACTAAAACATGCATACATTCTATTCGAGGAAGCTTGAGACAATTTTAGAGCATAAGGTCGGGAATAGAGAAGATAGAGTTGTATAAGAAGATAGGAAAAAGGAGATTAATAAACACACAGATTTATAGTCAGAATACAAAGTTATTTGGAGAGTGAAGAGAACTTGGCTAGAGAATACAGATTTAGACAAAGAGATTACGCACACAGGAAGTACGCAGACCCAAAGGAGTGAGAATACAAAGATTTTGAGAGAAAGAGCTAAGGGAAGAACATAGTGAGTGAGCAGAAAGCAAGAACAACTCGACAGCAAGTCAGTGAGGGAAAAAGCCAGAGCAAAGTTAAACTAGGTTTTTATCCATATTTTCTTTTAAACTTAAATCTTTTGGTTTTACATGTCTGTAGATGATGTCGTATTGGCAAAGAGTTTGGAATGATAAGCCAGAGGTCGCAGGTTCAACCCACACAACCCCTGACCAATAATCTTTTCCTTAACCCCACATAGTGGTTCAGCCTATGGTAAAACCAAATTCAGCGGCTTGTATGCTAAAGCCATCAGCTCGGTTGAATGGCAATAAGCAAAGTGTTAAGGGAAAGGGGTTCCTAGGTTGACTCCCTCTTCCACCTTAAATCCTTTTGTTAAACCAAAGATTAAATAAACCCTTTTAGCTATGTTGCATAGGAATTTAACTATAACCTATGAGGTTGATTAACTTGGTATTCTTGTGGGATTGATAATAAAGTCCCAAGTATAGACCATAACAAATAAGGAGCAAAACCACGTGTTTATCAATAGTATAACATATGATTTGCATGCATAGAAGTTTTAAGGATAATTACAAAACATAAATATATATTATACTCCACGGGTTTTACGATCTAAAAAGGATACCTATGCGGATATGATAAGTTTTAGGGGATCCTATGGAGTTATATAAAAGTGTATAGAGAATAAACCAATAGGGTTCTTCAACTCAATATGATAAACCAAACATTGAACTTTCTAGGTCATAAGAAGATGATTTATGAGAGAGGTTATCACCCTCACCTACACACTTGTACTAGAAGAACTTGACCGTCTTGAAAACCATAAATATAGTACTTTTAAAACATAGTATACCATAAACTAGGGAACAACGGATATGGTACCATTAGGAGGATCATGAGAGCTAAACGGGATGATGAAAACCTATTGACATATAAACTAGAATTGGATGTTTTTAACTTATATCAAAACATGACAAGGATAATGATCAAACCTCCTTTATGATGTTATTTTTAGTTCCTTATGAATAGATTGAATGGTCACTTTTCATGATGAAAATTAAGTGTAAGGGTTGGTATAGATTTCTTAACTACAGAATCCTTACGTATAAAAACCTAGAAACAATATTTGAACTTGTCAACATTACAAAGTTTGAGCATGATTGATGTGAGAGGTGGCAAACTTTTAAGCATGGCTTATAACAAACGGAGGACTATATGTTTTAAATTGAGGGTTAATAAGATTGTGGGAACCGTAAACTATTGAACACAAATATCTTATTCTAAAGGGACTTGAGTTAGGAAAACGAAAGGATATCTTCATGGTTTAAATGAGAAATATCAAAAAGAGACAACAAAAGATGACAAGTCTTATGAGGAGTTGTGTGCGCCTCCCTAACTCAACGACAAAGATGTGAAACCATATATTTGTTACGTTTCACAATGATGTAGATGACATCATAATTGTATATTTATATTACTTATGATGCTTATGTGTGGAATCATTATATTGTAAACCTAGGTTCATAAAGATGACATGTTTTGCACTTAGATCATGTATAGGAAACGAAATGTAGTTGTTAAGCTTCATGAATTGATTAAGCAAAGATGCCTGATGAAGATATTATATGAATGATATTATTATTCAAGGTGGCATGAATCAAATCGAAAACTTAGATACCGGGGTGGCAACCTACATAGTGTGATCAAATGGAAGGAATGATAAGGGTTTAAACCAACAAAAAATGACCAAGAGAAAAGTACAACAAAGTAGAGTTTAAGAGTATAAAGATACTTGAAATAAGCAATGAAGCGAATAAAGTTAAAATACTTTACAAACTGTGTGAGACATTACTAATCTTGTCCAAATGATATTGTGACCACTTATTTATATACTGATTGATCAATGTCTTGGAAGATGTAAATTGATAGTAGCTAGCCATCCTTGAGAGAGCAAAATTGGGCGGTTGATAACCATGCAAAAATGAACAATACGCTGTAATTGATAACTACACAAACAGAATCTGTTTATCTTAACAGTGAACTTGGTGGAAATTGGAACCTACTTTTAGATACGGCTACGGGTATAGTGTGATTGTCTAGATTTTGTATGGAACAAATCTAGTGACCATAACATATGAATGAGATGAAAATTTGGATCAAGTTAACATTATGAGTATGATGAGCTTTTTGGATACAAAAATTAAGATCTTAATAGTTGGGAGTTGACTTCAACAAATTGGGATTAAGATTCTTGTAATCATGACTCTCGTAATTGGTATGGAGCACTTACGAGAGATGTTATTGCTCGAGTGCTACTCCTAGTTTGAGATGATGCGAATGAGAGCAAACCTAGTTTGAAATCGTTGTAATCATAGCATGATTAATCGGTATGGGACGGTTATGAGTGGTATTATTGCTTGGATTCTAGTCTTGGTTTGACGGATTAATATTTTACCTTTGTATTGTTGTTTCAAAGTGTTTTGTGAACATAAGCAAACATATTGCTACAAAATTATATGTTAAACTAGAACCCTAATTTTATAAAAATGGACATAAGCTAAACACTTGAAAACGGTATATTGAAACCAATATGGATCATGATCAAAATGTCTCATGATAATGACATAGCTTAGTTGAAATTGGAACACCTAAAACTACCTTGTGCATCATGAGACTATCTACGAGACGGTATAGTTCCCTCGTGTTGATTAGGCGAATTAGGGTTAAGACCCATGTAATGGCAATGTTCGTCGGTGGTATGGGGCATCCACGAGGATTGCCAATTACTTGTGTCCTATCCATAGTTTGTCCTTGTTTTTCTAATCAATTTCGTGGGTGAGCGAAATAGAGCCCTGTTGTTGTGAATGGGAATACTTATGTGTGTATCGGATCTAGGGAGTACGGATGGGCATGGTTGCCTAATGGAATTTCACTATGACAAAGCGTTATGGATTAAAGGTTGATGCGGGGGTACCAGAGTTCACCCTCATGTATAGTCGAGTAAGATTATCATATCTTGGTATGTTGCTAGATTTCATTAGGAATGTGTACCTAGCGTTTTGCTAAGTCTTTGGCCAAAGCATATTCATTACTATTAATAATTTATATATAAGATGTTATCTTCCTACCTTGTTCATAGGTCTACCACTTTTTGGTAACTGCACTGCACATGACTCTCTCTCTTACCTTATTGATTACTCACATCTTCCTTCTCATGAAAAGTAGAGCCACTCTCATTTAATGAGAGGTATGCGGGGATCCGTAAGGTTCGTGGTTAGAGGTAAAGCACTCCGATCATACGCTTTCTCTCATTTGCACGGCTTGACATTTGATGGATCTTTGTCGAAGGCAACAAGTATTGTTATATCTTAGTTGTGATATATTGTATTTGTGATACCTATTGTATTATTCTTATTTGAAAATTGATTTTTACACATTGTATATTAATAATATATTGTAAGTGAAACACCTATCATAATGTAATTGATTGTAAATGATTTATGAAATGGAGACTTGTGTATATTGAAACACATTGATTATTGAAATGTGGTAAACCTATCTTTTATTGTAATACTTATTTTGGAATCATAATTCATGCAATAAGTTGTGAAGACATCATGGACATATTATGAATTGTGTTAAGGAGCGATTCATCAAATGGAATTATTACTTGTCATGTTTTTATTAAATGTTATTGGAATGGATTAAAATGGAATGCACGCGTGAAGGATTATCTCTGCAGATTGCCTTAGTTTTATTGGATGAACAATTATATGCAAAATCATGTAGGTACTTGGACTAAATGTTTTACTTTGATTAACTCGCTTATGTTATAATGGAAGCAAATTATACAAATTAAATTAAATGACACAACTTAATCTACTATATTAGGTAACTTTGAGCTACTTATATCATCTTCATATTGCTTTTTGCATGTGTGT
Source organism: Taxus wallichiana var. yunnanensis (assembly GCA_018340775.1). Lineage (NCBI taxonomy): Eukaryota > Viridiplantae > Streptophyta > Pinopsida > Cupressales > Taxaceae > Taxus > Taxus wallichiana. The sequence continues at coordinate 123,914,544 of CM031244.1, read as the reverse complement.
AATTGTTGTGCGTATGACTAGGAAATCGAGAGGTGTCGATTTCCATCCCTAGTTGTGTAAGGGTGATTGAAAATTCGGTTAAATTTAAAAAATTGGAGTGTATTTCAGTCACCCGTCGTGGGTCGCTTCTGATAATTGTTGGGTAGAAAGTGTGAAAATTGAGCGAGCATTGACAACATTCCACATTTGCGAGTGTGGGAAGAAAAAATTGTTGCAGACATCTTCCAAAGAAGAAGGTTGTTGTGCCAAAGGTGTGTAAGTTCACAGAGTTTGCATTCTTTTGAGGGAACATAACGGCACACAAGAGGAATGTTGTGAGAGGTCATAGAGACCAAAGCGCAAGGCTTGACTTGGCCGAATTTTGGAGGCTATAGAAGTTGCACAACACTAAGGTGTTGTTGCGAGAGGATCAAGTGCTAATAAGGACAAACCGGTGCAACTAAGAGCATAAGTCGCAAATGAGGAAGAAGAGGATGCACAAGAGGCAGTGACAAGAAGACAAGGTTTTACACGCAATTAGTAGGACGGAGTGTAAGCCAAGATTGGATACCCCAAGTTATTCTAGAACTAACGGCGCTCATCAATTGGATAACAAAGCTCGAGAAGTATTTTGAGTATGATGACATGGGAGATACCAAGAGATTCAAATTTTCCCACACAAAGTTAAAGGGTTGTGCATCTCTATGGTGGGAGCAAATCCAGACAAACAGAGTGCAAAGAGGCGAGTAGAAGATCAAGACATGGGATAGGTTGCGAAACAAAGCTCAAGGTGAAATTCTTTCCCGTGGATTACTAACTCAAATTGTTTAAGAAAATAAAGAATCTACAACACAAAGAGCTCGGTGTCAAAGAATATGCTTAAGAGTTCTATCGAACCACCATTCGGGTGGGTCATGTGGAGGATGATATGGAGACAATTTTGAAACATATGAATGGATTGCGGATTGTAATTCAAGATGAATTTGGAATGATCCAAGTGCGGTCAATAGATGAGGCCTATTAGTATGCATTTGAAGGCGGAGGAGCAAGCATCAAAGCATTGTGCGTGGAAAAGGAAAGGTCACACAAGGCCACGGACAAGGTGGTGACAAGGGAACTCTACGGCATGAATGGCGGGGCTTATTCAATGTCATGCAATGAAGGAAGACATAGAGGAGGATATAAATCGAGGGAAGAGGAATGTTTGGATGCAAAAGAGGTCGCGGATTCAATTGCTCATGTTATAGGTGTGGAAACAAAGCATAGAGCTGTTTGAGTGCCCGCACACCCAAAGTGTCGATAAGCAAAGCAATGCGAAGTGTGCACATTACGCAAGCCAATGAAGATGATGTACTAGGTTGCGGAAAAGACCCGAGAGATGGCAAAGGCGTTGATGTTCAAGCAAGTTTTGTTGAAACCGGTAGAGGAGGTAGTTGGTCTTGAGCAAAGGAAGAATTTGTTCGAAGCAGCGTGTGAGTCGAGAGGAAAAGTCTACAAGTTGATGGTGAGCAGTGGAAGCACCGATAACTTAGTTGTGCAAGAGATGGTGAACAAGTTGTGGTTGAAAAGGATTGAGCATCCTAATCCCTTCAAAGATCCGTGGTTGCGGAAGGGACACCAGCTTTGGTGTCGGATCAATGTCTAGTTAAGTTCCAAATAGGAAGATATGAACAAAAAAATATGTGCAACATCATGCCTATGGACACATGGCATGTGCTACTTGGAAGGTCGTGATAATATCCACCAAAAGGCACAACATGACAGTCACACAAACACCTACAAGGTGGTGAAGGATAGAAAAGAGTACACTCTAAATCCGATAAAGGATAAGGATGACGGAACAGAGCAGAGACCATAGAATTTGTCCCTATCAAGAAAGCAACTCTGAGTGAGGTACAACAATAGATGTCTCGCACAAAGAGAGAGCATAGGTACAACAACGAGTGAAGAAACAATATTGCAATAAGTGGACATGTGAGAGAGTTTGCGGAGATAGTTTCGAGCGAATTGCCTGAAGGACTACCATCCGTGAGGAATATAACTCACTGCATGAATTTAGTCCCAAGATCAAGATTACCAAACAAGGTAGCATATAGGATGACACCACAAAAGAGCGCAGAAATACAAAGGCAAGTTCAAGAGTTGTTGAATAGAAGACTGATCAGAGAGAGTATAAGCCCATGCACAGTACCAGTAGTTCTAGCACTAAAGAAGGGTGGTGAGTGGCATATATGTACAAATTCTAAAGCCATCAACAAGATCACCATTAAGTATAGGTTTCAATTGTTGCACATGGATGACATCATGGATTGTCTGAGTGGTGCAAGGTATTTCACTAAGATTGATTTGAAGAGCGAGATATCATCAAATTTGCATAAGAGAAGGTGATGAGTGGAAGACTACATTCAAGACGCAAGAAGGATTGTATGAGTGGCTTGTAGTGCCGTTCTAATTGAGCATGTCGAATACTTTCATGAGGTTGATGAATTAAGTCCTAAGCCATTTTTGGAAAAGTTTGTGTTTGTGTACCTTGATAAAATTATGATATTCAACAGGATGCAAGAAAAGCATTTTTTACACATACTGACAAGTGTTGCAGCGGTTGCGAGAGTTGTTCATTGATTTGAAAAAATAGAATTTTAGGCAGAAAAGCTTGTGTATCTAGGATTTGTAATTTCCAATGCAGGTTTGAAGATGGATCTAGAGAAGTTTCATGCAATGGTGGATTGGCCATTACTAAGGAGTACTTATGAAGCACGCAATTTTCATTGGTTGACAAGTTTTTACTGCAAGTTCATCAAGAATTTGGTAGAACATGTGTGCCTATCATGGAGACCATGCAAGAGGATAGGAAGAATTTTGTCCAGAGCCTAAACACAAAAAGCAATTTTCAAGAACTAAAGAGGAAGGTGACTAAACAACCAATATTGGCATTCCCTGATTTTGCAAAAGTACTTCAAGTAGATTGTGATGCTAGTGGTATAGCCATTGCACAAAGATCGAGTCAAGAAGGAAGGCCAAAAGCATCTTTTAGTGAAAAGTTGAATGATACGAGGAAGAAATATAGAGTGTATAATCAAGATAAGATAAGATAAGATAAATATATTAAATGTCCAACGATATATTAAATGTCCAACAAATGAGCACACGAAGTGGGTCAATGGGGCTGCGCAAAACAAAGGAAGCGGATAAGAACCCAGCGAGAGAGCCAAAAAGGTCCCCGAAAACAGCCGAAAAGAGAAGAAGAAGACGAAGAAGAAAAAGAAGAACGGGCAAAGAAGAGATAGGCGGAAAAAGCTGCAGAAACCAGTAGAGCCCGAACATGCAGAAGAAGAAAAGGAAAGAAGAGGAGGCAGGAAGGAGACCCCTCATCTAGCATCCAAGGCCAAATGAAAGAAGCTAGTAATATGCCAAAGCTCGAAATCAGAGGCTCTGGAAGATTTGGGTTGTTGATGCCCGAAAGAGGGAAGAGTTTTATGCAATTGTGCAAGTGCTCAAGAAGTGGAGGCACTACTTACTACCTAAGGAGTTTGTGTTATTTACTAATCATCAAGCATTGCAATTTATAAGCGATTAAGGAACCGAATCGAGGCATATGGAGTAAGTGGAGTACCTACTGAGGATATACCTTTGTGTTGAAACACAAAAGTGTAAAATCTAATAAGGTTGTTGATGCATTGAGTAGGTAAAATATTTTGTTGACTAAGGTGAGGGTGGAAATTGTGGGTTCTAAATCCATCACAGAGCTGTATGTGCAAGATGAAGATTTCGGTGAAATGTGGGTAGCATGTGCAACACATACAAGTGCTGATAGGACACCTTGGTTAGACCAATTTGTGCGGGAAGCCTATTGTTCAAAGACAAACAATTGTACATTCTTCGAGAATCGATGCAAGAGAAATTGGTGAAAGAGAAGCACAAGTGATGAATTAGCGGGGCACTTTGGTTTGGATAAGACGTTAGCACAACTAGCAAAGATTTACTTTTGGTTGCGAGATGTTTGTTGATATGCAAAAGTCCGTACAAGAATGCAAGATATCTCAACTGGGTAGGGGAAGATGTCAGGATGCAAGTTTGTATCAACCTTTGCCCATACCAGAGAGGCATTGGGAGGATAAAAGCATGGATTTTGCTTTGGGTTTACCTAGGACGCAAAGAGTAGTTTATTCAATCTATAATGTGATGGACGGGTTTTCGAAGATGGCACAATTTATTGCTTATAGGACTTGTGATGTGACTTGTATCAAGGAGATTATGAGGCTACATTGATTGTCATGTTGTATTGTATCGGACAAGGATACATACTTTATTGGTCATTTATGATGGACATTATAGAAATTGAATACGAAGCTATAGTTGAGTTTATTGTATTATCTGGTGATGGACGAGAGAGGTAGTAGAAGCCTTGGAAATTTGCTCGAGATGTTTGGTAAAATATAAGCCAAGAAATTGGGACTTTGGACTTCGCACTAGCACAAGCGGAACTCACATATAACTTAGTTAATCAAAGCACAGGGAAAACACCATTTCATGTTGTATATGGAGCTAACCCGCGAGGAGCTACGGAATTGTAAGACTTGCCATATAATGGAGAAGTGCAAAAGCAGAGGATTTTGTAGAATACGGGGAAGTGTGCACTAGCAAGTCTGCTGAGACAATTGGAGAAGATGAATACACGGATAAGCAATGCACAAATGAAAAGAGAAGGGAAGTTGAATTTCACGATGGAGATTTGGTCTTAGTCCATTTGCGGAAGAAAGGGTTTCTTGAGGGTACCTACTGATAAGCTCAAGTGGAAGAAAATACGACCATGTAGAGTTTTGAAGCGGTTTGCAAAGAATGCATATAAGGTTGAATTACTGTAGGCATTGGTATCTCGAACAAAATCAATGAGGCGAATTTGTATCCATACCGCACAGTCAAGAAAAAGCTAAAGACTCAAATATAGAAGTTGCCTATTTCGCAAGGTGGACTAGAAAAAAGACAAATGCCAAAGAAAGTGCACAAAGAGGAAGAAAGAGTAATTTACATCGAGAATCGAACAAATGCGCAACAAGGAGTATGAGGAGTATTTGGTCAAATGGAAAGCACATGATATTAAAGATGCAACTTGGTTGAGTGCAACAGTGTCATCACAAGACATGGCATTCTAATCACTTGAGTAAGAGCTTAAGTTTTCAAATTACCCAAGTTGTATGATATAGGAGCATCCTAGTTCACAGCTATCCTATATCAACCAAAAACAACTAGAATAGTTTGTGTTTCATTTTGTGTTGAGGGTGTATTGCACAAGCCTATTGCACAAGCCACACAAGTTCATTAGGGTTGCATAAGTCTACTAGAGTTGTGCGAGGTTATTCTAAGAATCAAGTGACTCTCTTTGTCTGCAAGCCTATTGAAACATCACAATCATACATGAAAGCCATGCAAGTTTAAGGGAATCGTGAAACACTATAACTCTATTTAGAAGCCACGAAGCCTAACATAAGCCACGAGAACACTACGACTCTATTTGGAAGCCACGAAGTACTAAAGGATGTTGTTTGAAGCCGCAAAAGTTTCAAAGAAGTTGACCGAGTCTTGTGATGGGTCCTTTAGGCCTTGAATTTGTAATTGTCCAATATTTTTGTATTCCAAGGGTAACGTGTAGCTAGCTTTGATGTTGCATTGGGTGGCTCTATAAACAAAGACCAATTGCCTTAAGCAACAAGATGAAAGAAAAGTTCATCTCAATTCAATAGAGCAGTAAGAGCCTAAGGCTGCGAGTGGAGTAGAGTAGAGTGTTGGGTATGATTTTTACCCACATTTAATGATTTGATTTGCATCGTTGCCAATTTGCCTATGTATGTGTTATTCTTTATGATTAATTGAATAAAATTGTGTTTCTACTATTGATTTCCAATTTGTGTTCATTCACATATTTTTTTGTATATTTTTCCACACATAATTATGAGGGTTGTGTGGTCTAAGGCAACTCTTCATTGAGCACCCTAATTGCATCTGCATCATCAGCCCACCAATTTTCATTCATATTTCACTTGCAACAACCATGTAAACAACAAGATGGGCCTTTATTCCTTTTTCCTCTTGCACACACAAGATTTATTCATCCACTTGTTTTTGAATGGACTATTAATCGTTTAAAGCCTCTAATTTTTTTCTTTATTATAGGTCTCATCAACCAATGGGGGTTTGTGGGTTGGCACATGCTTGGTAATTCTTGCATCATAATTGAATATGATATTTCATATTAGCAAAAAAGTCATCTTTAGGGAATTAAAGGGAGCATCAATGAGCTCACTTTGCTTAAACACACGAAAAACATGATTTTATTAGTGGGCTTAGGAAGGCCCTGTTAACACACAAAAGTAGCACCCTTGATTTGATCATGAAAGATCAATACTTTTGGCTAACATGGGATTGTCTCCAAGTGTGGGACTTGCATTTTGAGACAAACCTCCAAATAAGGTTGGTTCCTCTACCTATCTAACCTAATGCTAACACTACTCCTACAACTGAAAACACAATTATCTAAGCCTAAACTAGTCATTCACAGGGACCAAAGTTAGAGAGATGCATGAAAATGAAATCCTAAGCTAAAAAAGAGGTGATAGCACCAAGAAAAGGGGGATAAACACTCTCCATGAGGAATAAACAGAGGAAATGCAAAAGGAGAGGTCAGATAAGTGTGACGTAGACTAAAATTTTATCTTACCTTCTATTTTGCACACAGAATGCTCACAAAAAGGAAACTTGCAAAGAAGAATACGTACACTACACGCCTACTGTAAATGGAGAGGCAAGAATGCAATAAACATCAAATTAGGGTAGAGAAATAGCCACAACAAGAAGATTTTATTGCTTAAAGAATATGCACAGACAATTATGCAATGATAGAAGGCACAAAAACGCGTTGCAGAAACCAAATGGAGGTTTATAACTCACAAACGCTTGTGAAATCATCTTGGCGTGGTGCCTTTGCATTATGAGAGAGTTCAAGCCTTTATGAAAGAATGATTTTTGCAAATATGTAAAAAAGAGGGAGAGAAAGAGGAGGGAAAGAGAGAGGGCATGCCAAATTTCAATCCAACAACCAACCAAATGCAATCAATGCCTGATGCAAATGCACATGGGCACCTAACAAAGCCATTTTTCCACATCATTTGATCTGCGAAGCTATGGGCGGTTAGAAGCATTAAATTTGGGTGGTTGAAGTGGTTGTGTGCCTATAGAAGCAAACTTGCACTTTTTCCATTACAAATCCGGTGTTTGCATTTTCATCCTCGAACCCGCTTCAAAACTTGCATTTCTTTATGCCAAAATGAAGCCCTTGAAGAGACAGTTCCAATGCCACCGATTTCATCAAATTTGGAGCTCTAAGTCAAAAATTATGGCCAAAAAACCAATTCCACAACTTTTTGCATGATTTGTTTGTTTTGTGGCTTTTACAACGTTCCTGACTTTAGAAACCCACAAGACATTAACTCCCACACACCCACAAAACTTTTCTTCATTTGGCAAAGCATTTTCCTCCCTTTGTTCCTGACTTTTGAAGTCTGTGGAACAACTGTTATGCCTTAGACCCGCTTGAGACCAAATCCTTTGCTCTGCAGATTAGGAGAACCCGCGAAACACTATGCTCCTACATTCCGTGGAACATTAAGTTTCTACATTCCACGAAACACTAAGTTTCGGTGTTCGCGACTTTCTTTAGCCACATCCAAGTCGAGTCTTGTGCGTGCTCCCTTTGTTTCACGAGTTAGGAGAACCCGCGGAACACTAAGTTCCTGAATTCCACAGAAGACTGAGATTCAGTGTTCCGCGACTTTTGAACACAAAATTTTCCCAAGTCTAAAATCCGATTTGCAAGTTGTCAAACTAACCTATGGGGTTATTTTGGACAACAAGCCCCAAACTCAAAGGTTGAGTTCCTCATCCCTCCACCATTTTTCATTCAAATTTTGCTTACAACAACCATTTAAACAATGAGATGGCCCTTTTTCCTTTTTCCCCTCGTGTGCACAAGATCTATTCTACGAATTGTTTTTACTAGGTTGTTGATAGGTTGTAGCTTCCTTCTTTAAGTGCTCTTAGATAAAAGCCTCTGGTTTTTTCTTAATTTTGGATCTCATCAACTAGGAGTTTAATGTTCCATATTAGCAAGAATACTCTATTCCTGCAATTGTTGCTTGAGCAGAGACAAAAGATTAAAAAATCTGCCCCGCAATTTATCAACTTTTAGATCAGCTGCAAAATCTTTGGGGTTGCATGTAATTGGTAATCCTTGCCTCATAATTGAATTTGATGTTTCATATTAGCAAGATTACCATCTTTTTCCAGCAATTGTTTATGGAGCAGAGAACTTAAGGCGCACCCTTACAAAAAAACTCATCCATTAGACATTGGCCCTTGTGCCTAGAATGTGTATGGAGCTCCCACAAACGAGCTCTAATATACAGCTCTCTTTACGATTTAGATCAACTTGCCAATTGAGTCTCCTCTCCTCTTTCTTGTCACTTATTCTAAGTAACATTAGGAGGACTATTAGCAGATTATTAGGTGCTTTAGGCTGAGTTTCTCAACTATGATGTGGCTCCACTTGCCTTCCATATGGAAGTGCTTTGCAATGAGATTGCTTGCTTCAGGTTTCCCAACTTGTTCATAGCACAAAATCCATCCCCTTCTTAAGTTGGGGAATAGGTCAAGCCCAATTAATGACAAAACTATTGTGATTGAGTATGTATTATCCTTTCTATATGCCAAGCTATTGTGCATGGCACTTTTTAGAACTATTAAGAGGGTTCATGGGTAGTCTTCCAAATTCTTTTGTTGTTTCAGAGTTTGCATGTTACAGGTATATCAGATACCTCCATTATTGCAATTAAAGTCTCTATGAGACAACCGTTGACAACTTTCAGACTATCCATAATCACTATCACTTTGTCAAGAGTACTATTGTTGCAAACAAGGGTGTCCTCTCTTGTAAACATTTTTGGGTATTTACACTAGTACAGATATCTTAAATACCTCTGTCTGAAAAATGCCTATAGATATCAAACTGAACCCACCACTTTCTTTGCAAATTTCTTGTTGACTGATGATAGATAATCTCGATCTTGTAATGCTAGGAAACGGACTGTGAAAATGAAATTGAAATGGAAGAGTGAAACCCAATTCTCATTCACAGAAAAAATGATACAAAATACATATTTATCAACATGAAATGACTGTTCAATTCATCTTCAAGATGACTGTTCAGTTTCTAATGTATCTAGGTCATAGTTCAAAAAATCGTTATCAGCGATTAATCGGCAGGCCAAATTTTGAATCGGAAATCGGGAATCGGCAAAAATTGGCAACTTTATCGCTACTTTTAAAAACATTTAAATTCATAAAATATACTTAAATTAAATGTAAAAACAATGTTAAATGATGCGAGAAGTGACTCTATAGAATGCCATAGGCCCATATGCATATTTTCGATTAAGTTTTGACCAAAAAAGAGAGTACAAAGTTTGCAAACAAAAATGCTCATAGAGTCATGTCACATGTGACTTTTGAAGTATCACTATCAAATATCAATAATATTCTTTTTTATTATGCACTTCGCTGCAGCCTGCAACCACGAACTCTGCACTTTTCGTGCCCTCCACTTCGCTGCAACCACGAACTTTTCGTGCCCACGTCGAATGCCCTCTTACGGTTTACCCACGTCGAATGCCCACAAATGGAGTAAATGCGAGTCGCAGGAGCAAAACCGAGTCGGGCAAGAGAAAACAGGTTAAAAAACAAATCGATTTGGTCTTTTTTGCATGTAAACCTAAGCCGCGATTTTCAACGATTTTAGCCACGATTTTCGAGGGTTTTTATCGCCATAACAAAATCGCGATTTTTCAAAAGATTTATCGTTTTCATGGTTGCAAACGATTTATCGCGATTTATCGCCGATAAATCGCAATTTTGAAACTATGATCTAGGTAATAATGATATAGAATATTATTATTACATTATTGCCTACACAAAATTATGTGCAATCTTGTTACATCCCCCTAATCCACATGGATAGTAGTGAAACCAATGTTGTGTTGCCCATTGTGGCAACTTTTTCTGAGTATTTGACTCATTTTCTCGATCTGACTCTATATCCTCACTAGGTCTTGATCATCTTTCAAATTGTTGCTCTGAAAGACATTTATCTTCTAACTGTATTGAAATACAGTCCCCTGCAAAAAGTTTTGCCTTAGTTATAGCTTGTTCCCTCATGCAGTTTTAGAGTTGTAATCAACCAAGGTATTGAATTGATGAAGACTTAAGTTTGGGGGATGAGAATTGAATGAAGGTTTCAAATAGATAGGATTGAAGGATTAGAAAAATGCAGCACATAAATTTTGACTGTTAATTTATTTGTTGCAAGTGAAAATTGTCGCAGCATGAAATGGAGAATTGAAAACATTCAGCAACTAAATCTGTCTGCTAATTTATTTGCTGTGAAAGGGAATTAGACATACCTCTGAATGCAGGAATGGAAAAATGTAGCACATAAATTTTACTGCAAACTTATTTGCTTTGAATGAATATTTTCCCTGGCACTTTGATACCAATGTAAGGCTTGAAAATTGACTGAAAATGAAATAGGAATGGAAGAGTGAAACCCAATTCTCATTCACTAGAAAAGGTTATACCAAAGTACATATTTATCAACACGAAATCACTGTTCAGTTCATCCTCAAGATGACTGTTGTGCTTCTAATGTATCTAGGTTATAATAATATAAAAAAAATATTAACACATGTATTGCCTACACCTAGGATCATGTACGATCTTGTTACATCCCCCTTAATCCACAAGGGTAGTTGTGAAACCAATATTGTGTTACCCATTTTGACAACTTTTGTGTATTTTGCGCCTCAAATACAAAGCTCCTTCTCCTCGCTAGGTCTTGATCATCTTTTAAATTATTGTTCCAAAACACATTTATCTTTAGATTGTTTTGAAATACAGTAATCTGCAAAAGGTACTGCCTAAGTGATAGTTTGTTCCCTTCAGCAATTTTAGAGTTGCAACCAACCAAGGTATTGAGCCTTGACTAGGTGAAGGCGTAAGTTTGTGGAATGAGAATTGAATGAGGGTTTCAAATAGATAGCATTGAAGGATTAAAAAAATGCAGCAAATAAATTGTGACTGCTAATTTATTTGATGAGAGTGAACATTGTCATATCATGAAATTGAGATTTGAAAAAGCATCAGCAAACAAATTTTTCTGTTAATTTATTTGCTTTAAAGGAAATTAGCCATACACCACTATGTTGGAATTGAGAACACCTTCTCAGGAATATAGAAACAGCCCCCAAACACCACATGCCCAAGATAGTGCAATTTTTATTGCCTTCTCCAGGAAATTAAGGAAAACTCTCTTATGACGGTCAAATGGACACCAAATTTAATCAAATGTTTATCCACGGACATTACACCCCCACTACACCCGGCTGCCATTGTAGGGTGACAATGGAGAGGCTCGTATTTAAAATTTTCATTCAACAAATCCAGCTGATTTGTGGATGTTTAGTCAGTCGGATGATAAATGAGAGGTGCATATGAAAATATGATTGGAAACGCTTTTAGCCTCTCACTCACAGAAAGCACACAAGGATCAAACAACAATGACCTTTAAGATACTAAATGGATATACATGTATCTAATTATAATCTGAAAATGTCTGCATTCAACTCAAAAGTTAAAACGTATGTATATAATCGTTATACAAATTATCAGTCTAATGAAACCAATATAGACTTAATTTTAGCTTCAAATATATAACAAAAGATTTAAAACAAGTTTTAAGTTAGCCCCTACACTAAATTGAACCTGTACACTAAGGATTGAGACCCAGAACTCTCATCTGCATGTTAAAATCTGTCCTTTTTTAAAATAACTCTTTTAGATATTTGGCAATTTCAGTCACAGAGATGGGGGTACATCAACATCATTGGGAAAAAAATGTATTCTGCCACTAACCTCAAGCCCACAATTGAAGGAAAACAAGAGCACGTAAAGATTGATCATTGAATCATAAGTATCTTTTATGAAGGTAAACACACGTCTTAAACCATAATAATCATTAATTATAATAGAGCAAATATCAAGAACTGGTGCATCAAATAAGCTTACCGATTCCACCGAATAGCATGGAACCATAAGTATAACTCCAATAAGAAATTTTTGTTCCTGTCAACATTTGATTATAATCCTTGTCAAAAAAGGAACATGAATAGAAGAGGGGAAAAAATGGTAGAAGAAGCAAAGACATAACTTACAGTAAAACAAAAATTAGATATATAACATCTATTGCAGAACCGTACTCAATTAAATCGCCCAAATGTTAAGATGTTAAATTAGGCAGATATGCACAAGTTGCATTCATTGTGTGACAGTAAAACAAAAGATACTAAAAAAGTGCACCAATGAAAGATGAATAGAAGAGTTTGTTGGCAAAAACCTCTGGATTTTTGTAAGCTGTCAGGTGCTCAAAGGTGAGAAACATTGAGAGACAAAGAGAAATAAGAACGAATATGCCTGCAACAATGATCGCCCATGTGCGGAATGTATTTCCTTCAACACTCAAAAAAATGAATTTGCAGCCTTCAATACATCTGCAGATATTGCCATATTCCCATTGTCTCCTATAAACTCCCATACAGACCTCCCTACCATTGAACCAATGATTCACAAGTCCCTGTCAATGCAAAATAGAGTACTAACTTTTGAAACTTGATTTATGTCAAGCCAACAGTCAATTGAGCTCGCAATTAAGAACATTACCACCAGAAACCAGTACCAAGGCACTGTATGTTTGTGATTGGCCTCCACCGGTGATCATAAATATTCCAGAAGATTTATATTAAGGTGTAATTTTAATATCAATAGACTTTACACCGCTGAATATTCTCATATAGCAATCTTTTCATATATTAAGATGTATTTGCTGTAACACTTCGATAATCAATTCTTGATCTAACAAAAATATTAATCAGGACACTTCCATCACACAATCTGCACCGACCTTCAAAAACATAGAGCTGTGACAATGATACAAAAACCAATGGCACAAAGCTATTGCACCTTTGTTCCTTTTCTTGTTACCAAAGCTTTGTAGTTTGCACTCTGAGGCATAAGACTGCTCCTAAACATTCAGGCAATTATTTCAGCCCTGCCATTTGCATGCTGATTCAATTGTAGATTACCATAACTAGCCACCACCTAACCAGTCCGTAGGCGCCCAGCTTGTTTAAAATATTTCAAGCTATTAGAGCCTTTACAATACCCATGGCTTAGTTATGCCTCAAATAATCTGTCATTGTCAACAAACAAAATCAAATTCATTTATATTACTCAAAAATCATCCCCTTCATCAACATGTATTGAGTCCAAGAAGTTCAACAATTGAGAACTAAATGTGTGTATTTTAAACTACCCAATCATGACAAATACAGTGAATATAAACATTTCTCAGAGTATGAATCCAAACAATGACTTGATAAGCATTGTACAGAACAATTACATACAACAAATAGATAAATGTTCACCGGTACAAATGAAAGATAATATGTAGACCATTTTGCACAGATACAGATCCACTACTCAATACACAAAGTATCTATTAAGGATACGGCAGATTTGACAATATAGGATGCAGATACAGTTAGACTTCGGTAAATATAAACATACAAAAATATGGGTATATTCAAATACAAAAACCATAGAAATTTCAAAATGCCATTCAGAAATCAGGAAATATACATGAAATAAAAGAAAAAAAGAACTAGAATAGTAAAAATAGAGGGGAAAGGTAATTATTTTCAGCCTTTTTGGGGTGGGAATGAGGGGAAGAGAAGACAGTATACACCAATTTTAAAGGTCAAAAAAAAAGTGCTTGATTTTTAGTCCATATACAACACATCATAACTCGAGAGCTATTAATACTATCAAACTATTGCTTTTAAACTAAGTTACCAATTCGGGTTTGGTTCGGGTTCGGAGAACTGGATTCGTAGTTATGGCAATTTTTTTGGCCTTGGATTCAACTTGGGTTCAGCCATGCCAAAAATATAGAGAAATTGAGAAATTCTAGCCTAATGCATAGGGAATTGCTAACACTAACCACAAAGTACGAATATAAAAACAAAATAACCACAAAATGAATATACCAACCAAATGTCAAATGTCATAATAATTATAAACCGTATGTCATGTGCTAATCATAATTAATTACATCAAAATTAATATTCATAGTCATCTTGCTCTTCATTAAGAGCATCAATATCAACATTAACATCATGATGTGGTTCACAAGAACCACAAGACTACCACTCCCACTACCTAAGCCATGTATTGTGTAAGAGTATAGATCAACTGAATTCAGGTCAACTTCCCCTGGAACTATGTCCCAATGCTTTGAAGACATACCAGCTCCTCAATCTGCATAGGAAAATGATAGCAATGATATTTGATGAAGATTCAACCCCAGATCAGCAATGAAAGGTAAGTATGCAATGAGAAGATGAGAAAGAGATTTTGCTGTTGTGTTTTGCTTTTAAGTTTTATGTTTTGTGTTCTTTTCTTTGTTTTACTTAGCTTTTAAGATTTGAAAAGCACTTTTTATTATATTTAACTGTTAGTTTACATTTATTTTTAAGCAAAAAGTTAAAAAAGTTTTTAAGGCTAGATCAGCAATGGAAGGTAAGTATGAAATGAGAAAATGAAAAAGAGATTTTGCTTTTGTGTTTTGCTTATTTTAAGTTTAGAGTTTTTTTATCTATTCTTTTTGTGTTTTGGCTAGCTTTTAGGATTTGAAAAGTGCTATTTATTATATTTTACTGTTAGTTTACATTTAGTTTTAAGCAAAAAAATTAAAAAGTTTTTAAGGCCATAGTTCCTCACGGATTCTGCCTTGGGAACCCGGATTCACCGGGTTCATCTGTAGAAGAACCCGGACAAATTTGGATTCCCAAGCCACACCCTAACCAAATCTCAGACGAACCAGACCCATACCCCATAACCGGACCAGACCCATACCCCATAACCGGACCGTAATGGGGCAGGGTCCCTATCCATACCCAGCCGAATCAGTATCTTAGCTTTTAAACCATTTCGAGTGGTTAAATTACCACAGAGAGTTGTGTTCTAAGCTTGTGATAAAGAATTCGACTTGTACTTTTTTCAGCTTAATATATATTTTTAGAGTTCTGAAATTCTAATCGTGGAGACGAACACAATAAATAGTGACCAAAGTTGGAAAATACACAAAAACTTTTGCAGACAGCCTAATCAGTTTTAACCTAAGTCACAAGGTCTGTGTTCGTGTTCAGCGAAAATAAAATTTGAAAGAAACTTGCTAGCAGATAAAATTTGGAAAAATATAGTGAATAAGTTCAAAGAATATAATTTAATTAAAATAGAATTTTAATATTTAATTGTTTAATTTAAGATTAAATCTAATTAAAATGCCTAATTTCTAATATTAATTTATGCTAACGTAAGTCTGAAACTAAAACTTAATACTAAACAAAATATTAATAAAAATAATATCTAAATCAAATATGATAGAATTGAAGTATAATGTCTAATATTTAAAGACATTAATATTAATACTTTGAATGACATAACTTTATCCTTTTCAAAGTTATTATTTATTAATACTAATATATACATATTTATATTTGCATATAAATATCTTAATAAATTATTAATCAAATATTAATGTTTGTAAAAAATTAAAAGTAATTGAAAAATCTAATGTCTAAAGTTCATGTTTTTAAATTAGAATTGAAAAGAAAAAGAAAAAAACTAATTTAAAAAGTTGAAACCTAATGCTAAAGCCTAATCATAAAAACTAATATAACAAATAAGAGATTTAACAAAGCTAAAAGTATGCTAAAGTTGAATCGTGAAAGGGAAGACTAATTTAAAAATTTAACCTAATTTTTATTGCCCTGTCGTGAATGACGAGTAGTGAATGGCAGCTATCCAATAGCAATAGCTACAACAATAGAGTCAATCAGCCAACTAGCTGCAGTATGTTTGGTGGCATCCATGATGAGCAACACTCACAATAACTGGCACTCAGAACAGCAAACAGGAAAGTTATAAAAGAAGTAGAGCGTGATTGCAAAAGCTCTAAAACAGTTTTTATCTGCCATCTCTACCGATTTCAGGTTTTGCTTTTAAACTACCTAGCCCAAATTCATACCGTCACGAATTTTATAGCGAATTTGGACAATTTTCTAAGGTTTTGCTTTTAAACTACCTCGTCCAAATTCATATTGTATGAATTTTATGACGAATTTGGATGATTTTCCGTGGTTTTTATTGAGTTCACTGAATTTCAATTTCAAGGAAGAAATTCAACAAACTCTGTGACACTGCTATTAACTACACAATATTTGTAAAGTACTGGAAAACATGAGATCAGTCGTTAAAAGCATAAGATTGCAAATATCCTGTGTTTACACTGGAGATTTAACAATTAAATATCTTTTCTAAGGCCAAACAAAGCCACAAATAAGGCTTCCAGAACACATTACAAGCTGTAAATCTTGCAAAAAGATGGATAGGACTGTGAAACCATTTCAATCACTTTTTCATAAGGCAAGTGAGCTTAAAACAACGATACAACAAAGCAAGCATAATGGGGTCTCGCACTAGCAATATATATAAGGTTGATCTGTAGGAGAAGGATTCATGAAGCCAACCGCAGTGACAGACAAGCTTGCGAGAGGATGAGAAGACTGGCAATAAAAACACTTGTAAGGATCAGAACAATGACTCATTGGATGAGCTACAGCTACCAATAGACACAGGGGTTAGAGCATCACCTTCAAAACAAAGCATACAAATACAAACTAGTTACTAGTAACATAGTTGGCCACTAATCACAACGGTAAGTTGAAAGAGGGAAGAATGGGAAAAACTCTAAGCTTTGAAACATCAATGATTACACTTGACCACTTATGAAAAAATGCAATGAGATGTAAAGGAAGAGAGCAAAAGACAGAATAAATAAGGTCAACGACAGTAGTCATTCCATTTGCCCAAGAATGCAAGAAATAAACAATGACCAATTGCATTAGCTAGAGCTACCAATAGACACAGGGGTTAGTGCAGTCACCTTCAAAACAAAGTATACAAATACAAAATAGTTAGTAGTAACATAGTTGGTCACTAATCACAATGGTAAGTTGAAGGAGGGAAGAATGGGGAAAAACTCTTAGGGTTTGAAACATCAATGATTACACTTGATCACATGTGAAAAAATGCAGTGGGACTGAGATGTTAAGGAAGAGAGCAGAACACAAAGAATAAATAAGGTCAACACTAGCAGTCATTACATTTGCCCAAAAATGCAAGAAATAAACAATAGTAATGAGTGAAACGACACACATGTTTAGACAGAACTTACCAAAGAACATTAGTTGTCTGCTTCTTGTTATAATAAGCAAAATAAAATAAACAACCCTGGTAATCACCAAGCAAGGGTGTGACATATATAATAGCATTAACATTTGAATTCATGTTTTCCAGGGCTAATACAATTGGGTCCTGATATAAAAATGATCGAGAACCCAAACAAGCACATGCATAGATAAATCTAAGCAAAATTATTCTTGTAGCAAGTTAATCTTCTCTACCAGAAGCCCTTTCCAACTAAATATATGTTAAAGAAACATTTTCAACAGTACTTTGTAATTTCCTTGAAAAGGTAACACACAGCATTTGTTTGAATTGGTTGACTAAAAGAATATTCAATGCAATCAGATAGCAAGAATATCTTAGTAATTTTAATCTAGACTTCAAAACATATGAATGGCAGGGAAAAAACCTAAATTTAGAAGGCACGGCAAATGCAGAAGACTGCTAACACTAAAAGTTTCTTCGAGAAGAAAAATTAGGGACTTCTTAATTAGAAACGTGACTGATTTGAGAGTAGCTTTTGCATAATTCAATTAGAATGCCCTAATTTTACATAGGAACAGAAGGGTCAAAGCTAAAGGATATCCCGACGAGATTAATAAGCATCAATTCAAAACAAGGACATTAAGTGCTTCCACAGCACAAAGCAAATGAACCCAAGCAAAAAGAAGTAAATAAGCAGCAAAGTCCTCACCCCAGAAACATTTAACTTGCCCATAAAAACATTTGTTTACCAAGTTGTGTGCATGGGATACACACCTTGAGCTGGGGACCAACGATAAATACAGACGATACACAACTTATAGAAATACTGATAATGTCCAGTCGAGAGGAATGTACATATCTTGACTAGCACTTTATCAACAAGGGTATATCTGTGTATATACATAAGTTAGCCAGAACTATTCGAATTAAGTATGTCTTTCACATTAGGATGGTCTTCCATGGATGTGTTGAGTGTCTTATACTTACTAAACCCTGTCAATTAAAATACCGAAACCTAAAGAACAGAAAAAAGCATTTATAAATTCATATATCTGCACATTTGGACCTGCTAAAGAACACCAAAATAATGTTCGCTGAGATATGATCAAATGGTAAAGTATTGGGGCTTCCGAGGAAGAATCCCAGGTTCAAATCCCCAGGAGACATGCTAATGTTGAAATTGGATAAAATGCCACATTCAACTTGTTGGGTGGACTGTACTCCAACAGAGGATAAGTCTCATGCGAATTAGACAGAAGAGAGACCCCTTAGTCATGGCATCTAAGCCCGAGGTCACCCCACTAGGAGAATTTACCAAACAAAACAAAAAAAGCAGAAAAGCAATAATACTCTCAACCTCTTGGAACAACTACAGATTAGACATTGTCTGTGATATGAAAGAATGCCACACCTAAAGTTGGCAATTGTCATCGACCAAGCTGTGGTCTGGTGGCAAGTTGAAGTGGTTATCATTGAGCTATCTCAAGCTTGAAATATGTTGACATGCTCCCTTCAAATGTGGAAGAATAACGTGAAGAATAGAGTTAAGTACCCTCTCCGGGTGATTCATAAAAAGGGGTTTTCCAATTATATTTATATATAAGTGTAAATAGATTCATAGACGCAATACTGGTTCCCTACTTTGATAGCCAAAAAACTGCAAAATATCTGCCATAACTGCAATAACATGAGATAGCAATGGCAATCAGCCAATCTTACACATTTGGTCTGGGCGAGATGGGCCTGCTCTAAACACCAACAAACAACCAAGTGCTTCATGGCTTGGAGATCAACTATAAAGCACGGGCTTAATCCTCAACATGGAGGATAAAGATCTCCCATTACAAACCATAACTTCAATGCTCCCACCTTAGACTGTGGATTATGGAAATGACCCGGACTGCATCAATGGTATCGCTCACAATCCGGCACTTCCATCCTTAAACAAGAATAGCCTACTTTTAAGAATTGTTGCATGACAAAAAACAGAGAAAAAAAGGAGCATTTCTGTAACCACTCAATCACTGAGTGGTAAATTTAAATTCCCCTGGAGGATTCCTTAAATTATTAACCGGCCTCACGGAAATAAGAAACGGGGGTTGTTTGGCAGAGATTAAGTTAATTCACACCCGCAGTTCAAAGCAAAAACTTGTAGATAGCAGCAAACAAACTAAACATCATAAGTTTTGCTTAAATGATTTGCCGTTGCAGATAAACAATCGGCATAACAGTTATTAGAGCACGGGATTTTCTTCAAACCTAACGGAGAACGGCTCAATATTAATTACTGGAAAATCAGGCATAAGAGGAGTGAAAACAATGAAGTATTAATACCTGTGGCTTCATTTAGAAAGTCCGGACTCCGTCTGCTGCTGCTGCTCCTCCTATCAAATGCCGCGACTGCACCCAAGTACACCTCTGTTGTTTTTTTTTTTATCTTGTTTAATTTGTTCGTCTTAAAACAGCGACCACACTATCGGATCAGGATGGACAAAAGACACGAACAAATCTGTTACAATGCCTGGAGCCCTAGTTCGCACGGGGATTATAATAAAACGATATACTCGCGTGGGGCCGGATAACAACACTCTTTCCCAAATACCATTTGTTAGTAGGTAGCAATATACTTATAGGTCAATTTATTGCTCTCGTCCCTCTCCCTCCTATTTGAAAAGATATGGGACACTCAAGAAGAGAAAGTCTTCCTTCCCTTAGCGGATTTTTAAAAAGTCTTTGACATGGTGCTATTTCACAAATTTTGGAACACAATAGAAGAACTTGGTAATAAATAAAATATGTTTGAATGTTTTGGTGGTGACATTGGTGTTAAGCAAGCTGCCCTCTTTCCCCACTTTTTGGTTTACACATTGATAAACTTGAAGAATAGGTAAGTAAAATCGAAGGAGGATATCCAGTTGATCGATTACATTGTGAAGTTACTCTTATATGTCGACAATCTTATCCTAATTTCAAAAACAACTCATGGGTTGATGGAACAGTTGAAAGTCTTAGAACTATTTTGCCAAGAAGTCGGGATGCAAGTGAACATCAACAAGACCAAAGTCATAATTTTTTCACTAAAAAGGAAAGAGACTCAAGTTAACTTTCTTTTGAAGGGAGCCCATTGGAAATAGTGAAAGAATACAAATACCTTGGGATTGATTTTCACAACAAACTCAATTGGGAGACATGTAGAGTGAAAAGGATACAGGGAGGTTGGAAAGCATCTTACTTATTTCAAAATAGGTGCATGAAAGTTGAGATATGGGATTGGAAACCAAGAAAACCCTTTTTGGCTTGTTGGTCATGTTGGTTGCCCTATATGGTTGTGAGGTTTGGGGAAGTAACATGTCTAATCATGGGTGGGGCAGTTGGAAAGAATCCAAAAGCATCTAATCACAAGCACCCTCAAAGTCAAAACAACAATTCCATACAAGATTTTATTGGTGAAGTAGGGATGTTTCTAATGGAGGCATTGGTAATAACTCGGATGTTAAGTTATGTGAAAAGGGTTGAAAGCATGGATAACCATCACTGGCCCAAAATGGTTGTGGGAGAGAAATTAGGGCATAGGAAGAAAACTTGGATGAATCAAAACAAGTGGATTAGCAAATGGGGCATCAACTTGCAAGAGTGTCCTAACAATAATGAGGAAATAAAAAAATGTTCTAGACAAATTTAGACTGTCATCATGTGGACAAGTCATATTGATTGAAAAAAACTCATTACATCAAAGAATTTAATTCCTCTTGGGAACATGATGAAAAAACATATCTAGGCAACCATCAAGGGCAAAGAAAGGATGTTAGTTGCACAGCTGAGGACTGGATCACATCATCTTCGGTGTGAGACCGGTAGATGGACTATTCCTAAGGAGGATTGGGAGAGGAGAACTTATCTTTTTTGTAGTAAGGGGGTGGTGGAGACGGAATGACACTTCATCATGGAATGTACGACTTATGATGATATTCGTATCCAGTATGAAAGCAACCTGAAAGTGGACAACCTAAGCGAGTTATTTGAAAAGGTGAGGCTTAAAAAATGTTGGTTTTTTGATCAAGATCCATTATAGGAGGTTTGATATTGAAAGAAGTCTGAAAATATCTTAGGGTTGCGGCTTTGGTCCCATAGACTGTTTGGTCTCGTGGATGTCATTAAAATATTTCATTCATTCATTCATTTCTCATACTTCTTTCACTTGTCGAATACACCCCCATTTTTTAACGTACGCACATAATTTTAGTACGAGACTAATTAATGTCATAGTCTATTTATTTATTAAGCCGCATGTGTTATATAGTTCATAATCATTCTTTTTGTCATGCTTCAATTGACTTTATGCAAATGTTTTTCCTCATTTATTGGGTGGTTGTGTCGAGTGCTTTGGTTTTTGTCTAATCTATTGTAGCTTGTGTTAGCCGGTGGAAGATTTTGCACAACATGCATCTCTTATTTGTTGGTGTTGTTGATATCTCTCCTTGGGACTGCCCCTACTAGTTGTTATTTTATTCAAAAGCCATATACTTGTTTGCATCCCACCAACCTTTGTTTACCTCCATTGTATGCCATTATTTGCTTCTAATTTGTGTTATATAACACTTACATGTGGTTTTTAAAATCAATATGTTTGAAGGAGGATTTGGAAGCCTATCATTACCTTTGTATAATTGAACAAGTATTTTGCTTTGTGTGTGTTTATTCTTATATGCTTTTATTTTAAAATATTGATTATGGCTTTGGGTTCATTAATATCTAAAAATAGCCTTGCGAAAGTGATTTGATCTAATTTGAAATAGATTTTATTTCAAATTAACTTAGTGTAACAAATGATATTCAAATGATTAAATACAGTAATGCACAAGCACTAAGCATTCAACAATGTAAAACCCTAAGCAAATGAGAGAGGGATGATGACTAAGTTAATTTTGTGCAATCTGAGAGTGATCGTGACTATGTATTTTTTGGAACAAGCTAAAAACAATGTCAAAATGCCTCGCCGATGGTTCAGAAACCTAGGAATGTATGGGATAGAAGTGTATGCGGGAGGACAAGAGCACCCTGAGTCTTAATGAATGATATGGGCACCTGTGTCTGCTCAGATGTTCAGAATCTATTCTTTTATGGGTTGGAAGATTTTCGCTATTATCTGCCCTTTGTCGCTCCATTTTTTCTGTTAGGGTTTTGATCACACATGTAACCTGTAAAACAGATGACTCCCTGCACATGCCCACAAACCACATCAAATCTAATAAAAAAGATGCAGAATGTGGAGTCAGGGTGACATTTGATTCTAATAAGTAACTCCGAGGAGTGAACTTACGACTGAATGTTGCACTACATCTCATACTCCATGTAGTTCTTTGTGTGTGTGTATCTATGTCCCGTGCCCTAGTTTTACGTATGCACCCAAAATTACATGTGCTACATTGTCGGAAAATGGTTACAAAAGTCCCCAATGATGATTCATGTCCTTTCAGAAGGTGTTCGAGTTCCTAAACCCATTCACAATGTATATTTGTAGCCTAGACATCCTTACTTAGCTTTTCCATGCTTTCTTCCAGACTTCTCGCTTCATTTTATGCATGTTTTGGCCTTTAGAGCCAAGACCTTCACACTGACCAGTCGCGGTTCTAAAATTGCCACGGAGATGGGCAGTTGTCCTACGTGATTTTTCCAAAACCTTATATGCATCAAATTCACACGCGACACTTCACTTAACTTTTGTTTTAAAACACATGTTTCTTGCCCGTTTTAGATGATTCCAAATCCCAACTACCTTGTTGCATGGTATTCCTTCCCTCTTCTATTTTTAAATAGATTTAATCAATTTGAATTGCCTCTTCACCCAATGATTTGGCACTCCAAGGTTGCCTTGTGCATGAAGGCACATCTCAGTTAATTCCTATATATTCCATGCTTGTATTCAACTAAATTGCCTGAGAATTTTGTGTATCTTGCATAGTATTGTTGCCACAATCCTGTTGAAATTGCATAGCCAAGCTCTGTTCACTTGTGTTATCTCTCTTCCACCTGCATTACAACCAGATTGCCTTCAAGTTGTCATTGCTCAAGCGCCTTCTCCTATTGTTACCTTTGCATTCCCAATTCCTTGGACTCATATGGACACACAGAGAAAGAAAGGATAAAGGCGAGGGGATAAGTCATCACATGATTGGATTTACCTGCATTACGTGAATTTTAGGTTAGAGTTGTTTGATTTCCTTCATTACTGCAATTTATCATTACTACATCATATTGAATAGAGTAGAAATCAATTTCCTTTCATTTGTAAGTAATTAGTTAATTTCTAAGAGGGTTTAAATCATTAATAGCGACTTCTAATGATGGATCTTCTTCTTCCCATCCCTATGGATCGAAGGAGAGAATATCTCATAGCAGAGTTGTCTACATATCATAGATCATTTGGAAAAGTTCTTGTTTTAAGTTAGTTTAGTTTCAATACACTCAAGCACATGTGAATAACTAGACCGGGTTATTTTGTGTGTTTAGTTTTAGTGTAGAAGTAGATTTAATTATTTAGAATTAATTTTTTTATCGATTAGGAAAAAAATAGGGATCGGCTCCTAGGGGCCATAATAAAAGAGAGGAATGCAACCAGAAACAAAACGGGAAAAAAACTAGAAAGGGGTCCCAGAAAGATGAGTTAAACAGGCTTAACTCTTACATTGCAGGATCTGGACCCCAGAGAGGACAAAAAGACCAAAAAACAATAGGACACCACAGTTCACCAACAGTCTGCACACTTTGATTCGAGAGAACAAAAAAACCTCCGCAACAAACTGCCAGGAGGCCTCGGGCCAACAACGGTCGTCATGGATTCCAGAACCATCCATCTCCTACTCCTCCTCCGAGATACTTATGCGAAGGTTGAATCTCCTCCTTTTCTTTTCCCCTTCAATCCCCTCCACTCTGTCAAGCAAAACTTTAACCTAAATCTCCAGCTTCTTCATTCTGTGTTTTATCTGGACCTGATCCACAACCATCTTCTTCGAAATGTTGATGATGTTTAGAATGGACTCCCTTTGCCCCTCGTTCGTGTCCTCCATGGCTTTTAGGACCCCTTCTAAATACAACATATTCCTACTCCATTCTTCAAATACATTGGGGTCTCCCACACATTCATTCTTCCTCAAAGCATTGGCTTCCCCAACACCACCCTCATTTTTGTCTTTATCTTTCTCATTCCCCCAGGATACCCTTACCCACTTTCATTTTAGTTAGACACTCCACAAGAGTAATATCATCTTCCTCGGCTTGCTCCTCCAGGACCATTGTCAAAGGATAATCCAAAACCGGCTTGCCGTTCTCAACCAGAAGAAGAATCAAACCCTCATGGAGGGGTAGCTCAGCTTTCTCATTTTGGAAAGCCATCAGTGAATTTGAAAGAGAGGTGGCAAGAAAAAAGGGAATACTAGCCATAAACTTGTGACGAAACATGTTGAGGAAGGTCATGTGATGGGTATAGATTTTTCTATACTTACCCTCCAACATAATATATTTCATAACTTGAAGGCAAACATCCTTCCAGACCCCAGGAATGCACGAACGCGCAATGTCATCCATGAAGAAGTAACATTTCTCCTTGCCAACGAAAAATCAATCAATTTCGAGGTCTCTACGGGTTCTTTCCTTGTAGATCTTTAACCCTTCCATCTTCATATCAGTCACCCTGGCAATATTGGACTCCGAGACCTCAACCTCCACACCGCAGATAGTAAAAACCCCCTCTTTACAGGCATTGCAAAGTCCTTTGACAAAGATGGGTCGTGACCATGTAATTTAGCAATATAATTGCTAAATCCACCAACTTTAAGCTTGTTCCAAAGATCTTGGTTACTCTCCTCCATGTTCTGACTGGTGGGTTCCACTCGAATCCTGTCTCCACCCATCTACACGTAGCCAAAGTTGCCATCCCAGCAAAATATTTCCACAACCAACAAATTGTTCGCCCTATCAAAGATCGAACAGAAATAATGATTTTTGTAAAAGCTAGCATGGTACCTAGGATACTTTCCTCCACTTGTGCCGGCTTCATTTATCCTAGCGCCTGTTATCCTTAATGATTTCATCATTAATATTAGAGGGTAATCTCTCTCCTTTGCACCAAATTTTGTACTCATTACTAAGGACTCCCACATTGGCCATCTTGTCCACACATTTATTTCCCTACCTCAAGGTATGATTGATAGATAACTTATCAAAATACTTTAGCAATTCCTCGATATCTTGAATGATGTTTTTTAATGACCAATTGATCTTACTCCTATTGAGGAGAGCATTTATAATAATTAAGGATTCACCTTCAATTTGGATGTCCTTAAGGCCTTTTTCCTTAGAACCAAAATACCCCATAGGAGGGCTCTAGCTTCACCATGTTATTAGTTTGCTTTCAAGAGGACCCGCGTAGAGCGAACAACCAATCTCCCTCACTATTCCTTAAGATTCCCCCTCCCCCAACTTGACCAGATTCCCCTTTGAAGCCCCATCAAAATTCATCTTGATCGTATTTCCCATAGGTCTAATCCAGTAAACATTCTTACTAGGGCTTTTGATCTTGACTAGCCTATAGGCAAACTTATCCAGCACTTCCTGCTCCCATTTCGAGGCAAGGATTTTTTGTTTTACCTTTAAACAGTTTGAGATTTTCCTTTATGGCTGCTAGGATTTTCCTTTTAGCCACCACAATCAGAGGTTTCTGATCTCTAAAAACACTATCATTCCTTATTTTCCACAAACCCCATAAGAGATGAGGCAAAGTAATCTTCCAGGCCCAAGGCTAAATAAGGGAACCTAAAAGGGCTCTCCCATTGAGTACAACAATCCTCCATATTCAAAGGCATAATCCATTACATGTTAAAAAGTTCGAAATCAGCGAGAAGACACCTTTAGAGAAAGGGCAATGTAAAAAAAGATGATTCACATTCTCTTCCCCTCTCCAACAAAGAGAGCACCTATTTGGGATCTGCATTCCTCTTTTTATAAGATTTTCAACCGACAAGATTCTATTTTGAACAACCAACCAATAAAAAATATTGATCTTAGGGATCAAGTCCTTGATCCATAACTTACCCCAATACTCTTTTTGAAAATCTTTCTTGAAGTGTAAGCTATAGGAAGATTTAACATAATAGTTTCTAGAGTCTTCCTCTTTCCAAATGATGGAATCCTCCTTAGTTTGGAAGACAGGGATGTGGAATTCCCTGAGTTTCTTATTGAGATATTGAAAAGGTTTGATATCACCATCATAATCAGGAGGAGGGGCTATGGTTTCCCATTGGGCCTTATCATCATAACTCCAGAAATCTCTTATCCAAATTTTACCATTCTCCTCATAGAATTGAGCAACCTCCTTCCATATATCCTGATCTACTAAAGGGGAATCTTCAATCCAACTATCCCACCAAAATCTGATCATGTTCCCCTTTCCAATCTCCCATAAGGATCCCTTTGAGAGGATATATTTTGATTCTAACAGAGAATTCCAGAAGAAGGATCCTCTAGGGAGATTTTCATGAAAGAAGAACGAGTCAATTCTGCCTAAATTCTGCAGTATTTCTTTTTTATTATATCAATCCATAGTCCTTCCTCTCTAGCAATTCTCTAGCCAACTTTAGCAACCAAAGCTTTGTTCATGATAAGTATACTTTTCAAACCCAAACCGCCACACATCTTTAGCCTATTAACCTTCTCCCAGGCCACCAGAGGGAATTTAAACTTTTACGAGGCCCCAACCTAGAGAAATCTCTTTTGAATTTTTTCCAGGAGTCAATTATTTTGGTCAAGAGTTTATAGAGAGACATAATGTAAATGGGGACACCTTGAAGAGAGCTCATAAGGAGTTGAATCTTTCCACTTGTGAGAGAAGGAGACCTTTCTAGGAGGAATGTTTCTTGTTAACTCTTTCCAATAGGGCATTCCAAACAGAGATGTCAGGCCTTTTGTAGATAAGAGGCATTCCTAAGTAAGAGTCTGGAAAACACTTGATTTTGCAACCAGAATGCGAGCTAGCCTTAATTGGACTTGTTTATCCACATTAATAAAGTAAACAACACTTTTGAGAAAATTAACCATCTGCCCCGAGACCGACTCATAGTCCTTGAGAGCAAGTTTGAAGTTGGTGGCTCGGGATGAGGCCTTTCCCATCAGGAAGTTATCATCAACAAATTGGTTGAGGCAGATCGGAGGGAGACCATTAGAAATCTTGATTCCTTGAATACTCCTAGAAAGCAAAGCCTGCTTACAAATTCTACACAAAGATTCAACCATTATAACATAGAGGAAAGGAGATAGGGGGTCACCTTGTCTCAAGCCTCTACCAACTTTGAAGAAGCCCTCCAGGATGCCATTAACCAAGACCGAATAACTAGCAGTAGATATGCAGGTCATAATCATTCTAACTAGAGTATTATCAAAGCCCACTTTATTCAGGATGACACCAAGGAAAGACCAAGTAATCTTGTCATAGGCCTTGTGCATATCAAACTTAAGGAACATAGCCGATCTATCAGAATTAACAATGGAGTGGATGGCTTCACGAATCACCACAATCTACAATAATCTACCTGCAGGGACAAAAGCACCTTGATTTTCGAGAGATAAAATGGGAGAGAACCAATTTGATTCTGCCAACTAAGATTTTAGTCAATATTTTATAACTCGTGTTACAAAGATTGATCGGTCTAAAATCTGTGACTTCATTGGCCCCTACAATTTTCAGAATAAGGACCAAGAAAGTATTATTAAGCTAGTTGAGAAGCTTCCCATTATTGAAGAAATCAATGACCATTTCAATAACTTCTTTCTTTATCGGCTCCCAAAAGTTACGGTAAAAGAAAGCAAAACTATCGAGGCCGGAGTGACTTGTCGGAGTTCCATATCAAAGATCACAAATCTAATTTCCTCCTCAGAAGGGATCCTTAAGAGCTCACAATTTTCTTCAGGAGATGATTTTAGAACAGTTCATGATATTTTTGATTCTCGCCCTCAATCCTCGACCTTCTTGAAAAAGATCCTTGAAATAGTTTATGATGACTTGATTTATTTCCTTGATCTCTAAAAGGAGCTCACCATTCTCATTCTTAATTTCATTTATCTTGAGGAGGTTTGTTCGGGAGGTGGCTGAGAAGTGGAAGAAATCGGTATTCCTGTCCCCCTCCCTAAGCCATTTCACCCTCGACTTCTACTTCCAATAGACTTCTTCCTTAGCCAGGATGTCATGATACTCAACCAATAGATTTTGTTCCTGCTCCTTTAGAACCGTATTAAGACCATCAAGATCAATAAGTTCCTCAATATTCCTTAAATCTTCAGCCACTCTACTTTTTTCCTGGAAAATATTACCAAAGACCTCTTTATTCCACTTTTTGAGACAAACTTTGAGATGCTTTAATTTGTAATTGAGTTGGTAACTGGCCACCCCAAAGACCCTGATATTCCACCACTCTTGTATTCTATTGAAGAGGTCAGGGTGGTCTAACCAAATCTTTTCAAATCTAAAGGGTCTAGCTTTCTTGACTAGATTTAAACCTAGATTAAGGAGGATAGGGTTATGATCAGAGCTAATTCTGGGGAGAGTCTTCAGAGAGTAAAGTTGATTGATCATACAGAGATGACTTACAACAAACCTATCAAGTCTGATTTGGATAAGCTATGTCCCAACTCTCCTATTAGCCCAGGTGAACTTAGAACCTTCCAAATCCAAATCCACCAAACCATTATTGTTAAAGAAATCAGTAAGGTCCTCCATACTCTCAATAAAGGAAGTGATGCCCCCTTTTTTCCTCGGAGAAAGGGGGAGTTGAAATCTCCTCCAATAATCTAGTCTTTATCTTTGAATAAATTTCTAAAATTAGAGAGATCTTGCCACAATTTTCTTCTCTCACTTACTAGATTAGGAGCATATATGTTGGAGACATACTAGGATTTCTTTGAGGTCAGATTCATAAAACACATTGCCACATGCCTCGGAACTACAAGGATAGGAATACCTTGCACAATGTTGGGATCCCAAAGTGTGACTACTCCTCCAGAGGCTCCCAACGAACTACACCCTTCCCAACAACTATCTTTCCAAATAGACCTTCCCACTTCTTTAAATCTTTCCATACTCATTTTAGTTTCTTGAATCATGAAAATATCCAGTTTATTTTTCAATCTAAGATCCTTTGCTATTATGTGTTTGTTGGGGTTATTCAACCCCCTAATGTTCCAGGAGAGAAGAATCATTTAACATTTCTTATTATGGGGGAACAAATTCCCCAGAGTTTTCTGAATACCTGCATCCACTTCCTTTCTTGAACTTGTCTCCCTTACTTCCTTATTACTTTTCCTACCCTTTTGGCTGGAATCTTTACCAGAAGTTAGCTCTTGAGCTACTACGAGTGACAAGTTTGGATTTACTCACAGGTGTCTTTGGTGATCCTATCACCTCATAGGTGTCAGCTACAAAATCTGTTAGGATCCCAAACCCATTTGACATTGTTAAATCTTCTTCTTTTCTTTGTGCCAACAGAGCTCTGACCTATAGACGATACTTTGTCTAACGATAATCCATCAGCAACTTATAGAGCAAGTTTGTTGCCTTCCATGTCTTTGCTTTCCCTATCCTCGGAATCTTGGATTTCTTCTTCCAACACCTGACGTACAGGCTCATCATCCTTTTCTTTAGTTTCTTTATTGGTACTTCTTTGTTCTTGAATACTAGTCCCCACTCCTTCCTCTCTGGTTTTGATAAGTAGATTCAAGGGTTTCTCTACTTCAGGGTTTATCTGGAGAACCTCTTGTTCCTTGATTTCAACAACCCTTCCATTCTTCCCAATCCTTTTCCATTCCTTCACCTCTTTTTCAGTCGCCATCTTTTGAGGCATGACTTTTACTTCAAGCTTCTTCTTTTTGAGATCTGGACAAGAGTGTTGTTCATGACCCACCAACTTGTAATTTTTACAAGCAAAGGGGGTAGGATCATAATCAAAACACTGCACCCAATCACCCTCTAGGGGTCATAAGCTTAATATTACTTTCCAAACATGAATCTTGAAGCATATTCACACAGAATCTAGCATGAGTGAGTCTAGTTTTGCTTTAGTAACCGAGATCTAGAGCAATAGGTTTTCCTAGACTTTTCACAATACCAAAAAGGACCTCCGGTTCCCAAAATTCCAATGGTAAGCCCGACAGATTGACCCATATCAAAAACTCCGTAGCAGGATTCCCATAAGGATTGAAAGTCAGCTCCCATTTTTGAACAGTTATATGAGATTTTCTAATGAACCATGGTCCTTCACCAAAATTTTTGTCACATGATCCTTACTAGGTAGAATAAAGTACCCATTAGCGTAAGTGAGACCTCAATGGTACCATTAGTCGCCCAACGTCTCTTTGCCCAACCTCTAAAATAATCTATATTTGGTCTAGAGCCCATGCATTTTGCAAAGAGTGCCCCTTCCATGGAAACTTTTGTTCTAGCCAAAAAAGAGACAGGAATTTTGAGGGATAGATTACATTTTTCTTTAACCTTAGGTACCATATTCTCGAGACACCTAGATCCCGATTCCCCCAAAAGTTCCGCCCATGTGCTTAGTATCCCATCCTTTGCTCTGTTTCAATGGGCTCCACGATCACGTGATCCTTCGCTGAGTTCTACTCATGTTCTCCCTGCATATTCGGCTCCAGACATTCTCGCTCGCTTTCAAATTTTGAAAAATCCCACTCCCGCTCCCGTTCCATGCTCCCGCGCATTAGTTTCAGTTTTGTGATTTGTTTAGATTAGTTTCCTTTCGTAGTAGTAGCATAGATTGTTGGTTTCATCAAGTTAATTTGGACACTTCAAACTAGATCAACACTTAGATCCAAGTTAGGCAAATAAACCATAGGGAATTTACGCTACTCATTCTTAGCCTCTAAATTTCCCCTTTGCCAAATTGGCTACCAAGAGATCACACTACCAAATCTTAGTCACTGATCCTCCTATAGTTAACCACACACATCCAACATTAGTTGCTCCGACACGACCTTGGGGGGTTGAGTGCAGTTGAAGGTTGCAAGCCAATTTTCATCTGTACAGTTTCCTTTATGCAAGTTGGATGATGATAGCGGGTTAGATCTAGATTGTCCCAAATATGCAAAATGTGTGTGATGGAATAGAATGAATTCCCCTCCTATGTAGTGTATGCAGATCAATGCAACCCTTGTCCCTTATATGAATGTGCTAGATGTATGCTTTGTAGTGCTCTTGTGCCTTTGTGCAAGCTTAGGTGGTGATAGATAATGTTTATAGTGTTTGGCCCCTTATTTGAGAGAAGTAACTAAGTATATATATGATTCCCTTATTTGAATTTCGTAATTGAAAACTGAAAGGCCAACCTAAAGTGTTAAAAGGTGGCCAAGAAGTGAAAAGGACCCAAAAGAGTAAGAAGAAGAAAGAGAGAGACAAGAACACCCAAGAGGGACAAGAGCGCTTGGGCACTTTTGTCCTAACTGGGCGCTAGTGTCCGAGGCCATCAAAAGATAAATCAATCAAGTGTCGACAAAGCTATAAGATGTGTAAAGCTAGTAAAGTGTAAGAGATAAAGCAATCAAAAATCCAAAAGGAGTTTTCAACCACTAGTTTTCTTGCTTATGAATCATGTATACATTAATATGCTTTAGGACCTAGAAATGTACCCAAGTGCATAGATTTTGTGTGTACATTTTTCCCCACTTTATGTTGTTGAGTGAATACTCGATAACATAAAGTAGATAAGATGTGTAGCTTATAATTTGGAGAGAGGAGTGTAGCCAAGAGCATGCCAAATGGACAAGTATCAATGTGAAGCGTGAAGTGGTTACAATGTGAAGTGTAGAAACTAGGAAAAGGAGGTAGATCCTAGGGGAAAATCATATGCATAGTAGTGCATTTCTAGAGCTCGTGCTTATTGATGTGAGTTGCTTCTTATTCCTTCTAAGGACGAACCTATAAAATAAGGGCAAGAGAGTAGTTAAAGTCTTGTGTATAAAAAAATAGAGCAATGTATGTATAAGTATGTAAAAGTAGTAGTCAAGGAAAGAGTGCACCTGATGTATGAGAGAGTATAGGATATACAATTTTCCTATTTACTTTGGAGATGTTGCATATTTGAGAGTCCCGCCACCAATGATGAGGCATTTGGGTGATCTCACATGAAGTAAGGTTTTTGGGCGATCTTATGCCAAGGATAATTTTTTTAAGGTGATCTCATGCCAAGAAAAAGTGTTGGGGAGAGAGGTATATTTTATATCCTTTTATAACACTTCTCACAAATGATAAGTGCCACTATAGATTGGCATGTCCCGATTTTCAGAACCGAGTTGTAGCCGAATTGATGAATTTTGTTGAACCGAAGACAAGTGTCGATATCGTAGATTTGTATTGTAACTTGTCTGTAATCTAAATTAAATCGAAAAATTGTCTTATTTTGTCCCCAGGATACAAGCACCCGTGTGGGGACACAAGGCCCATCATTCTTGTTTGATACTAGGTGCTAGTGTTTACTCTATGTTTGTGATCCAAGTTTGATTTTGGACCACTCTATGATTGTGTGCCTTTGTCAATTTTGTATTGTGTTGTTATGTTTTAGAGCTCTATGTTGTTGGAAGGGTGATTTGTTCACCCAATAGTTCCCCCTCATTTGGGGTGCATGTGAAGAATGTAGGAGGAGGCGGACCAAATGAGAGGACCTAAAACTTATATGCATATTGTGGATTGGATACTGTAGGGGGTAGGGGATGTGTATGGTAGAAACCAAGGCACATGCAAATAATGTAGGCTAGAAACAAGTGTTAGTGTAGAAGATCTAGCATGCAATGGAATACAATATATCAAACAACTATGAAGACAAGAGGGACCGTGAAAAGTGGGTTGTATACATGGGACATCACTCACAATGTCACAAGACAATCAGGGCCAAAGCGGCCATAAGCAAATAATAATCAAGAATGACATAGGGCATAGCCCACAAATAATAACAAACATGAAGTAATAGATAACCATGGTTATATAGATTCCTGCAAGGCAAATGCTACACATGAAGCACTTATTAACATGTTAGCAAGATAAGTAATATGTCAAATAATGTATATATTAGCGAAAACTAAGTGGTAATGTCAAGTAGTAAATATTGAAACAACGGGACTCGTAAGTATGGGGTATGAGAGTAGTAAAGGTAGATGCCCCCAGGAGCCTCTACAGGATCGGTAAAGAGTGATGTTGAGCATCATGCATTGTGTAAGAATCAGTAAGTGTCTTATATTCACCTTAATATACAACGTGAACGTGCATGTGTGTATAGAAAAAGATGATGAGATATTAAAAATCTAGCTAACATAAGAAACAAAGTGCGACATGTAAGTATTATAAGTTGTCAAGAGTAAATACAACCAAGATGTGCATGTGTTAGGTGAAAGTGATGGGGTGTTTCTATATATGCAAGATATGAAAATAAGGGGAGTCACATTTCCCCCAGTGGATGTGTGTGATGTGAGGTTCATTTAGGAATTGCACCCTCAATAGTCAAGTATGAAAAATAGAACAAGATTTCGTCATCGGGTGGTAAAGGTAAAATATGTCTACAAGAGATGTGGTAATGCTTAGAAAGGTATATGTGAAGCATGAAGCGTGAGATATAGAGAAACAAATTCACAAGGATGTGACTAGTGAGGGGGAAGTAGAGTGTCCCCAAGTGTGTGTATCAGAGCTACTAGCAAATAGACATGATCATTGTGAATGAGAATAACCAAAGTATGTATAGTGAATGAAAGGATGTATACCATATATAAAGTAGTATGTATATCATGAATAGAAGGATCCATAAGTAGGAATGAGGAGAAAAACATGTATGGAGTGGCATAGGAGCGGAAAGGGAAGCCATAAGCATAGATAGATGTAGCAAGGTTTTCTCTTAGTGTAGATAAGAGAAAGTGTTGCTAGAAATATTGACTCGAAGTTCAAAGAAATATTGACTTGGATAGGAAATTATTGCTTAGAACATGCAACTAGGGGGAATTTCAGTGCCCCCAAGTGTGCAAGTGATGGAGATCTATCCGATAATGGGAGAGATACCATGCCATGGTGGCGGATGTGGCAATGTGTTTGGAGGATCATATTCGCCAAAGTAAGTTATAGCATTTAGAATAGATGGGAAACAATTTATGTGATTACATCGGGGAAATGGTCGTAAATCCCCATGTATTCTAACAGAGCATTATCAAGAAGGAATGTATTTAATTCAAAGCCAAGTGGGAGAAGCGGGATCACCAGTAAGTTTAGGGTACAATAGAGGAAGATTATGAGTATGTGAAGTAGTGTAAACCTTAGGAGAAGATGTGGCGGGAATAAAAGGAGCAGGTGAAGGGAGATATCCAATGCCAATTTTAGTGGATTGTGTGGGAATGGAAAGAGGCTCTGTGACTCCCTTTCCATATTTTCCTAATCCAGTGTTAGTGAAACTGTAACGAAGCATATATTGATACCCAAGACCATACTTTGTGAAATTAGGAGGAGATGTAGCAGAAGTAGGGGCTTCAAGTGAATGATCAATAGTGTTGTAAAAGGAAAATGGGGAGGGATATGCTAAGGCCTCATAGACCACACCTTGGTATAGGAATTTAAGATGCACATGAAGGGTTGAAGGGACCACATGCATGACATGGATCCAAGGTCATCCGAGAAGAATATTATAATTAAGATTATTAGGCATTACATGGCATGGGATGGGCAAAGTGCATGACCCAACAAGTAATGGGAAGTGTGATTGTACCTAAGACCCTTTTAGGAATATTATCAAAGCCACGAATATAAATATATGAGGGAGTTAAGGAGGCTTTAGAAAGGCCAATTTGTTGAAGGAATGATAAATTACAAATGTTAAGACCGGATCCATTATCAACTAAAGCTCATTTAACCCCTATATTATGGATGCAAACTTGAATATAAAGGGGTGGATCATTATCTAAAATAGATTGAGAAGGCATTTCATCAGATGTAAAGGTAATATGTAAGACTAAGATCTAGTGTTTGAATAAGGATTTGAGTGGTCAACCACGAGTGGGGTTCACCAAATGATTTAATATAATTTTAATTAAATATTATTTCAGTGTAACTTACTGTAACAAATGATATTCAGATGATTAAATACAATAATGCATAGGCACTAAGCATTCAACAATGCAAAACCCTAAGAAAATAAGAGAGGGATGATGACTTAGTTCATTTTGTGCAACATAAGAGTGACCGTGACTATGTATATGTTAGAAACAAGCTAAAAATGGTGTCAAAATGGCTCACCGAGGGTTCAGAAACCTAAGAATGTATAAGACAAGCACCCCAGTGCTAATGACCAATATAGGTGCCTATGTCCGCTCGGATGTTAGGAATTTGGTCTTTTTCGGGTTAGAAGATCTTCATTGTTATTCGCTCTGTCATTACAGTTTGTGAAGTTAGGGTTTTGATTGCATGTGTAACTGAAAAACAAATGACCGCATGCACATGCCCATAAACCACATAAAATCTAATAAAAAAGATGCAAAATGTGAATTCGATCGAACGGCGATTGGTCACCCAAAGAGTGAACTTAAGACGGAGTGTTGCACTACATCTCAAACTCCATGTAGTTCTTTTGTGTGTATTCATGTCCCCGCCCTAGGTTGCCCTTGTGCAAGTTGCACGATGATAGTGGGATAGATCTAGATTTTCCCAAATATGTAAAATGTGTGTGATGGAATAGAATGAACTCCCCTCCTATGTAGTGTATGTAGACCAATGCATCCCTTGTACCTTGTATGAATGTGCTAGATGTATGCTTTATAGTGATCTTGTGTCTTTGTTCAAACTTAGGTGGTGATATATAATGCTTATAGTGTTTGGCCCCTTATTTGAGAGAAGTAACTAAGTATATATGATTCCCTTGTTTGAATTTCATAATTAACAACTGAAAGGCTAACCCAAAGTGTTAAAAGGTGACCAAAAAGTGAAAAGGGCCCAAAAGAGTATGAAGAAGATGTTGAGTTATGGAGCTCAATTACATTGGATTAACATGCAATATGAAACTTGCTAGAAAGCACAGTAACTGACATTGGTTATGGAGGGACCGGAATCGGTCACCTATGACCGACATCGGTCAAGAAAGGAGGAACCGAGTCATTGGTTAGGGCTAACCGACATTAGTTACCTGTGTGGGAGTGTTTTATTTAACTCTTGGGAATTAGATCTATTTTTAGTATTAAAGCGAACTATTGATTGTAATTGCATGGCTAAGTGCCCTAAGTTTGTATACACCTATATAAGCATGAAAGCTAGGGTTTAGAAGTAAGAATTAAGAAGAACTTGCAAAAGTTGATGATTATTATGAGAATAATTGTGAGAGAGAGAATTCTTGGAGAAGAAGCAAAAACTTGTGTGAAAGAAAGTATTGTACATCTGAGAGGTGTGGAAGATTATAAATCTTCAATTATATATCTTATCAAAGCTTTGGATAATAGATTGGCTTGTTTCTTGGTGGACATAGCCCACATTGGGTGAACCACATTAAATCTAGTGTTGATTTATATCTCTTGTTCTGTATATTTCTTTTGGTAGAATATCTAATTTTATTTGCATGTATACTTAGATCTGATATATTATCTGTACAACCGGTGTGCTAACCCTAACAACCGTAGTATCGAGCTTTGTTTGAGGTTTTGTGTGTTGACATATTTACTCACAGAGGGTTTTTCGATTGAAGAAAACAAATACAAGGTAGAGAAGTTTGACGACTAAATTATCAATCATGGATGATGCATATTGAGGATTATTTGTATCAAAGAGATCTTTCATTGTTGGATGAGAAGTCTAGACCTATGAAGATGACTGATGAAGAATGGAATATTCTTGACAGAAAGGATTTGGGATCTATAAGATTGAGCCTAACAACATCCATGGCTTCCAATATTACAGAAGTGAATTCTATGGTAAGGTTAATGAAATCTCTTGCTAATTTATATGAAAAACCTAGTGCTTCAAATAAAGTTTATTTGATGAAGAAATTATTTAGTTCTAAGATGCATTAAGGTGGATTTGCATATAGTCATTTGAATGATTTCAATCTATTGTAAATTAGTTAAAATCGGTTGATATACCATTTGATGATGAAGTGAAAGCACTTTTATTCTTATGTTCTTTGCCTAATAGTTGGGATAACTTGGTAATGGTTGTTAGTAATACAACATCTGCTAATAATATTTTGAAGTTTGATGATGTGGTTAGTATAATCTTGAATGAAGAAATTCACAAGAAGAGTACAAAGGAATCATCATCTGGGAATGCTTTGAATGTAGAAAGTAGGGGCAGGTAGAAGGAGAGATCCAAGAGTAAGAGTAATGGGAAATCAAAGTCAAGGGATAGAAGATCTAAATCCAGAGGTAAGGGAATTACTTGTTGGAAATGTGGAAAGAAAGGACATGCAAAGAAAGATTGTTGGTCAAAGGATAAAGAGAACCAACAACTAAACAAAGGTAAAGAAGTAAATCTTGTTGTAGTAGAGGTAATGTAAGATGCTCTTATTCTTTATTTAGATAATAAAATTGAATCATGGGTTTTAGATTTAGGAGCTTCTTTCCATACAACCCCTAATAAGGGTTATTTCAGAAATTATGTCTAGGCAATTTTGGACATGTTTATTTAGGTGATGATGAACCTTGCGGTATTCTTGGTAAAGGGAAGTTCATCTAAAATTATAGAATGTAAATACATGGGTATTAAAAGATGTGAGGCATGTGTCAATCCTCGGGAGGAATATTATTTCTTTAGGGCAACTTGGTGAATGCGGTTGCATGGTTACTTTTACGGAGACTCTTGGAAAGTCACCAAGGGTGCTTTGTTGTGGCAAGAGGTAAGAAGGTAGGAACGTTATATTTATCTCTTGTGTTAATGATTTTTTTCTCGCATTATCTACTTGATTGAGATGCATATATGTGGCGTGTCAGGTTGGGCCATATGAGTCAAAAATGAATGCATATCTTAAAGGCTAAGGGTAAGTTATCAAATTTGAAAGATTTAGATCTTGATTTTTGTGAGCATTGTGTCTTTGGAAAGCAAAAGAGAGTGATATTTCTCAAAGTTGGGGCAACTAAGAAGGAGCATAAATTAGAGCTTCTACACTCGGATGTGTGGGGACCAAGTTAGGTACCTTCTCATGGAGGATCCCAATATTATGTTACTTTCATGATGATGCTACAAGAAAGGTATGGGTTTATTGTATTAAACGTAAATATGATGTTTTGAGACTTTTAAAATGTGGAAATCCTTGTTGAGAATGAATCAAATTCATAGTTAGAGTGCCTTAGATTTGACAATGGTGGTTAATCTTGAGAAAAGTTTTCAATGATTATTGTTCAAAGTGAATGGGATACGAGAGAGAAAGAACGGTTCCAACAACACCACATGAGAATGGCGTTACGAGAGAGAATGAATAGGAAAATCATGGAATGTGCTAGAAGTATGAGGATATTATACGACAAAAAATCAACATGTGACCTTCTTCGCACTCGGCCTCTTGAGGTTGTGCGAAGTCAAGCAATGTGGAGTGATTGTGAATGTGAGTGTGATGACAGAGATCAAGATAATTGTGTAATCTTATATCTTCAACACCCAATGTCGGGGTTTGTGAGTCTAAGGAAAAGAATTTTCTCCTAACTTGAAGTGGTGTGATGGCTCGGTCTAAGATAATGGCTGCTTAGAGACTCTAATCAATGTCGAGCTCTACCGAGATTCTATTTGTTGGTTGTTGAACACGCAGAAAATGACTTGCGGGTGCCTCGTATAGATTTCCAGACAAGGTCATGGAAGTAAGAATGAGAGGCATGATGGAGCCACATGAATTTATGGGTGATTTTCTGGTCTGGTCCAGAAATTCTTTTCCGATCGGATTCTATGTTCAATAGGGAAATCTGTGTAATAATATCCGCAAAAGTGGTGAAGATCTAAATACTAATGTACGTAAACTAGTGTCAAAGGACCACTTGGGGCATAACCGCCCCACCCCCTTCTCACGTGGATCTCCACACATGGCATTTGCATGCCCCCTACCACCGCTTCATCTCCTTCACCACGTGGACTTGGAAAATAGATATGGGGTTGGCGGCTTATGTGGGCTAAGTGGTTGGCAATTTGATCATGCCACTACGTGGCGAGTTGGAGATTAATGGGATAATATAGACCCCATGCAATATAGATGAGCTTGATCACGTGGATAGCTCAATAAGATAAAATGTAACTCGTTCCTTGCATGACTCAGCTAATATATTGATGTCGAACCTTGATAGTCAAATTGATCGCATTTGATTCGTGGTGACAAGCCTGTGGTGGCTTGTGGACCCACCACGTCGATGATAATACCATAGTCCACATGGCAGCCGGGCTCCCCTCGCTAAAAAAGTTGAGCCTCTTGTCACGACCACCAAATTTTATGCCTGTCGAAGACCAGAGGTTGAAAACCAACAACCACATGTCATAGTGTCATTGGTCCAAAATTGACTAGTTGACTGAGTTGACTTTCCCGTTGACTGAACTTTGACTGGACATAACTAGAGCTCCCGATGTTCGTTTGTCGCATTCTTATAGTCATTGGAAAGCTCTCAAAATTATCTTCTACATTAACACAATTTAGGGATGTTTAGGGAACTTTTGATATCAAAAATTATCCCTTGATCACACCTCCCCAATGAGAAAGGCTTTTTATCCCAAAAAGCTTATATTAGAACATTTTGTCATCCTGTCCTGAGTCTGGAAACTCTGCTACTACCTCGAAATGTCTACTATAGTAGACCCTTAGGTCTTCTCCTCTGTAACCTTCTCACTTCGACAACTTGTTTCAATCCTGGACCTGTGGGTTGTGGGCCCACTACACTTCCATTGCGCCACTCTGATATCCGAAGAAGACCTCTACGCCTCCGTTGTATGGTGCCAAGTTTCTGAATGAAATCTCAACACTCCTATTGTGCGGTGCTAAGCTTCTAGATATCTGACAACTAGGATCTTCTTTTACTCTATAACACAGCTCCTAGCTTCGAGTTGACTCCGTAGAATCCAAAATTGTTTGAAGGAACTCCATGTTATTTAGAGCTATGATTGATCTAATTTCAATGATGGACAATGATTTTTCCCTTTTCAAACCTCAACGCCTCCATTGTGTGGTGCTAAGTCTCTTACGGATCTCAACACCTCCAATGCACGATCCCAAGCCTCATTCAAGACCTCAAGCCTCCAATGCACGATGTTAAGTCGATGATCGGCCTACCATTCGAATGCGTGGTCGTAATGCCTCGACACCGAATGATTGAGTTGATCTTTTGAGAGCTCCTTTGTTGACATACAATATCGGGTACCATTCTCGCTAGATGACCATGATGGTTTCTCCACAAAACAAAGTTCTAACCCGATGTCAATGCCAATGGTGATTCAACTACCATTATGTTGCACGATCATAATGCCTCTACACAAGAATGAAGTTCCGAGATGACACTTGGAAACTCTACTTCTCGCACAAATGGTAAATCAATCTCCAAGCTCATAAATACGAGTTAAATCTTATAGCCAAATTGTAAATGTACTCACAAGCTGATTAGGAGATATGTTTGGAGTATTAATCAAATTTTCTAATTAAGAAAATCCACCGAGTATGGTAAACCTTTCTCTCAACATTTTCTCACAAAATCTAATCTCCAAAATACTGCATACTATTCATCAATCTGAATTATGTAATATAATTGAAAAATTGTTGACTTACCCATTTTAGAGGACTTTCACTTTCAGGTATTACTTGGTCCTGGGTTGAATTGTCAACTGGTGGTGGAGTAGAAACCTTTTTTTCCTTTGCAATAGGCCTCTATTCCATCTTTAGATTGTCATTACTCTGATGGTGAGATGGATGTAGTTTCCAGCAATTGTCCACCTAGTGCCCATTCCTCTTGAAATGAGCACAAAAATTCCTCTTAATATCCTTCTTCTGGGACGAGGAACTCTTTCTACCATTTCTTGACTTTGCATGACGAGATTGGTCTTTACGATTTACCGTGTTCTGACGAACAACATCAATTTCTTCATTAGTGTCCTTCTCTTCCAGCATCTGGCCACAAAATTATTATGCAATGCATAAAAAGTATATGAAAAGGAATTCCACATTTTCTGAAAATCATAACCATACTTCTTAAGATGAAAAAGTGGGTCGGGAGTTTTATTGTGCTTATGATTATGGTAAGAAAGTGGAGGTGGAATCTCATTACCTCTTCGTTGATTGTTCTTACCACATCCTGCCTGTGATGATGAAGCACAATTTTCCTACTCAAATTCTTCTTGCAGGACTAGTGGGGTATTCTCTTTGCTTTCGGAAGCTTGTCTACTATCAGCGTTTTAGAGCATTCTCCAATATCCATTCCCACACTAGAAAAACCCAAACCTGTAAAACGAGGATGATCCTTGACTTGTATTGGGTTAGATATTCCTTGGCCATTTTTACCAAGGCCTCTTCCATCAAATCCCATTTTAACTAACAATTTGGA
Source organism: Taxus wallichiana var. yunnanensis (assembly GCA_018340775.1). Lineage (NCBI taxonomy): Eukaryota > Viridiplantae > Streptophyta > Pinopsida > Cupressales > Taxaceae > Taxus > Taxus wallichiana. The sequence goes on along the minus strand of CM031244.1, from coordinate 123,872,547 downwards.
TCCAATGCCTCTAGTATGCTTTTCAAACAAACCAAAGACTTCATTACTTGAATCTGAAACCGAATGGGAGGAAGAAGAAGATTCTAGTGGTCAACAACTTACAATGAAATCATCTGCCATGGTCTCTGCATCTGAAGTTGAAGGTATTTCCTTTCTCTGATCACTACACTACAACCTTCCCAAGAGCTCATCCTTAGTTTGCAGTTATGTTTTCAAGCAAGCATTCTCCTCTTCCAAGGAGTAATACATTAATTGCAGGAGAGAGTTCTCTTCTGGATCTGGTGATTATAAGCTTCAACCTCATCGAGCTTTCCCTTTTAGACATCTTTCCCATAGTGAACTTGTACACTGTTCACAAAATCAAGCAATTACACCAATCTTGAAGAAATCACTCTGTTAATCGATTTACTAAAGCAATATGGAGTTGAACTAGCTTTGATACCAAACTTGCTTGGGGATTAGCAAGCTTCGCAAGCCAATAACCTACTTTGATACAAAACTTGCTTAGGGATTAACAAGTTTGCAAGCCAATAACCCCTCTCGATACCAAACTTAATCGAAAATAATCAAGTTTTTATCTACTCCGATCTCGAGACCCTTGAGGCTTTAAATATTTGCCGACAATTTGTTCCTTTTAAGTAATCAATTTAAAAATTAATGCAATACAATAAAAGACATTGCCATGACAATAATTGATTACGGAGTTTGGCAATTGCCTATGTCTCTGGGTTCTTTCGAACCGTTCCACTAGTCAAAACTTGTAAGTTACAATAGTACTTTCACAAGAAAACCTAATGGAATTTCACTTTCCTATCAGTACTCCAGTTCTTCGAAGAACTTCCGATGATCAGTCGAAAACATCCCTCACCTTCCTGGTGTACACTTTCCTTCGGCTTCGATCGGCCTTCCCGACGCTATCAATGTGCCCTCCAACACTCTGGTCGATAATCCAAGCTTGCAAGTGATTAGTGTGGCTCAATGGGCCTATTGGGTAGTTTGCATTTACTCCCAATCACAAATATTCCATCTACTATTGCCTAAAAAATAATAGGCCAATAAACAATATTTGTCTATAGTAATTTTAGGATTTTAATATAGTTTACAAAACTATATTAAAATTTCCCTATTACTAATTCTCCCACATCCCACAATTAAGCTTAACAAAATAATAAGCTTCTCGGGCTAATGTGTTTTTACAATGAAATGGGTTCCCTATTTATACAAAAATAGGGCCCTTAAAAATGCATTTACAAATTATCCTAAGGCTAATTTTAGCCTAGCCCGTACATGAAAAATGGGATTAATTCCCCATGGTGGCAGATTGCATTTGAAAAGGGATAAAATCCCATAGGGAGTGGCTTGCATTATAAATGGGATTAGATCCCACATTTGGTGGTGGAGTAATTGTTTTAGGCTTTAATAAGCCTTTCCATGCAGGTTTAAAGTGGTCAAAGGACCACTTGGGGCATAACCGCCCCCACCCCCTTCTCACGTGGATCTCCACGCATGGCATTTGCATGCCCCTACCACCGCTTCATCTCCTTCACCATGTGGACTTGGAAAATAGATATGGGGTTGGCGGTTTATGTGGGCTAAGAAATTGGTAATTTGATCATGCCACTACGTGGCGAGTTGGAGATTAATGGGATAATATAGACCCCATATAGATGAGCTCGATCACATGGATAGCTCGACGAGCTAAAATGTAACTCGGTCCTTGCATGACTCAGCTAATAGCTTGATGTCAACCCTTGATAGTAAAATCGATCGCATTCGATTCGTGGTGGTAAGCCATGTGGTGGCTTGTGGACCCACCATGTTGGCGATAATACCAAAGTCCACACAGCGGCTGGGCTCCCCTCCGTTAAAAAAGTTGAGGCTCTTGTCGCGATCACCAAATTTTACACCTGTCAAAGACCGGTGGTCGAAAACCAACAAAACAACTCCCTTTTCCTTTTTGCCATGTGTCACAGTGTCATTGGTGCAAATTTTACCAGTTGACTAGAGTTGACTTTCATGTTGACTAAACTTTGACCGAACATAACTAGAGCTCCCAATGTCTGCATTTTGTCGCGTTATTACTGATCGTTGGAAAGCTCTCGAAATGATCTTCTACATTGATATAATTTAGGCATGTTTGGGGAAATTTTGATATCAAAAATGATCCCCCGATAAAAACAACAACTTAGGATCACCTCTATGATCTATTTCAACGTCTGTGGGCATCTTGTTGATATCGAACACAAATCCAACATCTCTTTTAGGATGCCCTGGAGGATAAACATCAAAGTCCACATGGTTTATTTATGCTTCTGGAGGAGGGGTGACGTTATCCAAATGACCAAGACCCAATGCTTCTAGTAGAGTGACCCTATGAGTAGGGGAATTATTTAACATATCCAAGAAGGAAATGTGCGAGAACATCTTAGTTAAGTCGTTGATCAAATCATAAGCTCTTACTGGATTTCTTAGCGTATCGAGATGTCATCTGATGTAGTTGGGTAGATCAGAATAGGCTGCAAAGAATAATCCCTAGTTCTAGTGGCAGTGTTAATTTGTGGTTCAATGTCTAACTCTACCAACCCCACAATTTTCGTTTGTTGACGACCATCTAAAGGAGGTGCCACTGTGGGTTTGATGAAGTTGAGGCTTTACGATCATGGGTCCCTATTACAATACCCTTGTTTGAACCATTAGGATCTATTCTACCATCCTTTGGACACATGGGGAGAGGATCGTTAAATATTCCCAACGGTGTGTTCTGTGGAGATATTGGTCCCATGTAGGTGTTTTGAGTGGGAGCTGTTGGGTTTGCAGAAACATGTCAACAAATAACTATATTTGATCCTCTGGAAAATGCTATAAAAACTTGTTACAATCATGACATGTTCTTGCGTGAAGCCCACAAACCCTATGGAAACCACAATATAAATCAAGATCGTAATCTTGAGGCCTTTGGTTTGCACCTGTTGTGGTCCGAAATTACGGTTTTTGTTCAGTTGTTGATTGTTATTGTTAAAATTCGAGAACCCTTGCCCTTGATTTTAAAATTGGTTCGGATACCCACTTGGGTTAGTTGGGGCCACAGGTCCGTGTTTGTCTTGCTTCTTTGAGGTTGTTGTTTATTCTTATTGTTGTGGTTAAAATCTACAACATTGACTGAGGGTGAGAAGTTATTGTTTCTTTGATTATTTTCATTGTTATTGTGGTTGTTTGAAGCGGAAGTATTGGGAGCATTGAAAATGTTAGGCTTCTTAGGTTGGTCCGTCACTCCATCCATCGTGACTCCACGATTCTTATTAAGGATTTTTGGTCCTTGATTGCTATTTGTGTTGTTGGTGTAACTGGGGTTATTTTGATTAGGGGTGACTAACCTTCCATTAGCTCCATAAGTCTTATGACCACTGTCAATGGCTGCTTGGTCAATTCGAAGAGCACCCTCTAAAGACCTCTTTGTAGCTTCTTAGTGGGAACTTTTGAACTTCTTCCTTTGTCTCATTGTTGAGAGAGTGGAGGAAAAAATCACAAAGCTCCATTTGATCCATATTTGGAGTGCTTGCAGAGAAATAGAGAACTTATCGCCACCTTTGAATAAAGCATGTTGTAGACTCATTATGCTCTTGCTTGATATGAAGGAATTCTCTAATTCCTGTTCTCAAAAGCTTGTTCATATCAAAAGCTTTAATAAATTCTTATACGAGTTACTTAAATAAGTGTATTGAAGCTTCCAGATATCTTCACTAGCACCGATCGAGAGCAATACCTTCTAGCATCTTAGGGAAAATTTTCGTAATGACTACATCCCATGGGAGTAGCTCTCGAATGGCTATTACACAAGCCTTGATGTGGGCATTAGGATCACCCTCCCCTTTGAATTTTAGAAGATTAGGAAAGGGTCTCGGGAGCATGAGTGATCGAATGGATAAGTCTAGGGACTCCTTGAGATATTTAGAATAGGTCCCCATTGCGTATGTTTCCACCATTGAAGATCCTTGTTGGGGAGGTGGAGGTTACATCGGTTGTTGAAATGGGACAACGTATTCATTTTTGGGTCGTATGGAATCCCTGCGGTTGTTCATATGGACCGGGTAGGTGTATATGTCCCCTTGCAGAGATTTAGAGTACATGTGTACATAGGGGGTTGATTACCTTGATATGGAATCGAAGGCACTGGCTGTGGGAACATTATATTTCCAGATGGTATGGCATTTGAGAACACACTTTCGGTTGGTGCATGTTGTAGATATCCATACATGGCATGAGGGGGCATACCCAAGGTGCCGTCCCTGTAAGCAAATCTCCAAGGTTTTGAGTATTCATATAAACTGGAGGATTCTGTGTAGTAGGTGTTTGTCCATAATTCTATGGGTAGGGAGAAGTTCTGCTTGCCATGCATACAAATTCTGAGTATTTTGGGCAAGCTCTAGCTCCTTGAATTTTTCAACCAAAGCTGAAATGACATCACCCATCGACGGAGCGGTGCTTTGTTTAGATGCTTTTGTTGAACCCTCGGAGGTTGTTGAGGAGTATAGTATCTTGCTATGAATTTTTCACTACGTTGCCACCCCTCATTAGCAACATTTTTGATTGGTAGAGGGGTAGCATTATTGTTTTGAGCTAGAACATCACCTTGTCCTTGCAACCTATCGAAAGCTCGGTTCATGTTCTAGAAGTGTTGTTCACTCCTAGCATATCGTGCTAAATATTCCTCATCTAGATGCGGGATTTGATCCAATTGCATTTTAATGGGCTATCGAAACAATACCTAAGGAGATGAACTTGCTTCACCAAAGTGAAAGTCATGTTATTTGAACTTGATTGTTCGTGAGGATAGGTCTGCGTGACTTGGTCAAGTTCCTCAATACGTACAAAGGAACCAACATTGGTCCCTGAAGTAGAGGGTTTTGAGCGGATGAGTGGTTGTCCGCCCATGTTGAAAGTGAAGGTGATTGTTATGGTATACTTGATTGGTAGTTGTACATGTAAAAACCTGGCATGGGTCAATCGTACTTGTCGTATCCTGACATATTCGAGGGGTATGAGAATACCCATATAATAAAGGATGGACAAAGAAAGCAGAAACATTTAGAGACTAGCTCTTCATATTGACTTCACTAATTTGTATGACAAAAAATAAACACATGACCTTCTTCGCACCCGACCTCTCAAGGTCGTGCCAAGACAACCGATGTAGAGTGAATGTGTATGTGAGTGTGGTGACAGAGATCAAGCTAATTAGGCAATCTTATATCTTCAACACACAATGTTGGGATCTGTGAGTCTAAGGCAAAGAATGCTCTCCTAACTTGAAGTGGTGTGATGGCTCAGTCTAAGATAATAGCCGCTCGAAGACTCCAATCAATGTCAAGCTCTATTGAGATTCTATTTGTTGGTTGTTGAACACATGGAAAATGACTTGTGGGTGTCTCATATATATTTCCAGAAAAGGTCATGAAAGTAAGAACGAGAGGCATGATGGAGCCACAGGTATTTATGGGAAATTTTCTAGTCTATTCAAGAAAGTCTTAGCCTGATCGGCTGCTATGTTCAGTATGGAAAGTTGTACAATAATATCTAGTGGAAGTGGTGAAGATCTAAATACTAATGTATGAAAACTAGTATTAATGTCTAACTGACTAGTAGGCCCGTTGGGTTGTGGGACCTGAGGATCACAACCAAAGACTCGTGGAGGCTATGGCCCTTGAATGCTCATGCGCGTAATCAAACCCTGTTGCCGCTGGATCACCCAATAGTCGTAGGCTTGATTAGCGGCGATGTTTAGCATATTGAGTTGTTATATTTTCTCAAAAAAGTTACAGGTGTGTGTGTAAGATCACAAATGTAAACCGGTATCAATGTCGCTTATCAATTTTTGGCTTGTTGGGTTGTGGGATCAAGGGATCACAATTGTATGCCTTTTCTTGTTGTGGACCGTTAATGGTCATACATAATGAAATAAAATGATTTTTATAAGTAAAATAAATCTTTGAAGGAAATATAATATATGTTTTGGCATTTTCACAATATTTCAAATCAAAGCAATAAAAGCAAGCTAATCTACCAAAGGAAATATTTTTGTTCTTTTCTAATTTTTAAGCAATGCATTCTAATCTAATAAATAAACTAAAGACAAACAATCACGGATGTAGCTGGTTGCTTGTGCGAATGTATGAATCTAATCTAAAACAAATAACCTAATCTAATAAAAAAACCCTTTAAACCCTACCTCGAGGTGAAGAACAAATCATGACCCGAAAGAGGCTATTGTTCCCCACAACTTCCCTGGTCATGTTAAAGAGGAAAGCTTACTAATGATTTGATGTACTTGTGATTGACTAATTTATTGAAATGAATGATTTTCTACTCTATTTGATATGTGACTAAAACTAGTTATTTGAACTTAACAATCCAACAAATAAGGCAAACAAACACACAATTCCAACCTAGACAAGTAAGAGCTTTGAAAAATCAGTTGGTGTCTACGATATCTGTCCCCTCAGTATGTTCCTTTCTTTCTCTGAGTGTTCACGTGATTCCAAGGGATTAAGAATGTAAGAAGGCAGGGAGGATGGCACTTGAGCAATGACAAACTTGATGGCAGTTTGGATGTAATGCAAGTAGAAGAGAGATAGCACAAGAGATCGAGCTTGGCTATGTAATTCCTAAGAAGATCGTAATAACAATACAATGCAAAATACACAAAATTCTCGGGCCTTTTGCTTTAATACAAGCATGGAATTTATAGGAATGGAGGATGGTAGGTGCCTTCATGCCCAAGGCAAGAAGAAGTAGTTCTAACTAATTAAATCTATTTAAAAATAGAAGGAAGGAGAACCAAGTAATCAAAGCTAATTTTAGACAATTTGGCTCATGGATGCATGCAAAAGCAAAATTAAGTGAACAGTCACGTGTTAAAACACGCATGAGGGATTCTGGAAAAATTGAGCGGGAGACCGCCACCTGCCGCAACAGGTGGTGGTTTTAGGACTACCGCCTGTTTTGGGTGGTGGTTTTAACTGTCACCTAAGCAGGCGGTAGTCCTAACACTAAAGGCCAAAACATGCACGAGAAAGAGACAGAAACTGGAAAAAGGATGGGAAGCTTAAGTAAAGACGTCTAGGCAAAAATATACACTAGGAATGGGTTTTGGATCTCAAACACCTTCTTAAAAGGACACGAACCATCATTAGGGACTTTTGTAACCATTTTTTTGATAATGTAACACATGCAATTTTGGAGTGCGCATGATACATTACGGATTGCCATTGTAGTTTTTGATGAAGCGGTTGATACTGACACAACATTTGTTGGATTAACCGTGGGCCTTCAAGTTCACTAGATGGAGGAATACCAGAGGAATCTAGGACCGAAAAAGAGGTTTTCTTTTCTTAAGGTTTTTAGTGAAGCTTTTGTGTATATTGATAAGGAAAATAGAAAAAGTTTGATGCAAAATCCAAGAGATGCACTTTCATTAGTTATGGATCTGGTGATTTCGGATTCGTTTTTTGGATTTAGAGAATTCTAAAATTATTAGGAGTTGTGATATTGAATGGAATGAAAAGATAATGTACAGGGATCAAATTTTGGTACCCAAGGATGAACCAGTTGAGAATTTTGTGAATAAAAATGAACTCTCGAATTTAAAAGTAGTACTGATAAGGTTACATAGTAATTGGTGTCGATTGACCCTCGATCGACATCGGTCAACAAAACCGACATTTGTTAGCGAATCGATGTTGGTTACGAGTGACCGATGTTGGTCATTGACAAATTTGGATACAAATGTTCGGGGGTTCAGATTGAGCCTCGATACCCCAAACTTTTGTGAGAAGGTCAAAAAGGGTAAGTAATCATGTAGAAAGATTTACACCTCTATTTTATTTATTATTGACTAATAATGGCGAACCAGAAAGTTTTAAAGAAGTAATGCAGGATAAGACCCACGTCCAGTGGAAGCATGACATGAATGAGGAGATGGACTCTTTGGAACAAAACCATACTTGGGATTTGGTTAAGTTTCCAGCAAGTAAGAGGAAATTTTAGAATAAGTGGGTTTACAGGATCAAGGAAGAAGAGGGTGGACATAAAAGGTATAAGGCAAGACTTGTAGTAAAGGGATTTACACAGAAAGTAGGTATTGAATGTTGTGAAATATTTTCTCTGTTGTAAAGATGACTTCTATTAAATACTATATTGAGTTTAGTTGCGGTAAAAGATTTTCATTTAGAGAAACTAGATGTGAAGATGACTTTCCTTCATGGTGATTTAGATGAAGAGATTTATATGCAACAGTCATTTGGGTATGAAGTCAAGGGTAAGGAGAAATTAGTGTGTAGGTTGAAAAAGAGCCTATATGGGCTCAAACAAGCTCCAAGGAAATGGTACATAAGGTTTGATAGTTTTATGCATGAGCATGGTTACTTGAGATGTGAATCTGACCATTGTGTTTATTTCAAGAAGCTTGAAAATGAGAGCTATATTATTTTGTTACTGTATGTGGATGATATGCTTATTGTAGGATCTAGTATACAGGACATTGGTGAGCTTAAGGGAAAGCTAGCTCACACATTTGCTATGAAGGATTTAGGAGCTACAAAAAGAATCCTTGGCATGCAAATACACAGAGACATGAAGAATAAGAAATTGTATTTGTCTCAAGAGGATTATATCTACAGGGTGTTAGAAAGGTTCAAGATGTAAAATACAAAACCTATTATTACACCTATGGCTGAACACTTCAAATTAAGCAAAGATCAGTGTCCTTCATCACATGAGGAGGTCAAATACATGACACGAGTGCCATATGCTTCAGTAGTTGGGAGTCTCATGTATGCTATAGTTTATACCAGACTATAAATTACACAGCAAAGTGGGAGTCGTGAGTAGATATATGGCCAATCTAGGTAAAGATCATTGGATAGAATTCCAACGGATACTCAATTATTTGAAAGGGACATATAACATGCAGTTATGCTATGGAGGTTCAAATATTTCATTATGTGGTTATGTTTATTTGGATATGGATGGAGATCTGGATGGTAGGAGGAGCACTACTGGATATATTTTCACAGTAGGTGGGGACTTGACATTAGCTAGATTTCAAGATTGCAGAAGGTTGTGGCTTTGTCTACTATAGAGGTAGAGTATGTTGCAGCTATAGAGGCTAGCAAGAGAGATGATATTGATGAGTAGGTTCATAGAAGAGTTAGGAAAGGAGCAAGATGATTGTAAATTGTTTAGTAATGATTAGAGTTCAATTCATTTGGAAAAGAACTTAGTGTTTCATTTAATAACGAAACACATTCAGTTGAGGTATCACTTCATATGGCAGGTATTGGAGGATGGGCAGTTGAATCTGGAAAAGATTCATATGAGTGAGAACCCTATAGATATGATAACGATGCCAAATTAGCAAAGGAGAAGTTGGAGCTACACTCCACTTCTGTTGGTCTTCAAGTTTGAGACTTGAAGAGGAAGAAACAAAGCCAAGGAAGGATCCAAGAATGATGCCGCATAATTAATCTCCAAGTGGGAGATTATTGAGTTGTGGAGTTCAATTACTTCAGATTAGCATGTAATATGAAACTTTCTGGAAAACAAAGTAATCAATATCAGTTATGGAGGGACCAAAATTGTTCACGTATATGGTGACATCGGTCGCAAGGAGGAACCGTCATTGGTTAGGCTAATTGGTATCGAGTCACCTATGCGGGAGTATTTGATTTAACTCTTGGGAATTAGATCTATTTTTAGTATTAAAGCAAATCTATTGATAATAATTACATGGCTAAGCACCCTAAGTTTGTATACACCTATATAAGCATGAAATCTAGGGTTTAGAAGTAATAATTAAGAAGAACTTGCAAAATTTGATGATTATTGTGAGAATAATTGTGAGAGAGAATTCTTGGAGAAGAAGCAAAAGCTTGTGTGAAAGAAATTACCTGTACACCCGAGAGGTGTGGAAGATTGTAAATCTTCAATTCTATATCTTGTCAAATCTTTAGATAATAGATTGACTTGTTTCTTGGTGGACGTAGCCCACGCCTGGTGAACCACGGTAAACTGGGTGTTGATTTATATCTCATGTTCTATATATTTCTTTTGGTAGAATATCTGCTTTTATTTTCATGTATGCTTAGATATGATATATTATATGTACAACTATTGTGCTAACCCCAAAGAAGAAAGATAGGGACATGAGCACCCATGAGGGATAGGAGCACCTAGGCACTTCGTCCTAATGTGGTGCTAGTGTCTGAGGCCATCAAAAGATAAATTAGTCAAGTGCCGATAGAGTGTAAGATGTGTAAAGCTAGTAAAGTGTAAGAGATAAAGCAACCAAAAATCCAAAAGGAGTTGTCAACCACTAGTTTTCTTGCTTAGGAATCATGTATACATTAATATGCTTTAGGACCTAGAAATGTACCCAAGTGTATAGATTTTGTGTCTACATAAATAGATAATTATGGTTTTAATTCATAATCACAGAACATACACTACAGAGGAATTTTTGTTTTAAGAACACATATGCTCTCAAAATTTCTAAATTATTTATTGCTTGTAATGGTTAGGCTATCAAAAACCTACGCATAATTAATTGTATAGATTGATTAATATTTTAAATTTAGAAATTATATATATCAAGTACTCTATACTTTCTACAAATGCCAATTTTCTTTCAAATAAATTACTTTAGTGTCGACTTCCAAATACTTTCGTTGGAAGGAGACAAAGTCAAATATTTTATTTAACGCATTTGGTAGTTAGAGAGAATCCATTATACAATTCAATTATGTGTAATAAATTTTCTTGCCAAAAGTTATCTTTGTATCATGAGCGGTCAAAGATCTAGCCGGACCACAATGGTATATTTTCCTAGTTTTTAATGTTTAATATAAAACTCACACCTATTGAATAATATAAAACATTATTTTGGAGACTTAAATAGGTAATATGAAATGAAATGATATATGCAATGCAACTTCCTTAACAGTTGGAGATTTTGCAACTTATTTTATGAAAAATCCTTTATCTTGATGATGTTAATCCCTATCGATTACGTGCATGATTGGCCATTATTATATCTTGAATAACAAACATGGTCTTATCGGTCTCTATCATGTGCTTTGTGCACTCCTCATGTTTCACTATTTTCTTTAAGTTTTTAGACGAAACAAATAAGGGTGTGGGCAAGGAGCAATACATTGTGATGGTTAGTTTAAAGGTTGTGCACGTGTTTTGACTTCTCGATCTAATGCGACTATGAGAGTTTCCTTTTGGCTAGGAGGAACTAAGGGAATAGAAAACAAGACCACAAAATAGGGTTAAACAATATATGGAAGTGGGTCAAGCTTAGCGTGTGCTAGATCCAGAAACACGATACTTCAAGATGACATCAATCACTGTTTAATACAACTTAATGCGAGAAATAATGTAAGTAAACAAAGTCCTATTGTAGTTGATATGATTTACGTATCTCATTCAAATACAATAATCAAATCTAATATAATAGGATAGGTTATAATCGGATCTGGAGGTGGGGTAGTTGGTCAAGGTTCTGGTACTGGTTAGGGTCGAGATTCTGGGTCACTTAGGTTACTTGGGTGAAGATTCTTAGGTTCTGTTATTGATAGGATGGCCAAAACACAGTAGACCGGTATCGTTAGATATAACCGATGAAGTGTAGAAGGCGACGACATTCGTGGGTAACCAACTTTGTACACAGTCAGGATGATATGAATTCAATAAGATCTAATTGTGGAAATTGGTCTAAGGTTAGACAGAGATGAAAAGGGGAATGGTGAGGTTTGTGGGGAACTTAGGAACACTCAGAGATGTATAAAGGTCATGTATAGATGATCTAATGGTGTAGTGGTGAAGGGTTTAGTTTGCAAGAAAGTGAATGGTGGGGGAATGGAGATCTAGTAGAAAATGATAACAAAGATGACAAAAACCTTTAAAACAAAACAAGGATGGAATGACATAGGTGATAAATGCACTTATTGATGTTGCAGGTCCAATGGCTGGGTGGTGGTGATGATTGATCGGTGGGATGGAGCTTGGTGCCGCGGTGGTGGGAATGCTACCGTGAGAGTGATATCTCTAGATCTGTCTTGATGATGGCTATGATTGCTTGAATGTGTGAAAGAGCTCTGGTTCTTGCTTGCATGTAGATCTCCTTTTACTCCCAAAAATTCAAGAATGTGGCCAACCCCTCAAACAAGGTTACCAAAATGGTTATATGGTAACCGACGACGGTTCCTAGTTGACGAGAGTTAGTGTAGTAGTGAAGGGTTTAGTTTGCAAGAAAGTGAATGGTGGGGGAATGGAGATGCTAATAGAAAATGATAACAAAGATGACAAAAACCTTTAAAACAAAACAAGGATGGAATGACATAGGTGATAAATGCACTTATTGATGTTGCAGTCCAATGGTTGGGTGGTGGTGATGATTGATCGGTGGGATGGAGCTTGGTGCCACGGTGGTGGGAATGCTACCGTGAGAGTGATATCTCTAGATCTGTCTTGATGTTGGCTATGACTGCTTGAATGTGTGAAAGAGCTCTGGTTCTTGCTTGCATGTAGATCTCCTTTTGCTCCCAAAATTCAAGAATGTGGCCAACCTCTCAAACAAGGTTACCAAAATGGTTATATGGTAACCGACGGTTCCTGGTTGACCAGAGTTGGTTTCGGGATGACTGACATTGGTTTTGGGATGACCTGCGTCGGTTAAGGTGAGATTCCCTAGGTTTACTAAAAATGATAGATCTTGCAATCATTTGGGCTAGGTATGTCCATTTTTCATGGATCAAAACGAACGTTATCTTTTAATGAGTGGGAATGTGGTTAGAGGAATAATATGCATTGATTTTTAGGGTTGAACTAAGTCTTATTTAGTTATGGTGAGTAGATAGATACTAAAAATAGGTTTATAATGAGGTGTCTAAGTGAGGTGGTGGGGTGAGGTGTCTAAGTGAGGTGGAAATTGGTTTAATTAAGATAATTAAATAATGAATAAAGCGAGGATGAGTATTAATTTAATTAAAGTGATTAAATTAATATTAATGTGTGATGTAAGGGTCATGGTTAGGTAAAAGTGTTTAAGTTAGTTGTTCGAAAGGGTACCAAGGGGAGTGTGACCCAATTTTGGTGTCTACATTTTGCCCCTTTTGTTGTGATTAAATTAATATTAATGTGTGATGTAAGGGTCATGGTTAGGTAAAAGTGTTTAAGTTAGTTGTTCGAAAGGGGACTAAGGGGAGTGTGACCCAATTTTGGTGTCTACATTTTGCCCCTTTTGTTGTGTAGCTTGTATTGGTAAGCGACGTTGACAAAAACAGGAAGTGATTGCCCATGTGTGGGTGAAGGTGATCCCCCTCAAACCGGGCACTGATGAGGTGTAAGACAAAATTGGTGAGTGGTTTGATAAAGGTGCACGTGGGGAAGATAGGTGGGGGAAGGTTTGAGTATTGATGCTAATGGGTAGTAGGTCATTGTCAAAATCGGGTCATGGGTAATGATAATAAAATGCATGCACATGTATAGATTGCAACATGGTACCTGGTTGAAGAGCTTGCAAACTCTACATCGTCCAAGGTCGATAGGTTTATCCAAATAAGGGTGAAGTGATTCAGGTATCCAAGGTATAGGATATGGTCTGGAAACACAACATAGGTCAGGTGCAAGAACATTTAGGTATGTTCCGGTACACCAAAAGTTGGGTTAGGATAAACGACACAATAATAGGTAATGTATGGTTGTTAGGCTAAAACAACATAGGTAAAAGCATCGCAAGGTATAACGAGTACATAAGGTCAATGGTCACACCAAGTAGGTCAAGTTCAGGTAAATAGGTCATGACATAGGTAAGGCCAATGTATAGGTAAAATAACAATTCCTAAGACGTAACAAAGGAAATGTAGGGGTAGGTTGGGTTTGTAGGTATGTTTCAATGGGTGGTTGGAATGATAAAAGGTGCATTGACACTAATGGTTGTAAGAAAAAGGAAGCTTAACAAGGCCAAATAGTTATAAGGGTTAACCGATGCTAGTTATAGGGTGACCAACATTGGTCAGTTAGAAAAAAATTAGGACTGGTGTCGGTTAGATCGGGTTAGGTTTATAAAACAATTTTTTTGTATTTTATGGAATCATTGTTGTGTTGTGACTTTGGAGAAAATGATAGATCCATTTGAATTTTTGGTACTTTTCTCGAGAGGAAAGGAAAGGGAAATGTACCCAGCTAAGGTGGAGAGTTGAATTGGCGAGCCTCGGAGCAGTAATCGAATTCGATAGGCGGGTCCATGAGATAGGTGTGATCGATTTGATTGGGTAGAGGTGAGGAGGGAATTTGGTGATGGTAGAGGTAAGAGAGGGGTCGATGTGCCACCAGGGCCCGACATACCCCCACAAAGATGACATCGTGACAAGGTAAGATTTAACCCCATTCTATGTTGGTTAGGTAGATTGATTTGTAGAAATCGGGTTAGGGTAAAATGGGTAGTTGGGGGGAAAATTAAATGGAAATTTGGAAGAAAATGGGTGAAATAGGAAGGGTAGGAAGGTTGATGTAGGTTAAGGGGGTGGGTGGAGGGGGATTTGGGTAGGAATGGGTGGGTAGTTAGGGAGGAATGGTGAATTTTTAGAGAAAATGGGTAGGGTTTCATGGATTTTTTCGCTGCGATAAGCGACCGACGTTGGTCAAGGTTTGGCCAATGTCGGTGGGAGTGAGTCGACATCAGTCATGAATGAGGTGACTGATGCTAGTTTTGGGAGACTGGTGTCGGTTAATAGGAACTGATGACAGGTTTAGTATGAGGGAAAAATAGGCCAGGAGATGAGATAGGGTGGGTGGGGGAGATAAGCGTGGGTAAGAGGTATAAATAGGAAAGAGTCGAGGGTGGGAAATTGAGATGGGAGGAAAGGTAGTTATCAGGGTTGGGGTGGGGAGATAGGTCATGAGTAGGGGGATCTAGGAATAGGTTGGGGTTCAAGGGTGAAGCAGAGTATGGTTGAGGTTTAATGATGTTATGGTTTGTTGGATGCAGGCGAGGGATCGATTCTACGGATGCGCGATAGGGTATCGCCCTATTATTAATGTGACGTGGAACGTAAAAGATGAGGAGTGGCACCATGTGGCAGAGGTTGGCCTAATTGGGGTTAGATGTTACCGAAACATAGTTCGGGAGCCAAGTTTGATGATCACCCTCATCAATAGATGGGATTCGACGACCAACACATTTCATTTTTTGACAGGTGAGATGACCATCACCTTGGAGGATGTTTATAGGATCTTGTGGTATTGATAGTAGGGACGCATGTGTATTCCATTTCCTCAGAGGCATATGAGGAGTTAATGTTGACAATGTTCGGTGAGGGGTTGGCGGAGTTGAGGTTCCATGGAGATATGTACTGGGCCCATCTAGAGGATTTAAGGTTAGTGGTGCGATGATGGAGGCCATTTGTTGCTTTTGACCGCCGGATGCGGAGGGTGGGAGATTCCTATTTTCATTGATGGGGTTCTTCACGACATGATTAAGGACAAGACCCAGTTTGTATGGGCACCAACATTCTTGGTGCAGCTATATAGAGAGTTATGGGCCTATGGGTGGTTACGACACATCAACATGTGCGACACGTTCCTACTACATTGTTGGGCATATGAGCACATCGTGTGTGTGCATCCAGTGGGCATGCCTTAACTTGATGCATTCGAGGTGGGCATGGTTCGGGTGGGCTACAAAGCGATGGGTACCTACTATTGGAGAGCATTGAGCTGTCAGGATTACACACGATGTAGCGTATTACAGGTGTGCATTAGAGGGGTTATCCGGTGTGGACATCATTTAGAGGCCATATGTGGGCTTCCCATCATATAGGTAGATGGACGAGGAGCTACAGGAGCTACAGTTTCTCCAATGGATAGAGGGGTGTCGTGTAAGAGAGCATGAGATGATACCTGTTGACAAGGTTAGACGACAGTTTGGGTTGTCGCAGGATGTACCTCCACCATTTCCATAGTACATGAGGGATGACGTGGAGAGGCCTATACCTCTACCATAGCTAACGGTGCCTACAGAGCAGGAGGAGTAGGTGGTAGACCTACGGATTAATGATGCCAGGTTAAGAGATAGGTATAGATAGTGATGGGCAGCACAACTACGAGAAGTATCGCCGAGGCCAGGGTAGCCCAACTTAGCCACTATTACAGTTCAGAGGCACGCCTTATAGGGGAAGGTGACTACTCTGATGACATAGTTGGGGATAGTGCAAGGGTAGTTGTGAGGTTAGATGCACTGGTGGCCACATTACAAACACAGTAGTATCCTTACAGCCCGGGTAAAGATAGGGACAGGTGCCGACATAGGGTGGGGATGGAGATGGGGTACAGGTGGCCACCCTACAGACATAGGTAGCAGGTTTGTAGGGCTAGTTGGCCACTACACAGGTGTAAATTATGGCCCTTCAGGCCTAGGTACATGCACATGCGCCTACATAGGATTAGGCACCTACACGGGATTAGGGACAAGGTCTCATTTTATGGTGGGCGGGACGGGGTTCCACAGTGCAGTACATGGGTAGAGACTAATGGCACCACCGTAGATAGTACCCATGGCTAGGTTTAGGGATGCCCTAGGTGAGGTGAGATATTATCAGGATCATCTGATGGCCGTAGGGATAGATGTCCCTACCTATGCAAAGTATAGAGCACAACAAGCCTTGAATGAGAGGACCAGGTCGCGCACTCATAGTGTAGAGAGTACAGGGGGCCGATGAGCCCCAAGATAGGGTCAGGGTGAGGCCACTGTGCACGAAGGTCAACTCCGAGGTGAGGTACTAGTAGAGGTCAGGCTGAGGGCCATAGAGGGCAATGAGATGCTAGTAGGACGCCGCATGGGAGTAGAGGAGGAGGAGATAGGTGAGACATGCATGGAGGATATCCAACGTGGGGATGCACGATAATTATGCATACTTTTTTTTTTTTTTGTTTTTTGGTATATACCGGCCTACGTGCCGAAGAGAGTGAGGTTGTATACGAGAGTTTTGAGATTTTTGATCATATACCAACTTGTGTGCCAAAGATGGTGAGGATGTATCTAAACGATTTGAGATATGTGTATTTATTTGTATCTATGTACATATGTATGTATACAAAGAATTTCTCATTGATATAGATGATGATATTTATAGTATGGATGGTGTACTTGTTTTAATTTCCATTATTATGTGTTTACGTGATGGAAACTAGGTGAATTAGGCATGATTGAGTCAAGGTCATGTAGGCATGGCTGAGTGAGGTCAATAGACATGATGGAGTCGGAGTCATAGGCATCTTGGAGTTAGGTTATAGGCATGATGGAGTCAAGTTATAGGCATGGTGGAGTCAAGTTATAGGCATGATGGAGTTAGGTTATAGGCATGATGGAGTCAAGTCATAGGCATGATGGAGTCATGTCATAGGCATGATGGAGATAAATGATGATGTATATGCATGTTATGGTTTAAGTTTCCCAATATTTTCTATAGTGGAAATGTGAAAATGATAAATGAACGATGTGATGAGGGGGTAAAAATGTTCATCAATTTTTGCTTGATTGGTTTAATTTCCAATTGTTGATATAAAATGGAAACGAACTAAGGTGGGATGTGAATAGGGAAATAAAGAGAAAATAGGTTAGGGTGAAGAGTGGTGAGCTAACCTTCAAGGGCCCCATGCCCTCGAAGTGTTGCCTACATAGCCTTGGCGAAAAGGGGCCTCGGGATGATGTAGTTCTCCCATAAACTAGGGGAGAATATGATGAATTAGGGGGCATCGGTGGTGAATTATTGGGCATGGTTGAGTTTAGGTCATAGGCATGAGTGAGTTAGGTCATAGGCATGGTTGAGTTGTTTTAAATATAGGTGTCGATGATCTGGTCTTGTATAGGATAATCAATAAGTAATGAGGAAGGTGAATGGTAAGAGGTGGCAAAAGAGCCGCTTAATTGATAAGAACCCTAATGATTCTACCATACCCCAGATGGGCTTATGAACATAGGACCCCAAAGGCTTTTCATAATGGACTATTCTAAAGGTGAAGAAAGTCACATGAACATGAAATGTCATGGTTGCGAAATTCCCTTGAGTAGAAAGGAAATAAGGATGAAAAGGCAATGAGGTGAGAGTGGGTGGTTTAGTGTAACTTGGTGTACGACATCATGTTTTTCTTAGCAAAAATCCGGGATAAAAAATAAGCAAGTGCATGGCGAAAATTTCATCATTTCCTTCATTTTTTTTGTTTTTAATAGACTGATCGATGCGGGAAGTCTATATGGGATGAGCATATTATATCCTTGAGGTCTTCGAAGCTGATTAATGCGGGAAGCTTTTGGATATTTTTATTGTATTTTGCAATGACTTTATATAGCTATCCTTGAGGAGCGATCTATTTATAATGGCGAAAATAGAGTGAAGATATGTCCCTTTTGAGGGAGTCATCTTTTTACGAAAGTTTGAATCAAGGAGTTGAATCCCTTTTTGTTTTGGGTGTTTTAAGTCATGGAGAAGATTATATATGAAGATTAGGTTCTTGTTTAGAAGAAAAGACCATAACACACAAAGATTAATTATGAAAGAGGTGGTTTCGAGTGATGAACGACCATGGGATTCCATCTTTAAGAAGATGAAAAGTATCCATGAGAATCATGCTATGAGTAGAGCCATGATATTCATATTGAAGAGGAGGCTGAAAGGTGATGGGTGATCACATGATTCTTGTTTAGTCGCAGATCCTAAAAAATGGGTAATATGGAAGGTGAACAATGCTCAAGGGATGAGCGATCAACTAACAGAAAGTGATATAGGACTTGATGTCAACAATAAAATGGTTGAAGATGTAAGGCATTGAGGGGATCAGGTTTGGGTTTACCTTCGAGTGAAGACAAACGATAAGCACATGATCCATAGGCATGGGTAACGATATAGGGTCCAAGCCAATTAGGAGAAAATTTTCCCGTTTACTTTTCTCTTCTTTGGTTACTGTAGTACCCAAAATTGTAGGGTACTGCACCGCTGGAACAACGTAACACGTGCCCCAATGATGATACAGGTCTCCTCGCAAGGTGTTCGGGATCCAGAAAATCTCCCCAAGTGTGCGTTAACATCCCGCATGCCCCGCTTAGCCCCCGCGTGCTTTATTTTTCTCTTTTCCCCTCTTTTCTTTGACTTTTGCTCTTTAGTTAGGAAACCGCCACCTGCCTGGGCGGCGGTCTCGTGACCGCCACCTTAAGCAGTTGGCGGGCGGTCTCCCAGTAACCGCCGCCGCTCAGGGCGGCGGTCCTTCACGCATTTTCCATAATGCTCTTTTAACACAACTCATGTAAATTTCAACGTTTACTAGCTTTTTTTCACCACCTTGGGCTTGCATTAATGATTCTGGTTCCCTGGAATAGTGTTTTGCCATTGTTTATAGTTTAAGAGATCAATTTGGTTTTTACCTTGGGTAAATGCAAATGCTATAAATAGTTGGCTTGTGCTCAAGCAAATGGCCCCTCAAATTTGCCTCTAAATTTCTCATTGCAATAGATTAGTCTTTCATTTTGCTTAGAATTCTTAGTTTCATTCATTGCATGCCTAGTTAGTGTTGTTTTGTTGTTAGGAAGCCACATATCCATCTTGTGCAAGTGTTGTCATCACTTCATCCAAATCAATTGGAATAGGATAGTTTGATTTCGATAGGAAGCCATTAAAGTTGCAGGTTTTGTTCTTCAAACAGGATAGTTTCAGGTTCTAGACATTTTATGTTGCATGACTCACAATAAATCCCGCTAGGAATTGCATAAGCCAAGCTCTATACTCTTGCGCTATCTCTCTCCTACTCGCATTATATTCAGTCTGTATCCTAAGTTGCCTTTGTCCCAATATCTACTTCTATTGATGCTAGCATTACACACTTTTCTGGATCCACGTGAGCACGAAGGAGCGAGGAGATCACACTGAGGGGACAAAATCACACACACCATCGGATTCGCCACTATTCTGTAGAATCCAGGTTCTAGCTTTCAAAGTTCTAATTAGAAGCATATCAAATAGAGTAGCCAATCACTTTATTTCAGTCAATTTTACTTTCGATATTGCCAGGAAGCTATGGGGATTGATAGTTTCTGAGAGACTATGATTCATTCCTCACTTCTGAGGTAGGATCGAGAGTCTTTTAAATAGATTAGATCATTTATTTCATTGTTTAGAATAGATTTACAACAACACGTGCAAGTAGCTATACTCGGTTGCTTTGTTTGTTTTAAATTCGTCATTAGATTAATTGTCAATTTCTAAGATATATTAAAATAGCTGCTCCTTCGATTCCATTCATATAAACTCATCAGAAAAATACAAAAATAGAGAAGTCATATATGATATAGATACACTTTACATAGTTAATCTCACTTTGCTGCAATTGGATTCACGTTGTTGCTTTTGTATGACAATCACGGGACCTAAAGAGCCCAGAGAATACGTATTCGAGCCAATCGTGCCCCAACCCGATCTCGTCACAGCAATAACTGACATAGATCAGAATCTTAGGATCCAAGTCTTCCAAATAATGATAAATCTACAACAGATCAACCTCCAGTTAAGTGGGTTAAACATAGAAGACGACAAAGCGCACACGTTTTGGTCAAATCAACCAAACTACAGATTACCCTAGATATATATCCGCATGACGGTGGAAGGGCTTGAAAGAGAGCAAACATTCGGTTGTGATCCTTTGGTCCCACAACCTAGACACAGGAGACACTCTCATAGATATAGATACCAGCTTAAGAATTTAGGTTGCACGAACACCTGTGAGATACTCTGAAAAGATCACACAACTGTTAATTTTGAATATAGAGGCTGAGAAAGCATATGACTATTGGATACTAGGGATTAGGGACTGAGTCCGCACATGACCATAGCAGGACCACAATAAACACGAACCTATTGTTGTGACCCACAAATCCCACAGCCCAACGAATCCATAGGTGAATCAGACATAGATGCTAGCCTATGTACATTAGTATTCAGATCTACTCCACTTCCACCTATCATCATCGAACAATTATCCTTGTTAGACATAGCAGCTAACGAAGCTAAGGAATTCTGGACTAGGCCAGAGAATCGCCCATAGAGTCAATTATATTTACCATCCACCCTATGACCTTATCTGGAGACATACACGAAACTATCCTAGGTCATTTTCCATGTATTCCACAACCCATAGACCAAATCACGCCAGAGCTCGATATTGATTGGATCCTTCGAGCAGTCATCCTTGCTGATCGATCTATCACACCCGATTCGAGTTAGGAGGGCCTTCTTTGCCTTAGATTCACAATTTCCACTAGTGCGCGTGAAGACATCGATTGCCTAACTAGTTTGTCTCGCATCCCACGCATATTCGATCCCCACCAGCTGCTCCTAAGCATGACCTCGGGAGGTCGGGTGAGGAAAAGTTACTTGTAGATTCCCACGCTCGCTTGTCACTTTTCCATCGTACAAAATTGGTGAACCTGACGTGAAACAAAATAGTTCTTCCTCTTTATTTTCACTTCTTCCTTCCACCTTTGCTTTTTCCCATTATTCTCCCATGGGTATTCATATACCCCCGAATATTTCGGGATTCGATGCATATGGTAGACCTCTCCTAGGTCTTGAAGCATACTAAGCTCAACTGAATAGACAGTCATCACCCTCGCTCTCCGTATGGGGTGACAACTATTCAGATAACCAATTATCAACACAAACTCCATCACCAAGGGTCAGATATAACTCATCTTTCCAAATAGAAGAGTTGGATCAGCTCACTCAAACACAACAAACAGAGCCTTCAGGCTCAAACAATATGACGCTCACAGGAGAATCTAGTTCGTCTCCTCAGGTACTACTTAGACCACAAATTAGTAGACAAGCTGACCCATACCTGGTTTTAGATGATGAACATTTGATACGTTATGCCAGGAATGAACAACATTCTCGAAGTATGTACCCACCTATAGGAGGTTTACAAACACAACCCGAAGTCTCTTTTCAAGAAAATACCTCCATGCCACGTCATATAGGAAATGCCCTCGAGGAAACTTGGCAGGGCAATGATCAGTTCATAGCAGGATATCACATGCCTATACAACACTAGGATATACAACAAACGCCACTAAGGCAAAATACCGTGACTTCACCAAATGAAGTCATTTCAACGTTAGTAGAAAAAGTGAGGGGGTTAGAACTTGCTCAGGCAAATCACCATTCTCAATTCATACAAGCAGGAAATTCTAATCCTCCACACCATCCTAGCCAAGTAGACCTCCTCACAGGAATAGGCACGTTAGGCATGACTCCTCAGTATTCACAACAAATGCCAACAAGAACCGCCATTTCTAACACCGCTCCGATACCTCCCAGTCTAGTACAAAATAATCCATTCCTAGACAATACCCCTTCATACTTAAACATATACTCCAAATCACCACAAGGGGACATGTTCTCCTCTCCAACATGTTTGCTCAAACACAGGGGCTACCTTATGCCCCTGCCAACACATACGCTATGCCATATCAACAACCTATTCCACCGCCGCCCCTCAAGCAGCACCATCAATGGTCGAAACCTACGCGATAGGGACATATTCAGAATACTTGAAAGAGCCCTTAGATTTCACCATACGAAGCGTCATGCTTCCAAGACCTCTTCCCGATTTACCCAAATACAAAGGTGAGGGAGATCCGAATGCACATATCAAGGCTTACGCCACAACCATTCGAGAACTACTCCCTTGGGATGGGGTTGTTGCTAAAATATTTCCCAAAACCTTGGAAGGTATCGCTCTCGATTGGTATTATAGAATACCTGAGGCTTCCATCCATTCATTTAAACAACTCGTTTCAGAGTTCATCAAGGCATTTGACATGAACAAACTATTGAGAACAAGAATCAGGGAATTCTTGCACATTAAGCAAGAACACAATGAATCTGTTGCTCATTTCATCCAAAGGTGGCGTACAGTTCTTTATTCTTCAACCAGTGCTCCAAATATGGACCAAATGGAACTATGTGATTTATTCCTTCATTCTCTCAGAGAGAAGTGAAGGAAGAAGTCTAGAAGTTCCCACTAAGGACTTACGATGAAGTACTTGAGAGTGCTCTCCGAATAGATCAAGCGGCAATAGATAGTGGTCATAAGACGTATGGAACAAACGGGAGGTTAATCACCACCAACCAGAATACTACGTCTTATTCTACTACCACAAGCATCAATCAAGGACCTAAAATCCTTAATAGAAATCGTGGAGTGACAACAGATGGAGTAACTGATCAGGCCAAAAGGGTAAATGTTGTGAATACTCCACCGCTAATAAACAACCAACGAAACAACAATTTTACCCCAACAATCAATACAGTGGATTTTAATCATCCACAACAACAACAACAACAATGGCGAAACCCTACACAGGGTCCAAGCCAAAACTCAACTGGATATCAAAACCAAAGCCAAAACCAAAAACAACAAATGCAAAACTTTAATCCTAATAGGCAATGGTTTGATCAGAGTTTTAGGCCACAATATACACCAAGTCAACAAACTAGGAATTACAATCCTAACTCATATTGTGGTTTTCACAAAATCCGAGGCCATGACACTAGAACGTGCCGTGACTACAATAAATTCATGCAACATTTTAGAGGAACAAAGACAACTTTTTATAGATATGTTCTTGGCAGATCCTACGTCACCAGCACCAAATACTTTTACAGGGGCAGTTTCCCCTCAAAATGCACCCCTCAAGATCTTCAATGATCCACTCCCAAATCACAACAACAACAAGTTAAATTCAAATGGGACAAACAAGGGTGTAATAACAGGAAACCACGATCATGAAGCCTCGACTTCATTAAACCCATTAGTTACGCCACAATTAGGAAGTCAACCACGACCCAAGATAGTCGGTTTAGTGGAGTTAGATGCCGAACTACCCGTAGAAGCTGTAACAAGGACACGAGAATATTCCTCTCAGCCAAATCCAAGTTACCTACCGGGGACAGATAACATCCAACAAATGTTAGTAAAACCCGTAGGTACCTATGATTTAATTAGTGATCTAACAAAAACCTTCTCGCACATTTCTTTTTTGGACTTACTAAAGAATTCTCCTACCCACAGGGCTGCTCTTTTAGAGGCATTAGGTTTAGGCCATCTAATTAACATCACTCCACCTCCCGAAACATAGGTAAACCATATAGACTTTGATATCCACCCTCCGGGGCAGCCGGATAGGGACATCGAATTCATATTCGAAATAAACAAAATGCCAACAGACGCTGAGATTGCATGCCGAGGTGATCCACCTTACATTTGCAAGTATGGGTTTATAACAATTATGTAAAACAAGCGATGGTTGACGATGGGGCAAGCAGTTAACATAGTCCCCTTCTCTTTCCTTCAAAAGCTAGGGTATGGAGAAATGAATTGTTCCACAACTTGAAATACGCTAAGAGGCTATGATAGCCTTAAAGCCACCTCGATTGGAACTATAATACTACCGGTCACCTTAGGACCCAAAACAATCCTGACTGAGTTTTATATTATAGATCGGGAAACTAACTATAATATGATCCTCGACCGACCATGGATACACCGTATGAAGGCTATCCCTTCTATGTTATTTCAAGAAGTAAGATTCTTGCATTTAGGAAAGGTGTTCATAGCCAAAGGTGATCCAAAACCATTCGATATACACCTGGCTGACCTAAAGAAAAGACCAGGCATACACTCGGAGTTTGAACTCCCAACAAACCAACTTAATAAACCTACCGCCCGAAACCTGGAAGAAAAGTTGGTACCTACGACAGATCTTGAAACTATGAGCCTA
Organism: Taxus wallichiana var. yunnanensis; assembly: GCA_018340775.1. Taxonomy (NCBI): domain Eukaryota; kingdom Viridiplantae; phylum Streptophyta; class Pinopsida; order Cupressales; family Taxaceae; genus Taxus; species Taxus wallichiana. The sequence goes on along the minus strand of CM031244.1, from coordinate 123,847,661 downwards.
GCCAAGATGATCCCAGCCCTCAAAGATGAGGTTAAGATTGTAGAAACAATATCATTAGGAACTACTGCAAAAATTGTTGAATTGCTAGAACAGGATCTACCAATGTTCCTACCATTTGATTTTGTAGGCATGGGATACACCCTAGGTGTCGGTTCTCTCCCAACAGTAGATCTCTGCATGGTAGAGGTAGAAGATGTTAACACAACAAATATCCCAAGCCCATATTCCCAGCTAAGTATTGGACTCTCCATTTCGATGGAGCTAAATGTCATTACGGAGCTGGGGCAGGTGTAATTGTTACTTCTCCCGAGGGAAGAATCCTACCATTTACCTTTAAACTAAACTTGAATGTACAAACAACGGCATTGAGTATGAAGCCCTCCTCCTTGGCCTCATCTTAGCTAAGAGGATCGGTGTTAATAATATCAGGGTGTTGGGAGACTCACAATTGGTAGCAAACCAAGTCTCTGAGGTGTATGAAACCAGAGCCGAGCACTTACAACTCTACAAAATAGCTTGTATTGAATTTAAGCAAGGAGTTTGACTTCGTATCAATTGAAGCAATCCCGCGAGAACAAAATCTTCTTCGCCGATTCAATAAAGAACCTCAAAGATCGCGCTTTACTCCAAACAGTAAGTTAGAGGATACCCGTTTCATGGTATCCCTTCGTACTGAACCACTGATAAAAACAATGTCAAATCCTCTTTTAAATGGAAATGAAAACAAATCTACTATCCTAGACCACATCGATAGTGATACAACCACTCTTGATTTCTTAAACACCTATGCAGCATTACATCTCACCCATCACGTGGTAGATTTATCCTTAATCCCGCATTCATCCTCCTACTTCGGAAATCCCATGACAGAGCTTCCCCCACAAAAGGAACTTAGCATATACACTAGTTGAAAATAGAGATGATCTGGAATTACCTCCAGCCCCGCCTGAGTTTGAAGAAGGTAACGCTTCTCTAATCGAAGAAACAATTGATATTAATATTGGAACGGAAGATGAACCAAGGATATTGAAGTTAGGATCCTCGTTAACTCCATCAGAAGTAGAAATACACACTCAAATCCTCAAGGAACATCAGAAGGCTTTTGCATTTAATTATAAGGAAATGACAGGGGTTGCACCACACATTGTGGTACATAACCTCGTCACTAAATCAGATGCAAAGCCGATTAAACAAAAATCGAGACCAATGAAACCTAAGGTAGCTCTCATGGTAAAAGAGGAGGTAATGAAACTCCTCCAAGTAGGATTCATCAAGCCAGTCGATTACTCTCAGTGGATATCTAATATCATTCCTCCCATTCTCTAAAAAAGAATGGGAAGATACGCATCTGCATAGACTTCCGAGACATTAACAAGGCGTGTCCTAAAGACGACTTCCCGTTACCATCCATAGACGTCATTGTTGATGCAACAACTGGATTTGAGCTTTTGTCTCTCATGGATGGATTCTCAGATACAATCAAATCAGAATATCGAACAAGATCAAGCTAAAACCACGTTTATAACTCCTTGGGGAACCTATTGCTATGTTGTTATGCCATTCGGTCTCAAGAACGCTGGCGCTACATACCAGCGGGCTATGACGTATATATTTCATGATCTTATTCATAAAATTGTGGAATCCTATGTAGATGACTTGTTGGCCAAGGCCAAGAAGCGTTGTGACCATCCGGAAGTGCTTCGCGTCATTCTTTCACGTCTGATAGAATACGGAGTCACGCTAAATCTAGAAAAATGCGTCTTTGGTGTAACAGGAGGGAAGCTCCTAGGTTACATTATATCATCACGTGGGATCGATGTTGACCCAACCAAAATTAAGGCTATTCTCAAAATGGTCCCACCTTTGGATGAATCTGGAATCAGTCATTTCTCGGAAAGCTTGGTGCAATCCGGAGATTCATCCCGGACTTAAGTTTTGCCATTCATCCAATCAACAATCTACTCAAGAAAGATTATAGTATTGATTGGACCGAAGATTGCAATGAAGCTTTCGACGCAGTTAAGCGTTTCTTGTTATCACCACCTACGTTAATGCCACCTAAGCTAGATCACCCGTTAATTTTGTATTCGTGAGCTACCAATGTCTCGCTAGCCTGTATGTTGGCTCAAGAAGACGATGACATGAGAGAACATGCGATCTATTTCATTAGCCGAACGTTGCTCGACTATGAAACATGTTATACACAAAAGTAACGAGAATGCCTTGCCATAGTCTTTGCAACCAAATGCTTAAGACATTACATGCTAAATCAAGAAACAAAGGTCATTGTAAAGACAGAGCATTTACGAACTTTCCTCACGCAAGGGTCCTTGTCTAAAAAGGCTGGACGCTTTATAACCTTAATGGGGGAGTTCGAACTAACGTTTGTAAATCAAAAGTCCGTTAAAGGACAAATCATCGTGGATTGGTTAGCTGATAACCCATTAGATGGAGGCAATCTAGTAGATCTGGACTTTCCGGATGAATGCGTATACTACATCAAAAATAGACCTCCCATCTCTGAGTGTCCTTGGTATACTGATATTATTAATTACATCATGGATCATACGTATCCGGAAGGCATTACATCACAACAAAGAAGGTGGTTACGCATTATTGTAGCCAAATACGTCGTTATAGAGCAAGTGCTCTATCGAAAAGCATTCGATGGAATGCTTCTAAGATGTGTCGACACAGAAGAATCCAAGAAGATTCTCCACGAATCTCACAGTGGAATGTGTGGAGGCCACTTCGGTGGCCATGCCACCGCTCGTAAAATACATCGAATGGGCTATTTCTGGCCTACTTTAGAACACGACGCAGTAGAGTTTGTACGAAGGTGTCATAAGTGCCAAGAATTCTCCCATGAGATCCACATGCCGACACAAGCTCTACAACCAATCGCTACTCCATGGCCCTTTTCTACGTGGGGCCTCGATTTGATAGGGAAGTTCTCTCCCTCATCTACAGATGGCCATAATTTCATAATCACGGCCACCGAATATTTTACCAAGTGGGTAGAGGCCATGCCTCTTACTACTGTACCAGGGTTATGTAATCGCCAAGTTCATTTTGAACCAAATCATTTGCAGAGGTATGGTGTCCCGCAAATCATTATCTCGGATAATGGGACTTCTTTTAAGAATGATGAAGTTCACGAATTGTGCAATAAATTCAAAATAAGCCATCATACGGCCTCCTTGTATTACCCCCAAGCCAATGGACAAGCTGAAGCAACAAATAAAACGTTAAAAGCCATTCTCCTTAAAACGGTGAAAGAAAACAAATGAGATTGGCATTTGAAGTTATATCCGGCCTTATGGGCCCACCGAACCTCAATAAGAACACCAACAGGGCGACTCCTTTCTCGCTAGTATTTGGGGCAGAAGCAGCTTCTCCCGCTTGAGGTTGAAATACCCAGTCTCCGTATCTCATTACAAGGGATCCTGGATGAAGACGCTTACAGAGAAGCACGTCTCTCCCAACTAGAAAGCCTAGATGAAGCTAGGTTAGATGCTGAATAGTGGCACAGAGTCTATGCTGACCGGATGTGCCGGTAGTATAACAAGAAGGTCTATGAACGTGACATATATGAAGGTGATCTAGTTCTAAGGCTAGACAGTACCGGATCGACAAAAAGACCGCGAAGGAAGGAAGTTTCGCCCAAATGGTTGGGCCCATACCGAGTCATGAAGGACTATGGAAATGGTGCATATCTCTTATGCACACTGGAAGGTGAGGAATTTGGTGAAATGGTCAATTCCCTACACCTTAAACGATTCTATGCATAAGCAACCAACACTACTTGTATAATTATAGCTACATTGCATCTTCATATAGTTAGGATCATTTTGTCCGCTTGTTTTGTACAATTTTGTGATCAAGGAATTTATTCTTAAAAGCAATTCATTACAAACTTCTGATGGTATTGGCATAAACACTCTAATCATACTTCTTCATTTCCATGATATCATCAACTATTTCGGAATCATTTCATCAAATAAAGCTAGATATGACAAAGTCTTAACGGTAACCATACCAAGATCTGCATGCTTGTTCTCACTTTTGGTTTCTTCTTAGGATAGGTGTCTTGCCTATGGTCTATTCTAGAAGCTTCATCGTGTCACATCTATCCCATATGAATATCTCTTTAGAAGTAAGGCATGCTGACATTTTACTCAAACAAACAAGTCAAGTATAAATCAAACAGAAAATTTTAAATTTACACATTTCCTTGCCCCACCAACCTTTGGTGATGAGCTTGCATCTCTTACTAGTGACGTAGGGTTGGGAAAGGATGGAAATGCCCTTACTCGCCTATGCCTTGCCTATGGTGATAAACCCACGCTTCTTACTAGTAGCATGGGGCAAGGTGTAGGGGGTCCTCTTAACAAACAAACATGAAAGGTCATAAACAAACAATTCAAATCTTGAAGTCTTGAGTCAAAAACAAATGAATCGGATGTCCAAAATTCCAAGAGAATTAAAAATCCTAAAACCTAGATTTTGTCTACCATGTGGCCATCTACGGATCTAAGTCTAGATAAACCACAAAGCAAGTTACATCCCAAACTATGGAGTCACTCAAGTAGAGTAGGCTTGTAGCATCCTAATTTGGTTCCACCAAAGCTTTGTCTATCTTTCATCACTATCATTTCAACACATTTCATAACTTGTGCCCTTTCTAACTCTCGGTGATGAGCCCTCGCATCTTACTAGTTGCGTGGAGTTAGGAGTAGGGGCAGGTTTATCTGCTCATCATACCGGCTTATCTTCACCACTTTGCCAAAACAGATATGAGGTATCAAAATTGCTTAAAGAAGCTAAAAATTCAAAATCACATTGTATCTACATTATCATATATCAGCATCATGAAATACAAAAAGAAAGTAGACACTTGTATCATTTGTTCTCCATTGCATACATTCTAAAAAGCATATAAGCATAACATCATAGTTTACATGAGGAAACGGAAATGGAAGCAAAGCCATAAATGCCAAGAGTCTGATCCAAAAAAATATATATATATATATATATATATATAAATGGTCAAAATTCCTGTACAATGCCATCATGCGCTAAGCATGGTCAAAACGCTCAAAGAGCCCGGAAGTACACAAATATCATACAAAAATCTAAGAGAGCCAAGTGGCTTCTCAACCCCTATGAGATCCCTCTGAAGGTGCACGCCCACGCCTAGGACTCGGCTACGCGATGCTCTGAATGCACGGAGGGCTCACGATCCCGAGGGGCAGCTATGGTCTCGCCATGAGAATGACTCCTCATCAGGCGCTCTGCTGTCCTATACCCGCCACCAAGATGACGAGGGTAGATACCATCCTAGCCACATGCCATGGGGGCAAAGACGTCGTATGTCTGCAGCCGCCGAGGGCTCCTCGCATCCATGCACAACTCGCATGGGTCCTCTCCATGGGGATCATCAGGGTATCGGTGCATACCCTGCGAATCAAGTCTCGCCACTCATCGGCGGTCTCTGCAAACAAAGGAGAAAATGAATTAGAAATAAAACAAGAGATAAACACAAGTGTAAAAAAAAGGAGAGATGGCAATTAAAGCAATCCTAACTCAAAGCAAAGGGAGGATAACTTACTCGGGTCACCGGGCCTCCAGGATGGATCTCTAGGGTCAAGCACCGCCACGATGCCGCCGCCGACCGAGGTGCTGCTCTCCCGTGGCTGGAGCGATGTAAGCCCCGCAATGGACTCATCCTCCCCACCATGGCCCTGGGAGAGTGGCTCCCCTGAAACCAGAGTCACCCTCTCTCGCACTTTACTTTGCCCTCTCGCTGCATAATATCCCGAGTGTCATGCCACTCAGATCACTTGTCCTCCTCGGTCTCCTCCTCTGCCTCCCCCCGTGAACTCCTCGACTCGGAGTCTATGTCGATGGGGTCATCACCTGCTATGGGCAGGACCCGCGACAATCAAGTAAGGGTGCCGAGGAGCACCGCTCTCCTCGGGCACGTACTACCCGCCTAGCCGCAATAGGAACGCTAGGGGTAACAACTGTCCAACCCCGCCCCTAGGACCCTCTCGGCCTCTCGAATCGACTCCGTATATCGGCACTACCGGGGGAAGCATACCCATGTAAGGTAGGCCAAACTGCTGAGGAACTTGGCCAAAGGGGTGTATCTCCACTCGCCCTACTTTGTCAATGAGCTGCCCTGTGGTGGAGCAGGAGATCAAAGTAAGAGCCTCCTCGCCCCATAAACCTGCCATGGCCTGATACGGTGTGGCCTCCATGTCATCAATGGTGGTCGAGAAGCAATCGGCTGGTGAGGTGCTCTGAGCACCAACATATCTGTCCATCTGGCTGCCCTCACAGCTCCGGATCTGCCACCTCTACACCTCTGCCATAAGGGATGAAGCGCTCGTAAACCCAACTCATAACCAAGGTCGGGTGGCTCAAAGACTGCCCCTGTAAATGGACTACCCTGTATAAGTCATGGTAGGTAGTCCCAAGTATATCTGCTCCCCAGGCGTAAATCCGGCCATGTCCCTCGATCTGTGCAATGATGGGGGACCAAGCAATATAGTAGTGTGTCTCCTCCCTTGTCCCCGATCAATCTCGAGGCAAGGATCCCCATAATGGCCTGGCGAATCAAGGGGATAGGCAGGCTAGGAATAGATCGGACCCTCACCCCCTTCTTCGATCCAGTGGAGATAACTGCATCTCCCATATAAGAAGCCCACTGTGCTATCTGGGCCCGTGAACCTGTTGTCTCAAGGGTGAGTCGTCTCCCGATGATCGGGACCCCCAGGATATGGTAAACATCCTCCAAAGTGATGGTCCACTCACCTCGGACCCCTGGTAATCAGAAGGTGTTCGATCAAGCATCCCAATAGGAAAATAAGTCACAGAGTATGTGACTGGATGGTGCAACATGTGGAACCCGCGATATACGTAGTATACCGGCCCTCTGAAGAGTGTCCTGCTCGTCCTGTGAAAGGGCATCTAACACTATCGCTGGGAGCCAGTCACACTCTCTCTCTGGCTCCACCGAATGTACTCCTCCCTCGCCTGCATACACCCAAAAACACACAAAACAGAGCAAGTTAGCATCCAAATGACATTAGAAAAATCACGAAAACACATAAAGATGCTAAAAATGCAAAAACAATTTCAAACAAGTGTTCTTTTGGCATTCTGTGAAGAACCGCCGCCCTGAGCAGGGTGGCGGTTTCGCAACCGCCGCCTTAAAGGTGGCGGTCTTGTAATCGCGCCATGAAGCAGTGGTGGCGGTCACATGACCGCACACCTGAAGTGGCAGCGGATCATGTGACCCCGCCTGGGGTGGCGGTCGTGTCCCGAAAACCCACGCGGGTTTTATACCTTAAAAAGCCAAAAACACGAAAAATGACAATTTTTAACTAAAACAAAGCCTACCCAGTAGGCCCTCCTAGATGGACCTTTTAAACCTAACATTTTCAAAAATAACCCCCCACGACAAAGATTTTAACAATTCAAAATTTTGGGGGTAAAAACGATAAATTGAGAAAACTAACCTGTGATCTCGCGGGTCGATGTTCCGCTTCGTGAGAGGCATGATCGCTATCCGTCACGAACATTTTGACTCTACTCTCGTAAGAAACCATCACCGTGGGTCCCAGAGCTCAAACCAACCAAATCAACACGCACAAATGAATAGGAAAATGGGCCCACTTTCATATATATAACAACCTGACTCATTTTTTAAATCCCTTTTTCACAGGTTTGGAGCGCCAACGGAGGTAAGTTCTTACCCCCGCACAAATGGTACATCCTCATTTCATGTTATTTTAGCATTTATTTTCCGATCTATTTTGTCTATCTGCACTTGATTCCTCTTTTCATTTTGCAGGTGGGGAATTTTGGATGGCGTCATTTCGACACACAGACGTATCAGGTATAACTTCCAACTTCCCATTTTGGGACCGCCATACTGACCCACCGTTTTACACCTCTTCATGGCTAAAACGCTTCTCCGAGGGGGAAATATGTACGTACCCAAAATTATAGGGTACTGCACCTGCCGGAACAACGTAACACGTGCCCCAATGATGATACAGGTCTCCTCGCAAGGTGTTCGGGATCCGAAAAGCTCCAAGTGTGCGTTAACATCCCGCATGCCCCGCTTAGCCCCCACGTGCTTTGTTTTTCTTTTCCCCTCTTTTCTTTGCCTTTTGCTCTTCAGTTACGAAACCGCCACCCTGCCTGGGCGGCGGTCTCATGACCACCGCCCAGCAGGGCGGCGGTCTTGTAACCGCCGCCCTGCTCAGGGCGGCGGTCCTTCACGCATTTTCCATAATGCTCTTTTAACACGACTCACGTAAATTTCAATGTTTACTAGCTTTTTTCACCACCTTGGGCTTGCATTAATGATTCTGGTTCCCTAGAATAGTGTTTTGCCATTGTTTATAGTTTAAGAGATCAATTTGGTTTTTACCTTGGGTAAATGCAAATGCTATAAATAGTTGGCTTGTGCTCAAGCAAATGGCCCCTCAAATTTGCCTCTTGAATTTCTCATTGCAATAGATTAGTCTTTCATTTTGCTTAGAATTCTTAGTTTCATTCATTACATGCCTAGTTAGTGTTGTTTTGTTGTTAGGAAGCCACATATCCATCTTGTGTAAGTGTTGTCATCACTTCATCCAAATCAATTGGAATATGATAGTTTGATTTCGATAGGAAGCCATTAAAGTTGCAGGTTTTGTTCTTCAAATAGGATAGTTTCAGGTTCTAGACATTTTATGTTGCATGACTCGCAATAAATCCCACTAGGAATTACATAAGCCAAGCTCTGTACTCTTGCGCTATCTCTCTCCTACTCACATTATATTCAATCTGTATCCTAAGTTGCCTTTGTCCCAATATCTACTTCTATTGATGCTAGCATTACACACTTTTCTGGATCCACGTGAGCACGAAGGAGCGAGGAGATCACACTGAGGGGACAAAATCACACACACCATCGGATTCGCCACTGTTCTGCAGAATCCAGGTTCTAGCTTTCAAAGTTCTAATTAGAAGCATATCAAATAGAGTAGCCAATCACTTTATTTCAGTCAATTTTACTTTCGATATTGCCAGGGAAGTTGTGGGGATTGATAGTTTCTGAGAGACTATGATTCATTCCTCACTTCTGAGGTAGGATCGAGAGTCTTTCAAATAGATTAGATTAGTTATTTCATTGTTTAGAATAGATTTACAACTGCACATGCAAGTAGCTATACTCGGTTGCTTTGTTTGTTTTAAATTCGTCATTAGATTAATTGTCAATTTCTAGATATATTAAAATAGCTGCTCCTTTAATTTCATTCATATAAATTCATCAGAAAAATACAAAAATAGAGAAGTCATATATGCTATAGATACACTTTACATAGTTAATCTCACTTTGCTGCAATTGGATTACATTGTTGCTTTTGTATGACAATCATGGGACCTAGAGAGCCCAGAGAATACGTATTCGAGCCAATCGTGCCCCAACCCGATCTCGTCACAAAGCAATAACTGACATAGATCAGAATCTTAGGATCCAAGTCTTCCAAACAACGACAAATTTACAACAGATCAACCTCCAGTTAAGCGGGTTAAACATAGAAGACGACAAAGTGCACATGTTTTGGTCAAATCAACCAAACTACAGATTACCCTAGATATATATCCGCATGACTGTGGAAGGGCTTGAAAGAGAGCAAACATTCGGTTGTGATCCTTTGGTCCCACATCTAGACGTAGGAGATACTCTCACAGATATAGATACCAGCTTAAGAATTTAGGTTGCACGAATGCCTGTGAGATACTCTGAAAAGATCACACAATTGTTAATTCTGAATATAGAGGCTGAGAAAGCATATGACTATTGGATACTAGGGATTAGGGACTGAGTCCGCACATGACCATAACAAGACCACAACAAACACGAACCTATGGTTGTGACCCACAAATCCCACATCCCAATGAATCCATAGGTGAATCAGACATAGATGTTGGCCTACGTACATTAGTATTCAGATCTACTCCACTTCCACCTATCATCATCGAACAGTTATCCTTGTTAGACATAACAACTAACGAAGCTAAGGAATTCTGGACTAGGCAGAGAATCGCCCATAGAGTCAATTATATTTACCATCCACCCTATGACCTTATCCGGAGACATACACGAAACTATCCTGTGTCATTTTCCACGTATTCCACAACCCATGGACCGAATCACGCGAGCTCGATATTGATTGAAGCCTTGAGCAGTCATCCTTATTGATCAATCTATCACACCGATTCGAGTTAGGAGGGCCTTCTTTGCCTTAGATTTGTAATTTCCACTAGTGCACGTCAAAGACATCGATTGCCTAACTAGTTTTTCGCATCCCACGCATATTCGATCCCCACCGGCTGTCTCCACGACCTCGGGAGGTCGGGTGCGAGAAAATTTACTTGTAGATTCCCACGCCGGCTTGTCACTTTTCCATCGTACGATTACCTCTTTATTTTCCTTCAGACAAGGTCACCAACCCAAAAGGTTCGTTCATGGACACATTTTTGTAGGCATGTTTGATACATTTTTGGTAGATTTGGATATGGTCAAGAGCATTTAGATAACGTTCATTTAATAACTCAAGTTGCACCAAACGGTCTTGGCGAAAGTCATTATCGGTGAACATGTCTTGAAGTGAGATGTAGAGAGATGGAATCTGGACTTTGAGAGGTAAGACAACCTCGAGACCATAGACAAGAGAAAAAGGTGTGACAAAGAATCGAAGTGCGAATACTAGTGCGATAAGCCCACAAGGTGAAAGGAATGTGTGAATGTCAATCCTTGCCGAGTGAAAGGAATGTGTGAATGTCAATCCTTGCCAGTATCGTTAACTACTTTCATAAGAATTTTTTCAAGGTTTTATTGGTCGATTCTGCTTGGCCATTGGTTTGTGAGTAATAAGGTGATGAGAAATTGAGTTGGATGCCAAAAGCATCACATAGCTTACGTAGGGTTTTGTTTTTGAATTGCTTTCCGTTATCAGTGATGAGGCAATGAGGAACACCAAAGTGACAAATGATGTGATGGTTGATGAATTCACATATTTTATCAACTTTTATAGAAATGAGGGGAATGGATTCTACCCATTTAGTATAATATTCGATAGCGGTTATAATCCATTGGTGGTGGTGTGAAGAATGGGGATTGATCCGCCAACAAGATCCAAGCCCCATTGAGAGAAAGGCCAAAGGTATTGTGCGACCTGCAATGCATGACTAGGTGTGTGATGAAGATTAGCATGTTGGCATTTCACACAATGCTTGACATAGTCACAACAATCACGGTTTAAGGTTGGCCAATAATAGCCAAGTCAAAGAATGTGTTTTACGAAAGCTAAACCACTAAAGTGACCTCCACAAATTCCATTGTGGACTTCCTTGATGGTGTAGTGAATTTCAAAACTTGTAAGGCATCATAAGAGAATACCATCGAAGCCACGCTTATAAAGGAGACCACCCATGATGACATAATGAGAGACTTTTGTAAGAAAGATACGTTGTCCATTATGAGTAAGATCGGTGGGTAGAATGGAAAGGAAAGATAATTTGTAAATTTATCATAATAAAAGTCACGTGGGTCGGTGCAATGGTTCCGATGGAGTAGACCTCACAAGGTAAATAAGAGGGTGATTGTAACCTTTGTATTGTGACAAAGATTTTAGATTCAGCGAAGTGGGTATCGAGAAGCCAAGCAGGCCATGGTATCTACAAATTTATTGGTAGAACGTGGGGTGGTTTAGAGTTCGTAACGGTCAAAGGTGGTCAAAAGTATATCTACGTGATGTTTATACTTTTGAAGTATCTCATTACGACACTGGTATATACCATTGACTTGGTTTACGACCAATTGGGAATCACCAAAGATATTGATTGTCTTGACATCTAAGGCATAAGCAGCCTGGAGACCCAATATGAGTGCTTCGTATTCAACAATGTACAATCAAAATATTATTTGAAAGACAAAGGCATAGGTTCACCATCAAGAGGGATGAGGATAACACCAGCCCCACCTCCACGTTGAAACTTGGAGCCATCGAAGAAGAGTGTCATTTGGTAAGCGGGTTCATCTAAGGAGAGGGTAGCTATGTATTCGTCTGGGAAATCAAATTTAGAGGGTTGATTCCCAAAAAGAGGTACATCTGCTAATTGGTTAGTGATAGCCTAGCCCTTGATGGACTTTTGATGAATAAATTTGAGGTCGAGGTTGGCAAGAAGCATAAGCCAACGTGCAACATGTTGATGTTGATAGGGTTTGGCGTACATGTAGTGTAAGGGGTCAATATTAGTAACAACAAAGGTTTTGTGGTTAAGTAGGTAATGGTGGAGTTTGGTGGTGACAAAAACTAAGGCTAAGCAATCTTCATATGAAAAAGGTTGATCCTATTTTATATACGTTGTTAGTTGATAGTTTGATTTATCTAACTATAACTAGATCAGATATTTCCTATATAAAAGGAATTACTTTAAGGTTTATGCAGGAACTTTTTAGAGATCATTGGAATCTTACAAAAGGAATTTTTAGATATTTGAAAGGAACAATCAATTATGGGTTGCATTATAATAAGAATGAAAATGCTATCTTATATGGATTTTGTGATTCTAACCATACTGATGTTGTGTTATAAAATATATTGGATATGTGTTCAAGTTTTTGGTGTAGGAACTTGAAACAACAAATACACTCAATAGTCTTTTTTTTCTCTGAAAGGCGAGAAGTGCGATGGGAGAAGTAAAAATCCATGTGGCTGCGCAACAACTTTTGGTAGAGATACACATGGAAGCTAAAGGAAGTATTTATCTTCTATGTGGTGGTCAGAGTTGTATTACTCTTGATTAAAAATCTAGTTCAACATCAGAGGACAAAGAACATTGAGATACATATACGCTTCACTCGTGAGAAGGTGCAAAGTGATGAGATAAATCTTAAGTTCATGTTGACTGAAGAGCATGTTGCTGACATCTTCACAAAGTCCTTGAGTTCTGCAAAGTTTTGTCACTTTCGCGAAAATCTTGGATTGTTGGAGTTTCCATTGAGGGAGAGTGTGTATGACAATGTCACATCCTAATGGAACTTGGTTTTTGTAAAAATACCTTTGGGCATTTGTAAAAGGCCTTCGGGAAAGTGTAAAAAGACCTTTAAGCATGTATACCTCCTCAACTTCTTTTTAGAAATAAGTGTAGAAAGATCTTAAAGGAGGTCTTTAGTAAACTCTTTAGTGTTATTGAGTTTACTGGTAAACATCCAATACAAGCATATTGTTAAGGAGGTCCTTGGTTGTAAAAGGATCCTATATGCTTGGTTCAATAACCTTTTATGAGAACCTGTGAGAACATGTAAAACTCACAAATCATACTTAGCCACTGATCATGGGATGATCTTTTGGATTCAAAATCCTTTTGTACCAAAAGGTAAATTGAGTATGATGAAGGTGTTATAATTCCTTCAATCGATATGCTAGCCTAAAACCTTTATGGTTTAAGGATTGTAAATTCCAGTAGTGTACCACGGGCAGGTAATCTATTGGCATATGTTATGTTATCCCACTTAACATTAAGGGGAGTGTTGGAACATAATGATTAAGTGGTCTAGTCAACCTTTAATGTATATGGGTCCATCACTAATATATAGGTTAATATTTAATAATATTAAATATTTCTATTTCTATTATTAAATATGTTAACCTAGGTATATACTTTAGGTTAAATATTTAATATCATGAAATGATTATATTTCTAATATTAAATATTATAAACCTAGGTGTATGTGTCAACCATTTTAGGTTGAAAAGGTGGGTCGGGAGACATACCCGATCACCTTATATAAAAAGGACTTTAGGTCCTCATTTGATATATTCGGGAAATATATCAAAGGTGTGCAAATCAAGTGATTTGGTTTTACCCTTAGTAAATAGGGTTTCAAAGGAGGAGGTGATCTTACTGGATGTAAAATAAGTTCTCTGAAGTAAAATATTATTTTCAAAGTGGTTTTTACCCTATTGGGTTTTCCACTATAAATATTGTGTCACATGTGTTATTTATTTCTGTAAGTATTTCTTTATTTACTTATATTATGATGTAATCTTTATTTAAATATTTATGGTAACATTATGTAATATGTAAGTTGATTAAATCCATATTTATTAGAATCCTCAAATTCTAACACGTGAAGGAGTTGAAGAGGAATGTTCCTCGTGGGTAGAGATCTTGTGCGAATTTCCTCGATAGACGAAATAGGTCGAAATTGAGGAAGCATGATGCGACATCAAAAATAGCGTGGACTTCACGGACATTGTTGTCATTGGTTAAAAGTTCAAAAATTTTATTAGATGATGGTGTATGGTTAGAGAACGACTTCTTAAATATATGCAAGTTTTGATTTGCAGTGTGTTTGGGTTGTCCACGACGAGATCTCCATTATCTAACATTTCTTGGACAATGTTTTTAAAAGTTATGCAATTACCATCATTATGGCCTTTGACACGATGATAATTATAATAGTCATGTTCCTTATACCATGTGGGTATAGGACGAGCGAGATCAAAACCAATATGAGGTTTTATGGGGGGTAGTGCAATGGCTCTGGATTTAAGAATCTTTTCCAAGACTGAAGAATAGGGCTCTCCAATTGGAGTGTACTTTCATTGTTCTGTCGGAATTGAAAAGTCTGAACAGGGAAATATTGGAGGAAGGTTTGGCTTGATTAGATGGATGAGATGGACCAGCTTTGAGAACTACCGCGTTGGCAGATCCTTTGGCTTTTGAATAATTATTTTGGGGTTTTGAAGACGAAGAAGAATCATTTGATTTGAACGTGGCATTTTTGTTCCGCAATTGGATTTTCTTTTCTTTAATGGCGCGAATTTCTAGCTTTCGTGCCATGGTAAATGTTTTGTCAAAGGTACGAAATGTTTGTACCTATAGAGTTGGCGAGATGTGTCTAGCATAAGCTCTACTGAACAAGTCTATAAGTTCAGCTTGAGGTAACTGGAACATTAATTAGTTAATAAGACTTTTCAAGTAAGCAACGAAATATGTGATAGATTCATTGTCATATTGTCGTGTCAAATATAGGTCAGTCATGGTGACTTTTTGACTACATTGATTGAGAAGTGGTCCAGAATGCTTGAGCCACTTGGTTAAAGGAGTAGATGGAATGTCTAGGTAAACTATTGTACCAATCTAAGGCGAGTCATGTTAGGGACATGGGGAATGTTTGTAGGAGTAAATCATCGTCATGGGAAATTAGATAGCACCCATGTTTGAATGACCACAAGTGTTATTGTGGGTCTTCTTTACTATTGAAATGGTTGAACTTGGGCATTTCCCAATGCATAGGGTATGGGAGAATAGGAATAGATAGATGAATAGGCTCATTACAGATTTTTCATAAGTTAAGGAGTTAAGACAGTCATGTTAGGGACATGGGGAATGTTCATAGGAGTAAATCATTGTCATGGGAAATTAGATAGCACCCATGTTTGAATGACCACAAGTGTTATTGTAGGTCTTCTTTACTATTGAAATGGTTGAACTTGGGCATTTCCCAATGCACGAGGTATGGGAGAATAGGAATAGATGGATGAATAGGCTCATTATAGATTTTTCATAAGTTAAGGAGTTAAGATAGGTCATGTTAGGGACATGGGGAATGTTTTTAGAGTAAATCATTGTCATGGGAAATTAGATAGCACCCATGTTTGAATGACCACAAGTGTTATTGTGGGTCTTCTTTACTATTGAAATGGTTGAACTTGGGCATTTCCCAATGCATAGGGTATGGGAGAATAGGAATAGATGGATGAATAGGCTCATTACAGATTTTTCATAAGTTAAGGAGTTACAAGAGTGAAAAATGATGCTTCTAATGTCTGCATCTTTTCCATCATCATTCTAATGAGGTCATTGGTGGGTTGTGAGGAATGGGTGCCTCCTGTAGTAAAGGGAGGTTGATGATGGGTGTATGATGTGGATGGCATCCTAGTACATGGGGGTGTCAAATATGAAAACTGCAAAGGGGGGATAGATATAGGCAGAAGATACCCCGAATAAGTGATAGACGAGATTGGGGGTTGTTGGTGATGCATGAAAATAGGTGGGGTAGTCATAACAAATCTCGTGGTAATTGGTGGTAGAGACTATGGGATGGAAAGGACAAGGTTTTGGAAGGGGGTGTGGGTTGCCGACACCATGGGTGGTTGTGATGCAACTGGTACATATGAGGTAAAGGGGGTAGATGGGGCCATGCTTAAGATAGTTGGTGAAGGGATGGTTGACACCACAGTGTGATAGATGTCGTCGCAGTGTGTGCTTATATAGCGGATGTGGGGCCCAGTTGAGATACCATAGGGGTAGGGTGGATGAAGGCAATGCTAAGCTAGTGGTAGTTGACGCGGAAGTGGGGGCGAGGGTAAGAGGAATAGATATGGGCATGTCGTATACTAGTTGTCTTGAGGAGTCTCGGGTAGATGAGTGGGCAAGATAGTATTGTAAGGCCGATGGATTCTAGTCAAGGAGTCTTGTGAACTCCTCATCACCAGTAGAAATGGTGATAGGATGAGTTAGATCCATAGGTGACAGGATGGATGGTGGTGATTGTTGGGCCTCTAAAGTATTGACTACGTATAAAAATCATGTGGGCGCGCAAGGCCTATTTGAAGAAGGGTGCGTAAGGAGAAAGCGTGCAGGATAGGATCTTAGGAGGGTTTTGGTAGAACCAACGGCGTGCACACAAGGTAGAGCAAAGGTTTTGGGACTTAGCCATATTTGGCATATTAGATAAAACACGAGAAAAGCGTGACCCGACTACGCATGCGGAGTGGATAAGGTGCCATCCTGGCAACAGGTGGCCTAGGAAGGAATATACCTTGCGATGGAAGATTCTAGAAGGCCATCATTGCAAAGAGTGGAGAGCTCGAGCCTAAAGAAGCATGCTCCCATGGAGGACCACCTTGGACACTTGGTAATAGATCTATAACTCTTGTAAAGGCTTGAAGGTGTTGAGAAAGGCTATAAATACAAGTGCTCGATAAAGGAAAAGGAAGATATATATAGAGATATAGATAGAGGGATATTAGAGAAAGTAAATGAGAGGCGAAGCTCTACAAAAATACATAGAGATATTTATGGGTTGGGCTAGGATATTTGTAGGAAGAATTATGTATCGAGGAGGGGTACATGTTTTCTTTTTGCATTGTAAGGGACGTAAGTCCGGCCTTGTTACATGGTTTTAATCGCACTATTATTTTGGTCCTGTAATGGCCCTAATAGATGTAATTTGATTACTAGACATATTTAAATATGAATATATTTGGTTTTGCAACTCATACATATCTCTTTTTTTTATGTTCAGTGTGTTTCATATGAATGAGTATAATCATTATGCATCCTCTTTCCCTCATGGTTCAGATCTATCTTTTGTCAATGTGCTTCTTGTCGAATGAATATATTAGTGTAACATTTACTCGAAGTTCTTAGTTGAATAAGGATTTTCTTCTATCTTTTTATTACGCATCTATGCTACATTCTTGAAAAACTCACATAAAAGAGGGGCTTGGTGCACACGCGTGCCTCAAGTGAGCGCCCAACACCCGCTGGGTGATAGGCCGACGCGCATGGGATTTTCCTTATTTATTAAGGGGTATAAATTTGACTACAAAGTGACGGACTAGGTGGGAGTGGTTGAATACTAGCATGAAATATAAGGGTGTTGGCTTGGTTACAAGTCAACACCATGTGAATTAGCATGTATCAAGTTAATTATATTCTATAAATGACATAGAGAACAACAGAAATGGAAAATAATAGATATTGGTAGGTGGAATTGGTCAATGTTTCAATTAAAAATCAAAACAAGGAAATTGATGCCGGTTAAGGTGACTGATGACGGTTAAAGGGGACCAATGATGGTTGTAGTAAGAATCGATGAGTTCGTTATGGGAAAACACCAGTTTGAGCAAATGAAGCAGAACTGATGAAAATGAAATGGGGAAACTGTACTTGACAGTGATATCAGAATGTTGGGAATATGATGATGTCCTAAGGACTAAAAATAGAAAAGAGAAGGTGATGAAAGATATTTTGGGTAAAATAACCAAAGTGCTCGTAAGAATTAACATCGGTCGAAACCGACAAACAAGTTAGATGGGAACCAATGATGGTTGTTAGGCGCGTTAATTATGTGAAATCGAAGAAGTGAAGAAAAATGGATTTTGTAAATTAAATCAGATGAAGAATCAATCCAAAAATCTAAGAATGATAATATGAGGCCCTAACACACTCAGAAATAATCAGAATGCTCCAACTATGATGGTGGAGTGTGAAAGGAAGAAGAAAATGAAGAAACGTAATCCTCACAACTCAAAATGCAATTCAGGAAGAAAACTAAAAACACGTAATCCTATGAGTGAATTTTATGTTACTTTAGCTTATGTTATTTGAGACTAACTTGTGAATTTAGAACAAAGATTTTTGTTTGGGAAGGCGTCCTATGAAGAGGAAAATTCTAAAGGGAGTTTTCAGGTTATGTTTTGCGGGGGTGGTCTTTTCTCTGAGATAATGATTGGATAGAGAAACTAGTTGGGCACCCACTGTAAATCCTCTGATCGTGTGATCATTGACAACTTCTTCCAGGTAAGGTGTTGTTTAAGAAGATGTGTGAATTTTGTATTTGTGCAGTTTGGAAAAGAGAGAGAAGAGAAAGTACTTTCTATGGTTCAATTATGTCAACCATCAGCTAGGCATGACTTCCAGCGTATAGGTTTCCCTTAGTTTTAAATGTGAGCTAATAATGCAACATACAAGGATGAAATGCAACAAATTTTATAACCCAAATCAATAATTATATTCGATGTAGCAAATGATGAATAGGAGAGAGGATGATTTTCACTAATGCAGAAAGAAAGAAGAATGATTCTTTTTAAATGCACCAAAAGAAATGTTTCATTTAGAGAAATTAGAAAGAAGGAGAAGATTACCAGAGAAGAAGATTTAGTGAATAATGATTTAGAAAGGAAACACACAAGATGTAACCTATATGAATAAAAAGGAACCCACAAACGAGGGTCCAACTGGTCATGCCAAAATGTTTCACCAATAAGTTGTGTACATATGAGCAAAATAGATAAGGTAATGATGAGGAGGAATACTTGTGAAATGAAAGTGGGAGGTAGAGTGCGCATGTTTTTATTTCCCGATCCAAAGTGTTGATTATGAGAACTTCCTTTTTGCTAGGAGGAACTAGCTTTATTCTGACGACATAGTGGTTAGATGAGGGTGATGGTTGATCTTTGGCGGTGGTCGGTTTTGTGGAAGTGCTTCCTAGAATGCTACCGTGAATGCTAATGTCTTTTGATCGAGTCTTGGTGTCGGTAGGGGTGTGTCGAATGTGTGAGAGGGATTTGGTTCATGCTTGTATGTGGATATCTCTCTCTCAAACTTGAATAATTCTTCCAACCTCTGGAACAAGGTTACCAAAGTGAATATATGGTAACCGATGATGGTTTAGGTTAACCGACATCAATTTAGGGTTAAGCAGGCGTCGATTCGGCGAGCAGAAATCCTAGGTTTGCCAAAATAGCGGATCTTAGCTATCTTTTGACCATTTCCGCATGTTAGTTCGGATCTAAAATGGTATTTTTCACGTAAGTAAGTGGGCATGTTGTTAGAGAAATAATAGGCATCTAGTGTTAGGGTTAGAATAAGTCTCAGTTAGTTATGGTAAGTAGAGATTGAGTCCTAGTTAGAATGAACATGCTAAGAATAGGTCCATGATGAGGTGTCTAGGTGATGTGGCTAGGTGAGGTGGTCAAGTGAGGACATTAATCAAATAAATTAAAGTAATTAATTCAATTAATCATGTGCACTATGGGATATGAATATGTAAGGTATGGTTTATTTAATTAACAGGCTATAAGGGTGGTACGACCTAATTTTGGTGTCTACACTTCGATACATTTGGTATGTTATGACCCTTTTGAATGTAATGTGGTTCTTTGGAACTATGATCAATATAAATATATGTCTTTGTTCTGAATATATTGTTCATGGGTGCAAACCCTAAGTATCTCTTCTTTATGTTACATATCTACTCTCTATATGATGTTTCTCTTGTTATCTGAATGGGTATATTGATATAATAACTCATCCTATGCCTTTATAATCTATGCATGATCATTTAATTTTCTGTATTTAATCTGTTATCAATGGCATCCTCTTCTCATAATGCTCACATAAAGGAGAGGCTCAGTGCTCGCGCATGCCTCGGGTAAGCGCCAGCACCCGCTAGGTTATAGGCCAGCGTGCGTAGGATTAGAGTGTTGTTTTAAGGGCACATAAAAATGACTACATCTTGGTTTCATTGTCGGGACCTATTTTCAAAGCTATTGTGAGAATGATGCATGATGACAAAGCGCTTGACCTTGGAAAGTGTCAAAGCATGGTTTAAAAGTACAGAGGATGATTTTTCTCAAATATTTATTATTGGACCTAAGTTTGATGCACATAAAATGGGTAGAAGAACACCTATATCATGAGTTATATGAGACATTCTTTTGTTGTTTTCCAGTAGAATTATATGAATGGCTCTCACAATATGCATCCAGATTGAAAGTGGTACTATAGATCACGTGTGTGGACTCAAGATCATTACGAGTGCGGGATGTGGATTTTACTTGGACACATGTTGTTGATCACTTTGGTGGAAAAGTGTGATGAACAATTATACCCTAGAATACGCCATTTCTACGTATTCTTTTCCAGAGGAGTTCTTCCGAGTTTAAGCTCTTAAGGGAACCTAGATGATCATTTTTACAAGTTATCCCGTTGGTATAAAGATCTTGATCATTACGCTAAGTTTGGAGGCATTTCATATGGCTTGCTCAGCTTCTCTCGAGCACCTGGGCAAGGAAGCTAGGGTGGAGGAAGATGGTAGACCTTGTAGCGGAAAAAGAGAGGGAAGAAAGATGACTCAAGTATAGTGAAGCACGTGAAAGGGATTTGGATAGACAACATGAGGTTGCGGGAGTGATGGATCTATGGAGGCAAAGCGGTATGGAAAGGAATTGAGGTTCACACAGAGGATGTGGAACTTGAGAAGTCTATGTTACCCCATCTTGGTAAGCATGGGAGAGAAACCCCTTAAGATTCTGATGAGATTTTTTTACGTAGAGAAAGGAGATCTGTTGGCATGCATCTAAACCCACCTAGTGACCAACCCCTAGTGTTTAGTTTTCCAAATCAAGAAACACGTATTGTTAATCCAGTTGAAATCAATGGAAGTGACCGATCTGTACCCTAGAGGTATAACTTCTCATTTAAAATATCTATGGCCGCAAAAACAATTCTTATGTTTGGAGGGATTTTTGGGAAAAGTACAAGTACACAAAGTTAGGGTATCATGTCAAGGAGTGGCACATGATACACATCTGGTAGTGGAGTAATATCACAAACCATTGACATGCAGTTCATTGGAACATTGGGAATGTTAGGCACAACCACTTCATGCTCATTACCAGCTACAGGAGGAGGATCTGGTGGAGTAAGAGCTAGAGGACTTGGTGGAGCTAGAGGATTTGGAAGATCAGGAGGGATATGACCTAGTGGATCTAGTGGATCTGGTGGTGGAGGAAACACGGGAGGGAATCGGGTTTTGGATCGGGAGAACAAGGACCTCAGCCACCTTCACAAGTATTTTTCAAAATGTCCTTACATCGACTAGATTACAAGGGTGTTGAGGATGTTGTAGAGCATGTGTATGAGTGTGAGTTGCTATGGCACATGAAGGGGATCACTACCCTCGAGTGAAAGGCAAGTCAATTTGTAACGACGTTGCAAGGGCACATGTATAGTTGGTACAGAAAGTATGACCTCTATCGGATGGTGTTAGATTACACTATGTTGTAGAATGCCTTCTTAGCTGAGTTCCATATCCCTAAGTTTGAGCAAAAGAGCATTAGCACTTTGAAAGAGATCCAACAGGAAATGGCAGAGAGTGTGTGGGAATATGATGCACATTTTAGAAAACTCTTATCAAAACTATCTTATGTTAGTCATCCTTCTCATCATGCTTAGTGGTTTGTTGGAGGGTTGTTAACACCATTTAGAGAGTGCTTTGACACGAGACATTGATGGACCCGTGTGGGGCCCTAGATGTCTTTGCCCTACATGCTTTGACTATTGGAAGCATAGATACCGGTGTTAGCCCCTTTCTTGAGGCTCAGATTGTTGCAATGATGAAGCAGCTAGAGAAGCTATCTACAAACTCGGAGCATGAGACTTGCAGTGGTCTATGGTGCACAAATTGTGAGATAAAGGGGCACACAAAGGACAATTTTCCTCAAAGGTCAGTACGCACCATGATAGTGGACTATGAGATTTTCCACAAGGATCATGATGCAAGTAGATGCCCACTACTACAACATGCGATCCATAAGAATGTGTCTTACTATTGCAAGATTTATACCTCTACGACCCATGACACCAAGGATTATAGGTTGATTGACCAAATACATGATGTCATTGATCTTGGTGTGTGCTTGAAAAGCCTTGCAAGTAGTTATAAGGATTATGATCATCTATGAAGAGCGTGTGGATGGAGGAGCACACGGGAGAGGCTTCTGAGGAGGGTTTCGTGGTCATGGTAACTATGATGGAGGAAGAAGTGAGTTCTAATATGTTGTAATGTTCGTGAGTGTCCTAATAAGCGTGAGTGTCCTAATATGTTGTAATGTTCGTGGTACGGAAAGAAGAACAAGTATGAGGAGTGCCTAGAGTTATTCTAGCACATGATCCAATAACACCAGAAAGACAAAGGTGTTGGGATGGTAAGCATAAAGAGGTTGAATCACAAAGTGGATTCCAAGAGTGGCACATTAGTCAAGATTAGAACTGTCTTGGTGATGACGCGAGCGAAGGCTACACACACCGAGGAGATGCCAAGACAAAGAACACTAATTCTGAGGAAGAAGTGGTACATGGAAAGTATCTATACCTTGCTCATCGAAGGAGGTATATCAAGAAATTATGGATGTAATTCGAGTCTATAAGGACAGATCCGATTAATCGAAGGAGTAGTCAAGGTAGTTAGAGTAAAGAAAGAATGTTGAGGCTCCGCAGAAGGATCTAGATGAAGTTAGGGAAGTATGCAAGATGTTAAGTAAAGAGAATATCATCCCCTTGCTAGGAGAATGGTTACGAGAGAAGGTACCACACGCTGGAGAAGAGTGAGAGAGGAAATTTCTGCATGTTAACCTTCCTCCCCACAGCCTTGACTATGACAAAGAGATAACTTTGAATGTTGTTGTAGATGGATGGATTTTGAGCAATATTATGATCGATACGTGTGTGGAATTCAATGTTCTCACCTTGGATGCATGGCATTGAATGGGAAGACCCCATTATAGCCATCTTTGAATGTGTTTTATATGGCTAACAAGACAAAGGCAATGCCCATTGGTGTCTTGAAGGATGTGGTTATCACTATTCAAGGGGCAAAGTTCACTGGAGACTTTGAAGTCTTGGTACTAGCCAAGGTGGATAACTTTCTAACATTACTTGGGTGCCTTGGTGTTACAAAACCAATGTCGACCTACGGTTTAACAAGGGGTATATCAATTTCAAGAAAAAGGAAGAATGGGTTATCATCCCTTTAACAAATGGGAAGTTTGTGCCCTATACCGAGTCCTTGGGAGAGGAATTCCTTGATAGAATCTATGTGCGCTCTATCAGGGACCCTGAAGTAATTCATCCTACGGAAGGGGTTATTCAATTTGAAGACGCTCAGTCTATGAGTGATACAACCAGCATAACATGTGATAATTGGGTGCATGGGACTTATGAGTTAATTGGACGATAGTTAAGAGGCTTTGTGACAAGGGAAATAAAGGCATGCTCAATCAAGTGCCTAGGAGGGAAGAAGCTAACAAGTTACTATGGAGGAGCCAACCCTGATGATTTATTGCGGGAGATGGAGGCTCAATGGAGAAATGAGGACAAAAGGAGAGGGATGTTCAGCTATAACTTGCTTGGGAAAGCAGTGCGTTGGTGGGCAACACATCGTGATAGCCTTCTAGAGTGGCATGAGTTAAGAGTAGTGTTCTCTGTTAGGTTCTCTAGAAGCAATGCACCCATTGCAATACGAGACTACCATGGGAAGGAACCCACCTCGTTCCACATCCAGGCATGGATGGGAGGTGCAAAGGCCTTACCACCCTCTTTATGGGTACATAAATTATATTCCACCTTACAAGGTTATGCACGCGCATGGTATATACACTCCAAGATGTGCAAACTGGACTAAAAATTGGTAGGAGCTAACAACTGACCTTCTTCAAGCCTTCGAGTATCAAAGTACTAAACCATCAGTGGATAGAGTGTTGCAGGTTGTCGAGTGCCTAACAATGGGAGATAGTGCCATGGCAGAAGATAGGATATTAGATTTATTGGGTGAACTTGGCCTAGGACCGTGCCCTGATGAGGAAGAGTCAGAAGAAGTGTATCTTGAGCGTGTGTGTATGGAGAAAGAAAAGGGAAAGATGGTCTATGTAATCGATGGCGAAGAGATGGAGAGTTTGGATGTTAACAATACTGAAGGTATGTGTGAAGTTATTAATAGTGCTTATGAGAGAGTGTGCATGTACCATGAACCCCTGAAAATAAAGAAGGTTAACATTGGTTTGGAGGTTGAACCTAAGGAGGCCACTATTGGAGACTATTAGTCGGAGAAGGAAGTCTCAAAGATCATTGATCTATTACACGAGTTTCAGGATTTATTCCCGCATGGGTACCATGAACTTAAAGGAATTCACCACTCTTTGGGGGAAATGAGGATCAAGTTAAAGGAAGGTGTGCGCCTGATCTAGAAGAGGTTGTATCAGATGAATCCAAATTTGCGCGTACGGGTCAAGGAAGAGATAGACAAGATGATCACTTCAGGCATCATTGAAGCTGTGGAGGAATTAGAATGGGTAATTCCAATGGTCATAAGAATTAAGAAGGATGGAAGGATAAGGATTTGTGTTGACTATAGGGACCTGAATGTAGTGTGTGTCATTGACCCTTTTCCAACCCCCTTCATTGAAGAAATTCTAGAAGGATTAGTCAGGCGCAAGGTCTATTCCTTCATGGATGGGTTCTCAGGGTATCACCAAGTTAGGATTGCAAAGGAATACTAGAAGAAGAAAAATTTCACCACTGAATGGGGAAGCTTTGCCTACACGGTCATGCCTTTTGGATTGAAGAATGTGCCTGTCGTGTTCTCGTGCATTGTGGTACAAGCATTTCAAGATTTCATTCATAATTTTCTACAAGTCTACTTGGATGACTGGACTGTGTATGGACTAGTAAAATATCATTGTGACAATTTGAGGCTAATGTTTGAGAGATGTCAATAGTTGAGGATATCCCTCAACATTAAGAAGTGTGTTTTTCTACTCCATTTGGAACCCTATTGGGGCATATTATATGTAAGGAAGGTTTTCTTGTGGATATTGCCAAAGTTGTAGTTATTATGGGATTAGGGATCCTACGATGAGCGCATGTGATGGCACTGATTCCTTGGACATGTAAGATATTACATGAAATTTATTAAGGGATATGCCAAGATCGTCGTGCCATTGGAAAAATTGCTAAAACACAAGAGTGCATTTTACTGGGGAAAGGCACAACTGATTGGCATTGGACACTTTGAAGGATAGAATTGTCACTACACCCATATTACGATTTCCCTCTTGGGATAAAACTTTCCACGTACATGTTTATGCCTCAGGGATAGCCATTGGAGCAGTGTTAGCACAACCTGGTGAGGGATTGTTAATCACCCCCTTTGTTTTGCAAGTAGGAATTTGACACCAGTAGGACAAAACTACACCACTACTAAGCGCGAAGCACTTTCGATGATATACGCATTGTATAAGTTCAGACAATATTTTTTGGCAACACTAATCATATTCTACACATACCACATGGAATTGAAGTACTTGGTGAACAAGCCTATTTTGCAAGGGTGCATATGTCATTGGGTCCTATTATTTCAAGAATTTGAGTTTTCAGTTGTGGTAAAACCAAGAAAGAGTAATTCAGGACCTGATCATTTATCAAGAATTGACTCAGGGGAGGACACGCAGATCATTGAGGATAACATGTCAGTCATGCAAATGTTTAGGTTATGGTGTGCACCCTCTGACTTAGAGGATATTGCAGTGTTTCTTAAAATGGGTGTGGCACCAAAGGAATGAAGGCTTTGGAGAGAATTTTTTTTTCTATACGCTTCACGCCCTACATGTTGATTAGTGGAGATTTGTACAAGTTAGGCTAAGATGAGGTTCTGTGTTGATGTGTATTAGAACATGAGTGCATTACAATTATGGAAGAAGCACATGGTGGGATTATAGGAGGACATTATGCAAGAAATGCAACTGTGTGGAAGATTTTACTTGCAGGGCTTTGGTGGGAGAGTATCTACCAGGATTGTATTGAGTTTTGCAATGCTTGTGCCATTGTCAGTGCCTTGGAAAACCTGGAAGGAGGGATGAGATGCCCTTAAGACCAATAGCCAGCACATAACCATTTGAAAAATGGACAATTGACTTTATATGACCTATTTCACCTATCATGCGAAGGACTGGCTCACGTTACATCATCACTTACACCGACTCCTTGAAAAAAATGGGTAGAGGCGCACCTACAAAGGATTACACTGTAGGACCGCATCTAGATTTTTATAGGATAATATAATCAGCAGGTATGGATGCCCTTTAAGCTTGACTAGTGACAGGGGTACACATTTTACGAATGAAATGGTCGGGATTATGTTGGCGGGAATTTATGGTGGCTCATCACAAGACCACCCCTTATCATCTCTAAGAGAATGGAACTGTTGAGGTATTTAACAAAATACTAAGTCAAGCGTTAACGAAAATTTGTGACATTGGAAGACAAGATTGGGATGATAAGGTATCATTTGTTCTATGGGAATACAAAATAACCTATAAGAGGTTGAACAAGGCCACACCATTTCAATTGGTATTTGGCACAGAGGTTGTTTTACCTGTTGAATTTATGTTACCATCGTTGCGTTTAACACACGCAGGAGGATTGGCTGATGAGAAAGAGCTTGAAGAAAGGATTGATAAATTAATGCAGCTAGACAAAAGGTGATCACTTGCTAGATGGATTCAAAAGACAGAGAAGGCAAGACAAAAAGCATGACATGATCTTCATATCAAAAAAAAACAATTTGAGGTTGGGCAGATGGTTTTGTTAGATGACTCTAAATTTTTACACCATCCCTGGGAAGTTGAAATCCCATTGGTTGGGGCTATACATCATCTCATACATCCTTGATTTAGGTGTTTTCTAGTTCAAGAATTGGATGGGACAAGACTACTAGGGCATTTTAATTAGAGTAGTGAAGCCCTACTATAAGTAAGTCTTGTGTTTGTAAATATGGTAGTATTGCCATTTAGCCTAGGATTTTCCTTAATGTTTTTCTTTCCCTTGTGTTTCCCTTTTTCATTGCTTGTTCCTTTTTGGTTTGTTGTTTTGTGCACCGGTAATCACTTATTACTTTCAAGGGTTGTGTATGCATAGAGGGTCGCACATCTATTTTAGTGTGGGGTGGAGTAGAGCGAAGTAAAATAGAGGTTGGAAGTGAAAAAAAAAATTAATGGCCGGATCAAAATCTCAAAAGAGTGTAAGGTAGGAGAGTGTGCGTGGAAAAAGGTGGACGAGAAATTTTTGTGTCAGGATAAGGCTTTATGAGGACCACGTATAGAGGATGAGAAGTGCAGAAACAACATGAGGTAGGTAAAGGTAAAAATTAGGTCAAGGACATAAGAAGTACCTTCGACGCTACAAGCGTGTGCGTAAGAGTCTTTGGTCATTAAGGATTTTTGTGTGCCGAGGAAGGTTGTAAGGATTTTTTCCCAAAATTGGGTGCGTGGACAAGAGCGCTTAAGATCTTATTTAGTGGAAAAAGCTACATTTAATGCAAAGTATATTAGTAGTTGGCATAGCATTTATTGTGGTGGATAGACAAAATTATATAAGTAAGGGGTTGGGCACATCATTATTTACCTTGCTACTATGATATTGAAGAGCTCTTGTGAACTAGGGCATCCGCGAAGAAAGAAGACTAAAAATCTAAAGTGTGTGACTAGGGTGATCTACGAACTAGAGTGGAAGGATTACATGGGTGTAGGGAAGGAAATTTTAGTGGAATATGTCATCTTGTGGAAGATATTTCCAAGGTAGGGTTCAACAACTAAGGCACGGGAAAAGAAGGATTTTTCATGGAGTTGAGCCACATATTTGAGTAGAGTGGGGAAAGAGGAGCAAGGATTTTTTTAACCCGACAAGAAAATGACACCAAAGAAGGAAACCGTTTCACCTAAGAAGGGCAAGGGAAAAGGAAAATAGACTGCCACCACCAGTTTTAATGAGGAGTGGTATGCAGAGATGCAATACCCAAATGGAGTGTTACTTGGTGAAGAATTTTTATCCCATGTGAGGAAGATGTCCATGAGCAACTACAACCATCGCACAAGTACCAAAGAGAAGGAAATGATGTTAGAGTTGGTTCTTCCGATAGATAAGATAACACCAAAAGGGATGCCAATCTACAACAATGAGATGAAGGTAAAATTAGAGAAGGTCGGGTTGCTACAACTTTACGAGTTGCCCTATTTTGGCAAGCCCAAACAGCTATACTAATGGTTGATGTTGCACGCGTGTATGAGGACCACTTCTACTTTACGGGCCAAAAAATGCGCATAACTCCCCAACTCATCTCTAAGTTTATTGGCCTGGTCTATGAAGGAGATTTTTAGATGATGACCTGGAGGATAAAGAGGCTATTAAGAAGATCATGGAGGAGTATGACTATAAGAAGGGGTCTCGCTACTTCGACATCCCTGATATCTCTGACCCAGTGATGAGGATGGTCACATGCCTAGTAACCAAGTTGAATGGTCAAGAGAGGTGGACACAAGTAAATAAGGCATGGTTGAATGTGTGTCAGAAAATTTTAGAAGGAACCATCTATAACCTATCTACCTACATTGTAGAAGAGATCATCAATGCCACATAAGAAGGAGATAATATTATGTTTGGAAATTTTCTTCTCACCATCATCTTCTCAAAAATTAGAGTTCTCAATGGGCCAGAGAAGTTTGTATGGGAGTATCCAGATGAAGACCCCTCCCCATGAAGAGGTTTGAAAAATACACATGCGACACCATGACAGCCACCCACAAGGCGTGCATGGAGAAATGGTACAAGAAAATGTGCGACACATTCAAGGCTAAGTGGAGGATAACTAAACAATTACCAACACTAGTAGATGGAGAAGCTAAGTTTTCTATCTATTAGCACTTTTGCATTGGTAGGTTCACTCTGACAAATGGGGCCAAGATCCCATGGTTTAAATTACCCTTCTCTTTCACTGCATAGTATTTCCAAGTAGGGGTCAACTGCTTCAAGGAAGATAAAAGACTAAGGTTCAACCTTATTGAGGTGGACTAGGACCACCATGACTTACGGAGAAACCTTGTATACCCCAAGAAGTGCGCTTATGTGGAGAATTATGTCTCTCATGAGGTGCACATGACAAAACCCATGATGTTTCCAATTGTTAGAAGAACCAAAGCAAGAGTATACTTGTGTATTATGCCCAAGTATGAAAAGGGAGCTTACTTGGAGAATGACATCTCCATCCCAGAGGATCCCACCGGTAGGAATAATTCTGCGCTAAGGAAAAGGGAGAGGAAAGAGGTGCCAGAGAAGAAAGCAATAAGTGTGCAGAAAACACAATCTATGGGTGTGACAGAGGCAATCGCCAAGTCGAGAACATACATGCATAGGAAGAAGTATCCCATCAAGGAGAAGGAAAAGACACTTGAGGAAGAGGTGCTAGAGCAAGAAGATTCACCAAGGAAGGAATCACCTACTAGAGAGGAAGAGGAAGAAGAATCCCCAGTTAAGAAGAAGCATAAGCTAGTGAGGAAGGAAAACTCAAAAGAGATGGAGAGCTTGGAGGCCTACAAGGGCGAAAGAGATGACAGTGAGGATGAAGAAGTTTAGGATCATCTCGTGTACAATGTACATGACTCGAAGGAAGAAAGAAGTGAGGAAAATGGTGGAGAAGAGGAATGCACTCAAGGAAAGGGGAGAGTGAAGAAGTAAATACTAAGGATCAGAGGACCCCCAGCCTCACCAAGGAGTAGATAGAAAAGGCCGCAGAGAGATAAATAGTGGGCATAATAGAGAAGTTAGTGGAGCATGAAGTAGAGAAAAGCGCCAATGATTACTTAAGGAGATAGAAGAAGATAGCGTAGGAAAGGAGTATGGAAGCATGGGTGGAGATCCCAGCTTAGCAGTAAGCTTTCCAAATGTAGCACGCATGGGAGGAAAAGGTGTGATAACGATGTAAGGGCAAGGGATGAGCTACATTAATGACTCGAATAAGGTATTAAGCATCCGCATTTCCGAGCATCATGCCCTGAGACCAACTCCTAGAAATTCCCTCATTCAAAGAAAAAGGTGCATAACCACGAACCAGGAAAATGCTATCTTGGGAGTTTGAGTCCTATGTCAAGGAGCCTGAGTTTGAAGTTAACCAAGGGGCACTATGAAGGTGCCAGAGACCAAAGGAATAAACCCGTTGGTAAATTCTCAATAGTTTTCTGATGAACAAGTCTACAATGCACTCAACAAGGTGTCGGTTGAGGTGGAGGCAAGACTTTTTGGGAGGAATGATAGGGTGAGATTCCTAGAAGGAGAATTGGAGAGGAAAATGAGGAGCTCATTGAAAAGAGCAAGGATCTAAAGTAAGAAGAGTTGATCAAAGCACACAGTTGAGGCACAAGATGAGGGAGGAAAAGGAAAGAGTGCACGAGGTGTACAAGAAAATTGAAATGATTACAGATGTTATTGTCTTGAAGCATCCAGACCTAACACCTCCCAAGTAGAAATATGAATCAACCTTACAATGCTTGGAATATTTGACTCACATCCTTACATTGGAAAGGCAGCCACTTGCCTTAGAATCAGCAGAAGAGGCATTGGCGCGCCAAGAGAAGGAGAAAAATCAGAAGGTTATGGAGATTATCACTCGATATACTAAGCTCATTACCACTGTAAAGGCCACCGCGTAGATATTTGAAGTTGTTTATGATAATTATGTTGACAGGGATAGAGTAGCAAGTATTCTAGTTGCTACACATGAGGCAAATCTCAAAGAGTTTCAGGAGAAAAATAAGGGAAATAGGGTAGAGTGGGATAAAATCTTGGCTGAGGTAGAGAAGAAGTCAAAATCCATCGAGACCTTATGGGGCTCGATCAAAAACCAACTTAAGGAATTATATCCCTAGATCACCGCATGATGGATGTGTTCGACGACACTGGGTAAATAGTTGGAAGACATTATGAGTACTGCTGACTGCTAAGGATGATGAACTAAGTTTTGATGAGGTAAGTGCTCTAGTAGGTGACCTCTGTCAACAAGCGCATGGTGAATTGGATTCTTGGAAGAAGATTGAGGCAGATATAAGGAAGTATTTCCCACTCATCCTTCTTTAATAAAGAGATTCTTCTCATTCCTCTATTATTTATTTCTTCCATTTCTCATTCTTCATTTCCCTCGTTCCTTATTCCAACCATTCAAAGTCCTACCATTCTTTATTATTTGGGGAGAGGATGTTTTCGAGGACACAAAACAAGCTTAGTGTGGAAAGATGTTGGGCCTCAAAATATTTTCTAAGTACCAACGAGGCATGTGCACGTGTAGGACTAGTAAAGAAGAAGGGCACACGGAAAAAGCGCACAAGATAGGGGATTAGAAGGGTTTAGTAGAAACCATGATGCGTGCACAAGGCAGAACAAAGGATCTTAGGACTTAGCCATATTCGGCTCTCTGAGAAGAACTTGAGGAAAAACGTGACTCACCGGGCATGATGAGTGGATAAGGTGCCAACCTGGCGACTTGGTGGTCAAGGAAATAATATTCCACATGTAGAACATTCTGAAAGACATCATTGCAGAAAGTGGAGAGCTCGGATCAGAAGAATCATGCTCCATTGGAGGACCACATGGACACTTGGCAAGCAATCTACTCCTAGAGGAAGGAATGGTGGTGGGTGTTAAACCTATTTATAAGAGATTCTCTAGAGCGAGGAAGAGACACAGACACACCTAAATGGAGAGAGGTCGATGAAGGGAAGCTTCAGGATCATCACGAGAGGGATGAAAGGTGAATCCTGCATAAAAGAGTAGGAGATTCTAAGGGTTGGGGTTACCATTAGAGGGTTATAGGAATGATATCATATCTAGAGGGATGGGTTTGTGAAAAATTATGGAATATGGGAAGCATAGCTAGGGTCTTTGATACATGAGTCATGTTTGTCCTGATACATTTGGTCTGTTATGACCCTTTTGAATGTAATGTGGTTACTAGAACTATGATCAATATAAATATATTTCTTTTTCTCAATTTATTTTCATGGGTGTAAACCCTAAGTATCTCTTCTTTATGTTATAGATATGCTCTCTATATGATGTTTTTCTTGTTATCCGAATGGGTATATTGATATAATAACTCATCCTATGCCTTCAGAATGTATGCATGATCATTTACTTTTCTGTATTTAATTTGTTATCAATGGCATCATCTTCTCACAATGCTCACATAAAGAGGGGCTCAACACCCGCACGTGCCTTGGTGAGCGCCCAACACCCATTGGGTGATAGGTCGTGTGCGTGGGATTAGAGTGTTATTCTAAGGGCATATAAAAATGAATACACTACTCCCACATCAACGTCACCCTTCACATCCTGTACCCACATGGTATAAGGAGAATGACTATGAATTTGTCACAACATTAGGGGACATAATGATGGTAATTGTAAAACCTTTAAGAACATTGTCAAACTACTATTAGAGAAAATTCACAGACCCCCAAATGAGTTATAGATCTACTTTTCTAAGGCAAACTCATCTGGTGTGAATGCACAACATTGAGTTTTCTCCAAGGTGTGGGACCTTGCAAGGTGAGAAAACTCTCCAGATTGAAGTTGGTTCTTACTCCTCTATTTAGGTGTATGCATGCAATTTTGCAAAGGTTCTAGTTCAAAATCCTATTCTAAAACTACCAAGGAGACAAGGTTGAGAGAAAACAAGGAAATGGAAACAAAACTAAGCAAAAATAGAAAGGTGATACACCAAAGGAGTGTTGAACTCCTTGCTTTGAAAATATAGACACAAATCATGAAGATTACAGCAAAAAACATGCACAAATTACCAGAATGCAATGAAGGATCAGAAGACAATAATATCTGCATGAGAGGATTGAAAATTGATCACAAAACACACATTATCATGCCCAAATTTGATCTGAACACGCTTGTAATAGCAAAGAGGCAAAAAAATTGTTACAATCTCCATGGGAGGTCTGAGACTCCTTCAAGACCACTTGCTAAGGAGGAAATAAGAGATTGTAGAAGCAAGAACATCCAACCTTTACAAATGAGCCAAAATCGGCATATATCGATGAAAAATAGAGTCCAGGAAGGAGAAACAAGGGAAAGTTGAAATGAAGGTTCAACCACCAACAAGATTCATCAAAATAGCATGGGTACCCTTAAAAGTTCATTCCCCAAGATTTTGGACCATGCTGGAGAAGAACGGAAGCCATACTACATTAAAAACTGGTGGTTGAATGTCAGTTCTGCTCTTTTTCCCGTGCCAAAAGTGTTTTTCATTTTTCTCCCACCAAACTCCACCAAAAAACAAAATCAAAGATTCCATCATGTAGAGGACTTCAATAGATTTCCAATGATACCAAAATCATGAAAATCCAAGCTCTGGTGCAAAAGATATGCCCCTCTGAAGATTTAGGGAAAAACTAGGGCAAAAATTGGGTCGGTGAGCCGAAACTTGAAAATTTTCCCTTTTTTTGAATTTGGGAAAATTTCCCAAAAATTCTCCATGCCTTGCTGCTCCATTGCCACATGACACTTTCCCATTCGCTGATGGAAATGTGGGCCCAAACTTCACTTTTTCCTTTTGATTTCACATTGGGCAAAATTCCCAAGATTTCCCTACGCTTTCACGCTCCACTTTGCCATGTGTTGGCTTCTGGTCGCTTTGCGGGAATGCGCTTCAAATTTTTCCTTTGCGCCTCTGTCACTTTGGCAAAAACCAAATTTTCCTCCATGCCTCGACTCTCGCCACTATCAAGGACACATGTCGCCTCCACATTGGTCACGGGGCCTTCACAACTTTTTCTCCATCCTCCTCCACAAGCTTGCGAGCTAGTTTTCCCCTTTACGCCCTTTGCCCACTTTGGTGAATTTTTCAACTTTGCTCCACTACCCCGACTTCTACCACCACGTGGCACCATTTCATTAGTCATGCGAGGCTGCTCGTGGAAATTTTCCCCAAAAAACTCCGACGAGCTATAACTCGAAAATTACAAGGAGTTAGGAGGAAAATTTTACCTTTCTAGAAAGGGGAAGAAAAATCCTATTTGATGAAGTCATTTCTAGAAAACTTTGAGTCCCTGAAGCATGCCAAAAAATCATTTATGTTCCAGCAAAGGACAAGGAGGAGGAGTTAGCCAACATGGGCTTATTTTGGATAACAACTACATACTATTTTTGACCCTTCCCGTCCTGTACCCACATGGTATAAGGAGAATGACTACTATAACTATCATTACATTAGGGGACATAATGATGGTAATTGTAAAACCTTTAAGAACATTTTCCAGGAAATGTTAGATAATGGAGATCTCATCCTGGACAACCCTAACGCACCGAAAAATCAAAACCTTCATGTCTTTAAGAAACATTTTCCAAACCATACCCCTTCATCAAACCAAGTTGGTGAGACCTCTAGTAATGACACCAATGTTCACGAGGTTCATGTCATCTTTGACACAATACTTGTCCCTTCTCCTCAATTGCCTTATGTTGTCATGCAAATGTGCAACAAGAAAATTGACAATTTTCAAGCATGACAACGATACCCTTGTCTGAAAAAATTTTAAGTTTCACCCTTCCAAGGCACCCTAGGTCTACCCATTCAATCCCATGACCTCCCAGATGATGTTAAATCAGTCCCCTAGGTGATTTAGGAAATTCAATTCAACCCCTAGGTGATTTTAGGAGTTCTTGAAAACTACTATTTTTGGCAGTGTTGGGAAGGGCTACCACTGGCCTTCCCAAGACTAATGCAGTCCCTGGAATGGAACGTATGAGCCAAATATAATATGGAGGTGGTTTGAAGGTATAGAAACATCATAGAAGTGATTTTAGAAGATTCGGGAATTATTTGGAGGAGTTGGAGCAATTTGATTAAAAACATGGTTCATAGGACCAAAAGAGTTGATGAACTTCGAGAGTTGATTCTGATAGCTCTATATGGATTTAGGAGCCAAAAAAACATCATTAGAAATTTAATTCATAGGTATACAATATGGTGAAATCATATTTTTCACAACACTTTGGCGAAATATGTTTATAATTGGTTTTTACCGTGCGGAGTAAGGGACCAAATCAAAAATCTATTTTTAAGGGCTAAAATGGAGGAATAAATATCTTATAACCCCACCATTGGATTCATAAGGCCATTTTAAGTCAAGTTCATATAAAATTTCACCAAAAATTCCATCGGGAGCTCAAGATATCATCGTTTCAAGTTGCCCTCTAGGTGAGTTCTCGTAGTTAGACAAATTTGGATGAGGACACGTGTTAGCTCCAGGAGCTTGGTGTAATTTTGTGTCCCTTTTATCCCTCAAGATAAGGTACATGAGGGAAAATAAAAATTTCCTACACCTATAATCCCTCTGGTCACACATGGAACCTCTTGAATCGTCGATTGACCAACACAGTGCTTGCAGGAGCTCATTCCCTCAACCATCCAGATCGTGACAAGTGGCGGCTTCTGGCACACCATGAAAATTGATGACCCTCATGTCCCTTTGTTATGAGGGACATGAGGGACATAAAAATTCTCCCAGCCCCAAGAATCCTTCAAGTCACCCATGTGACCCCCTTCAGTGCATTTTCTCAGCCCCCATGAGTTAGTGGAGTTAAACCCTCAGTCATTGGATCTCTAACGAGTGTCACCTCTAAGCACCACATGAAAATTGATGACCCTCATGTCCCTTTTTCTAAGGGAAATTAGGGACATAAAAATTCACCCAGCCCAAGGAATGTCTCTTGGTCCCCCATGCGACCATTTTCCAACCCCCAGTGCTTCCAACAAGCTTTTTGGCCAAAACACTCCACCGTCAGATCTTCACCAAGTGTCATCGCAGGCGCCATGCAAATTGATGTACCTCATTTCCTTAATTCTTAAGGGACATCAGGGACATAAAATTTTCCCCACCCCTAGCATGTAAGTTTTAAAGCATTTTTGAATTTTGTTTTAAAGCTAACTTTCCTACTTCTAACTTTACACAGCTCCATCCTTGTCATTGCTCTGCAACTTGCTCATACCTGCACTGTTCACCATTGCTACTCCAAACAAGATCCTCCACAGAAAAAAAAACCTTTAATCCATGATAACACATAGGTTTTAGAGATAATTTGTATTGAAAGACTCGAAGTTGAAGAATAAAAGGAAGAACGAAGAAATTCTTCAGAAGACTCCATTGTCGTAGAACAAAGATCTGGACGTATCTTGCTAAGGTGCACGAAATGAAGAACAATTTTCTATTGTTATTCACTCTCAAAATCCATTAAAACCTCACCTTAAAATCCTCCTTCGGTAGCATAAACCACTCATAATGAAAAAAACTTTCTTTCAGCTCAACAAAGGAAAAAACTTGATTTCAAATCAAACTAGCAATGATCGGTTCAAAGGAAAATTTCACCGGTGGAATAAGAAGAAAAAACCCACAAAAAAATATAATTTTTGTCATGAATGGAGAAGAAAACTATACCTGCAACTTTCAAGGTCCATTAATGGCTGCCATGTTTAGAGGTGTCACTGGTCAAAATTTTGAAACTTTAAAATCTCCCAAACCACTGATCGGGTAAGTCCAAGATTTTAGAGGGGTGATATTGGGAAAAAAACCCATATCAAAAACTTTGTTCCATAGAAATCACCACGAAGCTCACTTTCAAAAAATAACATATCTTTCTACATGAGAGGACTCGCTTATTTTGGGAAAGTCACCAACTGAAGAACCTGTGAAGGAGACAATGAACACAGAAGAGGTATTGCAGTTGAAAATTCATCGAAATGTCATCTTGGTCTAAAATTGACACTAAAAATAGTAAGTGGTCTCACGAGCACCTGCTAAAAATAGAAAATTGATCCAGAAGGTGAGAGAAATGTAGGGAGAAAGGGGGATTCGAGTTGCCACATCCAATTGAGGTTTGAAGGAGCTGATTTTTCATACTTACTAAAAATAGTAAGTTTTTTTTTGAAGAAACCATGAAGTATAAATGGACAAGACAGAAGATGACACAACCTTTCACTTCGAGTATGAGATAGAAGACAGTGATGTCTCATATATGGACCTAAATGACCTAAGGGCTTGCATGACGGCAAGGAACGAGGGAAGATTGAGGATCAGGTATTCACAAGTGGATTATTCACAGTTGCAGGACACCCCGTGTCTGTACAAAGCTTTGAGTTGGTCTTGGCTTGCTCGCACCACTATGAGCCCAAGAAATGAACGATTCGAGCTGACAATGGAATGACAATGGTGGTCATTAGTCCTAGAACCATCTCACTCACTCTACAAATCCGACATCACCTATCATGGTTGTCATCTTGAAGCACATGGCCTTGCATGGCTGGGAAATGATGGATGCATATATACAAGGGTTTACACTCAAATCGTGGATGAAGACAGGAGAAATCCCTCAAGAGTTCCTAAGACCCTTCCAAGGTGTGAGTTTCACGAGGGATATTCAGATGAAATCACCCTCATCAACTAGGGTGATGGGAGAAGCGAACACAAGATACTTCCAGGAGTGGATGGGCCTTTTCATCTTGATTGTGATTGAAGGAAAGTAGAGAATTGAATAGGGGTAAATCATCAGTGACAATCTGCATCTACAATTTCTCTAGGTGTGCATGATGAAGAAGTTCCTTGTGACTTCTTACTTGGTTTATCTCCTCGCTAGCTCAAGATCATTCAAAGGATTGGCTCTCATGCGAGAACATTTACGCGAGGTGCGTGCATTCGAGAAATTTCCACAGTTGGTGATGGAGGAAATCCATAGATACTTTTCTCACATGAATGATGCTCCAATGTCACACCATTCATCAACATATTAATCCAGAGCTCTAATGCACTCACAAAGAAGCATCGTGCCTTTATGTTGTCGTTGTATTCATTCGGGACCACTTTCTCCTGTAACCATCACCACCTCTGTTATTCATCTCCATTTCAAAAGTAAGTACATTTCTTCTTTTTCATTGGTTTTAATAGATTAGTTATTTATTAGTTATCTATTTCATTTCACCCTCTACCATACCTACGGATCTCTCCCATAGAACCTCCATCCAACCATCTGCCCAAAGAACCTTCATACCTTGCCCAAACACCCATATTATCACCTTTGAGTCTTCTTAAAAATCCCACGACCTCACCCAAGCCTCCCTCACTCTTTGTGCAATCACGAGAGAGTGCCTAACCTCTCATTTTTAACATTTTTACTTCACTGCCCCTACCGACGATGGTCACCAAACTAGTGTCAGTCATTTACCAAGAACCGCCATCATCGATCACTCAATTGACATCGGTCTCTAAGAGCGGTAAAATCCTCCAAACCAGTGAGTTAATAACTCCTTCCCAACGACCCAGAACCTCACCAAATCTTGCCCAAACCTCATTTATAGCCTCTGTCAGACCTACAAGCCTAGACCAACCTACCAACCCTCCAAATTTAATCATAACTTTCTGTTAGATTAGATTTTCTTATTGTGTTTTATATGAGATGCCTAAATCATATTAACTATAGTAGGATTCATTTTTATGCTCTTTCCTTGCATTAAATTGTTAAAAATAGTGGATTGACATCCTTTTAGGAAGTTACACGCTTCCTAGAACTAGCATATGCTAGGTAGTCCATTTTCATATGTTTTTAATATTATTTGGTGGTATTGTGTTGCTTCTACAGGTCATTCCTCCTAGCCAAAGGGAAGCTCTTCATAATCAGCTTGGTCAACATTCGACAGTGTGTAACCTTCTTCGACTACCACAGGTATTCCTCCTCGACTTACCTCTTATTTGTTTTATACGAAACTTTGTGGTGAAACAATGAATAAGAAGGAGAAAGATTTGTGTAGGTTTCAACTCCCAAATCTAGTATGCTTCACGGTGAGGTGTATCCATCTCGATTTCCAAGTCACAAGGATCCCATTAGGTAATCCCTTTACCAAAGATATCAAACATGATTTCTCTATGGCAATAGGAGTCTTCTAGAAAATTGATGAATTTAAGGAGACTAAGAATGAGCTAAAGGCCAAGAATGAAACTTTCTCTAACTTTGGTTAGGAAATTAATTAGGACCCCAGTAGGTAGGTGGTTGAAATCCCTGAAATCTCCAATGATGATATTAAAAGAGTGATTTATTTAGGAGAAAGAGGAGATGCCACCATTCAGTTGGAAAATGACTTAGTCACCAGAGGTGAGGAAGTGATCAGGGAATGTGTGAAGCGTTATTCCTATAAATTTGATCGGACATACACAATCAAGGCATTACTAAACAAGTGTGAGGCCGAACAAATAATGTGGAATGATATGTTTCCAAAATTAAAGGCCCTCACAGACTTGGAGTATGGTTCGGTTGTCAAGGAAGGAATTATTTCCCTTGATTCTACGGAAATCTACATGAGTACTATGAAGCTACAAAAATAACGGTTGAGACCTTGGTAAATTGTGCCAAAATTCTTGATGAGGTAAAGGATAAGGCAATTGAGTACATTGATAGTTTGCATTCTCTTATTAACAAGTTAATTAGAGCTGAGAGTGGATAAAGGCTCAAGATGGAAAATAAAGATAATCTAATTAGGATCTTCAAGGATCATGCTCTCGGTAAGCCAGGATAATTGAGGGCTTTCATCTTGTCTACTATGTAATGATTGGTGCAAATTGAGATGACAATTGTTAAACTTATGAAGAGAATAAATAAAGGAAGAAATTTTTTTGTGGAGCTTAATGATGTAGGTGTTATGTAAGAAATAATTTTCCATTACCATTCAGGGCCCAAGGAGGAATATATCATACAAATATTTGAGAAGTTTGATGCATATATGGATAGGATAAGGGACAGTTTAGTAAATCAACTCATTGATGTAGACCAGGAAAACTAAAGAAGTAAGAGAAAAGGAATCAAAACAAACTTGTACTCACATTGAGATATTCTAGAATCATCCAAGTATGAGGATTTCTCCAAACAAAATGTAGTTTGCTAAAGGACAAAAGGTTTGTTGAAGGATAAAGGAATATCCTTTTTCTTTCCTCCAAGTGTCACTATGTTGCATCTTTTCGCTCAGCCCAATCAGAGGAAGGAGGGAATATTTTTAGTTAGAATATTTTCCCCTCATTTTGGAGAAGATATTGGATTACATGAAGCAAATTCTAAAGGATTCTTTACAAAGGTTTTGGGGGAAAATTGGGAAGATATTTTGGTAAAAATTGTATAAGAATGAGGGTCTTATCCTCATTCTAGGGTGGGTAGTTGTAGAATTTTTTGATTAATTTTATCTTTAGTTCCAATTTCTAGTTTTTTGCAAAACATCTTGAAATTTCCCAACTCTATGAGGAAATCCTAAGGTGGTTGCGTTGTATAGCCATTAGTAAGTTTTGAATACATTTTTTATGTCTACTCACCAAAACTCACATGAATGGATTCTCTTTGTTTTGATTAAACTATAATTTCCTGTTTCTTATGTTTTAAAAGTATGAATGAGGTGATATAATTTATGTTTCAATCTTGTAATGGTCTTACTTTGTTAAACACGCAAAGTCCTTCTTCAATTTTACATTTCTCTTGTCCTTTGTGAGAATATTGTAGAGTAGTGTATACTCTATAATAATTTAGTTCGTTTGTAAAATCCTAAGGGAAACACTATAATTGAATGGTTATTGTTATCCCTTAAGGGTATTTTGGGTGTATGAAACAAATATAACAAATACTTTATCTAAATTCTAACTCAAGGATTTTTGGTTAGGATTTCGAAGACTATCAATGACATTTGTGCAAATTGAGTATCAATGAATGCAAATGTTATTTCACAAATTATGTTAAATTGATTGTTCTTTTCAAGCATCACTGTTAAGGATGGATTATTTTTGTGAAAACATTAACATACCAAATTCATAAAAGCAATTTCCCTTCACCTTCAATTTCAATTAAGAATATCCAATTATCTTCACACCTATTAAGCATCTCAAACCTATAAATCATACATATGCTTACTCAGTAAAGCCCATATTAAAACTTATTCACTACCAAGTATGCTTTTTGAAATCCCCTAAGTCCATAACCCAAGACCATCTAAAGTACCCTTGGTCGATACTATTACGCAGAGATGATGTTTATGATTATTCATTATCTGTCTGTTTTGATCTATATTTGATGTGTCAAGTGCGTATAATAATCAAGTGACAACTCTTACGAGTGAGTATTATATCTATGGTTACACTTGCTTCAAATTGAGTCATACCAATTATAAAGGAAACCAAGCTAAGACAACCTTTCCTTTATTCATATCCTCCCAGTTAGGTCCTTTCTCCCTTTGTCATACTGAGCCAAAAATAGCAGGGTGAAGCCATCCCCTTAGTTAAGGTGTCTCCTGATCACCTCTCAGAATTGAGTCATTAGGTTGAATGGTGAGTAGATCCCTAGATATCAATGATAAATAAATCTTTATTATTCATCATTCCATCGGGGTCGTCATAGTTCCTATTAGCCACTCAATTCCTTTGGGTGCAATTTTGGGAACCAACACCATTCATAGGTCCACATGAGCTGCAAATGCAACCTATTATCTACACATCAATCTATATTCAAACCCCACAGTTAGAAGTTTTTAGTCAAAGGGGAGATACTTCTTCTTGGCACATTTACGTAAATATCTATGGTAGCTCTCCATTTACGATAGCTTGACTACATCAGGCATTCACACTTTGAATACCTTTGGAGACTAATAAATATAAGAATGGGTTTGTTAAAATACCTCCCTAGAAATACATCACTATCAAAGGAAAAAAGAAGCATTAGTATTGGATTTTGTATCCTGGATTATGCGAATATTACAAGCTACACAAGTGGAGTTTATTTTTGTAAACATTTGATCTTAGACCATTTGAGATTGCATGAATACCTATCTATCTCTCGATCTCTCATTACACCACATCCTTAAATGTGCTCCGGTTGATTCATCACCCTCGTTGCATGTATTATCTGCTTGTGTTGGAATATTTGCATCCCATATCATTTGTGTCATGGTTTCATACAATTCATATGAGTAAATGAGCCTCCACTTAGCATATAGATCTAACAATTGTGCTTCAAGCTCATTAGAAACTTATTTACATGGTCACAATGGCTGTCTACCATTCATGGTTGCAATTCTTGCATAGGATCCTCCATAAACCGCTAAAGCACATGGTTATGCATAACTGGTGGTTTCAAATTAGGTTGATTTTAAATGAAGTCTAAACTTTTGTGTGTTGGTCATTTGTTTTATTTGGTATTCAATTATCAATTGTTGAGTCTTACAAGTTTTATATAATTCTATAGTTAATAGTTAGTAGAGTTAGTCAAAAGTGTCTTGTCATCCAAAATAAAATTTGCATAATATTAGTACGTGTTTTTTAAATGTCTTATATTTAGTTTGAAAGTTTAAAAAAGTGAAAAAGTAATTAATCATTACTTTTTAATGTTTGTAATAAGAAGTGGGTCAATTATTTTGTCAATAGTATATGTTTAGGTAAAAATGTCCAAAATAAAGTGTCATTACGTCATTGTCAAAAAGTGTAAAAATAAAAAAAATTACCTCATCGACGCATTTTTCGGTTACCTAACATCAGGAAAATAAATGATTTCACAGTGTGGGGGAATAATAAAATTTGGAAACAATTATGCGACATGATCACATTTGCTAAGTAAGCAACATCATTTTTTAGAGGATGGAGGCACAGGAGGCTAGAGGTCAATCAACGACCTCTCATTATTCGTTGATGACGAGGCCACACTTATGGTATGGTGACTTGTTTTTTCGGTTGTGTGGTATGGATTTTAGGTTTTCATATTTTCAACGTGGTGTGAAAAATAAGAGCAAAGGTTCATTCCTATTCATGTGTGTATGTGGTTATTCCTACATAATTCCTTGATGTAATAACATAGTGAAGAACAAATAACACAGTGAAATGCAACATCATGATTCTTGAAGAGGTTGAACAGTCAGATGTGTTCTTGTTCATACCTAGGTTTGTGGTAAACCTTTGTAAAACCATTGAAGGCTATGTAGATGGTTCTGCTTGAGTTCCCACACTAAGTAGGTTAGATATGTTCCCTACAATGATTGGTTGATAAGCAGATGGTTCATGTATGTGTTCCCACACTAGTTCAGTCATATGTGTTCCTAGAAGTGTATTGTTGATAAAAAGTTGATGTGTTCCTTCTTTTACCTTCATTTTGGGTGTGTACCAAAATAATGAGCAAAT
Source organism: Taxus wallichiana var. yunnanensis (assembly GCA_018340775.1). Classification (NCBI taxonomy): domain Eukaryota; kingdom Viridiplantae; phylum Streptophyta; class Pinopsida; order Cupressales; family Taxaceae; genus Taxus; species Taxus wallichiana. The sequence continues at coordinate 123,803,934 of CM031244.1, read as the reverse complement.
ACAGCGTAAGTGCAAAATAAATTTTAATGTTTTTCTACCATGTAAACACTAAGGTGGGGAATGTTAGGAATTTAGTATTTACCATATAGTAAATTACGGTGTGGTAAATGATTAGTAGGTTAGTTGATTAAATATATTGTTATAAACAATATATTCATATAGTTTAGTGGTTATATTGTTACACCCGTAAAACATTTAAACGGGTAAGTTGTTTTGGTGACTTCCTATTTTGTAGGAAGTAGGTTGCCTATTATAATGGATATATATTAGCCAAATACATTGTGCAAGATATACAATAAAATAATTATTGTGTGTATTCTTCTCTCTGCTGACAAGCAAATATTCACAAAAGAAGAGTGAAAGAGTGGTCAAAGTTTCGTATATGAGAAGTCAAAGTAACATGTGTATAAGTAAGTAAAAGTGTGAAAGTATGTAAAATAAAAGTGTGCATATGGTGTATAAGAGTGTAAGAGATAGATAATTGTCATAATTTTCTTGGAGTTGTTGGATTGAATGTCGATGATGAGGTTTTGGGTGATCTCATACCAAGAGCAACTTTTTGGGTGATCTCATGCAAGGGCGAGTTTTTGGGCGATCTCATGCCAAGAGAAGAGTGTTGGGGAGAGAGATATAGTTTTTCTATCCTTCCATGACACTTCTCGATTAAGAACCACCTTGTAGATGGTACATCCTTAATTTGTTTCGATTGTTCGATCAGAAGCGAAATGTGACTCATAGTCTAAATTTTGTACACGGAGGAAAGTGTTTGCTACATGGAGAATTGATTTGAAAACCATTGTGAACTATGTTGGAGTGATAAAATGATTATTTTTTCCCAGGATATTAGTGCCCAAGGGGGAAAAAAGCACCCACTGCTACTTGTCAAGACCGGGCACTCTGTCTGCTCTATGTTTTAGACCCAAGTCGATTTGGGACGATTTATAACTATGTTTTGTACGGATTTCATATTATGTTGATCTTTGTTGAATCTTTTGGATGTTGTAGGGGTTATTTGTTCACCTAATAGATTCCCTCTTGTTTGGGGTTCATATGAAAACTATAGGAGCATGTGGTCCAAAGGAGAGGACCTGAAATGGATACCTATAGGGGGTAGGGGGTGTGTACAGTAGAAACCAAAGCACATGAAAATAAAGTAGGCTAGTAACAAGAGTTAGTAAAAGTAGCTAGCATGCAAGAGAAGAGAATGTAACAAGTAACTAGGAAGACAAGATGGACCATGAAAAACAGGTTTCAAACATGGGACATCACTCACAATGTCATAAGACAATTAGGAATCAAGTAGCCAAAATTATACAATGATCAAAAAATTCATAAGGCATAAAGCACACAAACAATAGAAAATAGTAGTAAGCAAAAGGTGGCAAATAACCATGGTTGTATTGATCTTACAAGAAAAATTCTACACATGAAGCACCCATTAAAATGTTAGAGAGATAAATAGTATGTCAAAGCATGTATAGATCAATGAAAAGTAAAGTGATTGTAATGAGAAGTAGTAAATAATGTGACAATAGAACTGTGATGTATGAAGTATAAGAGTAGAAAGGTAGATGCCCCTAGGAGCCTCGGTGGGACTGGTAAAGAGTTGTGTCAAGCATCATGCATCATGTATGAATATGTGATAGGTCATGCATTCACCTCAAGATACCAAGTGAATGTTTATATGTACACAGAAAGAGATAATGACATACTAAGAATCATGTCAGCATAGTAAGAAAAGTGCAACATGTAAGTAGTATAAGCTAACAAGAGTAAATGCAACCAAGATATACAAATGTTGTGTGAGTGTGATAGTGTGATATGCAAGTTTTGAAGATGGTAGGAGCGGTGTTTCCCCCAAGGGATATGTATGAGATGAGGTTCATTTATAAATGCTCCCTCAACAGTCAAGAATGAACCATGGAACAAGAGTGTGTCATTGGGTAATGACAATACAATGTGTGTACCAAAGGTGTAGGAGTGTTGAGATAGATTAGACATGAAGCACAGAGTGTGAAATGTAGTAGTAGACACTACAGAAAACCGATATCAATGGAAAGGGGGAGAAAGTGTGATGCCCCCAAGTATTCCAGTGATGGATATTTATGTGACGATGTAAGAGAGATATTGCGATGGTGATGGAGTTTGAAATGTATCATAAGAAATTATAGTGTCATCACAATGAGAGGTAGAAGCAAGAGTACAACCAAGTTTGGATTTTGGGTTGATAGGAGTGAGTCTAAAGAGGTTAGATATCACATGGTGAATTAGTTGGTCTTTCTTGGTTGGTGGTTTCTTATTTGGAATTGGTAACACTATAGAGGAATTGATAGGAGGAGGTAATGGGGTACCAATTTTTAAAGGTGGTTACTTAGTTGAAATTGGTAACATTATAGAGGACTTGATAGTGTGATGTGATGGGGTACAAATTTTTAAAGGTGGTTGCTTATTTGGAATTGGTAATATTGTAGAGAACTTAATAGGAGGAGGTGATGGGGTACAAATTTTTAAAGGTGGTTTCTTAGTTGGAATTGGTAATGCTATAAAGGAATTGATAGGAGGAGGTGATGGGGTACATATTTTTAAGGTGGTATGACATTGGGTTGGATAGGTGGCTCTTGACTGACCAGAGAAGGAACATTAGTAATTATGGCATGATGCTCATTAGACATGGAGGGATCCCAGTGGGATTTAACAATTAGAGATGTAGCAGAATGTTGTGTAGAAAATGAAATAAATCCTTGATGCTCAAGGTGCTTAATTCTTTGTTTTAAAGCATAACAATCATTGTCATGATGTCCATTAAGTTTGTGATAATTACAAAATGGGAGACCTTTGTATTTGCACGATGAGGAGAGCAAGATAATGAGTAGGTGGAAAATGGAACAACTGGTGATTTAGAAGCTCAAGAATAATATCGTGTTGCTTAGCATTTAGATCAAATTTGAGAGGTGCTGGTAGCGGTAAGACTTGGGCTTCACTTATATGAGCACATGTAGAAGACATATGATTAGGTATAGAAAAAGAACTAGCATGAGTCTCGAAGCATCCTTAAGATGTTGGATTTCATCTTTGAGGGATGTAATCGTGGTTTCCATGGCTTGAAATTTATCTTGAAAATCATTGTGTAAAGATTACATTTGACTCTAAGATGGGTTGATGGGTTGTGGGATCAAGACGGATAGGGTCATCAGAGAGACGTGTTTCACCCGATTCTTAGATGTTTTTGAAATATTGACGAAAGCAGATAGGGTAACGGGCCTAGGAGGAACACTGTTGAAATGTTGGTTGATGGGTTATGCGCATGTATGACTTACGAATCCACATTTGATCGTGAGAGCTTCCTTTTGGCTAGGAGGAACTACCTGTAATGAAAAGAAAGACCACCAAAAATACTTAAACAATATGTGCAGTGAACTACCTAGCGTGTGCTAGATCCGAGAAGTGTGGTACTTCTGAGCGGTTGTCACCCACGTTTAAAACAATTTAATACGGGTAATAAAGTAAATCCTATTGTAATTAAAATGATTTGGGTATCTCATCCAAAATACAATAAGACAAATCTAATCTAATAGGCTAAGTTAAAATAAGATCCGAAGGTCAAATGCCGGTTACGGTCTCTCGCAGTTTGACAGAGGTCTCGGGTAGGTCACAAGGGTATAAGGGTGATGCGAAAATAGGTGGATAGGTTATTGTTTTAGGTTGTAAGGGTAAATACAAAGACCGATGCGGTTAATGGTGACCGACGCGGTTGGGGAGAACCGGTGAGTTCTTGTTAGCGGGAATGCCACAAAATGAGCTTTTGGTCTCCCTTGTGATTGCATAAAAGACTTTGGTTGGTCAAAATGAGGTATTAGGTGGATTAGGTGGGATTTGGTGAAGTTTTAATGGGTATATGGAGGAGTGAGTATTAATGGAGGTCAGTGGGTGGCTAGGAGAACAAAGGATGGCAATATAATGATGAAATGAATGAACCAATAGAGTACAACATTCTACTTACTTGAAACCTAGTTTTGGACGCATGTGAGTGAGGAATGGAGGTGTTGGTAAGAGGTTGAAGGATGCAAATTCTCACCAAACGTAGGAAAGCTCTCGCATGAGATGCATGTGCATTCCTTTTTGCTTGGTTGGATCAAATCCATGATGGGGTGAATTTTAGATGCATGCAAGAGGAAATGCTTGATCTCCTTCCTTGCTTATGTGTTCTCTCTGAAATTCATTCTCAAAAGATGCGATATCTCTCAGAAATGTGCCAATGTTTTCCAACCTCCAAAATAAGGTTGCTTTGGGAGTTAAAAGGTGACTGACGGTGGTTTCAGCTTAACCGCAATGGTTAGGGGTAACCGGAGTCGATCAAGGTAGGATTTCCTAGGTTTACTAAACTAGGGAGATCCTCTTGATTTTTTGGGATCTCGTGTCATTAACCCATGGATTAGACTAGAAGCTTCTTGTAAGCATGTAGGAATGTGGTTAGAGGGAATGTAGGCATTGATTTTTAGGGTTTGGGTAAGTCTTAGTTAGTTATGGCAACTTACTAAGAATAGGTCTTAGGGTGAGTTAGCTTGATGAGGTGTCTAGGTGAGATGTATGTGGACATTATCCCTAATTAAGATATTTAAATAATAAATATGGTGAGGATAATGAATTAATTTAATTAAATTAATATTAGTGGAGTGAAGGGGGCCATGGCTAGGTTAATGTAATTAAGGGTGTTTATTTGTCAAGGGACCAAAGGGGAGTGTGACCTAATTTTATTATCTACATTTTGCCCCTTTTTGTTGCATAGCTTATATTGGTAAGCAACGCTAACAAAAATAAGATGTGGTTGCCCCATGTGTGGGTGAAGGTGATCCCCTCAAACTAGAACCTGACAAGCGAGGAAGGAAGAATCGGTGAGTGGTTTGATAAAAGGTGATTGTGAGAAAGGGAAAGATGGGGAACGGGGGAAAAAGGGTTAAAGGTCTACTCGGGTAATCTAGGTAATGGGTCAGGGTCAAAGGTAGAACAATCAAATGCACCCACACGTATAAACTGTAGCACGTTACCGGGTTGAAGAGTAGTCAAACTCTACATCGGCTAAGATTGATAGGTTTATCCAAACAAGGTTGAAGTGATTCGGTATCCAAGGTATAGGATATGGCCAGGAAGCACAACGGAGGTTAGGTGCAGGAACGTTTAGGTATGTTTCGGTACACCAAAGGTAGGGTCAGGATAAATGGTCACGCAATAGGTGGGGTAAGGTCATTAGGTCAACAACACATGTAATAGTGCCGCAAGGTATAGAGAACACATGAGGTCAAAGGTCACTAGCAAAGATGGTCAGGTCCAAATATCTAGGTCACGGCATAGGTAAGGCTGAGGTATGGGTAAAATAATGAGTCCCTAAAGGAGGATGAGGGTAGGTAGTAAAGGATGAGGTCAGGAGGGTGAGGTAAATAGTTAGGGTAAAGGTTGGGTGTGGAAAAAAGGAGGGATAGGCGGGGTAATAGGGTAAAATATGGGCCAGAGAGGGTGTCCGATGCGGTCAAGGATAACGATCTTTGGTATAGTGAAACCGACCACGGGAAGGTAGGGCACACGATTGATGCTAGTGAAGGTGAACCGACATCGGTTAGGTCGGTTTGTTATAAAAACAAAAAATCCATGTTTTTGTTATTCATTTGTCATATAATGATTTGAGAAAATGAAAAAGAGAGAGAAAAGAGGGAAAAGTACCCAGATGAAATGGAGTGTTGAGTTAGCGGTGTGAATGGTGGGTGATTGGTTGGTGAGAGGTGAGTCCGCAGGATCGGTGCGTGTGATTCGATTGGTTGGAGATGCGGGTGGAGATTTGGTGATGGCAGAGGTTGGAGAGGGATCAGCGGGCCACCAAAGCGGCAATGGACATGCCATGCCACCAATGCACACGCACGACAACATGATGAGGTAAGTGTCCAACTCTAGTTGGATTTCGGTAGATAGATTAGAGGATTTGCAAATTGTTTTGTGGTTTTTGTTTTGGGTGGGGAATAAAATTTGGAAATGGGAGGTAAAGTGGGTTAAATAGGAAGGGGGAGAGAAATAAGTGGGAGAGGAGGGGAGGGGATGAGGTGTAAGGGAGGTGTAGGTGTTTTTAGGTGGGTAAAAGGGTTAGGGTGGGAAGTTTTGAGAAAAGGGGGTTTGGGGTCACGGGTTATCACCGCGATAGTGACTGACGTTGCTCAAGTTTGGCCAAGTCATCGGTAGGGTTGAACTGGTATTGGTCACCAAATAGGTGACCAATTCTAGTTAAGGGGTGACCAAGATCGATTAGAGACAACCGAAACTCGGTCGGTTTTGGGGAACAAGGGGCTAAACATGCCACGAGTTGGGTGATTAAGATGGGTAGGGGTAAAATAGGTTGTTGGGAAATGATAGGGGGAAAGTATGGGTGTGATAAATGTAGATTAATGTATTGTTTGTATTGGATGTAGGGGAGAGATCAGCTACGTATGCGGGACGGTGGTTCCACCCGCTTGTGATAGTGTACGGTGCGGTGACCCCGAGGAGCTGCAACATGTGGAGGAAGTGGGTGCGAGTAGAGTCGGCGTTATCGGCATGTAATCCGACAAGCTGACCTATTTTGATGATGGTCGCACTCATCGATAGATGGGATTCCACAACCAACACGTTCCACTTGCCGACGGGTGAGATCACTTTGTCACCCGGAGGACGTGTTCGAGATTTTACGGCTACCCATATTAGGTACGCAGTCACTCTATCTCCTCCGAGGCCTCGGAGGAGTTGATCTTGATGGTGTTTGGCGAGGGATGGCCGAGCTAACATTTTATAGTGCTTAGCATTCGCTATGTAGAGATGTACCTAGCCCGTCCAGAGGAGACGAGGCTAGTGGTTCTTTTGATGGAGGCAGTGTGTTGCTTTGCACTGCCAGATGCAGAGGGTGGAAATTTTCCTCGATCATTGATGGGGGTACTCCACGACATGATGATAGATGAGACCCACTTTTCTTGGGCACCAAAGCATTCCAGTGCTGTATGACAGAGTTATAGGCATATAAGCGGTTGTGCAAGTTCAGCCTATGTTGTACCTTCTTACTACATTGTTGGGCTTATGAGCACATAGTTTGTGTGCGGCCAGTAGGGATGCCCCAAGCAGATGCATTCCCACCAAGATTTGTGTGGGTGGGGTATAGGTGATGGGTGCCAGCTATTGGAGAGTGGAGATCAGATAGGCCCACACATGATGTGGCCTATTTCAATAGTTATTGGAGGGGTTGTCTAGAGTGGACATTATATGGAGGTCGTATGTGGGATTCCCCTCATATAGGCATATGTAAAAGGAGCTAGCTAAGCTCCATCTATTGAGATGGATGCAGGGTCATCGTGTCAGGGAGCATGAGATGATCCTGGTGGACGAGAGTCAGCAGATTTAGGATATTACAGATGTACCTCCGCCCTTCCCGTAGTCTAGGAGAGACAATGTGGATAGGCCCTTACCTCTACCACACCTATAATACCCATAAAGGCGAGAGGAGCAGCGGTGGACCGGTGGATAGATGATGTGGGGGTCATAGACAGGTATAGACAGTGGTGGGTAGCGCATTTACGAGCCATACCACCCAGACTAGGGCAGCCGGATCTAGCCACCATCATGGTGTAGAGAGACGTCCTACAGGGGCAAGTGGCTACTCCGATTACCTTGTTGGGTATGGTACAGAGACATAGTTGTCGAGCTCGAGAGGTAGAGGTAGCAGAGCTACATGTACAAGTGGCCGATCTACGAGACTTAGAAGGTTGGTGGTGGGGATGGAGATGATGGTCAGGGGCGTCCTTACAGGCATAGGTGATAGGTTTACAGGGCTAGTTGGCCACAACCTAGGCACAAATTGGGGCCTTCTAGGCCCAAATATAGGCACAAGGCCAAGGAGCACCACCACAGGCACCAAGACCATGTCCCAGTTCACAGGCAGGAGCGGGACAGGGTTCCGTGAAGAAGTACAGTACATGGGCCAAGGCCTATGGGGCCACCACAAACCGTGCCTATATCCAGGTTACATGATGCCCTAGGTGAGGCTAGATACTACTAGGACCAGCTGATGGCGGCGGGATAGACTTTCTATCCTATGGAGAGTACCAGGGCACAACAGGCGTCAAGTGAGAGGACTAGATCCCACACTCACAGTGTGGAGAGCATAGGGGGCCATCGAGCTCCAAGGCCAGATCAGGGAGAGGCTACCAGTGCACGGAGACCAGCTCTAGGTGAGGCACCAGTAGGGACTTAGCCACCACCTATGATGGGTGGGGAGATGCTAGCAAGTCACTAGACAGGGGCGGAGGAGGCAGAGGGTATAGGCGATATAGAGATGGAGGATATCCGCCGAGACACCTGATATGTGGCTTTTGATTTTTGATGTATTATAGTCATTTTTTGATATATACCGGCCTACATGCCGAAGATAGTGAGGATGTATGAGAGTTTTTAGTTGTATATTTTGAGCATATACGGCACAGGCGCCAAAGAGATTTTGTATTGGTTCATTATTTTATTGTATATGAGACCGGCCTACGTGTCGATGACATTTTGTATTGAGTATTGGCCTGCTTGCACGACAATTTTGAGATGATGGACATGATGGGATATCCATGTATGTTGTATTGAGATACACATTTATTTATATGATGAGATACATGAGATTCTTGATTTGTTGATGTTTTGATGAGACTTTTGATTTGTTGTTTTGATATGGACAAAAATTAGGTGAGTTAGGCATGATAAAGTTAGGTTAGGTCATAGGCATGGATCGAGTCAGGTTGGTTTAGGCATGGTTGAGTCAGGTCTTAGGCATGGATCGAGTCAGGTTGGTTTAGGCATGGTTGAGTCATGTCGTAGGCATGGATTGAGTTAGGTTTTTTTAGGCATGGTTGAGTCAGGTCTTAGGCATGGATTGAGTCAGGTTGGTTTAGGCATGGTTGAGTCAGTCTTAGGCATGGATTGAGTTAGGTTTATTTAGGCATGGTTGAGTTAGGTTGGTTTAGGCATGGTGGAGTTAGGTTTTTTTAGGCATGGTTGAGTTTAAAGTAGTTGAAGTTGTGATTCATTATTTTGTGCAATGAATAATAATATGGGTCATATGTGAGATGTGGTATAAGACATGCATGATGATGGTAGAGAAATGGTAGGTGTAATAAATGTATGTTGTGATGAGGAGTAAAATATGAAGCAACTTGTTATGTATGTGGTTTAATTTTCAATTTTGGATATAAAAGGGAAACTAAGTGGGGTATGATGTAATGTGAGGAAGATGAAAGATGAATTGTTTAGGGTAGAGAGTGGCCGAGCTAACCTCCAAGGGCCCCATGCCCTCAGAGTGCTGCCTACATAGTCCCGGCGAAAAAGGACCTCAGGCCGATGTAGTTCTCCCATGAGCTAGGGAAGAATAGGATGAGGTATGAGAATGAGTTAGTAGGTTTTAGGCATGTTGTGGGAGGTCTGTTAGGTGTGGGTGGGTTATAGGAAAATTGGTATAGGTGATGTCGATTGTGGTGAAAGAAGAAGAAGATTACCCCAAAGGTAAGCATCGAGGACCAAGTCCTGTATAAGGTAATCAAAACATAATAAAAATGGCTAAAAGATAAGAAGGGCAATAAAGCCACCTAATTGGTTAGGATCATACTAAGTAGATCATACCTTGGAGGAGGTGATGAACATAAGACCCTAAAGACATTGCATGATTGATTGTTCTAAGGTGAAAAGTTGTCACATGATCACAAAATGTATAAGTTCTAAGAGGTCCCTTGAGGCAGGAGGAAATGGGAGTGAGAATGGTAAGAAGGGTGAAAGGTGGTTAATTTGTTATATGGTATGAGGTAGCATGCTCTTCGGGCAAGAGATCTAAGGTCACAATGGGAAAGTCCATGACTAAATTTGTTTTCTGTTTTGACTTGTATTTGAGATAGACTGATCGATGCGGGAAGTCTATATGGGATGAGGAATTTAACTCCTTAAGGTCTTCGTGAAGTTGATTGATGCGGAAAGCTTCTAATTTTCTCGTTTTGTTGTTTTTGTAAGGACTTTACATAGTTTTCCTTCGAGGGAGCAGTCTATTTATAATAGTGGTTGTTGAGAGGAAGATGTCCTTTTGAGGGAGTCATATTTTATATTAGAATTTTGACTCAAGGAGTTGGGTCCCATGTGAGGGCTTTGAAGTCATGGACAAGACCAAGGTGAAGAATAAGATTCTTGTTCAAAAAGCAGGTGAAATGACCATGGGATCTCATCTAAAGGTAGACAAAAAGTATCCATGAGAATCATGCTATGTGCAAAGCACCATGGTACACTTATTCAAGAGAAGATAACAAGTGACAGGTACTCACATGATTCTTGTTTTAATTGTTGGTGAGGTGTATGAAGTGGATAACGCTCAAGGGATGAGCATGGAAAGAGACAAAAGGTGAGGTAGGACAAAAAGTCAACAATAGAATGGTCGAAGATGCAAGGCATTAAGGGGCTCAAGTTCGGGTTTACCATCGAGTGAAGATAAACAATAAACACCTGATCCGTAAGTATGAGTCACGATGTATGGTCCAAGCCAATTAGGAGAAAATTTGCCCCATTTACTTTTTTCTACTTTGGTTACATGTTGATTTTCTTTCAGGACAAGGTCACCGACTTGGAAGGTTCGTTCATGGACACATTTGTCGTAGGCACGTTTGATACATTTTTGGTAAACTTGAAGGTGGTCTAGAGCATTAAGATGGCGTTCATCTAATAACTCTAGTTGTGCTAAACGGTCTTGACAAAAGTCATCATCATTGAGCATGTCATGGAGAGAAATGCAGAGTGAGGGAATCTAGACTTTGAGAGGTAGAACAACCTCTATACCATAGACTAGAGAAAAAGGTGTAGCGGCAGTGGAAGTGCAAATACTAGTGCGGTATGCCCATAGGGAAAAAGAATGTGTGTATGCCAGTCCTTCCCAATATCGTTAACCACTTTCATGAGAATTTTGTTTAAGGTTTTTTTAGTGGATTCGGCTTGGTCGTTGGTCTGTGGGTAATAAGGTGATGAGAAACTTAGCTGAATGCTGAAGGCATCACAAATTTTTTACAATGTTTTGTTTTTGAATTGTTTTCCATTATCAGTGATGAGGTGATGAGGAACACCAAAATGGAAAATGATGTGATGATTGATGAACTCACATATTTTCTCAACTTTCGTGGAGATGAGTGGTATGGCTTCAACCCATTTTTTATAGTATTCGGTAGCGGTGATGATCCATTGATGTCGTTGGGAAGAATGGGGGTTGATCTCTTCGATAAGATCCAAACCCCATTGAGAGAAGGGCCAAAGGTCACAAGTGACCTGTAAGGCGTGACTGGGTGTATGATGAATATTGGCATGTTGTTGGAATTTTACACAACATTTGACGTAGTCACAACAATCATAGTTAAGGGTCGGCCAGTAATAGCCTAGGCGAAGAATACGTTTAGCAACAGCAAGGCCACTGAAGTGACCTCCACATATGCCATCATGAACTTCCTTAATAATATAAGGAATTTTAGAACTTGTGAGGCATCTTAAGAGAACACCATCAAATCCGCACTTATAGAGGAGGCTTCCCATGTTGACGTAACGATAGACCTTTTTAAGGAAGGCACATTGTTCGTTACGGGTGAGATCAGGAGGTAAGATGGAGAGAGAAAGATAGTCGGAGTATTGTTTGTACCAAAGGTCACTCGGGTCCGAGGTAGTAGTTCCGATAGAGTAAAATTCACATGGTAAATAAGAAGGCAATTGGAGTCATTGTACGATGACAAAGATTTTAGAATCGGTGGGCGAAGCGGGTATTTGGGAAGCCAAGCAGGCCATGGTATCTGCAAATTTTTGGTTGAACGAGGGATGGTTTTAGGGCATAACGGTCAAAGGTATTCAAAAGTATATCCACATGATATTTATACTTTTGAAGTATCTCATTACGACATTAGTATATATCATTAACTTGGTTTACGACTAATTGAGAATCACCAAAGATGTTGATTGATTTGACATCTAGGGCATAGGAAGCTTGGAGACCTAATATGAGTGCTTCATATTCGGTGATATTATTTGTGCATTCAAAATCAAGTTTGAAAGACAAAGGCATGGGCTCACCATCAAGAGAATGAGGATAATACTAGCCCCACCCCCATTCTGACACTTGGAACCATCAAAGAAGAGTGTCATCCTGGTAAGTGAGCTCGTCCAGGAGAGGGTAGAATTGACTCATCTAAAAATTCAAAATTAGAGGGTTGATCCCCGAAGTAGGTGCATCGGTCAAGTGGTCGGTGATTGCTTGGCCCTTGATGGACTTTTGATGAATGAATTCAAGGTCAAGGTCAGCTAAAAGCATAAGCCAGTGGGCAGCACGTTGATTTTGATAAGGTTTGGCATACATGAAGTGTAAGGGGTTGGTGTTGGTCACAACATAGGTTTTGTGGTTGACTAGGTAATGGCAGAGTTTGGTGGCAACGAAAAATAAGGCTAAGAAATTTTTTTGGGGATGGGTGTATCAGGTTTCATAGTCTAAAAGAGTACAACTTATGTAATAAACCACTTACTCCTTGTGTTGTTCATCATGATGAGCAAGCATGGCTCCCAAGGAGTGATTGGTAGCTGAGATTTATAGGTAGAAAGGTTGATCGTCTTTAGGTGGAATGAGTACGGATGGTTTGAGGAGGTATTGTTTTAGGGCCTCAAAAGCTTTATGGCAGTCATCATCCCATTTAAAGGAGACATCCTTGTTGAGAAGATGATGAAATGGTTGACACCGATCAGATAATTGTGAAATGAAATGGCGAATAGACTACAACTTACCTTATAGGCTACGGATTTGTCTAAGGTTAGTGGGCGGAGGCATTTCCAAAATGGCCTTGACTTTAGCAGGGTCAACTTCTATACCACATAAGGAAACAATAAATCCCATGAGCTTTCCTAAGAGAATTGCAAAGACACACTTTTTTGGCTGAAGGCGAACGCAGATTTAATGAGATGGTCAAAGATGGTTTTGAAGATGGCAAGGTGTTTGGAGCGGCATTTAGATTTGGCCAAGAGATCATCCACATAATCTTCCAATATGCAATGCATGATTTCATGGAAGATGTGAGTCATAGCCCATTGATATGTGGCACCAGTGTTTTTAAGGCCAAAAGGCGTGACTCGATAGTAGAAGGTCCCCCAAGGGGTGATAAATGAGGTCTTGTGTTGATATTTTAGGGCAAGCAAGATTTGGTTATAACCCGAGAATCCATCCATGAGTGATAACATCTTGTGACTAGAGGTGAGGTCGACCAATTGATCAATACAGGTAAGGGAAAGTTGTCCTTCACATAGGCAAGGTTGAGGTCACGAAGTCGTGTAAATGTGAGTCCCCTATCACCTTAGTGATGGGAAAATGTTAGAAATCCAATGAGGATAATTAATGGGTAATATCAAGTAAACAAAAAGAAGGTGCTAAAGCTCTTCTTTGATGAGAAGGAAATGTGAGGTGCATTTTCCTCGGCTTTTGTTTGATGGTTTTGGCATCGGGAACAGTTACAATATTGTGGACCACTATGGTGGGGTCAATGTCAGGCATGTCTACGTAAGACCAAGCAAAAGTGTGGTTATGATCTTTGAGAAAAGAAGTGATGGCTTCTGTTGTAGCAAAGCATCCAAAGATTGGCCGATCTTTAGGATGTGCGGGTCATCCTGAGTATGAATGTTGATCTCGATAGTTGATTCATTCAACATGGTTTGTGTCTCAGAGGGTAACGACCGATGAATATATGAGTCTTCTGCACCAAGGTAGGTGAGTATAGATTCATCATCCTAACATTAAATGACGTTAATTGAAGGTGTATCATCATCGATCATTTTAGGATACAGGAAGGGAAGAGAGGAAGGGGCCTCACCCTCGCGTTGATAAGTCAAAGGCCCCAAGGAAATGGTGTTTATGAAAAAAAAAGTTAGGAGGGATAGTCCATCGACTTTGTCAATGAAGGTGGTGATGAAGGTGTAGTGGGTGAAGAAGGTGGAGAAGAGCTTATGCCCTTGATGAGTTCAATGCGGGCTGTTTGGTAGGTGGTTTAGGAAAGCCGATACCACTACGGTCATTATGTTTGCGAGTGGTACATGGAATAACGGTATGGTAGCCTTGCTCATAAAATTTGAAATCGAAACCCTTCCACGCACATCGGTGCAGGAAGGTGTGAGGAAAACAGATGATTGGTGAGAGATTGGATGTTAGTGAAAAATGGGTGGGTTCGTGATGGTGGTTTGGTTGTGTAAGTGGTAGTATCAGGCCCCCATAGGTGATAATCTTGGTACGAAGGTGAGGAGGACCATAAAGGATGCGTTCTCCTATGTGGTGATCATAGCGAGGGTGTTGGTGAAGACTTCCGTACTCTTGTGGAGTAAGAAATGTGTCGACGCTTTATAGGTAGTATTCCCTAGAGTGAGGTGTTGAAAACGGCCTTCTAAGGGATTAGTAGTTGATATATGGGTAGCTGGAATGGATGATGTGTCATAGGTTGATGCGGAGGTGGAGTTAATAGATTGGGGAGACCGATGGGTTGGCTATGGAGGTTGTGGCATTGGTAGGAGTGGAAGAGGCATGTGCGGTTGAGGTAGCGACTATACTGGTAAGCGGAGGTGTAGGTGAAGTGGTAGGGGTTGTGGAGGTAGACGCCTTAATAGGTATGAGCACATCATTGGGTTGGTAAAGCATGTTGCATGTTTTAAAAGGTGATGGATCAGTTGGGATAGTGTAGGTATGTCCTTCATGCTCAAAATTTACACAACGATGCAAAGTGGAAGGAACACAACCCATAACACGAATCCAAAGATCTGCCAAGCAACAAGTTATATTGAAATTCCCCCTCCAAGACGTAAAATAATTTTGGAATAGTGTGGGGGCCCACGTGAATATGGAGGATGACGGTGCCTAGTGTAGAGGTGATAGCGTCATTGAATGAATGCAACATGACAGGATGTTTATGCATGTAATTATCAGGTATGCACATTTGAGTGAATGCATGGGATGAAATGATGTTAATACTAGCGCCCCCATCAATCATCACCGTCATACCCATATGTCATCAATGTGGACAGAGATGAAGAGGGCTGGGTCTGGGTCATCACTTTGGTGCGGTGTGATCTCTTCCTCTGAGAAGCTAAGGAGGCTATTTGGTGAGTAGGGTGAAGTGCGGATAAAGGTGGTAATTTACCGAGAGAGGCTACATGATGGGGTGTGATAATGGAGGCTACGGGTGTAGGGTCATTAGGTAGAACCTCAATAGATTGAAGAACCTCCATGAGAGCTTGATGATGGGATTTTGAGGTTTAAATGAGGTCATATAAGGACATTTTGAGGGGAGATTGGTGTAATTGTTTGAGCATGATGCGATGTGTGACCCCATTACAAATAGGGTATGTGGGGCCATGATAGTAATCTTAGGTGTAGGTGTAGATGGTATGTTGGGTATAGGGTTGGTTGGCGAGTCTATTGCCTTTTCCTTGCCTGTATCCTTCTCGAGCACGTGTAGTGACGTGTATCATGTTGATTTGAGGGGAGTTGGCAAATGGAGAAGGTGTAGGATGAGTGGTATAATGACATGACGGGAAAAAACATCTTTGGAGGAGAAAAGCCTTGTGAGGTGAGTGGGCATACGACATTTAGGTGGTGGCGTAGCAAGTTCTTTGACGTGAACCATGTTAATTTCAAATCTTGGAGGTGCTTCTAGGAGCTGTGGGGGTGGAGGTCGTGGTTGTTGAGTGGGCAGTGTGGGAATGGGTGTCGGTGAAGTAGGGTCCTCATCGAGAAGGTCGTCATCATCAAATTTGGCTTCCGAAGGACACAACTGGATAAGGACGGTTTTCAAGGCCTTACAATTCTCTACATCATGCCCTGACACATGATGGTAGGCACAAATTTTAGTGTCATCAAACCCTTTTGGCTTGGGTTTGAGGGGGTCATAAGGTCTGAGTGGCGGTAATGTAATGACGGAAGTTAAAAGGAGGTTGGTTAAGATTTTAGCACAGGACCCTGCTAGTGGGTCACAATGTGAAGTGAAAGTGGGTTTAGATGTAGGTGTAGTTGATTGTTGAGGAATGGTCCTTGCTGGAGGGGGAGTAGGTCGAGCTATGGTTTTGGGGTATTGGCATGGTCGTGGGTATTGGCCGTGTTTACTTGGGCGGGGGTATGGTAGATGACAGGTAGGAGGGTGTGCGATTGTTTTGACTACCTTAGTGGAGGGTAGCGGATTTTTGTTTTTAGGTTGATGGGTGTACGAGGTCTAGAAGGAAAAGGAGAAGCGGAAGAGCGTGAGTTACCCACGGGGATAACAGAGGTGCTGTGAAGGTAGATGATGCGGGTCATGCAGGGGGTGTGAGGGACAGAGATTGAAGTATAGTGGGTAGTGAAGAAGTTACTGAGGGTATTGGAGGTATGGGTGGTAAAGATATCTGCAGTGTGGGTGTAAGTCATTTTCGAGCACCCGGGTACGTTAGAGGTTTGTGAGGAAGGAATGGGCTGTTGTTTTTGGTTTAATGATGGGTGGAGGTTTCTTAACCATGTTGGGGGTCGAGGTCCTAAGATGGACGAGGCAGTGCGAGTGTGATTAATGCAATAAGGGTATGAGTCCTATGGGTTTGGTTCTTCTTTTTGGGTGTCGGAATAGGTGTGGTGTTGACTTTGGAGGATGTAGCTAAATCCAGTTTGATAGGTGGATAAGTAAGGCTGGTGGTTGGGGTGACCCCTAAGGTGGTAATAGGTTTAGTCGAGGAATATGTTGTAGGTGTGGGTTTGGGTTTAGATGTAGGTTAGGTTATGGGTAAGGGTACGTGTTGAGTTATGATGGGTGTCGTGGAAGAAGTTGTGATAGAGGTAGTTGTGTTCGTTTGGATTGGTCAAAATATTTTTGGATAGATAGTGGAAGTATCGGTAGTGACATTTGCATCTGCGTTGAGACATGAAGCAAAAGGTGCCCCCAAAGTAAGGCCCTATCCACATCATCGAAGTAATCAGCCAAACATGAGAACGACACGTTTGTAGGTGGAATTGATGAGGACCTAATGGCTATTCTTGTAAAATGTGTCTTAGAGATGGGGAATTGGCTAGCTTTAGCTTCCATAGGTAAGAGAGCCAAAAGTAGGTGCAGGTCTTGGGTAGGCTGATGGAGAATGCGCACTAAGAGGTAAAGGTATCTCAACTGGGTCTGTGATAGGGGAGGAGATGATGGGTTCTCCTCTATAGGTGGAGGAGATGATGGGAGCTCCTTTGTGGGTGGAGGAGGCAAACAAGTATCCTCTGTGAACTGAAGAAGTATTGTGGGTATCGGTTCTCTAAGTGGAGAAGCCAAAGGTGAAATGGTATCGATGTTAGCGGAAGGCTCCTCCATAGGTGAGGAAGGAGGTGAAAGGTGTTCCTTTGTGGGTGAAGGAATAGGGGAGGTTGGTTCGATGTGGAAGGAGGATTTGGGCTAGAATCTCCTCTATGGATGGAATATGGGAAGCAACAGGTGTGTCACTAAAAATAGTGTGGACCTCGTGGGTATGGGTATCATGAGTTGAGGTCTCACCGGTTTGATCAGACGAAGGGGCATGATTAGGAAATGGTTTCTTGAAGATGTGTAGGTTTTGGTTGGCAGGTGTGTTAGGATTATCCATGGTTAACTCGCCTTTCTCGAGCATTTCTTGGACAACATTTTTGAAAGTGATGCAATTACCATCACTATGACCCTTTAATCGATGATAGTTACAAAATTCATGTTCTTCATACCACGGGCATGGGGCATGGCAAAGGTCATGTCAAAACTAGTGTGTGGTTTTATGGGTGGAAGGGTGATGGCCCGGCTTTGATAAGCTTTTCTAAGACAGAAGAGTAAGGCTCCCCGATTGGGGTGTATTTCCATTGTTCTCATCTGAATTGAAAAGTCTAGATGGGTGAGAGATTAGATGAGGGGGTAGCTTGATTTGATGGATGAGCTGGGCTGGCCTTGAGTACCACTATGTTAGCAGTGCCCTTAGCTTTTGAATAATGTTTTGTGGTTTGGAAGAAGAAGAGGTATCATTCGACTTGAATGCCGAATTCTTATTGCGTAATTGGATTTTCTTCTCTTCGATGGCGTGAATCTCTAACTTTCGTGCCATGGTGAATGCTTCATCGAATGTTTGGAAGGTTTGGACCTATAGGGTTGGTGAGATATGTCTAGCACAAGCCCGTGTGAAGAGATCAATGAGTTCTATTTGTGGTAGTTGGAAGGTGAGTTGATTGATCAAGGCTACGCCAATGAGCGAAAAAAATATGCAATGGATTCGTCCTCATACTGACGCGTGGAGTATAGGTCGGTCATGGTAACCTTCTTGATGATATTGATGGAGAAGTGATCCAAGAAGGCTTGGGCTACCTGATTGAATGAGAATATAGAGTGTCTAGGTAACCCACTATACCAATCTAATGTAGGTCCAGTCAGAGACATGGGAAAGGTTCTTAGGAGCAAAGCATCATCGTGAGTGATTAGGTAGCACCCATGTTTGAATGACCGCAAATGTTGTTGCGGGTCTTCCTTGCTATTGAAGCATTGAATTTAGGCATCTCCCAATGTATGGGGTATGGACGAATAGGAATGGATGGGTGGATGGGCTCGTTGCAAATTTCATCATAGGTGAGAGTGTTGCGGGAGCTAGAAACCGATGCCTCTAATGTCTGCATCTTGTCCAACATCAATTTGATTAGGTCGTTGGTAGGTTGCGATGATTGGGTGCCTCCTGTAGCATGAGAGGGTTGGTTTTGGGCATATAACGGGGGTGGCACTCTAGTATATGGTGTTGTCGTGTAGGTAGATTGAGAAGGAGGTAGTGAAATAGGGGTACGTACCCAGAGTGAATAACAGATGAAACAGGAGGCTGCTGATAGTACATATATGGAGGTGGAAGGGTCATGGTAACCCTAGTGGTAATGGGGGCTAACGACTGTGGAATAGAAAGGACAATGTTTTGAAAAGGGGTAGGGGTCACCGACACGAGAGGTGGTAGTGTAGCTACGGGTATATGCGAGACCATAGGGGTGGATGAGGTTGTGTTCTAGGTGGTTGTCGAAGGTATGGTGGATGTGGCGGGTGTCACAGATGTAGTAGATGCGGCAATCATAGCGGGTATAGGCCCTAGCTGTGAAATGACTGGGGGTAAGGTAGATGCGGGCAGCGTGGAGCAGGCACGGGCCGACGCAAGAGTGGGAGCGAGAGTCAGGGGGATAGATACGGGTATGCCATATATCAACTGACCCGAGGCATCTTGAGTGGATGAGTGGGAAAGATAAAATTGCAAGGCGGCGGGGTTTTGGTTAAGGAGTCGCGCAAACTCCTCATCTCCAGTAGCGATAGTGATAGGTTGGATAGGATCCATGACTAGTGATAAAATGGAAGGTGGTGAAGGACTAGGTGGGAGTGGTTGACAACTGGCGTGGAATACGAGTGCGCTTGCTTGTCTTTGGTCAACACCATGTGAACTAGTACTGATTAGGCTAGGCCGGTTCTCTATAAATGACACAGAAAAATAGTAGGGATAGGTGTAAAATGTGGTAAAATGTGGATTAGGTACTAAATGTCAATTGAAAAATGACACAAGCTAACTGATGTCGGTTAGGGTAAACTGACACCCATTATAGGTAACCATGGCCTGTCACTGTGGGAAATGGTCAGTGAGTGAAAAATAAGGCATACGGTCAAATCTGGCAGGTATGCCAAATCTAATGAGTTTTACAAGGCCAATGGGAGTGATAGCAGTGATAGGGACTCTGAAAAGTTGAAGAAGATGAATAAAATGTCCTTTTGGGTAGGTTAACAAAAGGACTGGAACCGACGCCGGTTTGTTATAATTGACGACGGTGAGATGGTAAGCGACGACGGTCGTTAGAATGACACCGGTCACTGTGAAATTGAAACAGTGATGAAAGAAAAGTGGTTGTGAATTAAAATCTGATGAGGAATCAAACCTAGAATTCTGAGAATGATGAGAATATGGTCTAGGCACACTCAAAAGAAGTTAGAATACACCAACTATGATGAGGAGCGTGTGAGGAAAAATAAAAATAAATGAAGAGCATGACCTCTCACCTCAAAACGCAAGCCAAGCAAAAACACTAAAAAAATGTGACCCTAAGAGTGCCTTTTCTATTATGTTTGTTTAGCTTATGCTATTTAAGGACTGACTCATGAACTGTAGAATAGAATTTTTTGGTGAGGATGGCTTCCTACAAATAAGAATATCTAAAAGGTGAGGTTTCAGGTATGTTATGGCAGGGGTGGGCTTTGCTCTGAAGTATGACTCGAAAAAGCAGTGAGCTATGGAGTACCTGTCAATCCTCATATCAGTGTGATCATTGACAAGCGTTCCCGAGAAAGATGTTGTTTAAGATTATGTATTTGTTTTGAGTTTTTGCAATTTAGTATGACTCGTAGAGAGAGAGAGAGAGAGAGAGAGATAGATGTGCTTTCTACGATTTGTTTGTCAACCATCAGTTGGGCATGACTTCCAGCATAGAGGTTGCCCTCAATTAATGTGAGCTAATGTGATAAATCAAAATGAAATGCACTTATTTTAAGACCAAATCAAAATGTGAAATTTGATGACACAAATAGATGAAGAGGAAGAGGGATGCTCTTTCACTAAAATGCAGAAAAACACGAAGAAATGGTTCTTTTTAAGTACACCAAAAGAAAGGTTTCTTTTAGAGCAAATAGAAAGAAAAGAGGGTTACCAAGGAAGAAAATTAATGTGTATGCTTTTCAGAAGGGAAACAAACACACAACTTTTCCTAGGAATGAATAAAATGCAAAGAACCCCGAATGGGTCCCACTGGGTGTGCCAAAATGTTTCACTTGATTCTTAGACGTTTCTTTGAAATATTGATGAAACAGAGATAGGGTAATGGGCGTAGGAGGAATACCTATTGAAATTTTGGTTGATGGGTTTTGTACGTGTATAACTTCTGAATCCACAGTTGATCGTGAGAGCTTCCTTTTGGCTAGGAGGAACTACCTATAATGAAAAGCAAGACCACCAAAAAGAGTTAAACAATATGTGCAGTGAACTACCTAGCGTGTGCTAGATCAGGAAGTGTGGTACTTCTTAGACGGTTGTCAGTCCATTATTTAAAACAATTTAATGTGGGTAATAAATTAAATCCTATTTCAATTAAAATGATTTGGGTATCTCATCCAAAATACAATAAGAAAGATCTAATCTAACAGGCTAAGTTAAAATAAGATCCAAAGGTCAAGTGGCGGTCTCCCGGGTCTCTGTAGGTCCGATGCGAGAGGTCTTAGGCAGTCACAGGTGAATAAGGGTGATGTGGAAATAGGTGGATAGGTCACTATTCTGGGTTGTGTGGGTAAATACAGAGACCGACATCGGTTAATGGTGACCAACACCGATTAATGGTGATTGACGCTGGTTAATGGTGACCAATGCCGGTTAAGGGTGACCGACACCGGTTGGGGAGAACCGGTGCCGGTTACTTTTGGAAAACTGGGAATGCCACAGAATGAGCTTTTGGTCTCCCTTGTGATTGCACAAAGGACTTTGGTTGGTCGGAATGAGGTATTAGGTGGTTGGATGGGATTTGGCAAAGTTTTAATGGGGATATGGAGGAGTGAGTGTTAATGGAGGTCAGTGGGTGGCTAGGAGAACCAAGGATGGCAATATAATGATGAAATGAATGAACCAGTAGAGTACAACATTCTACTTACTTGGAATCTGGTTCTATACGCTGTGAGTGAGGAATGAAGGTGCTAGTAAGAGGTTAAAGGCTGCAGATGATCACCAATCATAGGAAAGCTTCTACATGGGCTGTATGTGCATTCCTTTTTGCTTGGTTGGATCAAATCCTTGCTAGGGTGAATGTTGGATGTCTGTGCAAGAGAAAATGCTTGATCTCCTTCCTTCCATGTGTGTTCTCGCTGAAATTCATTCTCAGAAGATGTGATATCTCTCAAGAATGTGCCAATGTTTGCCAACCTCCAAAATAAGGTTGTTTTGGGAGTTAAAAGGTGACCGACGGCGGTTCCGGCTTAACCGACGATGGTTAGGGGTAACCAGCGTCGGTCAAGGCGGGATTTCCTAGGTTTACTAAACTAGGGAGATCCCCTTGATTTTTGGGATCTCATGTCGTTAACCCATGGATTAGACTGGAAGCTTCTTGTAAGCATGCGGGAATGTGGTTAGAGGGAATGTAGGCATTGATTTTTAGGGTTTGGGTAAGTCTTAGTTAGTTATGGCAACTTACTAAGAATAGGTCTTAGGGTGAGTTGGCTTGATGAGGTGTCCTGGGTGAGTTAGCTTGGTGAGATGTATGTGGACATTATCCTAATTATGATATTTATATAATAAATATGGTGAGGATAATGAATTAATTTAATTAAATTAATATTAGTGGAGTGAAGGGGCCATGGCTAGGTTAATGTGATGAAGGGTGTTTATTTGTCGAGGGACCAAAGGGGAGTGTGACCTAATTTTAGTGTCTACAAGACGATCGAAAATGGAACTTATTTATGTAGGTTTTTGTGTTACAAGGAGGTACATAGTGTCTAGAAATTTTTCGAGAACATCTTTGCAAGGTGGGTGCAATTGAAGCAATTAATGTAAGGTGACTAGAGAAATTTTTAGGAGTCATGAAAGAAGATCAAATAGAGTAGGAAAAATAAAGATCCAAGTGTTTTATCACGAGTTGGGTTCACCAAATGATTTAATATAAATTGAATTAAATTTAATTTTAGAGTAACTACGTAATGAATGAGATACAAGTAATAATATACAATAAATGGACAAGTAAAAAACATTGAATGATATGAAACCCTAAGTAAGAGAGGGAGAGAGGGTGACTTAGTTGGTTTTAAACAATTTGGATATGATCTAGGAAAGTGAATAGCTGAAACAAACTTGTAGTAGCATCGTTGAGGCTCACTAGGGGTTACGAGACATAAAACTATGCGGAGAGACGAAGCATCCATGGGAGGACAGGAGCACCCAGGCACTAGTGACTGGATCTGGGCGCTAGTGTCCACCTAGATGCTTGGATTATGATCTCTTATGACATGAGGAGCTTCATTGTTGGTCCCTATTTTTCACTCTGATCTCGCTTCAATGTCACCGATTATACATATAACCTGAAAAATAAATGTCTAGCTACAAATACCCATAAACCACATCAAATCCTAAAAATAAAGATGCAAGTATGTGGAGTCGACCGACTCGACGGTCACCCAAAGAGTTAACTTAGTATCAAGCGCTATACTACATTTCATACTCCATGTAGTTCTATGTGAAAGTGTGTGTAATGATTCCCTAAGATTCCCTTGTGTAATTTATATAATGATAATGGGCTATATCTAGAATGTAGTTGTAGTCATTTTTACACCCACCAAAGAATAAGGGAATCTCATGTGCATTGGCCTATCACCCAGCGGGCGCTGGGCACTCACCCGAGGCACACGTGGGTGCCGAGTCTCTCTTTTATGTGAGTTAAGTGGGAAACCATCATCCATGTCAGAACTTAATGAATAAAGGTGGAAATGAGACATACAATCATCATAGGGCTCGAATGGCCTCTACACAAATGTATTCATCCCAAATAGAAGGTACTTACAGAGATATGAGATAGAACTACAATAGAAAGGAAAATACATAAGGATTTATATCTATTCCATAACATCCATGAACAGAAATGAAAAGATATAGATATGAACCGAATCAATTACATTCATACTCATTCATGTTTGTAACCTCATTACATTCAATGGATCCATTAGAATACCACACTTGATCGATCACTGAAGTTATACATCACAACAGGGATCATGTCCTTCGTCCATACAAAGAAAAATTTATATCCCAACCCCTTAATACATTACTCCCTTATATAGCCTCTACCCAATCCCACAGAGTTCTCGCAGTATTTCTACAAAGCTCCGCTCTCTATATTCTCCTCTATCGTATACCCGATCTGCTCTCTTTTTCTTCTACGAGCGCTTGTATTTATAGGCATCCCAGAGTGCCAATTCATCCTTCTGTGGCCTCAGATCCAGCACCAAGTGTCTGAATGTGGTCCTCCATGGGAGCATGCTCTTCAGATCCGAGCTCTCCACTCCTTGTAATGATGGTCTTCTGGAATCCTCTATCGCTAAGCATATTCCTTTCATGGGCATCACGTTGCCAAGCTGACACCTTATCCACTCCTCATTCACTGTCGGGTCATGCTTTTCTCGTGTCCTTCCCGATACACCAAATATGGCTAAGTCCTGAAACTTTAGCTTTGTCCACGCACACGCCACAAGTTTTCTTAAACCCTTCCTTAAACCCTATCCTATGCGCCTTTTCCTTACACGCCCTTCTTCAACTAGGCCTTGCGTGCCTATGCACCTTTTTGTACTTAGCCAATATTTTGGGGTCCCAACATCACCCCACACTACGCCTGTTCTCCGTTTGTGGGAACACTTCTCCAATGAATAAAGAATTATAGTATGTTCCAAAAGAATAAAAGAATTTGGGAAGAGTAAGAATAAGGGGATGAAGGAATGGGAAAGAATAAAAGAATGGAAGGGTAATTATTGCTGCAAAAGGAGTGGGAAGTCCCTTTTTAGGTCAGCCTCCAGCTTGTTCCAGGCATCTACTTCATTCTGCACTCTCGGCAGAGGTGGTCACCGACTAAGGTGCTCACTTCCTTAAAGCTTAACCCATCTCCCTGGGTATTCATAGTCTTAACTACCCCTTCCAATTGTTTTCCCATGTCCTCAAGTGCATCCATTCTTCTTGTGATTTGTAGGTATAGTTCCTTCAACTAGTTTTTGATTGAACCCCTTAAGGTTTTAATGGCCTCATATTTCTTTTCGACCTCGGTAAGGATTATGTCCCTTTCTACCCTATTTCCCTTATTCTTTTCTTGAAACTCCTTCGATCTGCTTCATGAGTGGTGACCAAGATACTCGCCACTTTATACTTGTCTGTGCAATTATCGTATGCGGCCTCAAGCAGATTGGGTAGCAATCTTGACATCCACAAGTACCTTACTATACTCAGCAATGATTGCTACCACTTTCAATTTTTCCTCCTCACCAAGTGTGTTGCCACTTCTTCCGTAGACTCCAAGGCTAACGGTTGTCTCTCCATGGTGAAGATGTGCGTCATATCTTCTAAGTATTCAAGAGTGGATCCATACTTCTATGTGGTCGGTGTGAGGTCTTGATGCCTCAACATAATGGCGCTTGTGATAGACTCCATATTTTTGTATACTTCATGCACCTTTTCCTTCTCATCCCTTAGTTCGTGCTTCAGTTGCGTGCTGATCAACTCTTCTTGTTTCAAGCCCTTAGTCTTCTCAACCATCTCCTCTTCCTTCTTTTCTAGCTCTCCCTCTAGAAATTTTACTCTGTCATTTCTTCCAAAGAGCCTAGCCTCAACCTCGACCATGACCTTGTTGAGCGCATTACATAACTGCTCATCCAGAGATTTTTTGGGCATTTACCAAGGGGTTGGCTCCCTTAGACTCTGATACTGGCATGATTTCCCCTTGGTATACTTCAAACTCTGGCTCATCAATATGGGACTCAAACGCCCAAGAGAGCATCTTCTTTGTCCTGGGGTACATGCCCTCCTTATCAAATGATGCCATATCTAGAAGTTTTTTCGTGGGTATATTTCTCTCGGAAGCGTGCACATAGCACCTTCCTTGGGTCAACAACATAGCCCATGACATGTCCTTATTCTGTATCAAGGCTCTTCCTTCCCGAGCACGTGGCTTTGGGGAAACTCACCATTAGATTGGGACCTCCTCCCACACTGACTTGTTCTTTCTCAATGTTTTCCCCTTAACCTCTCCCATTACTATGTCAAGACTGTGCTCCAATTCTTGTTCTACCAAGGCCTCAAAGGCCTCGATTACTTGCCCCTACATAAGTCTTGGAGTTTTCTTCTCCTGCGCACCAACCTCCTCACTTCTATAGCCTCGTTTTGCCCCTACCTAAGTCTTGGAGTTTTCTTCTCCTACGCACCAACCTCCTCACTTCTTCCCATGTCCTGGGCACCTTCCTCCTCCTGGTTACCCTTGCACCGCACGAGTAGGAACTCATGTTCTTCTTCTCTACCCTCTTCTTCTGAACCGTGCACGCTGAAAACAAGTGTTTCTTAGTCCTATTCAGAATCATATTCTTTGTCATCATCATCCTTTTCACCTATGTATTTCTCCAAGCTCTCTGTCTCCTCCGAGTCAACTTCCTCCATCACCTTTTGTTTCTTCCTAACTGGGGATTCCAATATAGGAGACTCTACTTTTTCTTCCTCTTCCTCTAGTGATTTCTCCTCTGCGATGAGCTCTTCTGTGTTGGTGCCTTCTTTTTGGTAGGGTCCTTTCCTACATGTCTAAGTACTTGTTCTAGCACTTGTTCCCAGGGCGCCTATCACCTAAGTATCTTGGGCACTTGGTGCCTTTTTTTGCACTTCTCTTTCTTTCTATCTGGGCGTGGGCTTCTTCCTACCTATTAGGTCCTTAGGTATAGCTATCTCATTTTCAAGATAAGTGCCCTTCTCAAACTTGGGCCTTATCCAAAGGTATACACACGTGCCGCGGACCTCTCTGCAATAGTCAAAGTCGGGGTTTTACCATTTGGACTTCATGCGACATGTACTTTTCCACGTACACGCACTTGTTGGGGTAGACCAACATTCTACGCATCTCCCTGTGGTCCCGGTCCAAACTTCCAAGGTCAAGATTTAACTTTTTGGACTCCTTGAATCTGTTAACTCTTGCTAGAAGTATTGAGTTGTGAAGGCGAATGGGAGCTTGCACCATGGGCTCATGTTTTCATCTGTCAACTTGAACCTACCAATACAAAATTGTTTGTATACAGTGAACTCATCTTCTCCTACTTTGTAGTATTAATGTAGTTGTTCCAGTATTCTCCATTCTACCCCGAATGCATTCCTTAAGCGCGTATACCACTTTTCAAGACATGCCTTGTGAATGGGTGTCATGCTATCACAAGTGTATTTCTCAAATCTTTTTTATAGACAAGGAATCTTCCTCTGGGTACTCCCAAACGAACTTGTCTGCTGCATCTGGTACTCCAATCTCTGAGAACACAATGGTTAAGAGGACATTACCAAAGAGAATCTTGTCTCCTTCCTATGTCGTTGGTGATAATTTCATCTATAATGTATGCAGACAGATTGTAGATGGTGCCCTCTGATATTCTTCTACAAACATTCAACCAGGACTTGTTTACCTACGTCCATCTTTCTTGCGCATTGAGTTTTTTTTTACCAAGCGCACGACCATTCTCATTCTGGGTCTTGGATATCCCGATATCAAAGTACCTTGACCCCTTCTTGTACGCATACATGGCCACTATGTCCTTAATTGCTTCCTTGTCACACATGTCATCCTTTATATCTTCTCCTTCATAGATAAGACCTATGAATTTCAAAATCAGCTGAGGGGTTATGCACATCTTGTGCCCCACAAAGTGAAAGTGGTCCTCATGCACACATGACATTAGCCACTGATAGAGGCGCTCAGGATTTCCAAAGTAGGGCAACTCATAGAGTTGCAATAACCCTACCTTCTCCAACTTCACTTTTACCTCATCGCTATAGATGGGAAAACCCTCTAGTGTCCTTTGGTTCATCGGGCGCACTAACTCCAGTGCCATTTCCTTCTCTATTGTGTTTTGTGATGGTTATAATCACTCACCGCCATCTTTCTCAAATGGGATTCCCACTCCTTCCCAAGAAAAACTCCATCCAGGTACTGCATTTTTGCATACCACTCCTCATTGGTACTTGTGGTAGTCTCTTGTTGTTTTCCCTTGCCCTTGCCCTTCTTAGGTGCTACTACTAGTTTCTTGGGTGTCATTGTGTAGGTCTTCACTTCCACTTTTCTTCCTAGCTCTGCTCTTCTACCCTTTCCAAGTTTAGATCTCAAACTTGTGAAGAATACTCTTTTCCACCTCGTGCCCTAGCCGCCAAACCCTAACTGGAATATATTTTCACAAGACGACACTTCTCCACAACTCTCCCCATGCCCATGAATTAATTCCCTCCTTGTTTTCAAATCCAAACTCACACTCGCGGTTAAATTTATCCAATTTTTTTCACATGGATCAACTCTGGAAACCCTAGTCCTGCAAAATCTCTTCCTTCTTTGTATTCATAAAGTAAATAATGAAGTGTTCAACCTTCTATTTATAGTTTTTCCCACTTTTTAACATTAAATGCTACCTTACCTACCACCGTACTTTAACACTTAATACGGATTTTTCACCAAACCACTTTAGTGCTTTAACTCCTGCCCAACCTCATGAGACAATTCTTCAACCTTCGCAGTGTAACCAATCCATCTTAACAGAGACTCTTCGCGTGTGTGTAACCAAAGACCGAAGGCACTTCTTTTCCTGTCATGATTTTACTCTCACCTACCTTATGTTGTGTTTTCACTTTTTCCTTTCTTATACATGGATCCCTAATGTATCCTTATCCTGACACCAACCATCCTTTTTCACCTTTCCTTGCATGTACTTCCTTCACAGGCCATTCAACCGGGATTTCCAATGCAATCCTTCCTGGCACTTCACACTTCAATTTCTTCCACCTTACTCCACCCCACACTAAAATGATGTGTGGTCCCTCTGCGATTACAACCTTCAAAAAGTAATGAGATTACCGGCACCCAAGGCGCAACACAAAACAACAACGAGAAAGGGAAACACAAGAAAAGAAAATGCATTAAAGGAAATCCTAAACTAACTGGCAACACTGCCTTATTTACAAACACCAAGAAGACTTATTTATAGTAGGGCTTTAACCTACTCCCATTGAAGTGTCCTGGAAATCTCATCCCATCCAGCGCTTGTAACTGGCACGTGCCCGAATCAAGGATGTACGAGATGATGTAGGGACCCAACCAATGGACTTTTAACTTTCCAGGATGGCACAAAAACTTTGAATCATACAAGTAAGACCATCTTCCCAACCTCAAACTTCTTGTTCTTAATGTGACCATCATGTCATGCCTTTTTGTTTTTCTTTTTTTGATGTTTGGCTCCATTTGGCAAGTGATCGTCTTTCATCTAATTTCAAATTAATTTTTCAATTCTTTCTTATAGCGCTTGCTCATCATCTAATCCTCCTACACGTGCTATACGTAGAGAAGGTAACATGAATTCAACTGGTAAGATAGCCTCTGCGCCAAACACCAATTGAAATGGTGTTGCTTTGTTTAACCTTTTATAAGTTTCCTATAAGCCCATAATATGGTTGCTTTTTTTCATCCCAATCTTTTCTTCCGACATCACAAATCTTAGTCAATGTGTAGCTAAGTATTTTATTAAATGCCTCAGTCAGTTCCATTTTCCTAAGGGTGATAGGGAGTAGTTTTGTGATGGGCCACCATGAATTCTAATAATAGAATCCTGACCATTTCATTAAGGAAGTGTGTACCTCTATCACTTGTTAAACTCAAAGGGCATCCATACCTCGTGATAATGTTCTCCCACAAAAATCTTGTTGTTGTAGCTGTTGTATAGTCTTTAGTTGGGGTTGCCTCTGCCCACCTTGTCAAATAGTCTATGCAAGTGATTACATAGCGTGATCTAGTCCTACACACCACTGTTGGTGCAATAGGGCCTACAAAGTCTATTTCCCATTTCTCAAAAGGTTTGGTGTTAGGGATAGGGCACAAATGCATTTCATCTCTTCGTCCTAGCTTGCCAACATGCTAACAATGGTCACATGATTTATAATACTCCTTGCAATCCTTATACAGAGTTTCCCACCATAATCCTACCATTAATATTTTACATGCGGTGGCATCACCTGCATAATGTCCACCTGCACTTCCTTCGTGTGCTTCCTCTATGATGGTGAAGTGCTCATGCTCTAGTACACACCTACGTAAAACTTCATCACACCCTAGTTTGTATAAGTCCCCACCGATCAACATGTAGGCGCGGTGCATATGGCTAGTTGCTTTTCTCTAATATCTTCATCCCTTCGGCACCATACCCATTTTAAGGAACCAAACAATATCCTCCAAGTCGAGGGTGCGCGCCACAACCTAAACAATTGTGCATCTGCATTGTATCTTCAATGCTTGCACGTCCTCCCCAAATCAATCCTAGACAAATGGTCATGTCCGTAATTAATTTTTCCTAGTTTGACAACTACGGTGAACTCAAACTCTTGGAACAATAGTACCCACCAATATATGCACCCTTGTAGAACAAGCTTGTTCACCAAGTATTTCAATGCCATATGGTAAGTGTAAAATATAAAAGGGGTTGCCAACAAATACTACCTGAGTTTATCAAGCGCATAGATCATAGACAATTCCTCGCGCTCAGTCGTAATATAATTTTGCTCCACTGGTGTCAATTTCGCTTGCACAAAGCACAAAGGGTGATCAATAATTCCCTCACCAAGATATGCAAGCACGGCCCCAATGGTCATTCCTAAGGCATCCACATGAACATGGAAAGGATTATCCCAAGAAGGGAAACGTAGGATGGGTGCGGTGATAAGCCGATCCTTTAAAGTGTCAAATGCCTTTTATTGCGCCTCTCCCCAATGAAAGGCACTTTTATGTCTGAGCAACTCTTTTAAAGGTGCGGTGATCTTGTCATATCCCTTGATGAAATTCTTGTAGTACCCCGTATGCCCAAGAAATCCATGCACCGTGCTTTGATTAGTAGGTTCCTTCAATCCCACAATTACTGCAATTTTGGTAGGATCCACCAGTAATCCTTCTTTGCATATGCTGTGTCCCAACAAGGTCCTAAACATGGTAGAAAATACACACTTCTTAATGTTGAGGGATATCCTCAACTGCCAAAACCTTTCAAACATCAATCTTAAGTGGTCAAAATGGTCTTTTAATAACCCATATACTTGTCCAATCATCAAGGTATACCTAGAGAAACTTGTGGATGAAGTCCTAGAAGGCTGCACTCAATGCGTGAGAACACATGACAAGTGTGTTCTTTAACCTAAAAGGCATGATCAGTATAGGAAAACTTCCCCACTCGGTGGTGAAGGTTTTCTTTCTCTGGTCTTCCTTTGCAATCCTCACCTAGTGTTAACCTGAGAACCCATCCATGAAAGAGTAGACTTGCACCCTGCCACTCCTTCCAAGATTTCTTTAGTGAATGGGGTTAAGAAGGGATCAATGACACACACTGCATTCAGATCCCTATAATCAACACATATCCTTATCCTTCCATCCTTTTTGATATTAATCCCCATTGGACTTATCCACTTTGAATCCTCCACACCTCTATGATTCCTGACGCTATCATCTTGTCTATTTCCTCCTTGACCTTCACGCATGATTGGGGTTCATCGGTATGGTCTCTTCTTGACTAGGCATGCACCTTCCTTTAGCTTTATCCTCATCTCCCCAAGGAATGGTGGATGCCTTTAAGCTCATGATACCCATGTGGGAATAAATCCTCAAACTCACGTAAAAGATCAATGATCTTAGAGACTTCCTTTCTCGACTAGTAATCTCCAATGATAGCTTCCTTGGGTTCTACCTCCAACCCAATATTAACCTTCTTAGTCTTCATGGGCTCATGGTAGGCACACATTCTTTCATCAGCACTATCCATCACTTCGTGCGAGCCTAGAGAATGGTTAACCTCTAATTTTCCATCTCTTCACCGTCTATGACATAGACCATCTTGCCTTTTTCTTTCTCTACGCACGCGCGCTCAATCTACACCTCATTAGACTCATCTTCACCAAAGTGTCCCTCCAAGCATGGCTGTCCTAGAAATTCTACAAGCCTATCCTCTGCCTTTGCACTATCCCCCATCATAAGGCGCTTTACCTCCTGCAATGCCTTATCCACCGATGGTTTGGTGCTTCGATACTCAAATGCTTAGACAAGATCATCCGCTAGTTCTTGCCAATTCCCTATTTGGCGGTGTGTCTTAGAGTGGATGTACCATGCACATGCGTAACCCTGTAGTGTAGAATATAGTTTATGTACCCAGAGGGACGGTAATAAAGCTTTCGCACATTCCCTCCAAACTCTCTCACAGGATTGGATGTGGAAAGAGGTGGGCTCCTTACCATGGTAGTCTTTGATGGTGGTGGGTGTGTTGCTTCTAGAGAACCAAACAGATAAGGAAATTATCACTTCATGCCATTCCAAGAGATTATCCCGATGCATTGCCCACCAAAGACACAACAGTTCCGAGTAGGATGTAACTTAGCATCCCCCTTTGTTCATTCTCATTTCTCCACTGGGCCTCCATTTCCTGTAAGAAGGTCTCAGTGTAAGCCCCTCCAGAATACTTAGGTAACTTCCTTCCTCCTAGGCACCTAAGTGAGTGCACCTTAGGTGCTCTAGTTACAATCCCCTTCAATTTGTCACCCAACCAACTCATAAGTTTCATGTGCCCAATTGTCACATGCTAGACTAGTGGTGTCACTTACCGACTGAGCATCCTCAAACTGGATAACTCCATCGGTAGGATGGATTATCTCTGGGTCTCGAATAGAACACACATAAATCTGATCAAGGACCTCTTCTCCTAAGGGCTCTGTGTATGGCGCCGACTTCCCATCTGCAAGGGGAATGATAACCCTTTCTTCCTCGTTCTCAAAGTTGATGTACCCCTTATTGAACCGAAGATCCGCATTATTTTTATAGCACCATGGGCACCAAGTAGTGCTGGGAAATTGTCTACCTCAACGAGTGCCAAGACTTTGAAGTCCCCAGTAAAATTAGCCCCCTGAATGGTGATAGTTGCATCCTTTAAGACATCGATGGGCATTTCCTTCATTTTGTTTGCCATATATATCACATTCAAATATGGTCTGTAATGTCTGAGGCCTTCCCATCTGATGCCATGCATCCAAGGTGAGAACATTGACCTCCGTGCCTATGTCAATGAGGATATTACTAAGGAGTCATCCATCCATGACCGCATTTAACATGATCTCCCTATCATAGTCAAGGCTGTGAGGGGGAAGGTTTGCATGCAAGACCTACCTTTACGTTCTTCTAGCATGTAATACCTTCTCTCTCAACCATGCTCCTAGCAGGGAATAATATTCTCTTGCTTTAGCATCTTAACACACTTCCTTGACCTCATCCAGGTCATCCTTTGGCCCTGACCTTCCTTCTTTGCCTCCTGACTCTTGGACTGCTCCTTTAGACACTATTTTCTACGTGGAAGCTCCTTATAATATCCATCATTTCTTAAGATACCTCCTTTTGATTGGCGATTAGGTCTGGGTACTTCCCATGCATAACTTCCTCTCTTGAAACCAGGTTCTTCTACCTTGGTATTTCCTTGCAAGCACGACCTCTACTCTTATTATTACCATAACATATTCCAAACCTACATCACGTGTCACCCATGGCATCCATTGTGTGTCTGCCTTTTTAATTCTTACCATTCAAGTCCCTTGTCTTTTCGGTGTTGTTGATTCATGTGCTCAAACAAATCAGGCACTCCTCATACTTGTGTTTCTTCCGCACCATGAGCACTACAATAAGTTTGGGCACTCATGCTTGTAGTGGTTTGTAGACCCATAATTAAAACAGGTCCATATGGGAACTCACTTCTTCCTCCTCTGTGGTTACCATGACCATGAAATCCTCCACAAAATCCCCTTCCATGCACTCCTCCATCTCGCACGTCCTTCATAATGGTGATCATCCTCCTTGGAGCTACTAGCAATGCTAGTCTGGCACACACCATGATCAATGGCCTCATGGATTTGGTCAATCAAGTCGTAGTCCTTAGTATCATGGGTTGTAGAGGTGTAGATTTTACAGTAGCAAGACACATTCTTCTGAATTGTGCGCTGCAATAGGGGACATCTACTCGCATCATGGTCCCCATGAAAAATTTCACAGTCTACTGCTACGATGCGTACTGTCCTCCGGGGGAAACTATCCTTGACATGCCCCTCTACTTCACAATATGTACACCATATTCCACTACGAGTCTCATGGGATGAGTTTGTAGATAACTTCTCTAGCTTCTTAGCCATAACAACAATTTGATCCTTTAGGAATGGAATAACACCAATATCAACACTTCCAACAGCTTTGGCATGCAAAGCAGCTTCTAACGCCTCGCACAGGTCTGTGAAGGAGTTATCTAAAGGAGTTATCAACCCCCAAAAAACCATTGAGCATGTTGTGAAGGGTGAATGTCATATGAAAATTTTGATAGGAGAGTCTTAAACCATGCATCATACTCCCGCACACTCTCCACCATTCCCTATTGAATCTCCTTCAGGGCATTGATGCTCTTCTATTCAAACTCAGGGATGTGGAATTCTACCAAGAAGGCATTCTTTAAAGTAGTATAATCCACCATTGTTTGATGAGGGTCATATTTCCTATACTAGCTATGTGTGCACCCTTACAACATCATTGTAAACTGACTGGCCTTCCGCTCTGGGGTTGTGATCCCCTTCGCACGCCATAGACAGCTCACACTTGTGAACATGTTCTACAACATCTTCAACACCTCTGTAATCTAGAAAATGTAAAGACATTTCAAAGAAGACTTGAGGAGGTGGCTGGGGGCCCTGTCCTCCTCAGCCAGAGCCTTGGTTTCCTCCATTGTTTCCTCCTCCACCAGATCCACTGTGTCATGTGCCTCCCGAGCCCACTAGATCCACTAGGTCTTGTTCCTCCTAACCCACCGGATCCACTATGTCCACCAAGTCTTGTAGTGGTCATGCCAAGGGTCCCCAAAGTTCCACTAAAGCGTGCGTCGAAGGTGCGTGATAATGCCCCACTACCCTAAATGTGAGACCAAAGGCTTGTGTACTTGCTCCTTGTCCAAAAATTCCTCTAAATACTGGAATAGTATGCATAGCCATAGAAGTGGGAAATGAGAAATTGTATCTCCTAGGTGCAGATCGTAATTTCTACTTATACCAAGGGTCGCGATACTCCTTCCGTGATCTAGAAAACCAAGCACCGGGGGTGCGTTTCTTAGGTGGGTTCAGATGCATGCCAACGACTCTTCTTTCTCCACGTGATGAACTCTCATTAGAAGCGAAGGGGTCTCTCTTATGTGCTTTCCAAGATGGGGTAGCACATACTTGCTTTCAGTCCCACGTTTTCCACGTGAACCTTAACTCCTTCCTGCAACATCTGCCTCCATAGATCCATCACACCTACAACCTCACATTGTCTAGCAATTTCCCTTTCACGCGCTTCACTATACTTGAGTCATCTCTCCTCCCTTTCTTTCTCCGTTGTAATATTTTCCATCTTCCTCCACCCTAACTTCCTCGCCCAAGTGCTCATAATGGTTTAGCCGACCATCGGAAATGCCTCTAAACTCAAGGTAATAATCAAGATTTTCATTGCAGAGGAATAACACATAGAAATGATCCTCTGGACTCCTACAAAAATTCAAACTCAGCAACTTCCAAACAAGAATATGTGGAAATAGCATACTCCAGAGTGTAGCTGGCCAACACTCTCTTCCACCATTGATCAAAAGCACGTGTCAGGTTAGATTTGCATCCTACAACTTCGATAGTCCTCTTGTGTCCACACACGCACTCTATAGAACCAACTTGCTCTGGATGCATATGCTGAGAGCCATTCATATAGCTCTACCAGGAAATAGCAGAAAAAAATTCATACTGATTCATGGTAGAGATTCTCTTCCACCCACCTCCGTGCATCAAACTCGGGCCCAGTATTGAATCTCTGAGAAAACTCATCCTCTATGCTCCTAAACCAAGATTCAACACTCTCCAAAGTTAGATGTTTTGTCATTACTCATTATCCAGACCATGATGCATGTCATTTCCCACTACAACTTTGAAAAGAGGGTCTGCAATGGAACCAAGATGTAGTCATTTTTACACCCACCAAAAATAAGGGAATCCCATGTGCACGTCATCCTATCACCCAGTGGCATTGGGCACTCACCCGAGGCACGCACGGGTATCGAGTCTCTCTTTTATGTGAGTTAAGTGGGAAACCATCATCTATGTCAGGAACTTAATGAATAAAGGTGGAAATGAGACATACAATCATCATAGGGCTCAGAACGGCCTCTAGACAAATGTATTCATTCCAAATAGAAGGTACTTACAGATAACAGATAGAACTACAAGCAGAAAGGAAAATACATAAGGATTTACATCTATTCCATAACATCCATGAATAGAAATGAAAAGATATAGATATGAACCAAATCAATTACATTCATACTCATTTATGTTTGTAACCTCATTACATTCAATGGATCCATTAGACTACCATATCTTGATCAGACCGAAGTCATACATCATAGCAGGGATCATGTCCTTCATCCATACAAAGAAAAATTTATATCCCAGCCCCTTAATACATTACTCCCTTATATAGCCTCTACCCAATCCCACGAGTTCTCACAAAGTATTTCAGAGAGCTCACTCTCTGTATTCTCCTCTATCGTATACCCAATATTCTCTCTTTTCCTTCTATGGGTGCTTGTATTTATAGGCATCCCACAATGCCAACTCATCCTTTCGCAGCCTCGATCAGGCGCAAGTGTCTAAATGTGTTCCTCCATGGGAGCATGCTCCTTTAGATCTGAGCTCTCAACTCCTTGTAATGATAGTCTTCTGGAATCCTCTATCTCTAAGCATATTCCTTTCATGGGCATCACGTTGTTAGGATGGCACTTTATCCACTCCTCATTCGTTGTCGGGTCACACTTTTCTCTTGTCCTACCCGATACGCCAAATATGGCTAAGTCCTGAAACTTTAGTTTTTCCCGCGTGTGCACACCACAAGTTTTCTTAAACCCTTCCTTAAACCATATCTTGTGCACCTTTTCCTAATGTGCCCTTCTTCAACTAGGCCTCGCGTGTCTATGCACCTTTTTGTACTTAGCCAATATTTTGGGGTCCCAATGATGAGTGAGATGTATAGAATGTGTGAGATGGAATAGAATAGTGATTAACTAAAATTAAATAAAAATGGGGGAAATGTAATAATAGTTAATCTAATCTAGGAGGACAAAAACGTTGTAAATAAATGTACTAAAGTAATATGAAGTGACTAAAATGATTAAAATTATTAAACTAGTAGAAATAAAACCCTAATATGTAAGAGGAAGGTAAGGAATGAACTCAGCTGATTGTGGATGATTGTCACAGGGTCTCGCAGGTCTGACAGGAAAATATAGAAGCTAGAACGGCTGCTTGAGAGGTCCTAAAAAGAATGGATCTGGAAGATCTAAGTAGATCAGTAGTGCCCACGAGGGTATTGAGGCACCCTGGTATAGCAAAATAAGCACCTGGTCTCGAAAAAGCTCAAAACCTAGTTCTTTCTGGGTCAAAAGATGCTTTGTAACCTTCGATTCTCTGTCATAATGGATTCATTAAACTACGTCGAATGTATGGAATATAGCAAGATGAAGTTGAAAACCCCCTATGAAGTGTGTGTTGATGCAGATCTCCTAGCCTTGGTGCATGGAACTATGTGGATGTAAGTGATGCAATAGATGCAACTCTAGATAGAGTGATAGTAGTAAGTGATACTAGGACCCTCATTATGGTCTCATAAATTTATATTTATAGGGTTCTTTTGCTCTAATTTTGTAATTAATCCCGACATGGTTGACGAGGAAAAATATAAGGATGAAAAGCGGCTACAAGAATCCCAAAAAGATATGGGAAAGTAGAAAATGGATCGGGACGCCCCAAGTGGGACCTAGGTGCCCTAGTATAGGCTTGGGTGCCCTGGTTTAGGCTAAAATGATGGGAAAATGCCAAAACAACTATGCATGTATGTAAAAATGTGTGGGATCAACGAAATAAAAAGTATAAGAAGATGGCCAAAATATGGGATTAATTAGTACTTTCTTCACTTAAGAACCTTCTAAATAGTAGTATGAGATCGGGCTAAATAATGCCTAAAGTGCATGATTTTGTGACTACAAATATACTTCCCCTCCTATGTTTTGTATGCAGAAGAATGCAACCCTTGTCCCTTGAGTGAGTGTGCTAGATGGATGTTTTGTGATGTTCTTGTGCCTTTGGATGCAAGCTTAGGTGATAATAGATAATGCTAGTGCTTGGCCCCTTATTTGAGAGCTATAACTATATATATATATGATTCCCTTATTTGAATTTCATAATTGACAATTGAAAGGCCAACCCAAAAGTATAAAAGATGCCCAAGAAGTAAAAGAGACCCAAAAGAGTGAGAAAAGGGGAGAAAGGGTCGGGTGTGCCGGGAGGAACAAGAGCACTGGGTGCTAGTGTCGAGGCCATAAAAGATAAATCAATCAAATACCGACAAGGCTGTAGGGTGTGTAAGGCCAATAAAAGTATAAAAGACAAAACAAAAGGCCTAAAAGACATTGTCAATTACTATTTTTCTTGCTTAGGAATCATGTATATATTAGTATGCTCTAAGACCTAGAAATGTACCTAAGTGCATAGATTTTGTTTCTACAACATATATATATATATATATATATGATTTCCTTGTTTGAATTTTATCATTAAAAAACAAAAAGGTTGACCCAAAGTGATAAAAGAGACTTTAGAAAAGATACCAAATGATGTGGCAATTCAAAATCAAGAAAAGGAGGGTAAGGGATAGAAGCGCCCAAAGGGGATAGTAGCACCTAGGGCGCTCCTATCCCTAATGGGTGGTAGTGTCGGGATGCTTGGAAGATATAACGGTTAATAAAAATTTGGGTCACATGTCTTCTAGTGTCCAAAAGTAAAGTGATCATTCCAAAAAAACAAATAATAAGAGTGTGGGAAAGATAAAATTAATGAAAGAGTAAAACAAGTGTTGTTAATGTCTAGTCTTCTTGCTTAGGAATCATATATATATTGGCATATATTGGCATACTTAGGTTCACTGATGTAAATAGAAAACATGTGATTTCATGACTACAC
Source organism: Taxus wallichiana var. yunnanensis (assembly GCA_018340775.1). Lineage (NCBI taxonomy): Eukaryota > Viridiplantae > Streptophyta > Pinopsida > Cupressales > Taxaceae > Taxus > Taxus wallichiana. Next base: position 123,765,000 of record CM031244.1, on the reverse strand, counting down.
GGTAATATACAAATTTGAACATGACTAAATTTTATGTTCCTAGTAAATAAAAGGAAAACATGTAATTTCTTATTGATTAGATATCGAGTTTCTTGAAACCCAAATTTACAATAATTTCTTTTCTTTCTACCTTTTCTTTATTTTCAGTTTTCCTTTGAGCAACACCCTTTTGGATAGATTAAATTTAGGATTCCTTGAAAGAAAAATTTGGTGAAAAGGGCAGGACGTAATCTATAAGGATTCAAAATCCAATAAACACTCTCCATTTATCTTGCATATCAATGACTTGTAGCTTATGCCATGATTCATTCATTTGAATCTCAAATGAGGAGGACATAAGATCCTATCATTCTCCTCCTTTGGTGTGTAGTCTATATGCATCAATAGGAACAAGAGAAAAAGATGACACTAGAAATAGGGCTATATTAGAAAAAATCTAAAATATAAGTAATTCTTGGCATATAATTTGAACATCACGGTTTGTATATGTTTTCTCTAAAATTTCTCTATATTTAGTCATTAATATTATGTTGGATTTACCAAGAATTTTAACTAGGTCTCACTCACGATATTGGGCTATCCCACATGTCTTTGGATTTTCACATGAAACCATGCTCTGATAGAGGAAAATCCAAGATTCTCAAGGCCTTTCTAAGTCCTTCCGGGGCTAATAACTCATCGAGGTCCTCCTCAATCAAGGAACCCTTCTTCTAATATAGTGACCACAATGGTAGTAGGATCTTCCATTAATATCCACGACATTGTCCATGATTTGTCAACAAATCTAGAGAAATACCTCCATATCTTTGACCCGTCTAGCAATATCTCAACCGAGGAGCATATTAGGACATTTAAATAATCTCTTAGACTCCTAGATGTAACACATGAGGATGTGACCTATAGAATCTTCCCATTTTCTCTCAAAAATGCATCACATGACTAGTTTTTAATCACCATCTAGAAAGATTTACGTAATATCTTTTTTTCCTAATTTGGAAGGTCACTAGTCTAGCGAGTCCTTTATTAGGGGTTCGTCACCCTATAAAGGGTTATTGAAGAATGCATCGAGCTTCCAATGCTAGATTCCAAAATATTTATAGCTTGACCATACAAACTCACAAACAACTTGGCACTAGGAATTTACATGAATGCCTTATATCCTTATAGACACAAAATCACGCACTTTGGGTATCTATCTAGTCCCGATCATGTACTATTATTCATATGATTTCTAAGTAAGAAAAGTATTAATCAACCCATGTATGTGGCCACCTTTATTTTCTTTCTGTTACCCCTTTTGGTCTTATACTCTTACTCGCCTTGATCTAATTTTTTATACTTTGACACTTCTCATCCTAAACACTAGCGCCCAAGTGCCCCCGACCTCTTTGTACATTTCTCACATCTTTTAGGTCCTTTATAGTCGTTTGGGAATCTTATCTTTTTGGTAGTTGGCCTTTTCGGGTTAATTATGAAATTCAAGCAAGGGAATAATATAAATATAAATTTATGTGACCATAATAAAGGACCGAGCCCTATGCATTAGCTATCACCACCTAAGGTTGCATCCAAAAGTTTATTCTAGAAAATTCAAGCATCCATTCTAGCATCCATTCAAGGGCAAGGGACTGCATTCTTCTACATACACTTCATAGGAGGGGAAGTTCATTCTATTCTACATCTAGTTATTGCTCACTATCAAGTGCGACACACACAAGAGCCACGTAAGGCATGATTCCACACACACACACCGAGAACTACATTGGGTCTAAAATCTAGTGCAACATTAAGTCGTAAGATCACTTATTTGACAACTGAGGATAGCCTGACCCCTCATTTGCATTCTTTTCTTTTTGGTATTTAATGCACTCTTGATGGTTTTGTAGGTGAAATCTTTATTACAGGTTACCAATGACATCGGCGATTATCGTGCTACATACTAGTGACCAAAAGTGAAGGACAATGAACATCTCGTGACCCTTTGAAGGAGGTTTTATGAGGTTTTAGGCAAATATAGGCACCCCAGAACTAGTCTACAAAGTGCCGCAGTGCCCTTGATCCATCTTGGGTGCCCCATCCATGCAGATCGTGTGGTCACACAATTTTCCAGTATTCTTTGTGAAACTTCCACCTCTTTGTTTATAATTTTGTCATTGCGGCACTATCTCGAATTTAATTGCGAATCAAGTGAGTCTTTATATCTGCTCTTTGCACTTAGCATTTCATAATTTCTTAGCTTAATTTTCTTGGGTCAATTTATGTCCTTAATTGCTTATTAATTTCTTGCTACATTCATAATCAAATTTAGGCATTTATTGATATTTTCTTAATCAATCCTATAACTTCGGTCTTCTGAGAAGATCTCAAAATATCACTACCTTGACAATTTAATTCATTGAAGCTATCCAAATTGATGGACAAACACACCCTCAAAGATATTCTACCTTTCCTCCCAAAGTCCATATCCCGACCAATTTCCTTGAATTAGTCAAAAGATGTCAAATCCCATGCGGACACCGGATCTAAATGGTCTACCTATCAATTACATAGCCCCAAATCAACAACAAGTCTTAGTTAAATCTACACCTTTGATTGATCCATAAGCAAATGATAGTCAAGCTTTGATACTGTTTAGAATACGAATTCCCAAGAACCAAATTAGGAGAGTGTAAAAGGATAATTGGATTCTATCCAAACAATGGTAAGAAAAATAGGCCAAGACTTCCTAAGTCTACAAAGGCAAGTAGGAAATACAGGGGAAGGTAACCCAAGTAGAAATTATAGTTATTAAAGTTACAATAATGGGCCCTTCAACAAAAATAATAACACTTAAGAAAAATCTTCTCAAAACAAAATTCCAGAGATAAATGTTTGTCAAATTACATTACCAAATTAGTGAAAATTCCATAATACAGCTAAGCATGGTGAATTGGATTGTGTTGATTTTTATCATGCATTTAAAGTATTTCAAAATGAGTTAAATAACTATGAAATAATTCTAAATACAAATGATATTGCTCACCCATATAATGATACAAAATCACCTAGCACCGCCATGACAGTAGAGACTTGGTGTTTTCCCTTGCAAAAGGATAATGAGCCAAAGGAGAGCACGAATGAGATGTTGTGTTTCATCAATACTAGAAAGGAAATTGTGCATTGATTAGTAGGGCCAACTACACTATTTCAACACCTTAGTACAACTCCACCAGACCCAAAGGCCAACAGCAGTCCTCCTCCCCCAAAAGGAAATGATCCTCATCTATAAGAGACTACTTCAGGTACTTCTAAAACTAGTTACAATATTGTAGAAGACATGAATAAAATTAAGGCAAACATTACTTTGCATGAATTAACTCAATCACAAAATAAAGAGATTTGTTGTTAAAATATTTAGCTAATAAGACTACTAAAGATCCTCAAAATTCCTCTCATGCCAATGTTTCCTTATACAAAATAAAATTAGATGTTCCTCCCTTCCTACTAACTATGAGAATGTTTGGAAAGAACCTACACAAGCTGTCTGGTTGACTTTGGAGCCTCTGTCAACATTATGCCTTCAAGTATATGCAAGAAACTCATCCCGACCCCAATTAAATCTAACATGGTTTGGTGGTCTAATTAGACAAATATAAGGTAAAAGTGATAGGGAGATCCTCAATGTGTGCATGCAACTATTCTCTCGAGCCTAGGATTCAACGGTTCATAGATATACAAGTTATAGAAATCCCAAAGGCTTATGGTATGTTATTAAGTAGGGATTGGTCAAAAGTCTTGAATGGTTACATGTCCACTGATTGTTCCCATATGTGGTTTCTATGGAGAGGTATCCCAAATCAAATCAGGATAGAAAGAGAGCCCAAAATGAAACACATGATTATTGAATACAATACTAAAAATGAAGAAGCCAAATTTTGCTAAGTAGACATTGGGGTATGTACTTTAGACATTAAGGATACAAAATAACTAGAAAACATCGGTGATACCTTATAATAGTGGTCCTTGTATTTGGATGGGGCTTTCCCTAAACAAGGCCTGGGGTAGGAATTATCCTAAAAGGCCCAAAGCAACAACAATATTATGCCTCTTACAAACTATAATTTCCTTGCACTAACAACTTAGCCGAGTATGAAGCTTTAGTGTTGGGATTGCAATTCACCATTGAACATAAAATCAAAGAACTAAAAGTATTTGGAAATTTATAAGTTGTATCCAATTAAGTTAGGATCAAGTATCAATGTAAATATTCATATCTCAAGAGATACAAACATAGAGTATGTGATCTTATTGAATATTTTGTTGCATTTAACATTATCTTTGTCCCAGGAAATAAAATTAAAAAGTTGATGCATTGGCTACTTTTTATGCTACTCTCATGTCCACCCAAGAGCCGAAGAAGGAAAGAGTGTTGGTAGAAATGGTTGTCACTCCCTTAGTACCAAATAACATAGACCATTTTTAGTTATTCAATGATAACCATCAAACTTTCTAGTTTCGGATGGTTCAAACGTTTTTAGTCTCAAATCATTGATGAAAAGGATATGAATAACTTAACTGGAGATGGTATCATAAAACCCAAGGATTGAAATATTGCAAAAGGAATGACGACTCTTGAATGAATGTTTGATCTGGATAACCAGCCTTAAAATATTGCTAAACCCAAAGCTAATGACAAGGATTTTACTCAGATAAACCTTGGCACTAGGGAATAACCCAAGTTTTTAAATATAGTCTTAGCATGTTTAGGTGAGGAGAGAAACAAATCAACAACCCTCCTAAGGAATTACACAAATTTCATAGCTTGGTCTTATGATGACTTAAAGGTATTTGATCTTAAAGTTATCACTCATATTATACCAATAATGGAAGGCCAAAAACCTTGTAAGTAAAGACAAAGACCAAGTAAACCCAGTTTTAGAGCCCTAATTTACAAAGAAGTGAAGAAATTATTAGTTACTAGAATAATCTTTCCCATTAGGAGCTCAACTTGGGTGGTTAATCTAGTTATTGTCCAAAAAAGAGTGCAGAAATAATACTATGTATAGACTTTGGGAAATTAAATATAGCATTAAAAAGCACAATTATCCCCTTCCCTCTCTAAATGAAGTCATATAAATAGTAAGTGGATCTAAGATGGTGTCTTTTCTTGATGGTTTTAGGATACAATCAGGTATTAATAGACAAAGAAGACAGGATGAAAACATCCTTCACCACTAAATGGGGAATGTTTGCATACAAGAGAATACCCTTTTAATCAATGTTGGAGCAATTTTCCAAAGGGCTATGGACCATGCTTTCCAAGATCTCAATGGTAAGTGTATTATCATTTACATGGATGATCTAACTGTGTTTTCCAAAAATAGGTTGGATCTCGTTGGGAATCTACTGAAATTTTTAGAAAGGTGTAGAAGGTATGACACTCCTTAAATTAAAAAAATGTATTCTACATTATAAAAGGTAAATTACTTGGCCATGTGCTCGCAAAAGAAGTATATTTATTTAACTGGTAGAATTAATAGCATTTCAAATATTATCCCTCGAATAGTAAAGGGAGTTGAAGTCTTTCTTTGGAGAGATCATTTTTTAGGAAATTTATTTTTGGTTTTGCTGAAATTATCGGGCCATTTAATGTTATGCTAAATAAATCCGCCCAAAATTGAGTGGACAACTAATGAAAAGAAGTCCTTCCAAGAGATCAAAGAGTTAATATCCGAGGCACTAGTTTGGATCAATCATGATCACTAATGAATTTTACTTTTATTTGTGTGCTTACGAAAATACCATGGCGATTATGCTCACTTAGAAAATTAGAGACAATGAGCACTCAATCAAGTTTATGAGCACCAACTTGAAAGATACACAAATTAATTGTTATATGATGGATAAGCAAGTATTTTTATTAATTAGGGCGGTGAAGAAGTTTAGACATTACATACTTAGGAATAAAGTGCATGCAATTATCACATATCCATCCATTGAGTTAATGTTGGGACAAAATGAGTTGGGTGAGAGAAGAGGAAATGGATGACAAAGTTACAAGAGTTTGATCTAAAAATCAAACATGTCAAGATGGTCAAAGGCCAAGGTGTAGACACCTAAAATTAGTTACCCAATTTAGTGTCCCCTGGGTTCGTTTATCCTCTCGGGTAACCGGGGCACCTTTATATCACCACTTCTCCCTTAGGGTATTAATTAAATATTTAATTTAAAGGCCTATCCTAAGTTTGCTCCACCCCATTATATTTCACCCATGGTTAATTAAACATTAACCATGTAATTCTATCTTCTACATTTATTCCACTTCTACTTATTCACCCCATATCACTTTGACCTCCTGTCCTATTATTATCCATCTATCCCACCTATTTCTCCTCTCCTGGAACTATGCAGTGGGATTCTTCCCATATTTGAGTGGGAGGGATACATTTATTATCCCCACAACTCATTTCTTTGCCTCTTTGGGGAAGTTTGTTCCCTAATCCAAGACCTTGACTAAATTTTAGTCGACGCCGATTTTTTCGGAACGGCACCGATTTTATCTCGGTTAGCGCCGACTATAAATTTATGACTTGAGATCCTCTTTGGTTAGATTCAAAAGATTTGGTTTCCTAGAGATTACTTTTGTCTGAGCGATTAAAGAGATTATCAGAGAAAGAGAGTGAGTTTTGTGTGCAGTTTAATCCTTAAGAGGTGTACTATTGCTCTGTCGCATGTCTACAACTCTTGTGGGTCTCCACAGACTCCCTTGGTCATCATCAATCATCAATCAAGCATTTTTCAGGTATTCCTCTTTGTTAGTTTCTATAATTTCCTTTCGGTCAACACCGACCCAGTCCGGTCGAATCCGATTAGTCTTGATCAGCGTTGGTTTATCAAGTTGGCCGATCGGGCCTTTCTTCAGTTTTTAGGTTAGAATCCATCAATTTCTACCTCGGATCCCATTTTTCTGTCTTCAATCTCTACTTTCTAATCAATCTTCAGTAATCTGGTCTTATGTTTAATCGATTTAGCTTAGCTTGCTTTCTTCTTTTACTCTACGGCCTTACATGCGCTTTCGCCTTTATGTGTCTAATCGGCGCCGATCTTTGTTTGATCGACGCCGACCCAAACAATCGACACCGATCATTATCTGATCAACGCCGACCCAAACAATCGATGCCGATCTCTGTCTGATCGATGCCAACCAGTCTGCAGAAAGGTATAGAATTCAGGTAACCCAATTTCAGGTTTGTTTTTACAGTTTTTGCTGCGGTTTTTACATTCTATCTACTGTTTTTAATCAAAAACCTAAATATTTGCTTACATATTTTATCATGTATGTCTTTACTCTTGATTGAAAGCGTGAACTGACATCCACCGAGAAATCTTATTGCTTCCCGGACCCACTTTCGGGTAGTTCACCCATATATCGTCTAACATCATCTTTTTCTGCCAAGTATTTGTGCATTGCAAGTTTCTTAGATCTACTTTGCGTGATTGTTCGCGTGCGCCCATCTTATCTCCATCAACATTCTCTCCATCTACGTCTTCGGATCTTATCCAATCTATCAGGTATCGATTTAATTTGAGTTTTTCATGGTTTTTGTGTTTATTTTGGTGCATTAACTTAGGCAGGTAACAAACACAAAAATTCTTGATCTACATTCTGGCACACCCGGTGGGACCCCACCAAAGTCCCTTATTGGTAAGTTCATTTCTTTCCCAGTTTTGACCTTTGTTCTTTTTCTTCACTGATTTTCATCATTTGTTCTTAAGCATTTCCGTTCATCATTTCGATTTTGCTTATTTCATTTCTATTATTGTGTTGGATTTGTTGTGTGTTCTGCTTAACCCTGTTTTGCGGAGTGGTTTGCTTGTTCACGGGATTTTTGAGGGGAAGAGCTCAACAACGCACTTTTTGAAGTCCACACACCTTGGAGAGCTAAATCTACTAGGTATTTCTATTTTGTAGTGTTTTCTCCTTTTTAAGAACTTAAAAAGAACTTGTTTTTTTGTTTTTATCACACTCAAACACTTCGGTTTTGGTACTTAAAATGAATTAATCACATTGGGAAAGAAATTGTTTGAATTGTCTTCATTGAAATCAAACACTTCAGTTTTAGTGCTTAAAAAGAACATTTTCTTTTTCATTTATATTGTATGTTCTTCACCTAGTTTTCTAAATAGGTTGGAAAATTGATCAAAATCGGTAGTGACACTATTTTATTTTTATTTTTCACCCTTGCACACAAAGCCAAAATCACTAGGTATAAAGCATTTAAACAAAAACTCCTTCCCTAGCCTCACCTACTTAGAAGTGACATCCAAGAGGAAGAGCCTACGCGGTACTCGGGTCGCGCTATAAATTCATGGAAGTTCTAGTATATATTGGCAAAGCACCCAACTCCCTTATCACAGCGGTGTGTGAAGTGCGGGGGTAGGCCCCTATATCAAGCCATGTACCAGTCTTTTATTGAAGTGCCTTAGGACTCCTCACCAAAACATTCTCCAAACCATCCTTAGTTTGGCTAATTGAGTAGTCCCTGTTCTAAAAAGCCTTCCCTAAAATTTTCTTCCTTAAAAAGCATGAAAGTTTAAAAGAGATAATCACCTATATTGCTTGAATTATCTGTGCATTAGTTAGGTTAATCTCTTTCTGTGTTTTTGCTTGTTTATGATGGTCATCACTCGGTCGCAATCTAGAAAAATGGCTCAACTGGCCTCTTCTTCATCTGAGACCACCGCTAATGTGGATGTTTCCGCACCCCTCGGGTCTTCTTCGGGACCGCTATTAAGCTTGGTTCCCCATCTTGGTCATATAATCCTTTCTATTATCCTAAAGTGATTTCATTATGACGAGCTTCCCCCGATCCTTCGAGAGGTGTCATACGCTTCTGATATAGAGTATGTTTCTCATGGAGATCCTGAATTTCAAGCACTCCTTGACCACGACCCGGTAGCCCTTATAGACTACTTAGTGCATAAGTCTACTCACATATCTAATCAGGGACGACCGATCCAAAGCAAGTTTATAATTATTCTCATGAGCCATCCCAAGCTTTTATAGAGCAGTTAGCATGCTTTTTCTCGCCTCAAACCACAAAAGAAGGTGGCACATCTATGCCTCCTTTTTCTCTTCCACCAACCATGTCGACTGGTTCTCAAATGACCCTGCCTATCCCTAGTGCCACGGCTACCTCGGCTACCCCACACCTACTTTCAAGAGGCCCTCTTCTTTAGCTATGATGAGTGTGTCCACGCTCCCACAAATTGTTGTTAATTCTTCTATGTTGTCTATTGTGTCTCAGGGTCAGTATCTCTCTGTGAACCAACCCCCTCCTACGAGTCAGTCAGTTCCTCCTTCTCGTCCTCCAGCTGGTCTTTCTTCTAATGCTCAATGATAGTGACCTTTACCCATCCTTTGGTGTTAACACCCCTAATAACCAATCCGGCAGTCAAAAGCCTCATTCAGAGTTTGTTTCCCACTATATCAAATCAAATCAACACCCACATTCCTCAATCCATTCCGATTCAGTCGGCAAGTGTAGGAACCCACCAATCATAGGCCCCATCTTTCATTCAACCACCTTTCTCTCAACCACTTGTCATCTCACAGCCTATTTATACTCAAGCTCCTTCATAACAAATACCTCGCCAGTGTCACCCAGAACACCTAGTTATTCCTCTTATCATCCGTTAATCGAGATGAATCCCCATTAACGCCTCAACAAAACATACCATTCGCTTCTTATACGGGACATACCAACATGCCCCCTCCTCAATATGACATCGTCCAACTTCTTTTCAAGAAAATCACAGACCTAGAAGCCTCCACCAAAGGGGCTCACCCTTCATACTCTTTTGAAGAAGTATGTAATGAACCGATTCATCCATCAGTGGCTTTTAAGCCTTATCCTCCCAATGGGAACTTCCTAAGTTCTCAAAATTTCATAGTCCGGGAGGATCCTCAACAACACCTATGAGCATTCAAGCATGCTTGCTACCTTATAGTCCATGATCAGAAGCTTATGCTTCGTACCTTTCCCATGTCTTTAGCAGGGCCCGCTTTAGAATGGTACAATAACATACCCCAACACTCTCTATTTTCTTTCTCTCAATTAGCTCAGATTTTTGTTGAAAACTTCTCAATAAACATCACACATAAGATCTCAATTCTCAGATCTTTATAACATTTGTCAATTCGATGACGAGTCTATTGCAGACTTTGTTGCTCGTTGGAGAGGAATGATAAATAAATTGTCTTTTTCCCTCCCTCAATCTCAGAAATCGATTTGTTTACTCGATCTTGCACCAATCATATTTATTCCACCTTAAGGATTCAAACCTTTCATACATTTGAAGAAGCCTTTACGATGGCATGCAAACTTGAGTCTCGTGTCGTTGAACAAGGAAAGTTAAAACTTCGTTCTAAGTCTAAACCAGATTTTTCTCGGTTTACAAAATCAAACCCTTCCACTTCTAACAAAGAAAAGAATCAGGGGTCCACAAACACTATCGTGTTAAAAACATCACGAGCTGATAACACTTCTAATCAAACACCTCGGAGAGACTCTTCATCTTCTCGAAAAGGACCTCCGTCATCTCGGTCTTTTACTTTGTTGGGGGAATCATATGCTTCTATCTTAGAAAAAATGTTGGAAGTTCACATGATCAAACTTCCCCTATTAGAAATTTTGATGAGAGCCAAGAACGACCATTTTGGTATCGTGAAAATGACTTTTGTCATTATCATAGAAGCAAAGGCCATGATATTGAATGATGTCAGACCTTCAAAAATCTTGTCCAAAAATTCATTGATAAAGGTGAGCTCATTCTAGATAACCCAAATGCTCCCCCAAATCAAGCGCTTGATGTTTTTAAACAACCTTTTCCAAATCATTCCCGAACAATGACGCTTCGGGGTCTCAAAAACCAAACACTCATACTATCAGCTTCATTTCTACTAATGGTTCTTCTTCTAATTCTGAATCATCTACAAACATGTCGACTGAATCGGAACTTCCTTCCGCTCCTTCAAATTCTAAGATTCCACCATCCTCAGATGGTCCATCTTCGAGTCTTCCTTTATTAGAAACAGAGTCATCTCCCTCTGCCTCGCTATCTGATCTTCCACCTATACTTGAGACAGTGTCATCTTCATCTATCTCATCATCAGATATTCTTTTGGTGCTTGAGTCATTTACATCCCTTCAAATTCCACTACGGATACTTCTACTTCTATCACTCCCATTTTTGCCATGACCATGCCTTTGGTTAACATACCCATAGTTGTACCAACTTCTATGCCTTCGAAGCGTCCTCGATCTTGACTCTTCCTGTCTCTTTTCCTACAATAATTACACCCACAATTACTGCATCTGAAGTACCCTCCTCACAAGAGACAACTTCTTCATTACCTACCTCTTCCACCATCAGTGCTTCCTTGCCTATTAAGGAAACATCTAAAGAGATAGCATCGACACCTATACTTCCGACTCCTAGACTCAGACATAAATAGTTGGAGTTTAAGCCTAGGGTTACATTATCGCTATCATCTCCTTTACTTCCTCCGAAATGGTTACAATCACCTTATGTGGTCGAAGTTGTCACCATCCCTGAAAAGGGAAAACCAATATTTCGGACCATCAAAATCTTGGTGCTTTCCCTCAAAAATCCCTCTCTACACCTCATAAAAGATTGGATTTATCCACTGAAAAGGCATCTTCTTCTACAACACCATCTTCACCGGTGCCTCATAAAGTGGATTTACCTACTGGAAAGGTGTCACCTCTTTTATCAGAACCATCATCTTCGTCACCAAAACCAAGGCACCCTTTGTGCCTCCTATCAAATCTATTTTGGGAGCTCCTCCCCCATCTAAATCAATCTTATCTAAATCATCGTCTGTTGCAGCCAAGCAACCTTCTTCATCTCTAAAGACTAGAACACTTGTCACATCTTCGTCATCTTCAAAATCTATCTTAGGAGCTCCTCCTCCACTAAAATCAATCTTGCCTCACTTGCTTCCATCTCAAGCACCTAAGGTTGCTTCTCCCAATGTCTAGAAAAGCAAAACAGTCCCTAAAAATATTGTCAAACCAGATATGCAAGTTCTTTTACCTTGGCAGTCTGTTAAGGCTAAAGAGGTGCCTTCGTCACCTCTATCCTCATCTTCGTCTACCGGATTCTATACTGAAATCCTTCACCAACTTATCCAATCTTCATTTATATCTCTTCCTCTGATCAAACCCTATAATCCCAAATGAGTAAAACCTTAATGGTTCAACTTTTATTTGATTTGTGCTTACCATCGCACTCCAAGTCATGACACCGAGGTATGTAAAGCCCTTCATCTATCGTTAATAGCTTCTTGGAAGAAAGTGATCTTTTGCTAGAAGAGGAGGAGGAAAAAGTGTCTCATGTCATCCCAACTACATCTGAGCTTGAACGGTCTACTCAGGCCTCCAATTCTATTGATATCATTCCAGATGATCTTCCACCTTCTCAAATCGATGCAATTCGTATCGCCACTAGAACACAATGGTATGATAATCCATCATCTTCTATAACCTCTCGACCGCGAGTCGTCATTTCTCGCTTGCCCCTCGAAGGAGTTCCTCCTTCCTCATCGGCCCGAGACCTCGGGTCTCTATTTGTGCTTCACCTCAAGCTCAGATTCCCATGTCAATTGAGGAGAGTGTTATGAAACAACTCACCCATGCTCCGGTCAAAATGTCTCTTTTTGACCTCATTCAATCATCTCCCAAAGCATCACCAGGCTCTGATTGATAATCTACATTGTATCACGGTGAATTCAAATGAGCCCCAGACCTTTCAAGATGGTTGTTGGATTGAATAGACCGTCAACCACCATCTCCTTCGAGGATTCTGAAATTCCTCCCCTTTCTTCTAAGGATTTAGAGGCTCCTCTCTTTATCACAATTCAAATCAATAACACTACATTAAAATACACTATGATCGACAGTGGTGCTGCACTCAACGTCATTTCCTCCCACACATTTGAGCAACTTAAGTTACCAAAGAACGTAGTGTCACCACCGCCTTTCACCCTTCGATCATTTAATGATCAGCTGGTGGTTACTTTAGGAACTATGGTCCTGCCCATTCGGGTAGGCAAGAAACTGCTTCACAAGCTTTTTTACATTGTTGAAGGAAAATTCCACTACAATATGATCCTCGAATGCTCTTGGATCCATACAATGCATTGTGTTCCATCAACCCTCCATCGATGCATAAAATATCAGTATGAGGGCAAAATCTATACTCATCCAGGAGATCCTTTCCGTCCGCACAATGTGACATGACCATCAGGGTCTGCCCCTCCAAAGGAGAACGCTTGTTCTCCTGACGAGGCTTCATCCTCTTCCATACCTGTAACAAAACTACTAGATCTACAAAATCTAGAAGAAATGTTGCAAGTGTTTTTCGCTAGGAGAGCTTCCTCTTCTCTCTTTTGACGCCCATCTCAAACCTAACGAGTATGGTAGGCCAGATAAACAACCTGAATATCAACTAGATCTTGGCTGCATTATCACCATTGGTCTGCCCAATCAACAAACTAACTTCATCTACGGTGGTCTTGATACACCTCACTATCGTCTGGATTCTCCTCCTAGGGCCAAACCCTATTCGGCAGGGTTTGATTATCTACAGAATCTCACATTCGCAAAAACTTATCTATATTGATGTGCATGGAAGGGCTTTGGCCTGGGAAAGTATGAACAGGGTGTGCATGACCTCGCATCCATTCCAACTCTTAAACCACATCAAAAATTTGGTTTAGGGTTTAAACCTCTCTCGAAAGCCGCCGTCACCATTCTCAACGAGCCTCTTTCTATTGAGGAATCATCTTCTCCCGTCAGTCGGAAGCATCACTTGATGTGGATGACACCATTTCCATCTCGCCTAAAATTTTTTTAGTCAACACAATTTCCTTAGGTCCACTAACCTATAAGACTAATGGCAAATCCACTTCCATACCATTAGTATTCCCTGAAATAGTTCGAGACGACTCTCCCACAATCAATACTATCCTTTGTGTGGATGTTGATTCTGTCCTTACCTATCTAGGGGCAGAGGATTCTTATCTTCCTAAAACCATTCCTTCTGACACATCTACGCTTCTCAACGAAGCCACTGTCGACCTTAATATAGGGACTTCTGAAGACCCTCGCATCATTAAGGTCGGCCAATCTCTTAACCCACAGGAGTTAGGAGACTTCACCGCCTTTCTTTCCCACCATCACCAAGTGTTTGCTTGGTCATATGAAGATATGCCAAGCCTTGATCCTAATATCATGGTCCACAATATCGTTACTCTTCCAGACATCAAACTAGTTAAACAAAAACTACATAAGATGCATCCTTGTGTAGCTCTACTCGTCAAAGAAGAGTTACAGTGCTTGCTTTTTCGCCAACTTCATCCAACCCATTGACTATCCACAATGGGTTTCAAATGTAGTACCAGTAACCAAAGCTATTGGGAAAATTTGAATTTGCACCAACTTTCGGGATCTTAATCTCTTGCCGAAAGATGATTTTCCTCTACCTAATATTGACCAACTCATGGATTTAACTATAGGTCACGAGATGCTTTCTCTGATGGATGGTTTCTCTAGGTATAATCAAATTCTCATCACACCAGAGGACCAAAGCATAAGACTTCCTTCATAACTCCTTGGGGAATTTTTGTTATCGCATCATGCCCTTCGGTCTTAAGAACACAGGAGTGACTTATCAATGTGCAATGACCTACATCTTCCATGACCTCTTACACAAAACTATAGAAGATTACGTCGATGACCTCCTCGGTAAGTCCAAATGCCATCAGGATCATCTTCTCATTCTTGTGCCTCTCTTTGAGAGACTCATTCATTTTTTCTTCACCTAAATCCATCTAAATGCGTGTTTGGCGTTCTCATTGGTAAACTCTTAGGATTTATCATTTCTATTAGGGGCATTGAAGTCGATCCCACAAAAATAAAGGCTATCCTCGAGATTCCTCCCCTTCCAACTTAAAGCAACTTCATGGTCTTCAAGAACGCCTTTAATTAGTGCGTCGTTTTATCTCATAGCTTTGAACATTGTCACAACCTTTTCAACATCTCCTTCGTAAAAATGTTAATTTTGAATGGGATGAGCATTGCCAAAAACCCTTTGATGATCTCAAGGCTTATCTTCTTTCTCCACCTGTGCTTATACCTCCATACGAGGGGGAGCCATTCTATCTTTATATTTTTGTGACTGACCATGCTCTGGGAGCCATGATCTCGCATCGAGATTCTAATGGTAAGGAACAGGCTATCTATTATATTAGTCACACTCTTCATGAGTATGAAACGCACTATTCCAAAGCTGAAAAATTGTGTTGTGCTCTCTTCTTCGTAACTTCTAAAATTCGTCATTACCTCCTTAATCATAAAACCTACATTGTTACAAGTTTCAATCCACTCAAGACAATGCATACGAAACCTTATCACAATGATCGTATCACTCGTTGGCTCATGCTCATGACAAAGTTTGACCTCGAGTTCATCTCACAGAAATCTATCAAGGGTCAGGTCATTGTGGATCAATTAGCTAATGCTCCTCTTCCGGACACTCAAGTCCCCTCGCTCAATTCCCAGATGAGTACATCCAAAAAATCAATTTTGGTCTGTCTCCATTTAAAGTAAAACTCTTATTTGATGGGTCCAAGTGTCAGCAAGGGGGAGGCAGATTATGTCATGCTTCCTCCTTAGGGTGCACCTATCCCTGTCGCACACAAGCTTAACTTTGAATGTACCAATAATATGGATGAATATGAAGCCCTTGTTTTAGGTCTTCAAAATGCCATTAATCTCGGTGCTCTCCATATCGACATCTTCGGTGACTCTGAGGTCATTGTTAATCAAATCACTGGAGTCTATTAATGCAAAAATGATATCCTTCAAAAATATCATGATATCATTCTCTTTCAGCTTCAATCTTTTGATAAATTTACTATCCAAGCTATTCCTCGCACTGTAAACCAATTTGCGGATACGATGGCTTCTTTAGCCTCACTTATTCCTCCATTCACTGAAGACTCACAACTTTATGTGGTTGTTTAGTGTTTAGACCAACCATCTCATCTCAGGTAGTTGACTTCAATCAACGTCACAACTGACACTCAAGATGAGTGGTATTAGCACATTTTTTATTATCTATCTTTTTCAGTGCTTCCTTCAGAGTTGACTTCCAATGCGAAAACTGCTATACTATTCTGGATGGAATCCTTTACAAATGTGGCTTTGATGGTATTTTGCTTCGATGCCTCAAAACCCCGAATCATCTAAAGCCATTCAGGAGGTCCACGACGGTATCTGTGGTGGACACTTTGGTGGTTTGGCTGTGGCTAAGCGCATCCTACATTTAGGTTATTATTGGCCTTCTCTTAATCGAGACTGTTGCGAATATGTCAAGAAATGTGTCAAGTGTCAACAACACACTAATCTCACACATATCCCTAGCCAGGCCTTGCAACCTACAACGGATTTGTGGCCTTTTTCACAATGGGGTCTTGATCTCATTGGCCTCATCAATCCATGCTCTTCGCAGCGACATCACTCTATCATTACTGCCACAGAATACTTCACTAAATGGGTGGAGGCTATTCCTCTTTCATCGACCAAAGCCAAACCTATTGTTGATTTTGTCTATCAACACATCATTTTTCGCTTTGGTGTTCCTCATAAACTCGTTACAGACAATGACAAGTCTTTCAAAAACAAATATTTGTAGAAACTTTGCGACACCTTCAATATTAAACTCAACTTTTCTTCTCCATACTATCCATAATCTAACGGCCAAGCTGAGGCTTCTAATAAAACTTTGTGTAATATCCTCACAAAGGTAACTAGTCGAGCTGGTAGGGATTGGCATTTACACATCCCTTTTACTCTTTGGGCTTATCGGACTAGCATTCGTACCCCTACCGGTGCTACTCCTTTCTCTCTCATCTATGGGTATGAGGTTGTCCTTCCTTTGGAAGTCCAGATTCCCTCTCTTCGCGTCTCTCTCAAAGAGTTTGTCTCTAATGAGGACTATCATCAAAACCATCTAGCACAACTTGAGTTGTTAGATGAACATCACCTTAACGCTCTTGAACATCATCAAGTCTATCTTAACCATGTCAAGTGTGCTTATAACAAGCATATGTAGCACTGTGAATTCCAAGTTGGTGATCTTGTTCTTAAAGAAAACCAAAATGTCACTACTCTGGAACGGATTCAATGTGGTAAGTTTGCTCCTAACTAGATGGGACTGTATGTTGTCACTCATAAGTACTGGGTCTGGGGCTTATCACTTGTCTTCCATGGATGGTATACCTAAAATGGAACCTCTTAATGCTTTGCATCTAAGGCCCTTCTACTGTTAAAATCTATCTTACACGATCTTAGTCGCAAAACAGATCTTTCATCCATCTGTAACCAGTCATGCATTTCGTAGTGATTCAGAACTATGTGGTTACCTGTGTTATGTCTTTTATACCTTAAATATGAGTACTGCGGCTCTACTCATGGCATTTTCCTTACGAATTTGTTCCTTCTCATGGTAGGAATACCTTAATCACTACTTCATCCACCCTAGGTGTTCATCTTGATCAAAACCACTTGGGGGCATGAGTACATGCTTATACATGTTTTCTTCCCCTCTATCTGATCTATCTGGTCTAAACTCAGCTTCTTCCAAAGCTCAAGAAAAAAAAAAGAGAGAGATGTTATCCTAGTCCCAAAAGATAGATTGATCCCTCGAAGGACAGTTATCCATGCCTTATCAAATAAAATAAAAAATATAGACCATTCCTCGAAGGATGACTACCATCAAAATCAAAATACAGACCACTCCCTTAAAGGACGACTGTTTGTTTTATGGCATTTTCAACCTTTAGATAACAAACTTCCTCTATTTTGCCATTTTGTTCACTTTTTAGCATCTCTGAAAGACTTCCGTATCGATCAGTCTTTCTATATCTAGCAAACTTCCCGCATCGATCAGTTTGCTTTTCTATCAAAAGAAAAAAAAATCATGAAGCTGTGATATGAGACCTTTTCGATCATATGGAGATCCTGTTTTCCCCATATGGGCATGTATTTAATCCTTCATGTGTTCTGACGAGATGTATACTTATCTCTCGTCCTTATCTACCTCCTAGATCGATTTGTGACTAACTAGTGTCAGGTTTATTTTATCCACGTCTATGGCCTTGTGTGCATCGTCTTTTGATTTACCATCAAGGTCTCTATTTATGGTCGGTTAGGGGCCTAACTTATCATTCTTTTTCCTATCTAGGTGTAGTGCTTTTTATTTTTAAGGGATAATATCATTACATCACTTTCTTTCAAAAGACATTTCCCATGTTTATTTGTTGTTCATCCAGTTAAATTGACATTTAACATGTTAATTTACTCAATCAAGTCTATCATCTATCTATGCTCATCTTATTCATCTCATATAATGTCATCAAAAAAGCATGTATTAAAAACACATGTGAATCCATCTATCTATATCATTTAATTGAATTGACATCTTAAACATGTTAATTTAATCAACCATTTATCCATGACAAATCAATTAAATCACATCTATTCATCTATCATTCATCTATATCCATCAAAATTACATAACATCTATCCATAACATCTACCCCTATCTATCAAAATTAAATGCATGAGTACAATCACATGACACCAAAATATATATATATATATCTGAGTGGCTTCAAATCGAGCCGTATACATCGTACTCAAAAATGCCTTCAAATCGAGGCTACATCATCATATCTCTACAAATCATATCTCTACATCAATATATCTCTACAAAGTATCACATCTATATAGTAAAATCAGATAGGTGGAAAACACTATCTCCTCCTCCCTCCTCTGGTCCGGGTTGTCTCTCCTGACCATCTCCTATAGAGCTAGAGATGCCCACTGCCATGGCCCTGCCACCTCCTCGATCTCCCCTAGTACTTGCACCCTCCAATGCACCACTAGCAGTGGCTGTCACTGTCCTCCTCCTTGCCTCGTAACGAGGCACATCTGGGGCATGTTGTGTCAGGGCATCCTCGTAATATCTCACCTCGGCAAGGAGAGCCTGATAAGTGCTCAGACTCACCATGTCGGGTGCTCACAATGGCGTTGTTGTTGGTGGTGGTCCTCCTACTACCGCACCATGTGCCCTTGACTCTGAGGTGGTACCTGTATCACCATATTTGGCCCTAAGGGGTTCCTTATGTCTGTGATATCAGTCTCTTTGCTAGATCGTTGTATCCTACTCCTGACAAGTGGTGTCTCTCTCCTGTATCAAGGTGTCCCTCTCCTCTGTTAGGGTCCTAATCTCCTCAAGGGTAGCTTGGTGTGTCTGTATCAAGGAAGCATGCTCTCCCTCAAGTCTCTCTAGCACTGCTCTGCTAGATCCTCCTCACTGCCTCTGTAGATGTCGAGAGATGCCATGGTAGCTCCTCGTGGTACCACGCCTCGTAGCCCTCATCCACTCCTACATCATCATCATCATCTGTGGGAGGAGGGGCCTCCCTGAGCGGATCTACTGGGATTAGTATCGGCAGGTCTGTCTCCTGTTATCTCATCTGTATGGCATATATATAGTCAGAATGATCTATATCAAGCCAAACTACCTCATCACCTGTATAAACGGGACTCACTCTAAGATCTCTAGCCTATGGCCCCTGACCACCCTGCTGCATCTCAACTCCACCAGGTGGGCGTCCTGTCCGGCCCATATCGGATAGACCCTGTATGGTCTCCATATCACTTGTGTTGGTGTCAGAGTCCTGAATCTCTTTGAATACCACTCTGTGGATCTCCCTGTATCTCCTAGGGCCATGTCTACCCACCATCGTCGAAATCCATACTCAAGGGCTCCCTCTGCTCCTGGCATCCATGGAAGCCCAGATGGCCTGATCACTGATATATGCTCATATGCCCAACAATGGAGCACAAAACTGACATCTATCCAGTCCGCCTGCTTGTGGTATACATCCACACTCGTAATATATCTGTGCCAGTAATGTGTCAACAAATGCAAACACCTACATGAACTCTAGGATATCACGAGACACAGTCAAGCAGGAGTAGTGGGAACTGTCCACCTCCTAAAATTTGGTAATGCATAGTATGAGATAGCCATCTGGATCGTGGCTATCGCCTACTCCAGGGTCATCCTACCGATCGTGAGGTGTCCTCACAGCCCTAGACACTATCTCTGCATCATCTACCCTATCCCCATATAATCGTACCAGGGCCCTCCTCTACTACTCCCGTGGGGTGATCTCTATCAGGTCCCCTATAATCGGTAACCTAAGGATCCTATAGATGTCCTCATGGGTGATGGTCATCTCACCCGTCTAAAACCAAAATGTGTAGGTCTGGCTATCCCACCGCTGCACCAATGCTCACATGAGCTCCACGTCTCGGGGTACCCACCTATAATAACGGAAACCCCCTAGTCCGGCTAACTCTAGATGGTGCCACTCAACATCTATCACATCTAGCAAGTATAGTCTCCAGTAGCTCGGGAATAGCATCCCGCATGTGTAGGACCTCTCATGCCTGCATTACATCAAACAACGTCATTAGTTTCGATTTTATCAATGTCAACACCATTAAACTTTCATCAAAATCTTTCTCAAAAGCTTCCAAATAACTCATTTTTTCCATCGATGCCAACCCATTTCCATTGGTGCCGACTCATTTCCATCGGCGTTGTTTACTTCTGGTCGACGCCGATTGTCTTACAATCGACACCGATCGCATGCTAATCGGCACCGATTTTTCTAATCCATGCCGACTGGAAGGCAGAGCGCTAAAAAATCCCTCTTTCCTCCTACTACAAAAAACATGAAAAAACACTAAATCTATGAAGCTAAGGAAGGACCACTTACCCCTGGCCATGTCCTCTTCCTCTTCTAACCGCTTCCGGAAGCTTCCATGTTGCTCAAATTTAATTTTTGACTTTTTCTAAATCAATCGTCAGTAATGTAAATGAATCGTTACCGTTCACCTTTTCTATACTTATAGGTTTTGAGCAGTCGACGCCGATTATTTTGGTCGGCGTCAATTTTTATGGTCGACGTCAATTAGGGGTAGTTCGACGTTGATTAGAGCCCATTGGTGCCGATTAGGTATATTTTGATATATTTTTTCATCTCATCCTACCAAGACGTGCTTCATCCTCATCTGTTATCCTGTCTCACACATGTGTCACTCGTCACACATTTTCGCCATCATTGAACCTGTATTTTGGGTCCTCATACCTGGTCACCTTGCATAGCCCCACGTGTGTCTCACTTGTAGCTCAGCTTTGCTTGTTATTCCCTACCGGGGCATCTCATCATTATATCTTTTGCATGTGCCACCCATAGCACACCTGTTCTGCCTAGTCTGGCAGTAGTTCTATTACAAAGTCCACTGTAGTGGCCATATGTCAATTTTGCGGTGGCTCTCCTCTCAAGGTTATCGCTTCATCCTTCTTGTCTAAGCGTTGATGCTTGGCTTGTTTATTTGATCATTGTTATGACCTTATTTTCACCTTTCGGCACATATTTTTGGTGTTATCACCCATTCCAAGTTCTTCCCTATACATGGGTAACTCACGTTTTTGTAACCTAAAGATAGTGGGTCTGTAGGCACTAACGTCATCTCGTTCGAAGGTCGTCTAGTTGTCCCTACCAATGTGTCACTCTTTAGTTGTTGCTATGTTGCAGTCACCTTTAACTCACCAGTCTATAGCCACTTACGTCGTCTCATATGAAGACCGTCTAGTCTACCCTACCAATGTGAGTTCCTTAGGTCACTGCCTTTTTTGTTTTTATGTGCATCATCAATGATCAAATCTACTCCAGACATCATCGTTGGCACATCCACTCTTCTTTTCTTTTTCATCTACCTTTTTCAAACTCGGGATCTCGTTGGCTTTTTTGGGGCCATCCCATCCCTAGGTTGAGGGGGATCACATAGTCTCTATTCTTCCTTTTCTTCCAACTCCTTGTTTTTGTCTCGTAGCATTGCTTATCACAAGATACTCGACAAAAAGGGGCAAATGTAGACACCTAAAATTGGTTACCCAATTTAGTGTCCCCTGGGTTCGTTTATCCTCTCGGGTAACCCAGGGCACCTTTATATCACCACTTCTCCCTTAGGGTATTAATTAAATATTTAATTTAAAGGCCTATCCTAAGTTTGCTCCACCCCATTATATTTCACCCATGGTTAATTAAACATTAACCATGTAATTCTATCTTCTACATTTATTCCACTTCTACTTATTCACCCCATATCACTTCCCAACCTCCCGTGCTATTATTATCCATCTATCCCACCTATTTCTCCTCTCCTGGAACCGTGCAGTGGGATTCTTCCCATATTTGAGTGGGAGGGATACGTTTATTATCCCCACAACTCATTTCTTTGCCTCTTTGGGAAGTTGTTCCCTGATCGGCGCCGACTAATTTTCGGTCGACGCCGATTTTTCGAAACGGCACTGATTTTATCTCGGTCGGCGCCGATTATAAATTTATGACCTGAGATCCTCTCTGGTTAGATTCAAAAGAGTTGGTTGCCTAGAGATTACTTTTTTCTGAGTGATTAAAGAGATTATCAGAGAAAGAGAGTGAGTTTTGTGCAGTTTAATCCCTGAGAGGTGTATTGTTACTCTATCTGCATGTCTACAGCTCTTGCGGGTCTCCACAGCTCCCTTGGTCATCATCAATCATCAATCAAGCATTTTTTAGGTATTCCTCTTTGTTAGTTTCTATAATTTCCTTTCGGTCAACACCGACCCAGTCCGGTCGAATCCAATTAGTCTTCAATCAACGCGGTTTATCCAAGTTGGCACTAATCGGGCCTTTCTTCGGTTTCTGGGTTAGAATCCATCAATTTCTACCTTGGATCCCCTTTTCTGTCTTCAATCTCTACTTTCTGATCAATCTTCAGTAATCTGGTCTTATGTTTAATCCGATTTAGCTTAGCTTGCTTTCTTCTTTTACTCTCGACTTACATGCAATACTTTGTGTGTCTAATCGACGTAATCACCATCGATCGACACCGACCCGAACAATCAACGCCGATCATTGTCTAATCGACGCCGACCCAAACAATCAACGCCGATCATCATTGTCTGATCGACGCCGACCAATCTACAAAAAAGTATAGAATTCAGGTAACCCAAGTTCAGCTTTGTTTTTACGCTTTCTTTCTACTTTGTGGTTTTACATTCTATCTATTGTTTTTAATCAGAAAACCTAAATATTTGCTTACATCTTTTATCATGTATGTCTTTACTCTTGATTGAAAGCGTGAACTGACATCCACCGAGAAAGATTATCGCTTATGGACCCACTTTCGGGTAGTTCACCCATATATCGTCTAACGTCATCTTTTTCTGCCAAGGATTTGTGCATCGCAAGTTTCTT
Source organism: Taxus wallichiana var. yunnanensis (assembly GCA_018340775.1). Classification (NCBI taxonomy): domain Eukaryota; kingdom Viridiplantae; phylum Streptophyta; class Pinopsida; order Cupressales; family Taxaceae; genus Taxus; species Taxus wallichiana. Next base: position 123,741,548 of record CM031244.1, on the reverse strand, counting down.
GGATCTACTTTATGGGATTGTTCGTGTGCCGTCTTGTCTCCATCGACATTCTCTCCATCTATGTCTTCGGATCTTATCCAATCTATCAGGTATCGATTTCATTTGAGTTTTTAGGGTTTTTGTGTTTAGTTTGGTGCATTAACTTGGACAGGTAACAAGCGTGGAAATTCTTGATCTACACAAGGTTTAGCACAACTCATAATAGATGTGGATCAAACAATAGACATAATGCAAGTAGATGAAAGGAATATGCAAAGGGACGAATGGTATAACCACATTATCCATTATCTATTATATAGCATATGCCCACTTGAATTAAAAAGGGAACAAAAGAGAGCATTCAAACTAAAAGCATCCCATTTCATAATTAGAAAAGGAATTTTATAAAAATAATTATGAAGGTATTCACTTAAGGTGTGTCTCCAAAGAAGAAGTTACAGACATTATGTGTAATTTTCATGAGAAGTTGGGAAATGGTCATCCATTAGAAAGAACAAATGCTCAAAAGATTCTGAAGGTTAGTTATTATTCACTAACCATAGTCAAATATGCTCATGCCTATGTAAGAAGTTGTCATCAATGTTAAAAAATGTCCAATACATAAACACATGCAACCTTACCCTTTGTAACCGATGGTTGAGATTAGGCCTTTTGTATAATGGGGCTTGGATTTCATTGGGATCATTAACCCAAACTCATCAGTGGGTCATAAGTTTGTGCTAACCGTCACTAATTATTGCAAAAGGTGGACATAATCATAACTACCAAGAATTACAAGTATAATTGATGTTATGTCAGTTCCTTAAAGAAGTTGTCATTAATGTCAAACTTTCGCCAATAGAGAAACATGTGCAGCCATGCCACTACAACTAGTGATTGATGCTAGGACTTTTGTATAATGGGGCTTGGGATCATCAACCCAAAAACATCAGTGGGCCATAAGTTTTTGCTAACTACCACCAATTATTGCACAAGGTGGATGGAATCCATAGCCACCAATAATTACAATACAATTGATGTTGTCGGTTCCTTGAAGAAAACATTATAACCAAATTTGGCTACCCATTTTCACTCATCTATGACAATGGACCAATCTTTACATCTGCAGAATTCATAGAATGGGCATATGATAATAATATAATCATTAATTTTTCATCAAATTATTATCTTGAAGGCAATGGAGTAACATAATCAACAAACAAGAACCTCATCAATGTTATCAAAAATTAACCAACAAGAAGCCACAGGAATGACATTCTCTATTAAAATATGCTCTATGGGCTAATGAGAACCATATACAAACAAGCTTTTAAGGTTTCCCCTTTCTTATTAGTGTAATTTCAATAACCAATATTCCCAATCACCCTCAAGTTGCCAACATACAAATTTATGCAAGAATATATGGAGGGAGAAGACAAGGTTGAAGCCAAAATCCTAGACATCCTCCAAATGGAAGATGTGAGAGATAAGACATTACAAAACCTCATTAAACACCAATACATTATCAAAATATGGTTTGACAAAAGGGCTAAGATAAAAACATTCATAATATTAGACTTTATATTCTATGGAGTAAAGCCCATGAAAAGAAAGGGCATACATAGAAAGTTCACACTATTATGCATTGGGCCCTACTTAGAAAGCCAAGATATGGGCCAAAATACTTTCATATTAAAGAACCTACAAGGAAAGGAAATTATGCTTCCATTCAATGGATAAGTCCTAAAGAATTAGTTCTCTACAACTTCATCTCAAGTCCCAATGAAATAACAAAAATAGGGGAGTAGATTAGTTTTCTTTCTTGTATTTTCCTATTTTCTTAGATTAGTTTTCTTTCCTGCATTTTCCTATTTTCTTATATTAGTTTTCCTTCTTGCATTTTCCTATTTTCTTATATTAGTTTTCCTTCATACATTTTCATGTTTTCATTAGATTAGTTTTCCTTCCTACATTTTCTCATTTTCTTTGTTTGTTGTCTATTTTGTTGTCTTGTGCTCAACTTGACTTGCATTCAATATCAAGATAGGAACAAATTGTGCAATCGTACTAAAGATAATATTGCTATACTTGGGAATTAAAATAGCGGTAGAGGACATTTGTGGAAGAATATGAAATTAAAACTCAGCATCCTTGAATCAAGCTATCATTAAGAAATAGAATTCCCAAAGTACAAGGTGAATTTTACAGGTATTTCAGTCATTCAAAAAAGATGAGTTGCACTTCAATATATAGCAGAAAAATTGCTCTTCTTAATCATGATGGTTATCAAAGAAGGAGTTACCAAATGAATCTATTTGACAAAATTCTCAAAACCTGCTAACTTGGTTCCTAAACCTCTAAGAAAATTTCAAAATACATTCAAAAGGGTGAAACCAACAAACTCTCTTTAACAAGTAATTATGGTAAACTCCACTAGGGCTATGGATGCTTGATTGGAAGTGGAGCAAGGCCATGAAATGAATCAAAGGTATATCTATGAGGGATATAGATGCATGGCTGGAAGCAGGGCAATGCCTAAACACTCCCCTCCTTGATCTATCCTAAAGTAAATTTAGAAGAAAAATAAACTAGTTTAACAAATTATCAAAGAAGCTTCTTGTCTTGAGATGACATCTTGTGTTGAGTAGAACAAGAAATTAGTGAATTCACAACACACACAGAGAAATTTCCTCTTAATGGTCTAGACTTAGTATTTCCTTGAGAATTTTTAGTCTTTTATTTCAAAATTATGCTTGAATTAGAGATATTTAGTTTTTAATTCACAATATTTCATAAATATTTTCAAAATCTAGAGATCTTGAGTTATAAATACTTGGTAGCATTTTCCCCATTAATTTGCCATTTTTGTTGACAACAAAAAAATCCCAAGCACTCCCCTCCTTGATCCATCCTAAAGTAAATTTAGAAGAGAAAAACAAAATAGGTCAAAAAATTATCAAATAAGCTTCTTGTCTTGAGATGACATCTTGTTTTGAGTAGAACAAGAACTTAGTGAATTCACATCACACACAGAGCTCGTTTCCTCTCAATGGTCTAAACTTAGTATGTCACTAATAATTTTGAGTCTTTTATTTCAAAAGTATGCTTGAATTAGAGATACTTAGTTTTGAATTCATAATCTTCCATAAATGTGTTCAAAATCCAGAGATCTCGAGTTCTAAATACTTGGTAGAATTTTCCCCATTAAGTCATCATTTGTTATTGTGTAACATCCCCGCCTTTAAAAATGATTGCATTTTAAAGTAGGGACCCTCCTTAGCTCAAAACAAGTTGGTAACATTCAAATATCCACTATTGATCAGAGAAAACACTTAGTATAACTCACACACAGAGTATGCGCAAGAGAACAACACAGGAGCAAAGGCACGAAGGTATAGGAAGGTGTTGCACGCGGAGGTGTAGAGTCAGACTTTCGGGACTTAGCTGATTTTGGAGATCAGGGATATTTTTAGAGGTTGGCGTGTGGAGCACACAAAGCGATGCCGAGACTTACACGCCACTCTTCGTAGAGATTTCAAAGAGCATGTCAAATCACTCTTGCATGGGCATAAGATAAGAATAGATCCACCACTATAGTTAACTATCAGCCATCTATAGATAGCATACTTACATGTATGGCTATAATTGTAAAAGGCACATGGCTATTATTAGCATGTGACCTATTTTGGTAGAGTTAAGTGGTGAAGGGCTAGTCCCCCACCCTATATATATGTAATGAATTACTTAGTAAAAAGATAGATAGGGACACATATTGCTTTGAAGGGTTAGAGATACATGAGTGCATGAGACTGGATAATTGTAATAGATCCATGCGCGCATGTCTAGTATTGTATGAAGCTTTTGTACTATTGGTACAATGAATATATGAAGAATATTGGCTGAACAATAGTGTCTGATATGTTTTTCATTGTATACTATTGTTATCATGATGATTTATACTTAAGTGCTTATAGATTTGGTATGGTGTAATGATGTATAGATGGATTAGTTTCTAAATATATGTTTGTTATACTACTTCATCATGCTACCATTCTGCTACTGCAACCCTAAAGAGGGACCTAGTACCTTTGTGTGCTTTGAGTGAGCGCTCAACCTAGGCTGAGTGATGTGCTAGCGCGACTAGGTGTTATCTAAGAATTCTAGGCTACATCATTGGTTTCATTCGTTGGGACCTCTTTTTAGTTGTTTTAGAATGGTTCGCGATGAAGACATACCGGCTAACTTTGGCGAGCGTTGAAGAGTGGATTCATGATCTGGAGGAAGAATACGCACGGAGGTTTGACACTAGATCTGGATTTAGTGCACACACTTGGGTAGAGTAGAATCTATATGACAGTTTGTACGAGAGCTTCTTTGCTATCTTTCCAGTAGAATTATACGAGTGGTTAACTGCATATGCATCTAAGTGGAATTGGAGGTATCGCACACTTGTTTGGACACAGGAGGAATTTCAAACACTATATGATGTTGACCTGATCTGGACTCGCATGGTAGATACCTGGTTTTGCAGTGTTCTAAATAGCTATATTCTAGAGTATTCAATTTCAACTTATTCATGCCCAGAGGTAGCGGAGTTCCAGTTCCTATGGTATCCTAGAGGGACGTATTTGTAAGGTATTCTTTGCGCAATCAAAATACTGATGGTAACGTTGAACTTGGAAGATAAACCCATGGAAAGCTAAAAATCTCCACGCACGGGGTAGGAATAGGATTGGTGAAAGATGGCAGACCTAGTGGCAGCACAACAGAGGGAAGAGAGACAATGGAAGTATGATGAGGCGCGTGAGAGGGAAATATGGAAGAAACAAGAAATTGCAAAACAGATGGTGTTATGGAGAGAGAGGGATCATGAAGGATTTAAGGCTCATGGGGAGGAAGAAGAGCAAGAGCATCAGGAACTCCCCCATCTAGGAAAGCATGACAGAGAACCCTCTTTGGCCTCACATGGAAGCATGCTAGTAGATATGACCTAGGCCGTAGGCGTGCATCTAAGCCAACCTACTGACCTAGCCCTTGCGCTTGGTTTTCCAGTATCTAGTACAATAAGTAAGCAAATTTTTCATTTAGGAAGTGAAAGAGTAGAAATAAGTCAGATAGCAAGTACATCAATGCAACATGACAACTTCGTTATTCTTTGGGGGTACATTTTCAGGCTCATCATCTGCACAGAATATGAGCACCGAGTGTGGGATTCACCTCTGGAACTGGGACTACTTCACAAACTGTAGGGGTCCAATATAGTACCACTGTCGAGGACACAGGGGAGTGCATCCATGGGCCCTATTCCAAATTCTAGAGGAGGATCGGGCAGTATGGGCAGTTCTAGTTCTGGTGGTTTGGGTGGTTTTGGAGGAAGAGGAAACTAAGGAGGTTCTGGGTCAGGTGGTCAAGGCCCGTAACAACCCCAGAACATTTATATGGAGATGTCCCTTCATCTCCCATAGTACATAGGTATTGAGGATGCTTTGCCAAACATGTTCATATGTGTGAAATATTGTGGCACGCGAAAGGTATCACAGATTTTGAGCGCAAGGCAAGTCAATTTGCTACTACATTACGGTGCACGCGCATTTGGTATAGGAAGTTTGATCCCAATCAAACTTGTATTGACTATGCAGCATTGAAAGATGCTTTCTTAAAAGAGTTCCATATCCTAGAGTTTGAGCAGAAGAGTATAAGCGCACTCAAGGATATAAAGCAAGGCACTACTGAAAGTGTACGTGAGTATGATGCCTATTTTAAAACACTTCTATCCAAACTCTCCTATGACATTCATGCAAGTCAACATGCACAATGGTTTTCGGGGATTGATTACCCCATTTCGAAGAGCACTGTCACATAAAACTTATACTGACCCACACAAAGCATTGGAAGTAGCTTTACGCTGAAGTAGTTGGGAGTATTGACACTAGAGTTAGTCCATTCTTGGAGGCTCAGATAATAGCTATGGAAAAATAGTTAGAGAAATTATCGGCAAACTCAGCTCATAAAACACGCTTAGGAATCTGGTGTATAGATTGTGAAGTAGAAGGCCACACCAAGGATAGTTTCCTCGTAGAATTGTACATTCGCTACTGTTAGACTGTGAGATTTTCCATTTGAATCATGATGCTAGTCACTTTGCCGCGCCTACTACAACACATGATCAGGAAGAATGTATCCTTCTTTTGTAAAATTTGTAGGTCTATGACCCATGATACCGAAGATTGTAGACTGATTGGCTAGATCCATGATGCCATTGATATTGGGGTGCGACAAGTGAGTGTGGCTGATAGTTCTAAAGGAAAGAATGAGCATCAGGATAGGGATTATAATCAAATGCACTAAGACAGGAATGACGGAAGGCTCAAGGGGTTTGTGAAATAGGACAAGGATATCGAGGCGGATATAGAGGACATGGCCGAGGTGGAGGAAGGAGTGAATTCCCTCAAGGAATTTGTTATACATGTGGCTCACCTGACCATTATAGGCATGAATGCCCGTAGAATATTTCCTGTTCATTTTGTGGAAAGGGGCATAGTTATGAAGAGTGTCCAAACTTGTATGAGCATCTCAATAAGCAGCACAAGCAAGACAACAAAGGTGCAGGGATGGTTAGAATCTAGTGCGTAGTAGAGAATCAGTGGATGCCCAAGTTAACACCAGAACCTGAGACAGTAACAGTCAAGATAACCACACGAGCTGAGGCGGCACGCGCAAGAGAGGTTTTGCAACAGAAGCCGAAAATCACTAGGGAGGAGGTTTTGCATGCTAGGTATCCAGATCCAGCTCATCAGAAAGAAGTCTATCAGGAAACTATGGAGGTCCTTAGAAGCCTTCAAGGTGAAATATAGGGTTTGAAAGAGCAGTCTCGGAAATTGGAGCATAAGGATACAGAAAAGGCCTCGTCTGATATTGACGACATTAGAGAGGTATGTAGAATGTTGTGCCAGGAGAATATTATTCCTTTATTAGGAAATTGGTTGAAGGGGAATACTCCCCACGAGAACTAAGACTAGAAGACAAATACTTCATGTGAATCTTCCCCGATAGCATTGACTATGACAAGGAGATCACTTTGAATGTTATTTTGGACGGGTGGTTGTTGAGTAATATTTTGATTGACATAGGTGCGGAAGTGAATGTACTTACATTGGATGCATGGGTACAAATGGGGAGACCCCATTGCAGCCATCATCTAATGTATTGTTCATGGAAAACAAAACAAAAGCTACTCCCATAGGAGTTTTGAAGGATGCATCTATCACTATACAAGGGGCCACGTTCACAGGAGACTTCAAAATGCTAGCGCTTGCAAAAGTAGATAGCTTCCCAGCTTTGCTTGGGTACCCTTGGTGTTATGCAAACAATGTTGATTTGAGGTTTAACAAGGGGTATATCAGCTTCAAGAACAAGGAGGAAAGGGTCATAATACCATTGACAGATGGGAAATCCATACCATATGTGGAACCTTTAAGCGAAGAGGACTTGAATAGAATCTATATACGCGCTATTTGGGACCCAGAGGTCAATGAGCCATCTAAGGAAGGAATCCTTCATTGGGAAGATTCTTAGTCAATCAACGATACTACCAGTATTGCTTGTGATAATTGGGCTCATGGCACTTATGAACTGGTGGGGCACGAAGTTAAGCACGCGGTTGCTTGCAAAAAGGGTTTTCGCTCTATCCGGTGTATAGGTCGCTCAGTACCCGCTATACTAGATCCGAAGATTTGGCTGGATTCTTATAGGCCATGGAAGTAAACTGGGCTGACCAGCTTAAAAGATGAGATATGTTGTCATATACTTTGGGCGGGACAACAAGTGCGGCTGTGGGTGGTCCACAGGGATAATCTCTTAGAATGGGGAAAGATTGGGACCGCCTTATCAACTAGGTTTTCAAGAAGTAATGCACCTACAAAAATTTTCCCTTATCATGGTGATCAACCTGCTCAAAGCATCATATCCAACAGTGTGAGAGACTCTGGACAGTAGGACAAGAAGCATTACCACCCTCACTTTGGGTGCATCGGTTTTATTCTACTCTACAAGGTTACGCGCGTGCTTGGTATGTATATGTTGAATTACATCGTGACACTGGCAATTGGAAAAATTTGACTACAGGGATGATCCAAACTTTTGAATTCTTTTCATCTACACCACCAGTGAACAAAGCTTTAAGCTTTATCAAGCACTTAACCATGGGAGACAAGTGGGAAAGTGGAAGAACTTATTCAGGAATTATTTGGTGAGACAGAGACAGGGGTACATTTTGAGGATGAAGAAGATGATATCATACTACTTGAGCGTGCTTCTTTGGAAAAAGACAAGGGGAAGTTGGTTTACATAATTGATGATGAGGAAGTTGAGCACTTGGAAGTGGATCATTCACATGGAGCACGTGAAGTGTTAGCCAGTGCGGATGTAGATGCGCACACATATCATGAACCTATGAAGACAAAAAAGGTAAATATAGGCACAGAAGTTGAACCTAAGGAGGTGATAATTGGGGATTACTGGTCAGAATCAAAAGTAGCAAAGATCATAGAGTTACTTAGAGACTATGAGGACTTATTCCCAAGAGGATACCATGAACTTAAAGGCATGCATAAATCACTTGGAGAAATGAAGATAAAGCTCAAGGAAGGTGCGCACCTGTTAGGAAGCGACCTTATCGAATGAATCCCAATTTGTGTGAGAAAGTAAAGGAGGAGATTGACAAGATGTTGAAATCTAGGATCATTTGACCATTGGATGAATCATAATGGGTCAGCCCTATCGGTGATAAGCATAAAAAAGGATGGTAGGATTTGAATTTGTGTTGATTATAGAGATTTGAATGTAGCATGTGTTACAGATCCCTTTCCTACGCCATTCATAGAGGAAATATTAGGAGTGGTTGGGCACGAGATATATTCATTTATAGATGGGTTCTTAGGGTATCATCAGGTTAGGATTGCCCCAGAAGATCAAGAGAAGACCACCTTCACTACTGAATGGGGAAGCTTTTCCTATATTGTGATGCCCTTTGGATTAAAGAATGCACCTATTGTATTTTCAAGGATAGTGGTACAAGCATTCAAGGATTTTATTCACAACTTCTTACAGGTCTATCTTGATGATTGGACCGTTTATGGGCTAATTAAGGATCATTGTGACAATTTGCGCTTAATGTTTGAAAGATGTAGACAGTTGAGTATCTCATTGAACATCAAGAAGTGCATCTTTGCTACTCCCTTTGGCATACTTTTAGGACACATTATCTACAAGGAAGGGTTGCTGGTCGATCCAGCTAAAGTTGTGGTCATTTTAGGCTTGAAAGCACCCTCCAGTCAGAGAGAGGTGCACGGATTTTTGGGTCATACAGGGTATTACAGGAAGTTTATAAAAGGGTATGCAAAAGTTTCCGCACCCTTGGAAGACTTACTCAAGGGAAAAGGTACATTCTATTGGAGGGAAGCACAGCAGTGCGCATTCGAGATACTGAAGGAGAGGCTTACTACCACACCTATCTTATGCTTTCCTTCATGGGATAAACCTTTTCATGTTCATGTGGATGCCTCTGGCACGGCCATTGGTGTTGTTTTAGCTCAACCTGGCGAAGGTATAGTAGATCATCCCATTTGTTTTGCTAGTAGGAAGTTGACCCCTGCAGAATAGAATTATACCACTACAGAGCGCGAAGCTTTGTCCATGATCTATGCCTTACACAAATTTTGTCAGTATTTGTTGGCCACACCATTTGTGTTTTATACAGATCACATGACATTGAAGTATTTGGTGAACAAGCCCATTTTACAAGGGCGCATATGCTGATGGATACTCTTATTTCAAGAGTTTGACTTTGATTGTGGTAAAACCATGAAAAAGTAATTCTGGACTGGATCACTTGTCTAGAATTCAATCAAGAGAAGAGGCACAAACAATAGAAGAGACCATGCCTAATTCATAGCTGTATAGGTTATAATGCACGCCATCAGAATTAGAGGACATTGTTGTCTTTCTAAGGACTGGCATGGCACCAGAAGGCATGAAAGATTTAGAGAAGAAGCAACTTGCTATACACGCGGCACCATTCATGTTAATCAGTGGTGATTTGTACAAATTAGGCAGAGATGAGGTGTTATGTCATTGTGTATTGGACCATGAACGAAAGAATATAATAGAAGAAACACATGGTGGTATTGCAGGTGGCCACTATGCAGGTGATACCACAAAGTGCACAAGATCCTACTTCTTTGGTTTGTGGTGGGAAATATTGTACAAGGATTTTAAAGATTATTGTAAGGCATGTGACCATTGTCAATGTCAGGTCGACAGACAAAGGGATGAGATGTCGTTACGATAAATTACAAGTGCATAACCATTTGAGAAATGGGTGATTGACTTTGTCAGGCCTATTTCACTAGCCGCTTGCGCAGAGACTCGGATCGCGTTATATCATCACTTGTATAGATTATCTTACGGATGGGGTAAATAACACCTACAAAGGATCGATATAGTAGCTACAAAGCAAAAAAGGTTCTTATGGGAGAATGTTCTTACAAGGTATGGCTGTCCTTTAAGTTTAACAAGTGATAGGGGCACACATTTTTTGAATGAGACAATAAGAATTATGTTAGATGAGTTTATGGTTGCCCACCATAAGACTACACCCTATCACCCTTAGGCAAATGGAACTGCTGAGGCTTTTAACAAGATTTTGAGCCACACATTGACCAAGATTTGTGATGTTGGAAGGAAAGATTGGGATGATAAAGTATTTGTTGTTCTTTGGGCTTATAGAACAACATACAAGAGATTGAACAAAGCCACACCTTTTCAATTGGTGTTTGGCGCGGAAGTTGTTCTTCCTATAGAATTTATGTTACCTTCTTTGTGCATTGTGTGTGTTGGAGGTCTAGCTGATGAGCAAGCCTTGGAAGAATGGATTGAGAAGATGGTTCAACTAGATGAGCGCCGAGCCATAGCACACTAGAGTTAGAAACAGGAGAAAGCGTGCCAAAAGGCATGGCATGATAGACATATCAGGGATAAGAAACTTGCGGTTGGACAAATGGTACTTTTGTATGACTCCAAGTTTTGTACCATCCAGGGAAGCTCAAGGTGCATTGGTTGGGGCTGTATATTATAACTCATATACTTGAGTCAGGTGCTTTCCAGTTAGAAGCAATTGATGGCACGAGGCTGCCGGTTATTTTAATGGGAGTAGGTTGAAGCCCTACTATAAATAAGTCTTCTTGGTGTTTGTAATAAGGTAGTATTGCCAGATAGATTAGGTTTCCCTTTTTGCATTCCCTTAATGTGTTTCTTTCATTGTCACTATGCTTTGTCAATTTAGTTCTTGTTTGTGTGTAATAAGCGCGCTTGCGTGCATGAAGCTAACTACAATATGAAGCATGTTGATGCGTAGAGGACTACACATACTTTTAGTGTGGGGTGGATTGTTGGTGACTCTCAAGTATATGTTGCGGGTGTTGAGAAAGAAGGTTGTTAAGGGTGATTAACAAAAATTGCTTCTCAAAGACAACCAAGGATGGAGATGAATGAGGGAAAGTATAACGCGAGGTAAGCGGCGGCCATGGTAACTATCAAGAGATGGTGCAGTGATGAGGTACTCAGTGCACTAGAGTGCGCGCTGAAGAGAATTCTATGATAAAGGGTAAAAAGGCACGCTAGAAGGTTATAACTTTTGGTGTGAAGATGTACCACACAGAAATGACAAAAATAGGTAATAAATGAGGAGAATTTGGTAGGTGGAGGAGTAATTAATGCAGTGAAAAGTAGAAATCTATATAAGGATGGGATGCGATTTCATTTTTACCCTTGCAACTATGAGAATTTGACAAAGAGCTACATGTGAAGAGCCAAGTAAAGCAATTCAAGGTGCGACGCAAGTGAACCAAGCGTGAAAGATAGATCTCTGTATTGGAAAGGCTTGTATCCTCGTAAGAGAAGGGTTCGAAGCAAGCGAGTGACAAAAAGAGCTATGGCGTGTGATTTCATGATTACAAATTAGGGCATGGTTGAATCGAGTTAGGGTTTGAAGGAAACTAATAAAAACTTGCAGCAGAAGGTCTAGAAAACAAAACCCAAAGAGAAGAATGGCTCCAAAGAAGAAAGCAACACCAATAAAGGAAAAGAAGAAGGTGGTAGTAGAAGAAGAGGAAGAGATGGCCCCAGAAAGCAATTTTTCAGAGATGCAGTACCCTGAGGACGTAATTATGGGCCAGGAATGGGATACCCACATACAACAGAGCAAGATAAGTGAGTATAACCACCGGACCAAGGATAACCAGAAGAAATTAGATGACTTGCTCACCTCCCGAACGAACAGATGAACTGAGGATGGCATGCCAGTATATGATGATGTCGGGAAAGGCTACTGAAGAGGATTGGTGTCTACCAGTTGTATGAGCTCCCATACTTTGGGAAATATGCACCATTGTATAGATGGCTAATGAGCCGAGTCCATGAGGAATTTTTCTATTTTGCAGGACGGAGGGTAAGATTGACACCCATTCTTATTGCCACAATAATAACTGGATTAAAGGCAACAGAAAAGGATATTAAGATTGACCTAGCTGACAAGAGCGCCATTTTGGAGACACACAAAGTGTTGGGCTACCAGAAAGGACCATGCAGAATGGACATTGATAAACTGCAAAATTATCCAGTAGTACAGTGCAGCAACGCACTGATTACAAAGTTGAATGACCAAGATCGTTGGTCACAAGTTAACTCTATGTGGCTGCATGTGGCAAAGCACATGTTAGAAGGAGTCACTTACAACATTTCCAACTTCATTACAGAGAAAATAGTAGAGGAAGCGCACGCAGGAAACAAGATAAGTTTTGGTTGTGTTTTGCTAAGTTTGGTATTCATGGAGATTGGGGTACCAGATGGCCCAAAAGAGAATATATGGGAATACCCCATGAATCACAAGTCTCCAGCTGAACGATTCAACAAGTATCTATGCAAGGGGTCTATGACGGACGAGGTAAAGGAGCAAGCGGAGATGTGGTATGATAGGCTCTACGTGGCATTTGAAGAGGAATGGCGTATACCCAAGGAGTTGCCTTCGGTTCTAGGGAAGCAGGCACAATTTGCAGTCTACCAACACTTTTGTATTATGTGCTTTCAATGGTAGATGGGTCATGGAGCCCCTGGTGCAAACTACCTTACGCATTTTCTCGCACGATATTTCCAAGCTTCAGTTCATCGGTTCACCGACACACGAAGGTTAGTATTTAATGCAGACAAGGTGGACTGTGAATACCACACCTTGCGGAAAACATATGGATATCCAAGGAAGAATGCATACAACGAGAGTATTATCTTGGAGATTTTGAGCATTAAACTAGAGACACTTGCCATTGCGGATATCGGGGCCACGCTGATATACCTTCAACTTAAGCTGAAAATGGAAAATAACAAGTATGTGGAAAACAAGTTTGCGCTTCCAGGGCCACCAAAGGGGAAGCATACCATGGAGAATGTCCTGGCACCTAGGCCCTCTGAACCCAAGCAAGATGATGAGGAAGAGGATGAAGAGCAGGAGGATAGCGATGGCTTGGTGCAGAGGAGGAAGTAGCCATCTGACCAAAAGGAGAAGGAGCGCATGACAACTTCACAAGGAGAAGGAGTTACTGGGGAAGAGCAGGGTGACCAAATATTTAAGAAGGTATTCAAGCACATAAGGGCACAAGGAGAAACCTAGCAAGTAAAGGAGCTAGAGGAGAAGAAAAGAAGAAAACTTAGGCTAGGCGAGGAAGCAGAAGAATCTGAGGAGAAGGTGCCCTCATCTCTAGTAGAAGAGGAGCCTCAACACGAGGAGGAGGAGAAAATGGAAGGAGGAGAAGGGGAACAGTCAGAGGCCACACAGGACAAGGGTGAGGATACATCTAGTATTCCTAACCTTGATGCAGCCATTCCAAAAGGGCCAAGGTCCCATCGGACAAGCGAGGACGTAAGGGTGCAAACTATGGGTTATGTAGAGGACTAGGAGAAGATTTTTCACGCTCGGTTCTAGAGCACCGTCGCATAAAAAGATTTATTCGGATGGGCACTTATGGATGAGAACAAGGTGACGTTGCAAACACGAAAACAACTTTCATGGTCGATGCATACACATATGGATGAACCGGATTTTGATGTCTGTGAAGAATCATGTGCGTCTAGGTGATTGAAAAAGACACCAGAAGCCCAACACATGACAATTAAACCAACTATTATGACGGATGAGTAGGTAAGCAATGCATTGGTAAAAGTATCTACTGAGGTAGCTAGAAGGAACATTGACAAATCTGCTACAATTAAAGCGCTTACAGAGGAGCTGAAGGTGAAGAATGTGGAAATAGCGCATTTAGTACAGGAGAGGGATCTAAGAAAAAGGAAATATGACACTTTTGTTAGTATGGCGGAGGAAATTGGAGATGATGTCCTAAAGGTATGCCCGCATTTAGAATCCCAAGTACCAAAAGAATTTCCTTCTGCGATGCACTACGTAAAGACAATGATAAAATTAGTATTGGAGGATGAAAAGGTGTGTATACCAAAACAGCCCAAGGACCCAGAAGAGGCAGAGAAAGTGTAGGCTGCAGTAGCAAGGAAGATTGCTACTTATGAAGGCCTACTACAAGCCATCCGCGATGAGCTAAAGAAATCCGATCATGCACTAATGATATGCACAGCTCCAGATGCGCTGATTGTGGTAAAAACATTGGAGGAAGATAATGAAGTGCAAAAGGCTATGAAGGATGCAACCCTAGGCCGCATTGAATGATTAATCTTGGTGAAGCAGAAGTGTGAGACACTAGCTGCGGCATAGGCACCACATAAGGAAAGGTTAGATGAGCTTGGAAAGCTCATTGCTCAAAAGATGGATATATTGGAAGGGGTGTAAACCTCTATGTCAAGCGTAATGCTTGTGATACAAAATGAGCAGGGAAAGCTAACTATGGATGAGCTAGATTCTATCATTGTAGACGTGCTAGAGAAGGTAGGAATGGCGTTGACAGAGTGGGAGAACTTGGAAGCAGATATAAAAGAGGAATATCCAGAGTTACTGCTTCAGAATGAAACGAAGGAGCCCGAGGCACAAGCAGTTTTGTTGTGTATACCTTATTCAACCATTCTTTATTTATCCATTCTTTGTGTAAGTTTTGGACATCACCATTGTCAGGGCGACAATGAGATTAGTGTGGGGTAATGTTGATCGAGAAAAAACTTAGTAGAACTCACACATAGAGTCTGCGCAGGAGAACAGACAGAGAAAAGGCACAAAGGTATAGGAAGGCATCGCGCACGGAGGTGTAGAGTAAGACTTTTGGGACTTAGCCGATTTTGGAGATCAAGGCTATTTTTAGAGGTTGGTGTGCGGAGCACACAAAGCGATGCTAAGACTTACGCGCCACTCTTTGTGGAGATTTCAAAGAGCATGTCAAATCACTCTTGCATGGGCATAAGCTAAGAATAGATCCACCACTATAGTTAACTATCAACGATCTATAGATAGCATACTTGCATGTATGGCTATAGTTGTAAAAGGTGTGTGGCTATTATTAGCATGTGACCTATTTTGGTAGAGTTAAGTGGTGAAGGGCTAGTCCCCCACCCTATATATATGTAATGAATTACTTAGTAAAAGATAGATAGGGACACATACTGCTTTGAAGGGTTAGAGATACATGAGTGCATGAGACTGGATAATTGTAACAGATCCATGCACGCATGTCTGGTATTGTATGAAGCTTTTGTATTGTTGGTACGATGAATATATGAAGAATATTGGCGAACAACAATAGTGTTTGATATGTTTGTCATTGTATACTATTGTTATCATGATGATTTATACTTAAGTGCTTATAGATCTAGTACGGTGTAATGATGTATAGATGGATTAGTTTCTAAATATATGTTTGTTATACTACTTCATCATGCTACCATTCTGCTATAAGTAACCCTAAAGAGGGACCTGGTACCTTTGCGCGCTTTGGGTGAGTGCTCAGCCTAGGCTGAGTGATGTGCCAGCGCGACTAGGTGTTATCTGAGAATTCTAGGCTACATCATCCACCTTTTGTTTTAAAATTAATCCTTGTTTTGCCTAATTTTTGTTTAATAATCTTACTTTATAATTGTTAGTGTTTGCATTAAATTGGATCAAGTCTTTACTTAGTCAAAATCTAAACATCCACACTTCAAGTTTGGTACTTGCACTTCTATGTGCGAGGAATCGCACTTGGCTTTTCTTATTCCTCGCACTCACACTTTAAAATTTCCTTACACCCACACTTTGAAATTCTCTCGCATTTTAAAAATTTTAGATTTTATTAATTTGAGGTTTGAATTTTTCTTGCAGTTCAAAGAGTGAGAGATCGCACTTCCCAAGTGTGAAAATTTCAAAAATATATCTCACAGATGTGAATATATAAAACTCACATTTCCCAAGTGTGATTATTTAAATGGATCACTCGCCAAGAAATGGGTACTTAAAACCTTCAAACTCATACCTCAAACTTCATGCTAGCATCAACCCACACTTTTAAGAGTGAGAAAATCCCAAATTCAAAGAAAGTCAAAAGACATGTTGACAAATAAGAAGGGTAAGCCAATCTCAGTGTTACAATTGTTATATCGCATGTCATACACGTGGCTTCTTAGCTCAAAAAAGGGAAAGATAGTTACAATTGACGATTATGATTTAGCTTACCATGTACAAGTGTAAGGCCCATATTCAAAAGGCTAGTTAATTCAAAAAGTAACATTTCCTTAGGTGAATAAACATCAAGTCACATATTATGTGCCATTAATACAGTGCCTGCCAATTTAGATGAACCCAATTTACGAGGATATTGCACTAATTGATACAATTCATTTGAAATTCTAAGTTACAGAGACATCTATATAAATCTTTATCTCTCTAAATCATTATCAACCGAATTTATTCAAATTTTCTACAATAACTTAAAGCAAGCTAATTTTCCTCAACAATGGCGGGAGAACTAGGGCCTTCGAATATAGATGCATTCTTTTACTCTTACTCGAGACACGAGGATGTTGAGGGATATCGTGTTCAACTCTACAACACTTGATCATGAGTTTCAAGACTATTCATTCACTTTTCAACCATTCGAGAGGGAAAAACTTGATGTGGATTCCATAGACAAAGTAAAAATGTTAATAGATCAAACACAAAGAGAAATGGACCTTAGGACATTAAAAAGAGCGAGAATCCATCAAATTGCAACCAAACCTAAGGTATTCCCATGCCCAAAACTACTCTCTTTCCTTCTCATTATGCTAAGGCCAAAAATGGACATTGTATTCCTAAATCGAGGAGAATAGGATAGCCTTCTTTGTCGGATACCCTTTCAAGGCTTATTACAAATTTCCCAAGTCAAATATTTTCTACAACTCAATAACCATTGAAACGTGAATGAATACATGTCAAATAAGAACCATTCTACATAATTGGGCTAAGGACCTAATCTATAATATGGATGATGCAAGTTTAAATGACATACTAATTCATAGATTTAGATTGGGAGTGCGGCTTGGTATGGAATTGATGAACAAACTATATGGAAACCCTTCCATCACAAAGTTGAATCTATCATGGACCCCCTGTTTGCCATGATATTAGATGGGAACAAAATCCCCTCATTGGGAAAAGTAATTACATCCAATTTGGTATCCGAAATGGCCTCTTTTATTGACCATAAGAAACCATTTTTATGGCCTCTTACATGTTGGATGCAATTTTTGATGTCCTAAACTACCCCTGAATTTTTGTACCTTTAGCTCCCCTCATGCCCTATGGAGGTAAATGAAGTATATTCAAATATGTATGCCCATAGATTCAAGGCTCATATTGAGGACATGTGTACTTCCTTCTACCCTTCACTATATAAAGAAATGTATGAAGCACCAATGCCTCGGAGTTTATGCGAGACATGCTTAAATCTATCAAACAAATGGGAGTTGTTTTCTTTTATCTTGGATACATTGTGATAATGATTGAAGTATTACTCACACCACCATTGCATTTCCCTTACTATGTGCCTAATAAATTGGTTGAGCAAGAGGTTGTCTATCAAATCTGTAATGACATTGTTTGAAAGTGTAGGAAAATAAACTCATATCTCACTCTCCTTTGTCAATAATAATGGGATGTAGGGAATTTAAAAGATGGCCAAACCTTAGAGATGCAATTGCTCACCGTAATTCTTTTAAATTACTTCAACATCCCCTAAGGAAATATAATTCAAGGAGAGTTGCAAAACATTTAGAATCACTCAAGGGTAGATTAATTTTGCATATGCCCATGAGGTTGATGTCAATGAATGGGTATGGATTACTCAAACAGATGACAACCTCATCCAAGAAAACATAAAGACCACAAGGGCGGTTCCTCCACCTAGAGGAACAATTAGAAGGGAATTCACAAAAAGAGGGGCACCGCTTATATGGAACCACCACATCAACTTCAAGATCCTAGCACTCCCACCCCTTCTCAAAGACTAATAGAAACAAAAAATATACCAGAGGTCCAAGAGATTTTCCTAAAGCCAATTGAAGGACCTTCCTTGGTGGCATATGAATTATCTTCTTCAGATGACGAAGACATCTTGGAAGCTATCATCTAGAGTGTGGCATCTTAGACTATAAAAAGGTTGAAGAAATCGGAAACCACTACAAATATTCCTACACCAAATCCTAAACATGATTGGGTCGAACAAGCCATGATTACTCCTAGGAATAACCAGATTAGGTGGCCCAAGAGGAGCCCCTAATAATATAGAGTTCAACCCAAGGACTATAACCTTAGGGAGGGTAATAAGGAAGATAATGTCCACCTAACTAGCCATTATATAACATGAAACATCGAGGATCTCTTCTTCCTCACCAAGAAAATAAAAACTAGGGGATCTCGGGTGGCACATTATTAAGAAGACCCAAATTCCTTCATCAAGGCCTCAACAAAAGTGGCAAAGTGGAAATAGTGAAGGGAATGCAAGCAAGAAATAAAGATCTCGAGACACAAGACATAGCCACGAGTCCCAAAAACATTACCTTTGATGTGGAGGAAGCCTTGTTGAGTCCGGATGATGTAATCAAGGAAAGCATTAGCACCAAGAAGAAAGGACATGCCTTCTCTAGAAAAACAAATGTAATTATTGACAGGATGAACGTTATGTAAAGTATGTTGAAAATCATGGCACAAGACACGAGAGGAAGGAATGCAAGAACCCTACTATAGGCACCATTGAGGACATTGGCATATGTTGGCCTATGCCAAACATATGCCAATTATATCAAAAGATCCTTGTGAGAATGGGAAGAACAAATAAATAGACTTTCCCCATAACTCGATGATGTTATCACAAGGGGAAGATAAATATTTTCGAAGCCACTATCATAGGGATCTTGAGGAAGATCGAGAGTTGATAGCCATGGAAGATTTTATTGAATTAATCAACCAATTCATGAATGTCTTTCACAAAAACATTACAAAGTCTAATGAAACAAAAGTGGCTAAATTCATTGAAATTCTTTCCTAAAGAATGGAGAAGATTCAAAAGATTGAAACCTTAAAGGAAATTACAAGAAAAATCGTGGCTTCTTAGAAGAATCTTCCAAACAAGGTCCTTAAGCTCTTTAGGAAGCCTATAATTGACCTCACAAAGCTCAATCAGGACTACAAAATTTGTAGAGATGATTTGATAACAATAGGAAAGAGACCCACACTAGGTGATCCGGCTCAAGAAGGACCCACAAAGCTGATCCAGTTAAAAGGGACCCGGTTAAACAAGAACATATTTAATTCTTAGGAATATTTTGTGCTCTTAGTGGCATCTAGCCTTACTCTTGATGTAATCATCCTAACAAGAATCAATTAGGATATTTTGTATGAGGCCAATTGTATTTATCATATTCCTTTGATTCTATGCAATCGCTACTTGGATAGGGCGGTGGAATGAGTCCCTAAATTGTATAAATATGTATGCTCTGTTTAAAAGAGGGGAGGTGAAATTTTGATAAATGAATGCAAGATGGTTCTAAAATTAACTCATGCAAGTTGAAGTTGTCTTTTGCTCATCTCCATTTTACTATGAATTTTTGCCTATAAAAGTTATTGATATCGAATTATGTCTGTGTTGTCCTTGTGACCTTTAAATTGTGTCATTTCTATTTTAAATGAGGTCACCATGGTAAATTGTATATTGGATTGATCAAATAGATGTGCATTATAGAAATTTAAATGATATATTCAAATTATAATTTTCTTGTTTAAAATTCCTTGTAATCACTACATCAGTAATATTCAAATTTGAGTATGACTAAATTTGACATTCCTAGTAAATAAAATAAAAACATGTAATTTCTTATTGATTAGATATCGTTTCTTAAAACCCAAATTTGAGTAGTTTCTTTTCTCTCTACGTTATCTTTATTTTCATTTTCTTTGAGCAACACCCTTTTGGATAGATTAAATTTAAGATTCCTTGAAAGACAAATTTGGTGAAGAAGGTGTAGGAGTGCCTCTAGAAGAATTAAAAATCCAACAAACACTCTCCATTGATATTACATATTAATTCCCTGGAGCTTGTGCACCGAGTCATTCATTTGACTCTAAAACAAAGAAGACATAAGATCTTGGCATTTTCCTTCTTTGGTGTGTAGTCTACATGCATTAACACTATGTTAAGCACCTAGTCATTTTTTATTAGGTAAATATATTGGTTTTGAGGGGACCCAAAAACCCATAGTACATATCAGAACCCAAGAAGCAAGGTAAGTAAACGAGCCCACCAATGAACCGGGGCCATAATAGGACAAAAAAGCTTAGCCAAAGCCATAACCCGAGAGAGAGACAAGGCACAAATTTCCTACATTACACACACACACACACATATATAACAAAACATAAAAAAAAAACTAGCAAGGACATGGGAAAAAACTAGAGTGCAATCAACCCAAAGTTAGCTAATATTTCATCTTCTTCCTACTTTTGGTCCTGGAACTAGGCCCCGGATTCGGTAAATCCATAGTATGAGTAGGCACTTGGTAATCATCCTCCTTAAAACCCATAACTTCCTCCTCCTCATCTAAGTTGTTGAGGATCGTGTACATTCTTTTCTTAGGGGAGTCAAGTTTGGAAATCTGATCTTGGATGATAGACACCCGTTGTTCTTACATGATAAGCTTTGCCTTTAAACCATTTATCCTCTTGTCCTGGATAACCACTTTCCTCTGACATTCTTGCATTTCTTGTACCAAGTCTTTGGTGACTTTAAGAAAGGTGTCGATGGAGACCTCCATGTTGGCAGAATGAGATTCCCTATTAATATCACTAAATTTATCTTCATTAACACTCTTTCCCTTGAAAGATTAACCAATTTTCAGGTTGGAAAAAACCTCCACTACCACACCTTCTATATTACCCTCGATTGCTTCCTTCTTCTTCAATTTTTTCATTCTGGTAGCTAGGGTTTTGTCATTAGAGTTAATAAATTTGGGTTGGGGGTATGGTAGGGTTGTCGTTCTAGTAAAGAAGTAGACTAAGTCCATTATGTAACAGGGAGTCAATTTTGTCATCTTTAAAATCCATCACAAACATGGTTAGGGATCTCATAAGAAAGAAAGGCAAGCTCATTGCCTAGTTCATGTGGAAGTAATTGAGGATGGACAGGTGGTGGGTAAAAATTTTCCTAAATTTACCCTCTAAAGTGATATATTTCATCACTACTTTGCAAACATCTTCCCATCTCTCGGGCAGGGAAGTTTCTAGCTATGTCATCTGCGAACAGGTGAACTCTTTCATTGGGGCCAAAGAAGGTGGCTATTTCATGGTTCCTACGGATTTTGTCTTTAAAAAGCTTGAGCACATCCATGGGCATGCCAGTGGCCTCAACAATGGTTTTTCAGTCACACTAATTTCCATTCCCCTAATAAAAACTCTACCATTATCCCAAGCTTGTCCAAATTCAAGAGCAAGAGAAGGGTCGTTACCTTTCAGTCTTTTGATATGTTCGGAGAAACCACCTCCTCTCGAGTAGTCGCCATACGTCACATCTTGTTTGATAGCTGGAAAGATGTGAGTTCAGTTCTCTAACAGTCTCCCCTATGGTTTTGTAGTGATTCACAATAGTTCTATAAAGGCACCTCTTATGGTTCACTTTCCCACAAATTTTAAGGGAAAGCTATCCCTCCGCTGTTAATAGTGTTCCATCATATATCCTTCCCCTGTCACGGGAATTATGACCCAGATCTCTAGTGATTATAAAATACTAACTTATATCATCTTTTCATTATTAATGAGGTTAGATACATGGCTCTACGGCACATGAGATCCTTCGTATTCCATTCATTCCTCCATATCATCACCCTGGTTAGCGGATTATCGGCACATGTGTTACCCTCCCTGAAGACATGGCAGATAACCACCTCCTCGAATAAATCAATAAAATTTATAGCCTCTGTAATGATATTTTTAATGTCCCATCCCACTCTCATTTTCCCATCCAATGCTTTGATAATCATTAGAGAATCACCTTCGATGATCAATTTCTTGATCTGTGAAGTCCTTGCAATTTTTATACCCCATAATGCGGTCATGGCCTCCATGTAGTTATTTGATTGATTCCCAAGAGGTCAAGCATAATCATTGATGTAATATCCTTTTTGGTCTCTTATCAAACCTCCACCACCCACTTTTCCCTCTCTCAATTTTGACGACCCATCAAAATTTAACTTTATCTAGTCTTCTGATGGTGGTTTCCATTTAGTGCTTCTTCTACTCTCCTTCATTTTAGAATTGGTTCCTTCTTTGGTAGGGATGATCTTTAAAGCCTTTAGGATGGATTGTTCCTCCTTTGAGTATGATTCCATCCATTTATGCTTGAGAATCATGATATTTTCCTTTAATCTTTGGCTAATTTTCTTCATGACCTTGATGGAGCTAGAAGATTTATTATTAAATATTCTATTGTTCCTCTCTTTCCAAATTCCCCACTAGAATATGGGGCAAGGCACATTTCCAAGCCATTTTGATCATAAAGGATCTAAAGGGGGAAGACCATTGATCCAAAAGGCTATCAAGATCATTTGAAATATGGAATTGGAGGTTGAATACTTCCATGATAGCAGCAAAAATCTGGAAAGATAATTTGCATTCCATAAAGAGATGTTAAATTGTTTCTTCTTCTTCCTTACACAAAGTGCATCTTTTGATCACAATCATACCTCTCCTTTTGAGGTTGTCAATGGTAAGAATTTTATTCTGAATGGATTCCCAAAAGAAGAAATTTATCTTGGGAATTAAATGTTTGTTCTAGACTTTAGCCCAATCCTGTGCACCTCATTATCTTCAAATGATAAGGCATAACCATATTTAACTTCATAGTCTCCTGAAATGGTTTTTCTCTAGATCAACTCATCATTGTTGAGTTTGTTAGGAATGTGGAGGTTTCTTAGTTTATTATTTATATCGACAAAGGTTATTTCTGATCCATTATAACTAAAAGGTGGGATAATGTTTGTCCATTTTGGATCTTGATGGCTAAAAACCTAATAGTCTCTGACGAGCACACCTTTTTCACTATTATAGTAATGTTTTAGGTGGACCCAAGGTTCAAATTTACCCAGAGGATCCTTTTCTAACCAAGGATCATCCCAAAATTTAATGTTGTTTCCATCCCCAAGATTCCAAAGCAGACCCTTAAGTAGGAGATTCCTGGCTTGGGAAAGATTTTTCCATAAGATGGATCCTTTAGGGAGGTCCTCATTGGAAAAAAAGACACTCATTCCACCAACAATCTGCATGTATTTCACTTGTAGAATATCTACCCAAATTCCTTGTTCCTTGTACATTCTCCATCCTATCTTGGCTATCAAAGATTCATTCATGATTTGGATATTCTTGAGACCTAAGCCACCATACTTCTTGGGTTTAGTTTCTCGAAGCAATAATGGGATTCTATTTTTTTCCTCGGTACTCAAACCATAAGAATATTTTTTGTATTCTTTCAATAGCCAGTCTAACTTTGATAGGGATTTTGAAGATAGACATTATATAAATTGTTACTCCTTGCAATGAGCTCTGTAACAATTGGGCTTTGCCTTTCCTGAGTTAGAAGTTATCCCTTCCACAAGGCTAGTTTCTTTTGAAACCTTTCAATCAGTAGGTTTGAGGTATCATATGCCAATTTGCTTCCACACATAGGCATCCCTAAATAATTGTCATGCAGTATTTTAATTTTGCAACCCATAATTTCCATGAATCTTCTTTGTTGTTGAATTACATTTATGAAGAAGCAAGATCTTTTGTGGAAGTTTATGAGTTTTCTAGAGACATCCTCATAGTATTTAATAATTTATTTGAAAACTCTTGCCTCATTCACATCATCTTGTCCTAGAAGAAAGGTGTCATCAATAAATTTTTGCAGGTGGAGATTGTTAATCCCATTAAGCACTTTAATACCCATCAATCTTCTACTCCTTTTAGCTTTTTAACACAGACAACTAAGGGCTTTAGCAAAAATGATGTAGAGAAATGGAGAAAGTGGGTCCCCCTAACGCAACCCTCTTTCATTCTTGAAGAATCCTTGAGGCTTACCATTAATGAGCACCAAAAACATGGGGTAGATATGCATTCCTGAATAATTTGAATGACCTTAGGATTAAATCCCAACTTATCCAATATGAGACCTAAGAATTTCCATGAAATTTTGTCATAAGCCTTGTGCATATCTAGTTTAACCATCATAGCTTCGTGGTTTGATTTTTTCACTTTGAATGAACTGTTTCATAAATGGTAATAATATTGTCTAAGATCTGTCTTCCAAGGAAAAAGGCTCCTTGATTGGGGGATATGAATTTATGAAAAACCTATTTTAATATAAAAGCCAATATTTTAGAACTGATCTTATATAGAGTGTTACACAAGCTAATAGGACTTGAGGTCTTTGGCCCCAAAGACTTTAGGAATAAGAGTTATAAAGGTGTGATTAACCTATTTGAGAAGCAGCGATTTTGAAGAAGTATTTAGTAGCTTACACCACCTCTTTTTGTTAATTTACCAATATAATTGGAAGAAAAAGGCTAAAAATCCATCAGGCCCTAGGGATTTATCTCATTCTGCAAGGAAGACAATGACTCTAATTTCCTCTTCACTAGGACTCACCAAAAGATCCCTATTATCCTCATCACTTAACACATTGTCAAAAAGGTTTAATGTGTTGCCCAAAATTCACTTATTAGCTAGTGGTTCTTTGGCAAACAACCTCTGGAAGAAACTAATAATGGTTTCTAAAATCTCCTTCTCCTCAATAGCCAATGTGCCATCAGGTTTGATGATTTCTTGGATTCTAGATTTATTAGCTCTGATGGTAGCAGAGACATGGAAGAATTTAGTATTCCTATCTCCATCCTTGAGCCAATTTATTCTAGATTTTTGTTTCAGTAGATTTCTTCCTTAGTAAGAAGATTATGAAATTCGGAGAGAAAAATTTTCTCTTGTTCTTTGTCCTATAAACTCCACTCCCCTTCCTCCATGAGTTCTTCAAGATGTCTCAAGTCTTCAGACACTTTACTTTTTTGCAAGAAGATATCCCCAAAGACTTCTTTATTCCATCTTTTGATATTCACTTTGACATTCTTTAGTTTGGCAGTAACTTGATACATATTATTTCCTCTAGTTAGAATATTCCACCATTCCTCAATTTTGCTACTTAAATCATGGTGGGTATTCCACATCTTCTCAAATCTAAAGGGCCTTCCTTTGATTTTTTGAGCATCATCAAATTTAAGAAGAATTACAACTGGGTTTGGACCCATTGAAAATTGACAAGAAATCTGTCTAATTTAATTTGGATTAAGTCTTTACAGTTCTTCTATTTGACCAAGTAAACTTTGGTCCTCTAAGCTCCAAATCAAAAAGATCGTTACAATGGATAAAATTGGTGGACCATCCATGCTTTCAGATAAATTGGTAATACCACCCTTTTTTTCAGAGGGTAGAAGAGGGGTATTCAAGTCCCCTTCTATCAACCAATCTAAATCCCTGAAGCAATTTTCTAAAAGTTGGCATTTCCTTCCGAGTTATTTCCTACCATTCCCGTAATTGGGAGCATAAGGATTTGACATTATCCATTTTCTTTTGGTGATAAAATTAGAGAAGAAGATGGTCATACAATGTTGATTGTCCAAAATAACCTCTCCTTCTCTTTCACCGAATAATTGTGTGATAAAACAGATAAGGTAACGGTCAAGGAGGAATACTTGTGATATGTAGGTCAAGACCGAATGCCGCAAGTTCGACTTTATCCAAGTTGATCATAGAGAAATCCTTTTTGTTTAGGAATGATTACCTATAGATACAAGACCACCAAATGATATTAAATAGCAAATGACAGTGGACTACCTAGCGATTGCTAGTTTCGGGAAGTGTGATACTTCCTAGATGGCTATCAATCCACTATTTTTTATCAAATCAATGAAAGTAAATATGAGAAATAAAGGTCCTATTGCTAACACTTTGATTTAGGTATCTCAAAATGTTATCAAAAAACTAGATTAAGCAAAGTATTAAAATCTAAACTAATCTAACATCAGGCAAGGTATGTTTCTGGTTGGGACAGGTCACAGGGGTGTTAGGTAAGGTCACAGAGGTATCTGGTAAGGTCTAGGTGGAGTTTAGGTGATGTTAGAGGTAATTTGGTGAAGGTTAATAGAAAAAATAGTGACCGATATCGGTCTGGTGACCGATGCCAGTAGAGAGGGGAGATCGACGATGATTAAGGTGATCAAAGCATCGGTAGGGGCAATTTGATAGTAAATTATTAAACATAGGTTTTAGGCTCTTTGTGATTGCACAAAGAGAAAGGGTAGTATGGTTTGGGTCGTAATATGGCTAAGAAGAGTAAGGGATACTAGAGAGGAGGTTTAGAATGGTCAAAATTCTTGGGTTGGTTGAATAGTGGGTTGGTGGGAGGAAGGTGATGTACAAGTAACAGAGGAAATCAACTACTGAAAGAAGCAAGAGATCTACAAAAGGAATAAACAAAATGATTAGAACCACAATACTTACTTGATGTCTTGCATCTATTGGGAGTTGGGATGGTTGATGGTTGATCAAAAAGAAGTGCTTGAGTCCAGTCTCGTGACAATACGGCCTTTGTGCTTTCGTGAGTTTTCCAATGCTCTGGAAAGATGAACCAAATGCTTGTCTTGCACTATGGTTGTGTGTGTTCATCATCTAGATGCAGGAGAGCTTGCAGATTCATACTTGAATGTAATAAGGCTCTAATAACTATATGACCAACCCATGTAAAGAGTTGTGAAAGTGTATATAAGGTAACCGATGGCGGTTAGGTGACCAAGAGATCGGTTAAGGCGAGAAAGTCTAGGTTTACCAAAAATAGGCAGATCTTTACTATTTTTGGCATGATTTTGATTGAGTCCGCTTAGGGAAGTGGATTTCACGTGAGAGAAGGCATGAAGGTCATAGAAGAAGTCTAATTAGGTTTAGGTAGAAGTCTCGATTACTTAGGTCAGTGGTGACTTAGCACTAAGAGTGATGACTCGTCTTTGAGAGTGATGACATGGTCTTTGTGAGTTAAATGCCCTGGAATGGGTCCAAGGTGAGGTGTAATGATGAGGTGGAGGTGTGAGGATGAAATTAACTTAATTATGATAATTAAATTAATTAATAATGTGAGGATGAATATTAATATGGGATGAAGGGGTCATGATGTGTTTAAATATATTACGTTAATTGATTGAAGGGGACAAGGGGAGTGTGACCCAAATTTGGTGTCTACATTTTCCCTTTTTGTCACGTAGCTTGTATTGGTAAGCAATGCTAACAAAAACAAGGATTCGATGTCCCAGGTATAAGTGGAGGTTAGGTTGCCCCAAGTAGGGCTGAAGGTGATCCCCCTCAAACTATGAACCAATGAGGTTGGAAAAGTAGTCGGGGAGTGGTTTGATAAATAGGTGATTGATGAAAGTGAGGGTCAGTAGGTAAGGGTATGGTCATTATGGGTAATGGGTAATTGGTAATGGTCATATTGGGTAATGGGTAATGGCAATTGAATGCACACACATGTATAGATTGTGATACGGTACTAGGCGGAAGAGCTTGCAAACTCTACGTTGTCAAAAGGGCGATAGGTTTATCCAAATGAGGTTGAAGTGATTCAGGTATCCAAGGTATAGGATATGGTCATGAAGCACAATGAGGTCCAGTGTAGGAATAAGTAATAGGTTTTATTCCATGGCACCAAAGGTATGGTCGAGATAAACATCACGTCATTAGGCAAGGTAAGGTCATTAGGCTAAACAACATGGGTAATAGCATCACAAGGTATAAGCAAGTACACAAATTCAAATGTCATAAAAGGTGATTCAGTCAAGGTATGTAGGGCAGGGCATAGGTAATACCGAGGTATAGGTAAATAACATGTCCCTAAACGTAGTTAAGGAAATGTACAGGTAATGTAGGCTTGCGGGTAAGGTGTAATAGGTGTTGGTAAGGTCAAAAGTTGTTGGAGCAACATTGTTTGTAGGCCAAAATGGGCATAGGGTAGGTCAAATGGTTATGTCGGGTGATCGATGTCGGTTATAGTGTAATTGACGTCGGTTGGCTAGGGTCGACACAAATTCAAATGTCATAAAACGTGATTCAGTCGGGTATATAGGGTAGGGCATAGGTAATACCAAGGTATAGGTAAATAACATGTCCCTAAATGTAGTTAAGGAAATGTACAGGTAATGTACGCTTGCGGGTAAGGTGTAATAAGTGTTGGTAAGGTCAAAATTGTTGGAGCAACATTGTTTGTAGGCCAAAATGGGCATAGGGTAGGTCAACGGTTATGTCAAGTGACCGATGTCGGTTATAGTGTAATTGATGTCGGTTGGCTAGGGCTCGACATGACCGACGTCGGTCATGTCGATTTGAGGTTAAAAAGGAAAATTTCACTTATTATGGATTCATTTGGACATTGCCACTTTTAGATAATGACAAAGGAGAATTTGAGGAGTGGAAAATATGAGGTGTTGAGTTGATTTGGAGAGCCATGTAGCAGGTGATTGGCATTTGATTGGCGGGTCCATGAGTTCGAGTTGATTGATTTGATAGGTTATGAGGTGGGGAGTTGATTTTGGCATGGCGAAGGCAAAAGAGGGATTGGGTGGACCACTGGTGTAGCATCCAAACATGCCACTATGGAGACAATGCGAGTAGAGGTAAGAGACAATCTGAATCCTTCATTTGGTTGAAAATAGTTTGTAGAAATCGGTTTTGTTTAAAATTTGGGTGTAATTTTAATTTGTGAAATTTTGGGTAAAAAAATGAAGGAAATGAGGGGTTGGAAGGTCAAACATAGGTAAAAATAGTGTTGGGAATGAAGCTAAGAGAGGTTTGGGTGGGTTAGAGTAGGTTTTTAGGTTAGTTTTTTTAATGTTGGTGATAATGGGGATGGGGGTTTTGGTTTTTGGTGAAATAGAGATCAACGAAGGTCAAAGGTTGGCTGATGTCGGTCGACTTTGGCCGTTTTTGGTCAAGGTTTTGGTGGTCGATACCTATCAAGAGGACTAATGACGGTTAAGGTGAGTGATGTCGGTCATGATTTAGAGTAAATAGGTGAAAGAAGGGCTAGGTAGGAAAGTAAAATAGGTGAGGAAGGGGTAGGTGAAGATTTATGTAGAGGGAAGAGGGTAAAATGTTATTTTGGTGATGTGGGATAGGTAAGTAGGTGAAATGAACTAAGATAGTGGGTAATGATGATAAGGGACAGTAGGTTTATAGGTGAATTAGGTAAAGGGGGTAGGCATGATTGATGTGGTTAGGTATTGTGTGGTGGGTTTTGGTGATTTGAGTTGGTCAAGTCTTGACAAGGTCATGTTAGATGATGCAGGTGAGAGATCAGCTGAGGATGAGGGACAGAGTACCACCCCTACTAGTACAAATGTGGCCTAGCGTGACCATGGAGGAGTGGGAGCACATGACCAATGTTGGACTTAGTGTAATCCGACGTTATAGGCGTATAGCCTAGGATCATAGCTTGATGGTTGCTCTCATCGATAGATGGGACTCTATGACCAATACCTTTCACTTACCGATAGGCAAGATGACCTGTCACCTTGGAGGATGTTTATAGGATCTTGTAGCTTCCTATTGTTGAGGAGCCAAGTGTATTCCATTTCATCTAAGGCATCGATGGAGAAGATAGTGGCAGTATTTGGTGAGGCGATGGGTGAGCTGAGGTATCACAATGTGAGTCTCACTTATGGAGATATGTATGCAACCTATCCACAGGAGACTAGGCTATTGGTGTTGATGATGGTGGCGGTGGGATGTTTTGTATTGCAGATTCGAGGGTGGGAGATTTCCACTAGCATTGATGGGTGTGCTATAGGACATGATCGAGGAGTTGATACGTTTCACTTGGGCACCGACTTTCCTAGTTTAGCTGTATAGGGAGCTATGGGCCTATGGGAGATTGAGGAGATTTGGTATGTGTTATACCTATTTATTACACTATTGGGCATAGGAGCACATCATGTGTGTATGCCCAATTGGTTTACCATGATAGGATTGGTTCATGGGTGGCTCGTTCAGAGTTGGTTTGGACGATGGGTATCAATCGGTGGACGGCCAAGGGTGGCATGGGCCACATATGATGTGTCACACTACAAGCAGATATTGGAGGGCCTTTCGACAATTGATATCATATGGAGGCCATATGTTAACTATCCATCATACAGAGGCATGACTGAGGAGTTAGATGAGCTTTAGATATTGAGATGGATCTTGGGTGGTGTGTCAAGGACAATGAGATGATACCCATGGATGGGGTGGTCAAAGTGATTTGGACTATGGCAGGATGTGCCCCCACCATTCCCACAGTACCGTAGAGATGACTGGAGAGACCCATGTCTCCACCACGTCCGAGTGTTCCTACAAGGTAGGAGGAGTAGGTACGAGATAAACATATTGACGACGTGGGAGTCACTGATGGATACAGGAAGAGGTGGGTGGCACAGCCTACGGGTGGCATTGTCGAGGCAAGGCAAGGGTAGCTTGATTTAAGCATCTTTGTCATAGTGCGAGAGGATACATTACAGGTTAGGTGGCCACCCTACGAGCACATGATTATGTGGTTGCAAGGACAATCGACAGTGGTCAGAGGCACAAGTAGCCACTTTGCGAGCTCGGGTTGCGGCCCTACAGCCCAGTAAAGACAGGGTAGGCAGCACCCACACAGGGTGGAGATGGGGATGAAGGACAAGTGTTTTCCTTACAGGGGTGGTGGTTGGTTTATAAGGTCGATTGGCCATGACACAAGCACAGGTGGTGGCAAGATTATAGGCCCAGATTGCAGCACAGATAAAGTACCCCCACAAGCCCAAGGACAAGGTCCCATATTACAGTGCACCTTCACCAGGATAGAGTCCCATGGCATAGGTAGGAGGGCAGCTATCAGGATAAGGGTTGAGGCCATTATTAGCATGGAAGAGTTCACAAGTTACAGTGAGACCCATGACACCACCCTATATTGTGTCGATGGTGAGGTTTAGGGATGTCCTGAACGATGCTCGTTGCTATCGGGATCATTTGATGATTGTCGGTATTGATGTCCCCTCATATGTCGAGTATAGATCCTAGTAGGTAGTTAATGAGCGAACGAGATCTAGGACTCATAGTTCTAGTAGCACATGGGGTCATCGACACCGAGACGAGGACATGGTGAGGTTATGAGCACTTAGAGACCAGGCCCGAAAAAGGGCCAAGAGGAGGAGACAGGTGAGACTGGACAGGAGGGCATCAGGTGGGGGTGAGTGGTCACTGTATGGATAGTGTACCATTATTTTGATTTTTGATATATATGTTGGCTGCGTGCCGAAAACATGAGATTGTACATGATAGTTTTGAGATACTGATATTTATTGTATATATGTGTATATATGTATTGATACACAAACTCTCCCATTTATATAGTTGATGATGTTGACTAGATGGATGATGTACTCATTTTTAATTTCCATTGTTATTGTGTATTATGGAAACTAGTTGAATTAGGCATGATTGAGTCAAGGTCATGTAGGCATGATTGAGTTTTAGGTCATTTAGGCATGGTTGAGTTAGGTATAGGCATGGTGGAGTTTAGGTGAGTTAGGCAATGAGGTCATGTAAGTATGATGAAGTCGGTATAGGAAATTAAGGTCAAGTTTATTATGTTTGATTTAATTTCCAAGTTATTGGTAGTATGGAAAATAAATGATGATGTATATGTATGTTGGGGTTTGAATTTCCAAATATTTTATATCATGGAAATGTGAAATGATTGATGTATGATATGGCGATGTTATAAAATGGTAAATATGTATTTTTTATGATTGTTTAATTTCCAAGTTTTGTGTAAAATGGAAACTAACTAGGGTAAAATGTAAATATAAAAGGGGGAAATTGGTTAGGGGAAAGAGTGGTCAAGCTAACCTCTAAGGGCCTCATGCCCTGGAGTCGCCTACATAGCTCAAAGAAAAGGGGCCTTAGGCCGATGTAGTTCTCCCATAAGCTAGGGAAAAATATGATGAGGATAGATGAATGGGTCGATAGGTTGTAGGCATGATTGAGTCTAGGTCATTTAGGCATGGTTGAGTCTAAGTCATTTCAGGCATGGTTGAGTTTAGGTCATTTAGGCATGGTTGAGTTTTAGGTGATTTAGGAATTCCTAAAATGTAGGTGTCGAAGGTCTGGTCCTGTATAAGAGAATCAAATAAATAAGAAAAAAGGTGAATGGTAAGAGGAGACAAAAGAGCCACCTAATTGATAAGAACCATTACGAGTCTATCATACCAAAGATGGTGTATGAACAGAAAACCTTAAAGGCATTGCATGATTGATTGTTCTAAGGGTGAAGAGGGTCACATGATCATGAAATGTTGCATTTACGGCATGTCCTTTGAGTAGGCATAAAATTAGAAAGGAAAGGCGGTGAGGTGAAAGAATTTGGTTTAGTGTAACCTGGTGTGAGACAATATTCCTCTTTGGCAAGAGACCTTAGATCAAAATAGGCAAGTCCATGATGAAAAAGTCATCTTTTCCCTTTTGTTTTTGTTTTTATAGATTGATCGATGCGGGAAGTCTATATGGGATGAATATAATATCTCCTTAAGGTCTTCGTGAAGTTGATCGATGTGGGAAGCTTTTAAAATATTTTTATTTTATTTTTGCAGGAATAGTCATCTTTTTGTGATAGACTATGTATAGTATGGCTAGCTTTGTATAGTTGTCCTTTGAGGGAGTAGTCTATTTATAGCAGCAAGATATAAAGATTAGATGTCCTTTTGAGGGAGTCATCTTTTTGCTAGAAGTTTGACTCAAGGATTTTGAGATTGAAAATCTCGTATATTACTTTTGAATTGTTTTTGGAATTTTAGGTCATGGAAAAGACTATAGAGAAGTATAGGCTTCTTTTATGAAGACAAAACCATAACACATGGGGTTAGCTATGAAAGAAAGGTTTTAAGTGATGAACGACCATGGGATTCCATCTGAAAAGGACAAAAATTATCCATGAAAATCATGCCATGAGTAGAGTCATGGTGCTCATATTTAAGATAAGGCTAAAATGTGACGGGTAATCACATGATTCTTGTTTAGTCATTGATCCTTAAAATAGGTAAGTGGAAGGTGAATGGTGCTCAAGGGACAAACATTTAATAGACATAAGATGATCTAGGACTTGATTCAACAATATAATGGTCGAAGATGCAAGGCATTGAGGGGCTCAGGTTTGGGTTTACCTTCGAGTGAAGACAAACGATAAGCACCTGATCCATAGGTATGAGTAACAATATAGGGTCCAAGCCAATTAGGAGAAAATTTTCCCCGTTTACTTTTCTCTACTTTTGTTACATGTTGATTTTCCTTCAGGATGAGGTCACCGACCTGGAAGGTTTGTTCTTGGACACATTTATCATAGGCACGTTTGATACATTTTGGTAGATTTGGAGGTGATTGAGATCATTTAGATGATGTTCATCTAATAACTCGAGTTGTGTCAAACAGTCCTAGCGAAAATCATCATCATTGAGCATATCTTTGAGTGAGATATGAAGAGATGGAATTTGGACTTCAAGAGCCAGGACAACCTCTATACCATAGAATAAAGAGAAAGGTGTGGTAGTATTTAAGGTACGAATACTAGTGCGATAAGCCCATAAGGCAAAAGGAATGTGCGTGTGCCAATCCTTACTCAGTATCATCAACCACTTTCATAAGAATTTTTTTAATGTTTTATTGGTTGATTTAGCTTGACCATTTGTTTGAGGATAATAAGGTGAAGAAAAGCTGAGTTGAATGCCGAAGGCATCATAAATTTTCCGTAGGGTTTTATTTTTGAATTATTTTTCATTATCAGTGATGAGGCGGTGAGGACACCAAAGTGACAAATGATGTGATGGTTGATGAATTCACATATTTTCTTAGATTTTGTAGAAATGAGAGGTATGGCTTCCACCCATTTAGTGTAATATTCGGTAGTGGTAATAATCCATTGATGACGTTGGGAAGAATGAGGATTGATCTCTCCAACAAGATCCAAACCCCATTAAGAGAAAGGCTAAAGGTCTCATGCGACCTGTAAGGTATGACTAGGGGTGTGATGAAGATTAGCATGTTGTTGAAACTTCACACAACGCTTGACATAGTCACAAAAATCACGGTTTAGGGTTGTCCAGTAATAGCCTAGGTGAAGAATGCATTTAGCGATAACTAAACCACTGAAGTGACCCCCACAAATTTCATCGTGAACTTCCTTGATGGTGTAGGGAATTTTAGAACTCGTAAGACATCGTAAGAGGATAGCATCAAAACAACATTTATAAAGAAGACCATCCATGATGACATAGTGAGAGACACTTTTGAGAAAGGCTCGTTGTCCATTGCAAGTAAGATCTGGAGGTAGGATGGAAAGGGAAAGGTAGTCAACAAACTGCTTATACCAAAGGTCGTGTGGGTCAGTTTCAATGTTTTCTACAAGGTTGACGTCTCAAATCATATAAGAGGGTGATTGTAACCTTTGTACAGTGACAAAAATTTTTGATTTGGAGGGCGAAGCAGGGATTTGAGAAGCTAGAAGGGTCATGGTATCTGTAAATTTAATAGTGGAACGCGAGGTGGTATGAAGTTCATAATAGTCAAAAGTAGTCAAAAGTATGTCAACATGATGTTTATACTTTTGAAGTATCTCGTTATGAAACTAGTATATACCATTAACTTGGTTCACAACTAGTTGAGAGTCACCAAATATATTAATTGATTTAATGTCCAAGGCTATAGTGGCTTGAAGACCTAACATGAGTGCTTCATATTCGCGATATTGTTAGTACAATAAAAATCTAGTTTGAAAGATAATGGCATAGGCTCACCGTCAAGAGGAATGAGGATAACTCCGGCACCACCCCCACGCTGACATTTGGAACCATCGAATAATAAGGTCATCGGTAAACAATATCGTCCAAAGAGAGGGTAGCGATGGATTCATGAGGGAAATTGAAGTTAGAGGATTGATTTCCAGAGAGGTGTGTCTACGAGTTGGTCTGTAATTATTTGTCCTTTGACAAATTTTTAATGGGTGAATTCAAGATCTAAGTCTACAAAAAGTGTTGGGCCCCTGAAATATTGACTAAGTATGAAGGCATGTGGGCACGTGGGACCCTAGTTACAGGATGGCGCGCAAGGAAAAAGTGCACAAGAGAAAAGGCTCAACGAAGCATATAGCACGCAGCATGTGAAAGGAGGTTCAGACTTAGCCGATTCAAGCAACAAAGGCAGAACACATGAAAAGCATGATCGGTTGCACGTGGATAACATGCCACCGGCAACAGGTGGCCCAGGAAAGAGCATGCCAGCAAAGGATTCTTCTAGAAGACCATCATGAGATGGAGTGGAGAGCTTAGGCTTGAGGAAACATGCTCACTGAAGGACCACATTCGACACTTGGCAATGGATTTGAGGGCACGGCAAGGTGAGTTGGCAACGCGGGAAGGTGATAAATACAAGTGCCTACGGACCAAGAAAAATATAGACATAAGAGGAGAAGATAGGAGAGATACACACAGAGAGAGATAACATGGGTAAAGCTCTGCAGGATTACTACGAGTGGGGCTCTGATGTACTGAGCTCAACATTGTAATTTCTTTTCTGTTTTTGTGTAGTTATACAAGCCTAGTGATGTGCATGACTGCAGTCTGCCCTCTATGGCTCTTTGTAATGAAACGATGAATACAATGAGGTTACCTATTGCAATTAGATATGAATATCAGTGGGTTTCATGTATATTTTGTTCATATAGTACTACCTTTCCTTTTCATGTTATGAATGAATGGTTGTAGCTTTTTTTATTATATTATGTGTTATGAGTCTTTTAAAAACACATCAAGAGGAAGAAACTATAAGGATTTGGAGGCCTTCCTGAGCCCCGTAATCCTTGTATATCTAAACTTCTTTCCGAATACTCCTATAGTAATCATTAATGAATGCTTCCCACAAAAAACTCACATAAAAAGAGACTCGGCACCCGCTCATGCCTCGGGTGAGCTCTCGCCTCTGTTGGGTGACAGTCAAGCGCGCATGGGATTCCCTCCTCTTATAGTGGGAGTAAAATTGACTACAAGAAGCATGAGACAATGTAAAGCACGTTGATGTTGGTAGGGCTTAGCATATATGTAATGTAAGGGGTCAATATTGGTGACAACAAAGGTTTTGTGGTTAAGTAGGTAATGACGAAGTTTAGTGGTGACAAAAACTAAGGCTAAATAGATTTTTTCGGCATGAGTATATCTAGTTTTATAGTCTAAAAGCATACAACTTATATAATAAACCACTTGTTCCTATGTTGCTCATCACGATGAGTGAGCATGACACCCAGGAATGATCAGTAGCATAAATGTAATGGTAAAATGGTTGGTCATCCTTAGGGGAATGAGCACAGTGATTAGAGGAGGTATTATTTTAAGGCGTCAAAGGCTTTGTGGCATTTATCATCCCATTTGAAGGAGAAATTCTTTTTGAGGAGATGATGAAATGGATGGCAGTGATCAGAAAGCTAAGAAATAAAGCGACGAATAGATTACAACTTGCCTTGCAAACTATGAAGTTGATGAAGGTTAATAGGTGGAGGCATTTCGAGAATAGCCTTGATTTTAGCTATATCAACTTATATGCCATGTAAAGAAAGAATAAAACCAAGGAGTTTTCGAGAGAAAAACAATGAAGACTCGCTTCTTAGGTTGAAGGTGAACACAAGATTTAATCGAGACGGTCAAAGAAGACCTTAAAGACTGTAAGGTGTTTAACCTAATGTTTGGATTTGGCAAGAAGATAATCAATGTAATATTCTAATATGCGATGCATAATGTCATGAAAGATATAAGTCATAGCCCGCTGATATGTAGCACCGGTGTTTTTAAGGCCAAAGGGCATGACACGATAGCAAAAGGTCCCCAAGGAGTGATGAAGGAAATTTTGTGTTGATCTTCCAGGGCAAGTAATATTTGGTTATAACTTGAGAAACCATCCATGAGTGATAGCATCTCATGGCGACGGTGAGATCAACTAGTTGGTCAATACTAGGTAAAGGAAAGTCATCTTTGAGGAAAGCTAAGTTAAGGTTGCGGAGATCCATGAAAATGCGGAGTCCCCTGTTTCCTTTCTAACAGAATGATGTTAGAGATCCATTAGGGATAATCAATGGGTAGGATGAAGGAAATTGAAAGGAGGCACTAGAGTTCTTCTTTGACAAGAAGGGCAATGCGAGGATGCATTTTCCATGCCTTCCACTTTACGGGTTTGGCCTTGGGAATAACTATGATATTGACCACAATGTTTAGGTCAATATCAGGAATATCAATGTAGGACCAAGAAAAATTGTTTTGTGATCCCGAGAGAAAAGAAGTAAAAGCTTCATGTTCAACAACATCTAAAGATTGGCCTATTTTTAGGATGTGCAAACCCTCCTAAGTGTGAATATTGATTTCAATGGTTGATTCATTCAACGTGGTTTATATCTCGAGAAGGTAACAACCTGGTGAATATAAGAATCTTCTCGCACCATGGTAGGTGAGAATAGACTAGTCATCCTAACATTGAATGACGTTAATAGAAGGTGTATCGTCATCGATCATGTCAGGATACAGGAAGCAAAGAGAAGAGGGAGCCTTGCCATCTCATTGATAAGTTAAGAGGTCCCAAGGAAATGGTGTTCACGAAATGTTTTTTTGGAGGAATGTATTTTGGATCCATAGAATTAGTAGGTGAAGGTGGTGATGTTGGTGAATGGGGTGGAGAATGTTTATCATCCTCATTGAGTTTGACTCGGGCCTTCTTGGGAGATGATTTGGAAAATCCAACACAACCGCGGTCTTTATGCTTACGAGTGGTGCATGGGATGACAGTATGGCGGCCTTGTTCATAAAAACCAAAGCCAAATCCCTTCCAAGAACAACAATGGAGAAAGGTGTGGGCGAAGCAACAGTTGGTGAGAGATTGAAGATCAGATGAAAATGGTCGAGTTTGAAAAGGTGGCTCAGAAAAGTAGGTAGAAGCATCAAGTCCCCCATATGTTAAGTTTGTGCGAAGGTGGGGAGGACCGTAAGGGAAAACCTCACCTATGTGGCGATCATATTGGGGATGTTGGTGAAGTTTACCATACTCTTGAGGAGTAAGAAATGTGTCAATATTATAAAGGTAGTACTCCCCTAAAGTGGGGCATTGAAAAATACCCTCTAAAGGATCGTAGTTGATATGCGGGTAGCAGGAATGGACAAAGTACTTAACGGTTGGGAAGAAGAAGCATTGGTTGGTTGAGAAGTAGATGGGTTGGCTGATGAGTCAACTATAGAAGTTATGGCAACAGTGGGAATAGAGGAGTTAGGTGTGGAAGAGGTAGCAACAACATTGGTGGATGGGGACATGGGTGAAGGGGAAGTGGTAGTGGTGGTAGATTCCTTAACTCATATAAGGACATTATTGGGTCGATATAACATGTTACAGGTCTTGAATGGTGAAGGGTCAGATGGAATGGTATAGTTATGTCCTTCATGTTCAAATTTTAAACAACGGTGTAAGGTTGAAGGAACACAACCCATGACATAGATCCAAGGTCGGCCAAGCAAAGCATGTTGTACTAGAATTCCCCTCTAAGACATAAAATAATTCAGGAATGGTATGGGGGCCACACAAATGTGGAGAATGATGGTGCCAAGGGTGAAATTCATAGCATCATTAAATAAATGTAACATAATTGGGTTATTAAGCATGCAATGGCAGGGATGCACATTTGGTTATACACATGGGAAGAAATGTTGTTGATACTTGCACCATCATCAATCATAACGCATATATTATTAATGTAGATGAAATGAATAGGGTGGGATCAGGATCATCTGATTGGAGAGGTACAATCTCGTCATCGAAAGCGAGAATTGACTACTTGATGAGTGGTAGTGGGTACAGAGGAAGGGGATGAAGTGGTGAGAGAGGCCACATGGTGAGGAGTGATAATGGATGCCACAGAGTAGGGTCATTAGGTAAAACCTCAATAGATTACAAAACCTCAATGAGGGCCTATCGATGAGACTCAGAGGTTTGGACAAGGTCGTATAAAGACATTTTGAGAGGATATTGGTGCAATTATTTAATCATTGTATGATGGACAATTCCATCAAAAATAGGGTATGTGGGTCCATAGATGGTGATTTTTGGTGCAGGTGTAGATGGGATATTGGGTAAAAGAGTGGTGGATGGGTTGGTTATTTTCTCCTTTCCTTTTTCCTTCTAGGATCGAGTGGTAATGTTAACCATATTAATATGTGGTAAAGGAGCAAGTGAGTCATGATAGGTGTAGCAACATGATGGGAAAAAATATGGTGAGGGCATATACTAGTTTTGTGAAAAAATGTTAGCGCATTGGCATTTTGGTGGAGGTTTGGCTAGCTCTCTTATGCGGACCATATTGATCTCAAATGTTGGAGGAGGATAAAAGGGTTGTGGAGGGGGAGATGAAGGTCATTGAATAGGTAAGGGATGAGGAGGTGTGGTGATAGGTGGAGGTGAAATAGGGTCCTCATCTAAAAGATCATCATCGTCAAAATTTTCTTCAGGAGGACATAGTTGGAGAAGAACAGTCTTAAGAGCCTTACAGTTTTTAACATCATGCCCTGACACACGATGGTAAGCATAAATTTTTGTATCGTCAAACCCCTCTAGTTTAGGTTTGAGTGGGTTGTAAGGTCTAAGTGATGCCAATGTGATGACAAAGGTTTCTAAAAGGTTAGATAAGATGTTGGCATAAGACCCTACCAATGGATCACAATGTGAAGTAAGTGTGGGTCTAGATGGAAGTGTGGGTAATTTTGGTGGGAGAGGTGCCACGGGAGGTGGAATCGGAGGTTGAGTCAATTTGACCACCTATTTGGTAGGTAGTATGATTTTAGGTTTGGATTGTACCTTCTTAGGTAAAGATGTAGCAGATGAGCTAATGGTTGAAGGTGGTGTAGGTTTAACTACCTCTTTAGAGGGTAGTGGGTTTTGGACTTTGGTTGCACCTTCTTGGGTAAAGGTGAAGGAGTGCATGATGTAGAAGGGAAGGAAGATGGTGGAAGGGGATGGGTTAGCCAAGGTGATAATGGTGGTGTGGTGAAGGCTGTGGGAAGAGGCAAGGTGGAAGGTATTGGTTGAAGAGAAGGAAATATCATAGGTAATGATGAGGATATTGGAAGTGATGTACGTATAGGTGGTAGAAAGGATGTAGGTGATGGTGAAGGCATAAGTTGTGTAGGTAATTTTAGTGTAATTAACGATCATGACGAGGAGGTGGGTTGTTGTGCTTTTGGTTTACCTTGGGTAGGAGGTTGTTTGGCAAATGTTGATGGGTGGGGTCCTAGGATAGATGGAAAGGGCGAAGGTGACAGAGGGGTAGTGAGTGAAATCGGTGTATGCGGCCTAAGAGGTTAGGTCTTCCTCTTAGGTGGGGGAATAGTCTTTACATTGGCTTATGAGGATGTGGCTAAATCCAGTTTGACAGGAGGATGGACTAGGCTTGATTTCAACATGACTCCCAATGTGGCAATGGGTTTGGATGCAGAGGAAGATATAGATGTAGGTAAGGCTTTAGGCATTGGCAAAAGTTCATTCGATGGTAAAGGTTTAGGTGTGGGCAAGGGTGATGAAGAGGAGGTTGCTACAACTGGCATAGGCATGGTTGGTTTGGTTGTCTGAAACACCTTTGGATAAATTATGGAAGTATCAATAGACAACATTTGCATCTTAGTTGAGAAAGGTAGCCGAAGGCATCCTCAAACCATGCAATTATTGACATAATCCAAGTAGTCAACCAAACGTAAAAATGACACTATTGGAGGGGGGATGATGTTGATTTGGTAGAAATCCCTATAAAGAATGTTTGCGAGACAGGGAAATGGTTGGCTTTGACTTTGTGGGTAAAACAGCCAAGAGAAAATCAACATGAAGGGGCGTTGCTAATGGATCCCCTATAGGTAGGGGAGATGATAAGTAGGATGAGGTAGGTTCATCTTTTGGCGAAGAGGAAGGTAAGCATGACTCTTCCGTGGGTAGGAGAGTAAATACTACAGGTTATTTGTCAGGTTGAGAGGTGAGTGGGGAAACTACATTGGCGAGATATGTCTGTGTTCTCTCGTGGGTGAAGGGGAGATAAGGGAGACTCTCTGTAGGTAAAGTAGCAGATGAAGCAAGTCCCTTAGTGGATGAAGGAGCTCGTGCAAGAATCTCCTTGATAGATGGAGTAGGAGGAAATTGAGGAAGAGGCTGGTATGATGTCAAAAACAACATGAACCTCACGAATGTTACTATCATTGGTCGAAGGTTCTTGGTTTGGATAGATGACAAGATATGATTTGGGAATGAATTCTTGAAGATGTGAAGGTTTTGATTAGCTGATGCGTTAGGGTTATCCAAGACGATATCTCCACTATCTAACATTTCTTGGATGATATTTTTAAAAGTTATATAATTATTGTCATTATGACCTTTAACGCGATGATAGTTGTAGTAATCATTTTCTTTGTACCATGTAAGCATATGACGAGAGGGTTCAAAACTAGTATGTGGTTTGACAAGTGGAAGAGTGATTGCTCCGGATTTTAGAAGTTTTTCTAAAACCAAAGAGTAGGGTTCTCCTATGGGAGTGTATTTTTTTGTTGCTCGCTTGAACTAAAAATCCTAAACAGGAGAAAGATTGGAAGAAGGCTTTGATTGGTTGGATGGATGAGATGGGTCGGCTTTCAAAACTACCATGGGCAGATCCTTTTGCTTTGGAGTAATTATTTTTCATTTGGAAGAAGAAGAAGTATCATTTGATTTAAACGCAATGTTCTTGTTACGTAATTGTATCTTCTTCTCTTCAATGACATGAATTTCAAGTTTTCGGGCCATGGTGAATGCCTCATCAAATGTGTGGAAGGTTTGAACTTGGAGAGTTGGTGAGATGTGCCTAGTACAAGCCCTAGTAAACAACTTTATTAACTCAGTTTGAGGCAGTTGAAACATGAGTTGGTTGATTAGGCTTCGCCAATGAGCAATAAAATATGCAATAGATTCGTCTTCACATTAGTGTGTTGAGTACAAGTCGGTCATGGTGACTTTTTTGATGATGTTGATAGAAAAGTGGTCTAGGAAAGCTTGTGTTGGTGAGTCAAAATATGGCACTTAGCGAAGAACATATGTTAAGGTTCACACGGAAGAGCAAAGCACATTTAAAAGTGTGGGAGGATCGGAAAGGAATCACGCGCTAAGGACAGAGACAGATTCGAGACTTAGCCGTTTTCACGATGATGATCTATTTTTGGAGATAACGTGTAGAACACGAAACTAGTTAGAGACTTGTACAACACACATTAGCTATTTTCGGAGGATTGGCTACTGAGTGATTTTCATGAATACAAGGTGAGAATAGATTTACTACCGACGAGTTAATTGGGAGAAGTCTATTGTTAGCACACTTGCATGTGTGGCTACTATTGTAATGTGCGTGGATAATAATAGCATGTAACCTATTTTGGATTAGATAAGTGGTGAAGGGCAAGACCCCACCCTTATAAGTATGTAATGAACTATGTAGCATATGGGGGCATGTAAGAACTGAGTTATTGTGAGGTTATCTTTGCCGCCAAATCGATGCGTGTATAAACTATGGTATTATTTATTGTAAGAAGCTTATGTGTATTACTGTATTTAATATAATGGAGGTTATTGACTGAATCAAGGTGTTAATCATGGGTATAGTTTATTACCGCATGAATGATATCACTATGATTATTGTTTGATTTATGATACTTTAATATCTAGATCTGAACATGCACTATAGAATGATATATTAGTTATGGATTTGAATGCTTTAATTCTTCATCATGCTAACATCCTGCAACAACAACCCTAAAGAGGGGCATGGTACCTTTGTGTGCTTCAGGTGAGTGCTCAGTCTATGCTGAGTGATGTGTCAGCGCACCTGTGTTTTTTATTGGTGAATTCTAGGTTGCATCAGCTTGAGCTACTTGGTTGAATGAGAAAATGGAGTGCCTAGGTAGAGCACTATACCAATCCAATGTAGGTCCTGTCAAGGACATTAGGAATGTTCGTAAGAGAAAAGCATCAACATGAGCGATTAGATAACACCCATGTTTAAAATACCGTAAGTGTTGTTGCGGGTCTTCTTTGTTGTTAAATCGGTTGAATTTGGGCATTTCCCAATGCGAAGGGTATGGATGAATCGGAATGGATGGGTGAATGGGCTCATTGCAAATATTGTCGTATGTCGAGAGTTGCGTGGTAGAAGACCAATGCTTCCAATGTTTTCATCTTGTTCATCATCATTTTAATAAGATCATCGTAGGTTGTGATAATTGGGCACTCCCCGTGGTATAAGGGGGTAAATGATGAAGGTATGACATGGGCGGCATCCCAATATGTGGTGGTTCCAAGTATGAAAATTTTGAGTGAGGAATAGATGCAGTGTGGCAAGTATCTTGAATAAGCAATAGATGAGATAGGGGTTGTTGGTGATAAGTGTAGGTAGGTGGAGTGGATGTAATGACTCTCGTAGTAATTGGAGGAAGTGACTGCAGGATGGAGAGGACAATATTTTGGAACAGGGTATGGGTGCCGACACCATGGGTGGTTGAGATGTAATAGGTATATGAGAGGTTGTGGGTGCAGATAGACCTACACTCAAGGTGGTTGATAAAGGAATGGTTGACATCACAGGAGAAATTGACGTCAAAGGCATGACAGATGCCATAGGTGCAATAGATATTGATGATGTAGGGTCAAGTTGGGACACCACAGGTGGTAAGGTGGAAGAGGGTAAGGATGAGCTAGTAGTAGTTGATGCAGAAGTGGGTGCAAGGGTAGGAGGAATGGACACATGCATGTTGTATACAAGCTACCCTGATGAATCCCAAGTGGATGAATGGGCTAAATAATATTGTAAAGTAATGGGGTTTTGATCAAGGAGTCTTGCAAACTCCTCATCACCGATACTGATGATAATAGGTTAACTGGGATCCATAGGTGATAGAATGGAAGGCGGCGATGGGCTAGGTGGGAGTGGATGAAGGCTAGCGTGGAATATGAGGGCGTTGGCTTGGCTACGAGTCAAAACCATGTGACTTATAGTAGACCTAGTAATCTAATCTCTGTAGATGACACATAAGCACATAAGGAATGGAGAAAATAGTTCGGAAGGTAAAAATTAGTCATTGTTTTAATTGAAAAATTAAAACACGTGGACCGACGGTGGTTGGGTAACCGTGTGTGGTGACGGAGG
This sequence comes from Taxus wallichiana var. yunnanensis, assembly GCA_018340775.1. NCBI lineage: Eukaryota > Viridiplantae > Streptophyta > Pinopsida > Cupressales > Taxaceae > Taxus > Taxus wallichiana. Next base: position 123,696,696 of record CM031244.1, on the reverse strand, counting down.
GGTACCGATGACAATGAGGACCACTACCGGTTACTTATGGAAAATAAAAGGATTTGCAAATTTGGCAACAAATGATGAAAATGGAGCAAATATGGATCTTGATAGTGATTTCAAAGACACAGAGATATGGTGAGGTAATTGAGGAAACCCCAGAAAGAACATAAATGTGATGAATGCTACTTTGGTTAAAATGACCAAAACAACAGAAATCGACAACGATTAGTAAATCGATGATGATTAGATGAGTAAACCGATGACAATCACTAGACTCGACGCCGATCACTATGAAATTTGTGAAAATATGGAAAAAAGTGAATTTGGTGATTTAGATCAAATAAAAGACCAACCCAAAAACTTGAGTATGGCAATGATTGACCCTAACACACTTAGAAAGAGTTAGAATACACCAACTATGATTATGGAGTGTGAAGGGAAAAAAATAATGGAGAAGACGACCTCACACCTCAAAACATAGATCAAGAAAAAACTAGTAAACATGAAATCCTATGTGGTAGATTTTATGTTCCAACTTATGCCATTTAGGACTGACTTGTGAATAGAGTAGATTTTTTGGTTTGATAAAGGTGCCCTATGAAAAGCCAACAACTAAGGATAGTTTCAGGTAAGTTTTGGCAAGGGAGATCCTTTCTCTGAGATAATAACTGGACAGAGAAACCAGTTTGGAGCCCACTGTCAATCCTCTGATCGTGTGATCATTGACAACTTCTTCCGGGTAGGATGTTGTTTAAGAAAATGAGTAATTTATTTTTAGTGGTTTGGTGTAGAGAAGAAAGTGTGCACTATGGTTCAATTTGTCAACCATCAATTGGGCATGACTTCCAACATATAGGTTGCCCACAATTTTTAAATGAGCTACAGATGCAACACTCATAAATGATATGCAAAGATTTTAGACCCAAATCCACAATGACATTTGATGAGAGCAATGATGAATAGGCAAGAGTATGTCTTTCACTAATGCAATACAAAAATAAAAAGAATGGTTCTTTTTAGTCCAAAATACGAGTGTCAATGAGACCAATAGAAGAGAGAGAAGGTTCCAAAGGAGAAAATTTAATGTGAACTCTTTCAAAAGGAAATAGACACACAATCTTTCACCTAGGAATGAACAATGCAAAATAACCCCTAATGGGTCCCATTGGGTGTGCTAAAATGTTACACCGAATAATTATGCGATCAAAGAGATAAGGTAATGGTTAGGGAAGAATACATGTGATATGTAGGTCGAAGGTCGAATGCACGACATTCGACTTTATCCAAGTTGATCGTAGAGAACTCCTTTTTGTCTGGGAGGACTACCTGTAGATATAAAGCAAGACCACCAAATGATATTAAATAGTAAATGACAGTGGACTGCCTAGCGATTGCTAGTTTCGGGAAGAGTGATACCTCCTAGATGGTTGTCAATCCACTATTTTTTTATCAAATCAATGAAAGTGAATACAAGAAATAAAGGTTCTATTGCTAACACTTTGATTTAGGTATCTCAAAATGTTATCAACAAACTAGATTAAGCAAAGTATTAAAATCTAAACTAATCTAGCATCAGGAAAGGTATGTTTCTAGTTGGGACAGGTCATAGGGGTGTTAGGTAAGGTCACAAAGGTATCTAGTAAGGTCTGGGTGGAGTTTACGTGATGTTAGAGGCAGTTTGGTGAAGGTTAATAAAAACACAAGTGATGATATAAGTTTGGTGACCGATTCCAGTAGAGAGGGGAGACCGACAATAGTTAAGGTGACCAACGTCGGTAGGGGCAATTTGATAGTAAATTATTAAATAGAGATTTTTAGGCTCTCTGTGATTGCAGAGAGAGAGGGTAGTATGGTTTGGGTCGTAATATGGCTGAGAAGACTCGGGATACTAAGGAGGAGGTTTAGAATGGTGAAAATGCTTGGGATGGTTGAATAGTGGGTTGGTGGGAGGAAGGTGATGTATAGGCAACAAAGGAAATCAACTACTGAAAGGAGTAAGAGATCTACAAAAGGAATAAATAAAATGATTAGAACCACAATACTTACTTGATGTCTTGCAGCTCTTGGGAGTTGGGATGGTTGATGGTTGATCGAGAGAAGAATTGCTTGACCAAGTGTTGTGCTAATACGACCTCTCGTGCTTTCATGAGTTTTCCAACACTGGAAAGATGAACTGAATGCTTGTCTTGTACTATGGTTGTGTGTCTTCATCATCTGGATGCATGACTCAGCTTGCAGATTCGCGCATGAATGCAATAAGGCTCCAATAAATGTATGACCAACCCATGTGAAGATTTGTGAAAGTGTATATAAGGTAACCGATGGTAGTTAGGTGACTGGAATCGGTTGAGGGATAACCGTGCGGTTAAGGTGAGAAAGTATAGGTTTGCCAAAAATAGGTAGATCTTTACTATTTTTGGCATGATTTTGATTGAGTCCACTTAGGTAAGTGGATTTCACTTGAGAGAAGGTAGGAAGGTCATAGAATAAGTCCAATTAGATTTAGGTAGAAGTCTCGGTTAGTCGGTGAAGTGGTGACTCAACACCGGGAGTGATGATTCGGTGTCGAGAGTGATGACTCGCTCATTATGAGTCAAATGCCCTTAGAATGCCTCTAGGGGTGAGGTGTAATGATGAGGTGGAGGCGTGAGGATGAAATTAACTTAATTACGATAATTAAATTAATTAATAATGTGAGGATGAATATTAATATGGGATGAAGAGGTCATGATGTATTTAAATATATTACGTTAATTTATCAAGGGGACCAAGGGGAGTGTGACCCAAATTTGGTGTCTACATGTAGTCATTTTTATGTCCTTATAATAACCTTCTAATCCCATACGCTTCGGCCTATCACCCAACATGCGTTGGCCACTCACTCGAGGCACGCACAGGCGGCGAGCCCCTCCTTTATGTGAGTTTTGTGAGAATACATTAATTAAGGACAGAAACTTAGATGCAAAAAGGTAAAGGACCATGCATTCATTATGAGAGCCTAGGATGAGTTATTATATCAATACATTCATTCAAAATCAAAAGAAACATCATACAAATAATAAATCTGATCCATAACATAAAGAAATGGCACTAGGGTTTACATCCATGAACATTATATTCTTAGAACATAACCATATATTCATATTGATCATAGTTCAATAACCACATTACATTTATTAGGGTCATAACAGACTAATGCATCAATGCAAATAAGACTTATGCATCAGAAGTCCTCACTATTCTTCCCATATTACAAGAATTGTCATAGACCTATCCCTTGAGATATGTCAATATTACTATGATACTCTAATGGTAACCCTAGCCCTTCAAAACCTCTTATTATTTCTTCAGAGCTTCGCCTCTCATCCTTTCTATGATGATGCCCTTTTAAGAGTAGTCTCTCCAATTTCAATGTCTAGTCTCCCCTTTTTCCTCTACCCGAGCATCTCTATATATAGCTTTATCGCCCACCGCCATGCCTTCTTGAAGTAGTAGATCAGTCACCAAGTGTCAAGGTGGTCCTCTAATGGAGCATGTTTATTCTCATCTGGGCTCTCCACTCTTTGCAATGATGTCTTTCTAGATCCTTCCATCGCATGGAATATTCCTTTCTTGGTCACCAAGTTGTCAGGATGACACCTTATCCACTCCACATGCTTGGTCGGGTCACGCTTTCCTCGTGTGCTTCTTGGAATGTCGAATATGGCTAAGTCTTGAGACCCTTTGTTTTGTTTTGTCTTGTGCGTGTGTCGTGGTTTCTACAAAACCCTTCTAAAACCCTTGTCCTATGTGCTTTTCCCCTGTGCCCTTCTTCATATTGGTCCCACGTGCGCACACACCCTTAGGGACTTAGTCAATATTCGAGGCCTAACATCACCCCACACTAAGCTTGTTCTCCATCCTCGAAAACATCCTTCCTTTAAAGAATAAAGAATGGTGGGACTCTGAATAGTTGGAATAAAGAATGAAGGAATGAAGAATGGAAGAATTAAAGAATGGAGGAAAGAAGAAGAATATGTTTATTATTGAAGGAGGAGTGGGAAATCCTTCCTTATATTTGCCTCAATCTTCTCCCGGCATCTACTTCACCCTGTACCTATTGACAGAGGTCACCTACTAAGGCGCTCACCTCTTCAAAGTTTAGCTCATCCCCCTTAGTGCTCATCGTATCAATAATCCCTTCCAGTTGTTTGCCAAGGTCATCCAACGCATCCATCCTGCAGTGATCTGGGGATATAACTCCTTTAACCGATTTTTGATCGAGCCCCACAAGGTCTTGATAGCTTTTGACTTCTTCTCCACCTTGGCTAGGATCTTATCCCACTCTGCCCTGTTTCCCTTATTCTTCTCTTGAAAATCCTTGAGATCTACTTCATGGGTGGCAACTAAAATGCTTGCCACTCTATCTCTATCCACGCAATTGTCATAAATAGTTTCAACTATCTGCGTGGAGGCCTTCACATCGGTAAGGAGCTTAGTGTACCGAGTGACTATCTCCACCACCTTCAGCTTCTCCTCTTTCTCCTAGCACACTAATAATTCTTTTGTTGATTCCAAAGCGAGAGGCTACCTCTCCATGGTGAGGATGCGAGTTAGGTCTTCCAAGCATTGCAAGGTCGATTTTTACTTTCGCTCAAGGCGGTGCTAGGTTTGGATGATTTAAGATAATAACATCTGTAATCATTTCTACCTTCTTGTAGACCTCTCACAGCTTTTGTCTTTCCTCCCCGTAACTCGCACCTTAAGCGTGCGCTAATCAACTCTTCTTACTTTAGATCTTTTCTCTTTCAACAAGCTCCTCCTTTTTCTTCTCCAATTCCCCTTCTAGGAATCTCACCGGTCATTCCTTCCAAAAATTCTTGCCTCAACTTCCACTGAAACCTTGTTGAGTGCATTACAGACTTGTTCATTAGATAATTGCTGAGCATTTACCAGTGGGTTTATCCCTTTTTCCTCTAGCATCTTCATCAATGCCCTTGGCTTACTTTGAATTTAGGCTCATCAACGTGGGACTTGAACGCCCAAGATAGCATCTTCTTGGTTTATGGGTACGTGCCTTCCTCATCAAATGAAGACATCACCAGGAGTTGTTCTATTGGCATAGTGCTTGGAAGCGTACGCATAACACCTTATTGGGATCATTGATATAGCCCATTCCCTACCCTTGTGCTACAACCATACTCTTCCCTCTTATGCGCGTACCCTTCGAAAGATCACCGCTAGGTTGGGATCCCCTCCCATGCTTCCATACTCCTTTCCAACACTCTTGCTTCTATTTCCTTGAGTATCTCATCCACACTCCGCTCCACCTCTTGCTCTACTAACTTCTTGATTATGCCCGCTACTTCTCTCTCTGCAGCCTCTTCTATCTGCTCCTTCATGAGGTTGGGGGTCCTCTGATCCTTAGTGTTCACCTCCTCACTAACCCCTTTTCCTTGGGCATCCTCCTCATCTCCATTCTTCTCTTCATTTCCTTCTTCTTCTGAATCATGTACATCATACATGGGATGATTATGAACTTCTTCATCCTCATCGTCATCCTTCTCACCCCTATAGGCCTCCAAGCTCTCCGTCTCCTCCGAGTCTACCTTCCCCGCTACCTTATGTTTCTTCCTAGCTGGGGATTCTTCCTCTTCCTCAACAAACGATTCCCTTCTAGGTGACTCTTCTTGTTCGACACCTCTTCATCAAAGCGTCTTCTTCTTCTTCTCCTTGATGGGAGACTTCTTCGCACGCATATGTGTTTGTCTTGGGGCTTGACTCTGTAGTGCACCCATAGATTGTGTTGTTTGCACACTTGGTGCTTTCTTTCCTAGCACTTCTTTTCTAGGGTCTCTTCCCTTTCTCTCTTCTTTGGTACAGCCTTCTTCCTACTAGTGGGATCCTCAGGGATGGAGACATCATTCTCCAAGTAGGCGCCTTCTCAAACTTAGGCCTGATGCACAAATACACCCTCGTTGTGGTCCTTCCGACAATTGACAACATCAAGGGTTTCATCATTTGTACTTCATGGGAGACATACTTCTCCACATATGCGTGCTTCTTTGGGTATACAAGATTCTTGTGCAGCTCGCGGTGGTCTGGTCCACTTCGCTAAGGTCAAACCTTAGCCTTTTAGCTTCCTTAAAGTGGTTGACCCCTACTTGGAAATATTGCGCGGTGAAAGAGAAAGGCAGTTTGCACCATGGACTTTTGGTCCCATCTATCAGAGTGAATTTGCCAATGTAGAAGTGTTGGTATACAACAAACTTAGCCTCTCCATCTACTATCACAGGCAACTATTCGGGTATTCTCCATTCTGCCCCGAATGCGTTGTGCATTCACTTGTACCATTTCTCCAGCGTACCTTGTGGGTGGTCGTCATGGTATCGCAAGTATACTTTTAAATCTTTTTGTGGGCAAGGGATCTTCGGCTGGGTACTCCCACATGAAATTTTCGGCCCATCGAGGCACTCCAATCTCTGAGAAGACAATGGTGAGAAGGACATTGTCAAACATTATCTTATCCCCTTCCTGCGCATTGCTAATGATCTCATCTGCAATATAGGTGGACAGGTTGTAGATGGTTCCTTTTGAAATCTTCCGACATACATTCAACCATGCCTTATTTACCTGTGTCCATCTCTCTTGACCATTTAGCTTGGTAACCAAGCGCACGACCATCCTCATTACAAGGTCAGGGATATCTGTGATTTAAAAGTAGTGCAAACCTTTTTATAATCATAGGCTTCCACAGTCTCCTTTATGGCCTCCTTATCCTCCAAGTCATCATCTATGGAGTCCCCTTCACAAACTAAGCCAGTAAAATTTGATATGAGTTGGGGAGTTATGCACATTTTGTGGCCCATAAAATAGAAGTGGTCCTCGTGAACACACGACATCGATCATTAGTACGACGCTCAAGCTTGCCAAAATAGGGCAACTCATACAGTTGTAGCAACCTAGCCTTTCCCAACTTCACCTTCACCTCATCATTGTAGATCGACATTCCCTCTGGTGTCTTCTTTTCTGTCAAATGGACCAGCTCCAACGCCATCTCTTTCTCCTTGATGCTTATGCGGTGATTGTAGTCGCTCACGACCATCTTCCTCTGTAGACACCTATAATTACGCCCGAGTAATTTAAATACATAAATTGCGCTAATTATCTCCTTTCGTAAATTGACGACATATTGTCAATAGCGCTCATCTTCTTTTCCATTGTCATTAATTGATTACATTAAGCTAATTAATTAAGTCACTATCCAACACATAACCTAATTAACGACCCTTAGTTAATCAACACCTTCTATCTAGTCTAATTAATTATTATTAACTAATTAGCCTCCTTCTCATTAAATCAATAAATCTCTATTTAATTGATTTAATCCCCTTCTAATAGCCTAAAGCATACTAAAATCCCTTTAAAAGCTTATAAAAGCTTACACATGTATTAATTAAACATCTTGATTAATTAATACACCCCCTTTATCCACATGAGCCACTTGAGGACAAACTAAACCCTCCTAAAGCTAACTCAACCCCATCTAAACCCCCCTTATCCATAACTAACTCTACATCTCCATTTATCCCACATTCATGAGGATGTGTTGAATCCTTTATCCTTTGGTCTATATAAAGAGCCCTCCTCCTCCTCCCCCGTACATCTACACCTAAATCTCTCAAGAGATAAAAGAAAGCACATAGTTTCATACTAATAGCCTTTTGTCATTCTTGAAATCCCCATCCTCAGCACATAGTTTCATACTAATAGCCTTTTGTCATTCTTGAGATCCCCATCCTCCATTCTTGAAGAGCTAAGCCTCACACCCAAGCATCCATTGATGGATCAAAGCAAGCAAATATAATTTGATTGCCATTGGACTACTTAGGTCCATTTTAATGTTAAATTAGGCAATTAAGGGGAATAGAGTTCATTAATTTACATTGTGTTTTGATCAATTTCAAAGTTATTAATGTTAAGGGTAGGAATTGCTCATTTCTTCATCATGATGGTGTAATTTCTCATTCTTAGCTAGGTTAGGAAGCTATTTCTAGGTGGTAGTTTTCTTGCTAAAATTGTAGAAACACTTGCACACATTTGGCACGCCCGGTGGGACACTTAGTCCCATGGCATTTTAGTTTAAGTTTCATTGTTTTGGCTAACTTTTTATATGCACATGTAGTAATTAATGTCCATTTTTGGAATTTTTGCTCATTTGATATGTGTAACTTCATGTTCATAGCCTTAATTTTAATGGGTTATTGCCATTCTTAAGCTAACTTGTCAAAAATTTGAGATATTGTGAGTTTTCTTGTGTTTCTTTGCCGTATTTTGGTTACAGTGCAGTGCGGGCATGATTTTCGGGGTACACATGTCTCTTTGGTGGTGCAGGCGCACTATTAAAACCTATTACTCTGATTGCCGACCCCTGGCACATGCGCACTAACCCCGGTGCACACACCCTAACCAACGCGCAAGTACACTAACCTGGGTGCAGATGTTGTTTCGTATTGTACCTTCACTACATTCTGAAACTTGTCAAATTGGCGCACACGCCCTAACCAGAGCGCACATGTTGTTTTAGTGGCGTAGACACATTTTTTCTGGTAATGCGGTTATTCTATCTTGTTTTTGTTTGTTTTTCTCAGAGTAGTGCATATGTTGTTTTTGTGGTGCACACACCTCTCTGGTGGTACAGGCGCTTAATAAATCTAAAAATTCCATAGAGTGGCGTAGGTATTGTTTTAGTGGTGCGAGCCTTTGTTTTGTGGCGCACGCATCTCTCGGAGTGGCGCAGTGGTACACTGTGAGCCGAAAACAACCTTAGGTGGTGCATACGCCCTAACCCGCACGCAGTACTAAAAAGGGGCACAGGTGTCCTTTTTCATTTTTGAAATTAAAGTGTTGATGTGCTAACATTCTTGCAGGTTTTATCTAATCATATATTTATCTTTGCAGGTTGTTTTTACATGTTTGTACTTGATTAGGTGATATTTTGCATTGTTTACTTATAGGATTAAGATCACGTATGCTCTTCCCTCACGTCCCTTGGGGTGATCTTGGGAATCAGAAATGATTCTTGAGTCCTTTTGATGCTTTGAGATTGCTAAGAGTATTTGAGTTGGAATTGGTTAATTTGGCATAGTTGAATTAAAGTGTTTTTCCATTTGATATCTTTTGGATTTTTGAAGACAATCACGTATGCTCTTCTCTTGCGTCCTTAGATGATCTGGAGAATCATAAATGATGCCTTCTCTTTTGATGGAAAACTACTAAAAATCATCATACAGGACCAAAATGCTTGTCAAAGAATGGAGGAATCGAAACAAAAGTCAGAAAACTACTAATACAGTTGTTATACAGGTTGTCAAATGGTGTTCGAGCAAACCACATCTAATTAAAAAAGATAAAATGAACAACATATTCAAAACATTGTATTGCAGGTTTCGGAAAAGGGTACGTCCCTCTCTGCTCAACTAGAACATAACCCCTTTGGCATAACACCTTAAGCTACAACAATGGGGGTGGTTCCAGGAACCCCAAAGTAGTCCACGCAAGAGGGAACCTTGTGGACGAAACGGGAAGTGCTCCGCACTACCTATCTGACTAGTAAATCCTTTGTGAGATAGAGTTACAAGTTGTCCCTATGCGACCCTTTTAAGTACACAATTAGACACATTTATTGCCCACTGTGCTTGAAGGGGGCAAAATCGAGATACTCCCAAACTAGTCATTGCGAATTTTTGGGTAAATCGTCCCACTCGTGGATAATCTTTGTAGCACCTAGGACGAGAGAACCACCTAGGAAGATATACTTTGGCTAGGAGCCCACTTTGACCATTTTAAAACAGTGTTGAGTTGTGAACCATATTTTCATTGAGAAATGTGTGACACGTTACTTTCGCCTAGTTTTTACTTTCCTTAGGGTGAGGCAAAACTCTGCGAAGTGAAGCCAACATTTTTCATCCTTTTTGATTTGCTTCCTTCACATTCTTTTGACACTTTGTTGATCAGAAGAAGGGTGATTACCTTTGTGTTACCAATCGACTATTTCTGTCACTTTTATGTCCGTTTACGCCCATCCATGTTTGTGGCTGGGTAAGTTAAACGTCTAAAGTGTGTGGAGGCATATTCACGTCATTGGTAGCCATTGTGATCTTGATACCCATGTCAAGATCATCATTGTAGTTAGGCGTGGTTCATCACCGTAGACTTCCTTAGAAGAGTTAGCTTGTTTGTATCGTATCACTACAATTTCGATATTTACATCTTGTTTCTTGTAAACTCGACATAAATACCTATATTGTAAGGTTACACTGCACACATTTTTAACTATTCCTAGCTATACTTTGAGCTTTTTAGTTTAGTTCTATTATTACCTCGATTTCAAAGAGTGTTAGGTGTTACCATTTGTGCGTGTTATATCAATAACACCTTGATATCAATACTTCACTTTCTCGCAAAGTGGGTTAACATATCTTGGTGATATTGTTGTTTCATTCACAAATTGTAATTGGCACTTTTTGAGATATACGTCTTAATCGAGTTTGAGCTCGCTCATCGTACATCTTGATTGGGAGGTCGCATTGACTTCTTGTATTCACTTACGTTTTTGTTCATTCCCTTGAACTTGGCATAAGTGAAGACATATTGTTAATCATCTTGCAACGCGAAACTAATTTTTGAAACATAGTCTAGGAGGTACTTCATTTAAACAGGTTTCGATACCAAACGCTTGTGTCACTGGTGATTTATCACTCTATCACATTGGTATTCTCACATTGTTGATTTATTCATACTCTTAACAAATACATCTTGCATTTCACTTAGGGGTGATCACTAAGCTTTGAACACATTTACAACTTACCCTAGTAAAACTATCACAAAAACATGGCTCCTAAAACATGTCTAAGGTTAAAGAAATAGACATATGAGGAATAAAAAGTGCAAGCTTAAGAAACCTCTAATGCAGACAAATGTCAAACCCCTTCATTGGACATGACCTAGGACCGTTGTTTTCTGCAGAAAAGGAAACATAAGAGATGGTCGATCATAATGGAAATGAATTAGAATCTCCACATGCAGACTTCGATTTCAACCCCACTCTATTAGATGAATTTCTTATGAGAAACAAAGATAGAGTGTTGGCACGGGTCATGGAATTAGGGGCCAAATTGCCCACCGAGAATGAAACAATACTACCTGCAAATGACGCTACTGAGGAAGAACGTCCCCTTATCAATATGGAAGATATTTTAACAGGTGGACATGCTTCCACTTCTTACACAGGAATGATAAAGTGGTAGGGCATAAAATACCCTTTATCAAAGTGCCACGAAGAAACAAGATAGAACATGAGACGAGTGAAGAACCTCCACAATACAAAGAGGAGGAACCTTTAGAAGAAGAAGCCACAAACCAAGCCACAATCCAACAACAAATCAGTAACTTAAGCAGGAAACTAGCTTTGCTTACATCCCATGTACATAAAGACGCAAATAAGAACTTTCAAAAGTTGAGGCCTAAGGTTAAGATCAATGAACTCCATCGAGAAAACCAAGGAGAAGAAGACACATGGTATCATCGAGTATACATCCCCACTTCTCCCACTAGAGAACAATTGCTCGCACAAGAAGTGCAATCTATGAAAGCGACGCTTGCGAGCTTACAAGAGAGCAATATAGGGAGCATTAGGAAATATCAATACGAAGAATTATGCCCCTATCCTTTTGACAAGACAATGACCCTTCAACCCTTTCCAAAGAAATTTGATATGCCAAAGTTCGACAAATACAAAGGAAAAGGAGACCCAAGGGATCATGTTAAATATTTCTACATGGCATGTCAAGAGGTGTCTTATAGTGATAATTACCTCATCAGACTTTTTCCCAAGAGTCTCAGAGGTCAAGCATTGGAGTGGTTTACACGCTTACCACGAGGATCAATTTTCACCTGGCCAGAATGTGGCAGAAAGATTCATGTGTCACTTCTCGTATAAGATAGAGAGTGATGTCACCATGGCAGACTTGTGTGGGGCCAAACAACACCCAAATGAGACCTTCGCCAACTTCCTCCAACGATGGAGAGGGATAACTAGTCGTTTCCCTTGTGCTTTCCCTGAAAAGCAGTTGGTTAGTATTTTCGTTCCCAATCTCAACCCGGATATAGCTTTCCACCTCCAAATGCATTATGTTCGTACTTTTGAGGAGGTTATCGAGAAAGGGATTCAGATAGAAAAGGCTCTCATTACGAAAGGCACCCTCAAAACCCAATTTAAAGACAACCAAAGTGTCAAACCCACAGAAAAGCTGAAGATCTTTAACAAAAACAAAAATGTGGTGGGAGACGGAATCACTGATTCCAAACGTGTTCAAACGGTCCAAACTGGTCAACCTTTTAAACTAACCAAGGGCCCAATTCAACCACCACCAAAATGAAGAACATTCACCTCTCTTAATGAACCTTTGTCAGTCATACTAAAACAATTGGATGCGGCCCACATGATGACCTATCCTATAACGCAACCGTTTGATGACAACGCTCCAAAACCTTCATGGTACAAGGAGCATGAATATTGCGAAATGCATCGCGTCAAAGGACATAAGACAAACAAATGTCTGTGGCTTCGCCATTATATTTAGGACCTCATTGATAACGGGGAGATAGAGGTGGATAACCCTAGAAAAACACAAACACCTAACGAGAAAATGGGGATTTATAAAGAACCATTCCCCAAGCATGATAAGTCGGAAAAGTCAAAGTTGGATCGGGGAGAGTCATCCCAAACTTATAAAGCCACGAATTACTTATACACCAAAAGAGATAACAATCATTATGATTCGCTTATCAGATGTATTCACTCTCCTGCTGACCGTGTCAATACCATCTGGATCGAGGAAAGGATCAGCTTGATTGCAGTAACAAGGCATGCCCGCCTTGTGATTAGGAACCTTCTCCGTCGACCCCGCACACCGGTAAATATAACCTTTTAGATCAACTTGAAAAGAGGCGTCTCATTAAGATTTTGATCTTAGATCTTCTCAAGATATCCAATGGGCATAAGGACATTCTGTACCAAACTCTTTAGGGGTTGGGAGTGCCTTTAGAAGTCAATCCTACACACCTTCAAGCCGTGGTGGAAAACATCGCACCGAGTGAACATCTCACTTTCAACCATAGGGAAATCCCTACCGAGAATCCTACACATAATCTTCCCTTATACATTGAGGTAGTTGTCACCCACAAGAAAATCAAACGGGTGCTTGTGGATAATGGATCTGGGTTGAACATATGCACGCTTAAGTTGGTCAAACAATTGGGACATACGGAGGAAGATCTTGAGTCCCATATCATCACTATCACCGCATACGACAACGCGGAAAGGGAATCAGTAGGTACCATCACGCTGCCTATGGAGGTAGGTCCCACTTGTCATCAGAAAAAGTTTCACGTCCTAGACTTGGAACTTCCATATAACATGCTTCTAGGCCAACCATGGATTCATGCCATGCAGGCCGTGCCATCAACCTTTCATCAATGCATTAAGTTGAAGCACGAGGGACATACGGTTGCCCAATACCTGGGAGATTGAGCCCTTTGTTCATTGTAGAGCTCTCAATAGCTTTGCATGAAAGGGTACATACGCATGTCCCTCCGTAGATATAGTTGTCCCTCTTCAGTCTAAGGCCATGGAATCCCGGGTGGATTTAGATTCTCTTAGTTCTTGTGCTCATGGGGCATCTACTTCAACATCTCCATTTGATTCATGGGAGATGAAAATCCTGGAATATGGCTGTGGGGAGTATAATGTACAATAAGCACTCTTGGTGTCAGACCTCTCTTTGTCACCCAAGACTAGAGGTCGACCCAACTACCGCTTCAGGAGACCTAGAGAGGAACACACTATTGGGTCATTCCTACCTAGAGGCTTGTTAGCTGAGGAGAAATTACTTGATCCACCTACAACTTGGGTCCCTGAGGATACTCAGCCATCCTGTTATCGAACCCTGAATATGAAAAATCTAGTAAAATGATGTACTCCATGGGCTACAAAGGCCTAGGATGTGGGAGGAACGAATAAGGACAAAGAGAACCAGTCCCTCTTCCACATTTCAAAATAGAAATATACGACATTGGGATTCACCCTTATGGAGCACACCCCAACGATCAAGACGCTACTTGTTCTGAGCGTGAGGATAGCTCTGACTATCTAGACAAAGTGATACGAATTCCCATTATAGCCAATATGAGGATCTAGCCTCCATGAACCTTTTCATGAACAACGTTGTCCTAACCTTAACCCCCACAGAACCAACCCTTGACCTTGTATACCCTTCCCTTGTTGAATGGGACCAACAATGTCACATGCCACTAGATTTATTTGAGAATGATGAGGCTATTGTAGAATTCATGGGCATAAGGGATAAAATTCCCATTGGAGATCACAAGAAAGGTTTCTTTATCAACTTAGATACCTGCACCTACTTCGGTGAGGAGGCTGAACTTCGTGGTTAACAAAATTTAAAGAAAAGCGAGGGCAAAAGTTCTAAAGAAAAGCCTCGGCAAAAATTGAAGTCCAAGTCACACAGTGAAAACCTCTTTGAGGCACTGGCTGACAAACAAATAAGAAAATCAAAGGACAAACAAAGTGACCACACCAAGGATGAAAATCTCGTGGAGACATCCTTGGATGAAGATCTCAACCTGCCTCCTAATCCTACGCATATGGAGGACTTATCAAAATTGCTAGTCGAAGAAACCATTGATGTCAATATTGGTACAGAAGAAGATCCCAAGATAGTGAAATTGGGAGCATCACTCTCGGCTAGAGAACAAAAGACATTCACTATGTTCTTTGTAAGAGTTTATTGATGTGTTTGCATGGTCTTACAAAGACATGCCCGACTTAGATCCAACTTTGGTCATGCACAACCAAGTCATGCCACGGATGCCAAGCCTATCAAACGAAGCTCGAAAGATGCACCAAAGAGTGACCTGTTAGTTAAAGACGAGTTGGAAAGATTGCTTGCAGCAGGATTCATCAAACCAATTGATTATTCTGAATGGATATCGAACATTGTTCCTGTCCAGAAAAAACCTATAGGTATCCAAATCTGCATGGATTTTAGGGACATCAATAAGGCTTTCCCTAAAGATGATTTTTCGTTGCCCAACATTGACATGATTGTTGACTCAACAGCAGGGTACGAGATGCTATCACTCATGGATGGATTTTCGGGATATAATCAAACTAAGATTGTTGTAGAAGACTAACACAAAATAGCTTTTATGACTCCTTGGGGCACCTTTTGCTATCAGGTGATGCCATTTTGCCTTAAGAATGCAGGAGGTACCTATCAGCAGCCATGACAGTGATTTTTCATGATATGATTCATGATATCATGGAGGACTACGTAGATGACATCCTGGGAAAGTCCAAAACAAGAGAGGATCATCCTGTCATTTTATGGCGTATCTTTGAACACCTACGTGAATACAAAGTCAGGCTGAATCCAAAGAAATGTGTCTTCAGTGTGCTATCCAGGAAACTATTGGGCTTCATTGTGTCAAGACAAGGTATTGAGGTAGACCCTACTAAAGTGTTTGCTATCACTGAAATGCCTCCACTTAAGAATCAAGTAACTGCGCAACTTACAGGGGAAAATTCAAGCCATTCGTCACTTTATCTCCCAGCTTGCAGATAAATGTCACTCATTCACCCATTTGCTTAAAAAGGATGTCACTTTCATCCGGGACGAGCAACATCAAGTATTTGCTTTGCTAAAACAATACTTGGCTAATCCCCTGTCCTCATGCCTCCCACTTACGGAGAACCACTTTTGCTCTATATTTCCACTACACAATTTACTATCGGTCTGCATTGCTCACCTAATATGACCTTGGCCATAAGGAGAAAGTGGTGTACTATCTAAGTCACACCCTCATTTCCTATGAACTCAATTATCCTCAAATTGAAAAGGCTTTCTTGGCCGTTGTTTTTACTTTTCAAAACTTCGCCATTACTGTTGAATACTGAAACCAAGCTCATATCCAAGGTCACCCTCTCAAGTATTTGTTGTCCAAACCCACCCTCACGGGTAGAATGGCTAATTGGATCATTCTACTCAGTGAGTTTGACATAGAATTTGTCCATCAAAAATCAGTTAAAGGATAAGTACTTGTGGACCAGCTAGCGGAAGCACCTTTACAAAGCACGGAACCTTTGAGTCTGGATCTACTAGATGCCTCCTTGCTCTACATTGAAGAATTTGTCGTGCGGTAGATACATTTTGATGGATCATTTACGTTTCATGGTTCAAAAGTGCAGGATCTGGTCCTTATTATTCCTTCGGGTGATCCTATACCACGGGCTTTTTGCTGGGCTTCCCTGCACAAAGAACATTGCGAGAATATGAAGCACTTATTGCAGGGATGAAGCTAGCCATCAAGTGGAATGCTCATCATGTTAAGGTTGTAGGTGATTCGCAATTAATCATCAAACAGTTAATGATGAATATAAGGTTAAGGATGACAAGCTCATACCCTACAAAAGTTAGTGGAAACTCTAAAGGAGTATTTTGTGTGCATCACCTTTGAGAAAATCCTAAGAGCGTAGAATAGATCGACGAGATGCCATGGCAGCGGTAAGGTCTATGCTTCATATTCTGCAAGGAATAATGATATACCATTCTTCATCGAAGATCTATGTCACCGCGTATGACATCCCGAGGAATCTTGCCTAGATTGTGAGGTTGTTGGTCCCCATTCCCTTAGTACGAACCCATCTTCACCTATCTTAAGGAAAACACATTCCCTCTCAATATCTCCCGTTTTGAAAAACAAATCCTGATTCGCCATATAGCCGTTACACCCTTCGGGAGGTACACTTTATCATCGTGGCTACGATGGGAATCTATTATGTTGTCTGGATGTGACAGAGTCAATCTAGAAATCACGAAGTGCACAAAGGGGTATGCGGAGCACATACGAGATGGAATGGTCTTAGCTAAGAAGCTGTTGAGAGTAGGTTACTATTAGCCTACCATGGAAACCGATTGTTGCAATTATGTTAGAAAATGTGTGCTTTGCCAAATGTATGGAAATTTCATTCATGCTCCGTCGCAACCATGCAACCTATCACTACCCCATGGCCATTCTCCAAGTGAGGACTTGATTTAATAGGAAAACTTACTCCTACCTCATCGATGGTCATACACATATCATCACAGCTACATAATACTTTACAAAATGAGTGGAGGTTGTCCCTATAACCTATGTCACAGAGCACAAATTTCTAAATTTATCATGAATCACATCATTTGCCAATATGGTATTCCATGACCATTGTTACCTAGATAATGGGAAGTCATTTAAGAACAAAACTGTGAAAGGTCTTTGCCAACGGTTCCAAATCAAGTTAAAATGGTCCACGCCATATTACCCTCAGGGTAATGGACAAGTTGAGGCAACAAACAAAACTTTGGTAAGGATAATGGAAAAGATGGTCAGCAAAATAGGTCGAAACTGGCACATACAAATCCATCCAACCCTTTGGGTGTATCGAAAATCCATTCGCACTCCTACGGGTGTGACACCATATTCCCTAGTGTTCGGGACATAATCTATCATCCCCTTAGAAATTGAACTTCCATCCCCGAGAATTTCTCTTGGGACTATCTACGGATAAGGATGAGAATTAACGAGTGGCAAGACAGTGAGCTAGAGCTACTAGATGAGAGGCACATTCACACTCTTAATCACCTAAAATTATATCAACACAGAGTCTCCAGAAACTACAACAAGAGAATCATCCCTCGTCAGTTTGAAGTTGGTGATTTAGTCATGAAGGAGAACTAGTTCAACATCAGAGCAGAGCGAGAAAAGAAAGGGAAGTTCAAACCACATTGGTTGGGACCCTATGTTATAGTTGCCAAGTATGGCATAGGGGCATACAAACTAGCTCACCCCAATGGTGATGAGCTCGGGAGCCCATGAACGCCATGCATCTTAAGAGGTTCTATGCTTGAACATGGCGCAAGGAAGTTAAAAATCAAAAATACAAAAAAATCAAAAACATCAAAAAAAGAAAAAGAGAAAACAGGTCGTCCACTAGTGAAAACCATGCAATTGTGGCACTTTGGACAAGTCCTTGGGTGAAAACCGGTTTCCAGCGCCTCAGGAGGGTTCGTTGTTCACAAGCATCCTGCATCAGGGTAGTGTTCTTTGGCCTAGACTTGGTTTTGCCTTCGAGATTCCCTGTGCACACCATCCTGTCAAGCCTTGATCCGGCTTTGCCTTCTTCTATTCATCTGTGAAGGGTATGGTCTTTCGTTATTTCCCATCTTACGCTAGGGGAAACTCAACGACTTCACCTTCTTGTTCATAAACGTGTGGCTTCTGCCCTTGTATATTCCCCATCTAACGCTAGGGGCATCCACGCTTTCTTGGTTACCTGCACATAGCTCTAGAAAACTGTTAGAAAACACAAAAACAATAGAAAATTGTTTCACAAAACAGAAAAATAATAGAAAATTGTTTCACAAAACACAAAAACAATAGAAAATTGTTTCGCAAAAACCTAAACAATAGAAAATTGGTGCATGAAAATGAAATCTTACAAAAAAATAGTTACTTGCATTGTTTTGCTTCTTGCTTTGCTTGTTGCTTGTATAGTTGTTTGGTATTCTTACTTTTTGGGTTGTTTGTTGCTTGGGCATACTTTGTTAGGATTCATCTTTTCTTGCTTAGATTAGATTTATTCTTGCTTGTGCATATTGCGGTATGTTTTTGCATGTTAATAAATTTTGGGAAGTCATGATGTAATGTGTTAATTTATTATGTTCTTTCTTAGCATTTGATTGTGTTTGTTACATGTTAATAAAGCATGGTGCATCATGGTGTATTACATTAATTCTGGTGTTCTTTGTTGGCATTTAGTTGTATTTATTGCATGTCTTTATGTTTTGTTATCATTCACATCCCATTACCATCATTATCATCACATCTAACATCATCTATACATCATATATAAACAAAATGCTAAGTTTTACATCATGCATGTATGCTAAGCTAATCATCACATATCGTATCATCAATGGGGGCAAGAGGGGTTACGCATGATCAAAAATCTATCCCCCCCACACCAATATCATCATATCATCCCATCCATATACATCCGAAATAACACATGAGAAATACATTTGATATCATCTACGGATCTATCATCTAACATCCATAGCACATGTATACATCAAACATCGAAATCATATACATACAAAGTACAAAATCAGATAACACATCCATAAGTGCTGAATTAAACAAACGCAACATGCAATGAGAATCAACATAGGGTTACTTCTGGAAAGAGTATTTCACATCATAGAATTATCTAACTTGTGTCACATAAATCAGGGCACAAAAACAATAAAATACATCATCTCATAACCATGTGTATCTAAGCCAAAACAAAGTAATCCTCATATATATATGCATGTGTGTCAATATACATCTATATCAAAAATGGATACAAACCAGTGCTCTATATCAAAAATGCCTTCAGCTAAGGCGTACAAAGATGATACATCAAAAATGTCTGTACACATACATACAATGTCCAGATAGGTACTCAATATAATACATCATCGATACACAATGCCATAAAAAAGGGGCATGTATATGAAAGAATCAAGCCTTCATCATGAGGCATCATCATAATACATATACAAGACTGTACATCAAAATCGGCCTTCATAAGAGGCATACATATAAAAGAATCTATACAACAAAAATGTGGCTCTCAACCACAACTCTCGACCTCGTCGGGGCTCCTAGATCGTCCTCCGGGACGACGGAACACTACAGTCGGGATGGCGCTGGTCTAGCCGATCGCTCCGGTAAAGGTTATCTAACCGATCTCGGTAGAATGGCTAGATCTCCGTGATCGAGAGCCTGATGCACTCGACCACGATAGGCGTGGTAGTGTTACTCATTGCTCTGGCAGAACCACTCTATAATAAGCGATCTGTAAAAGAGGGTCTCACCACCAAGCCTAGTGGAGTCGCGTATGGTCCGCATCTCCGAGGAGGTGAGCGCTGCTGAAGGGCGTATGTCGCTCACTGTTACTTAGCCCAAGTCTGCCTCGGCCTATCTAGAGGCAACAACCTCTCGATCTCTCTCTGTATTCATTACTGCAACTCGGCATGGGCCCGATCCCTCTGTCTTTAGTAGTGCCTGTGATCGAGCATACACATGATCTCTCTATGTAACCACCATCCACACCTGTGACTGGGACTGATGAAGGAGGCTCAATATCTGAGCCCCCTGTGCCGTTGTCTCCCTCATTTGGCTCCGCCGTGATACTCTGTCATCTCTCTGGGCCGGCTGGGCCCGAGCACGAGCCGCTCTAAAACTAAAGTAACAATGTGAGCTCGGGCCTCGTCTCTCTCTACTACGACAGCCACACACCAACCTCGAGCCTCGTCTCTCTCTGCTTTGGCTGCGTCTCTCTCGGCTATGGCCTACTGTACATGTACATGTATTATGGCTATCTATGCCACTAGCTAGGAGGTCATGTGTGCCTCAAGGACTAGTCCCTGAGGTGCTCTAGAAGACTGTCCCTGCTCGAAGACTCTGCCTCTAGGTGGCTGCACGGTTGCCTATACTAGGCCCTACAACCTTGGTCCCTGTGCCTGTGAGGCACCCTGTCCATCGTGTGGGATGCCATCAAAAGGATCCTCTGGGTCTGGCCCCAATGCCACTGCTCTAGCCCTACGCTCTGCACCGTGCCATACCTCTACAGGTGGGCGAATGCCTACTGCCCAGGCCTCCTCTGGAATGGTGAGCCACTGGGGTAATACTGTAGCATACCAAGCTACATAATCAGCTGTGGTCCCGGGTCTCTCACCTATTGTAATGGGTCCCATACCTAGGGGACCACCTATGTGAAACTAGCCCTAGCTCGGGCCACTAGTATACGAGGCCCCATGGTCTGCCTCTCGGAATCCCTACGAGCATGCGGATATCTGGGTGGGGACCCCTTTACCCCTGTCAGTGCCACTGGCACTTGTCCACTCGTCTGACTCCATGATATAGCCGTGGCTACTAATAAGAAAGTGCTCCACTAGGCACACGCTGAGCTCTATGGCATCCTCTAGGCCACTGGAAATGCCTATATGGACGCCAAATGACGTCTATCACTACCAGCTCATCAAACTCTCACCTATATTTGAATAGGCTGCCAAGATGGCCACGTACATCTCCATCAGTTGCTACCCAGGCCATGTATGATGGCTCCTCAGGATCTAAGACACGAAAAGAGCCCACAGGGCATCCAATCGTAATATGATCCCATGACCATATCTGTAATCATGAGGCTGGCCCCACGGTCTTCTTACTGTGGTATGTAATCATGTGCAAATCCCAGTATAAATAGGCCATATCTCTCGCCACTTTGTAAATCCCATGAATCAATGGTAGTAGTCCTCTCGGGAATGAAGTCCATGTCTTATCAATGAGTAGGAACCCACTGATAAGAGCCATGATGTAGAGAGGACCCCGATGCAATGTAGGGTCAAAGATGTACTCTTGCAATGCTATAGTCATCCGTCGTGCAGGATGTCATCAACACCAAACAAGGCACCTTTGCAAGCTACTTTAATCATTACGCATCGAGCTATAATCGATCAACGTTCCCATCATTGACACATGAAGGATCTGCCAAATATCCTCAATTGTCACGTAATCTCTTCTATGGGTGATCAAACACTAAATCTCGTTATGCCATCGCTTTGGCTACAATTGCACAGGTCAAAAGACCGTGGTCCAAAGACAAGAGAGGGCATCCAAGCCACGGGGCCTAACCCCACCGCCTCAAGTAGTATTGCCATGGCTCCTCGGCCGCACGGCACATACGCCCTTTAGCTCGCAATCTGGGTATCTTTGCTCCCGCATCGCAAAAAAGCTGGTAGTCGTCTCGCATAATAACATGTCGCTCATCTGCGGTTCTAGCATTTCTTCTAAAATTTTGTCTCATTATTTAGGGTTAACCCAAAAATCCTAAAATTTCTTCTAAAGTGTCATGTTTTTGGACACTTTCCTATCTTTTTTTTCTGTCTGTCGGGTGCCTGCGCACCCTTTTTGGCATGTGCACGTGACATTTCGCATTTTGCACTGCTTGCGCGCGTGTGTCTTATGGCGCCTGCGTGCCCTTTTTGGCATGTGAGTCACACATTGGGTGCCTACGCTTGTGCATGTATACCCCCGTGTGTGTGCTTACCCTCTCCATGCCTATGCCACACTTTTCATGTGTGCACCCCATTTCTGGCATGTGCTTGTGTGTGCACGTGTGTGTGTGTGTGATCTGTGTCAGCACATGTGCACGTCTACGTCTTGGCGCATGTGCCCTCAAAAAGACACATGCACCCCTTATCCAACGCCTGTGCCTGCACCTGCACACAGGCGCGCTTACGCATTTTTCTACGGCTAAAAACTAAAATTAATGCATTAATGACAAAAATTAACGAGCAAGATTTCGATACTCGCAAAGGGGTCATCGTCCGCGTGTCACTGGTACCCCCGGACTGCATATGCGTGCCTCAAACGGTCTCGTGTGATCACCATGGTTCTCCTCAGTGTCAGAGCCTCACAGTAAAATTTCTAAACTAATCAGTTAAAATGAATTGGTCGCGATGTTTTTACCCCCTAGTGGGGTATATTAACTTGTTTTTCACCTTCAGGAACGCCGGAGGCCCGTTTCGATCGTCGTTTTCTCCTTTGTTCACTGTGGAATAATTATTTTTATTAAATGATTATTTTTCACTATATTAAGGCATTTTTGCTGTCTCGATACCCCTTTCTTCTCCCTAAGGAAATTTTATTGCTCCCTGGCAATTTTTATTCTTTTTCACACTCTCGTAAATAATTATTTTTTCTTAATTTTTCCACTAAACAAGGACATTATTTGTCACTTGTTTCTTCTTTCTTCCGCCTAGGGCACTTTCTGTTGCCCCTAGGCCCTTCACTTTCTTCTTCTACTTGCTTCTACTATTCACCACGGTGTGGAAAGCAAAAACATAAAAACAATATATAACTCAAAATCCAAAAATAGGGCAAAAATTTTTAACATCCTAAAAAGTAAAAACCCTACAAAATGGTAACTTGCTTATTTCGGCAGAAACTTGTCAGGTTTGCGCATGTTATTTTCTCCATATCCTGTTGATTTGTCTCACATCTTCCCCGATTAATACAACTCATGGATCACCGAATTCACAACCATTCACAAAGCTAGCTGCTTGCTTCATCTGTACTCTGGGGCACTTTTGTTGCCTGGTGTTGTTTCGTTGCGCACAACACAAATGCTTTGCATGGACCCCATGTCCATTGTCATTTCCCCTTACATGTATCCTTGCTCGGGCATCATTTTTAACCCTTGTCATCAATCACGAACTTGTGGATCTCTTCAGCACTGATAACAAAACATTTGTACAACTGTCTTGACCGTTGTTGGGTTGGATATGTGCGTTCGTACTTATTTTCCCTATTAAATGAGTTTGTTTCTTTCTCGTATTGCATTACATTGTTGTATGTTGCGTGGAGTTGGTACTTTTAGTAATGGACAATTGTTTATAGTATGGTTTTCATGTCATTCTACCGTTGTCGTATGCTTATATTTTTCATAAGGACCGATGATGTAGTTCTTATGGCAATATGATGACATCAAAATTGTTCCAATAAAAAGTAGCTAGAGGCTAAGCTCTTCTCTCCCTCCTCCATATTTCTTCTACATCACTTCCCTTTCACCCCTAATTTTCTCTCTCACCGGGGCATCCTACCTCTTCCCCATTCTTCTGCCTATCTCTCACCTTTTTCGATCATCGATTGACTTCTTCCATCACCCCATCGACACTCGAGGGGGCATCTCTCCCTCCAACTAATTTTTCTTCTATCCCTTCAAAATTTTCTTCCGTCTACTATCTTTGAAGTAGCGTCACTTACGCCACCCCAAAGAGGGACAAATGTAGACACCTATAATTACGCCTGAACAATTTAAATATGTAAATTGCACTAATTATCTCATTTCCCGCAAATTGACGACATATTGTCAATAGCGCTCATCTTCTCTTCCGTTGTCGTTAATTGATTACATTAAGCTAATTAATTAATTAAGTCGCTTATCCGACACATACCCTATTAATGACCCTTCGTTAATCAACACCTTCTATCTAGTCTAATTAATTATTATTAACTAATTAGCCTCCCTTCTTAAGTAAATCAATAAATCTCTATTTAATCCCCTTCTAATAGCCTAAATCATACTAAAATCCCTCTAAAAGCTTATAAAAGCTTGCACATGTATTAATTAAATATCTTGATTAATTAATACACCCCTTTATCCACACGAGCCACTTGAGGACAAACTAAACCCTCCTAAAGCTAACTCAACCCCATCTAAACCCCCTTATCCATAACTAACTCTACATCTCCATTTATCCCAAATTAATGAGGATGTGTTGAATCCTTTATCCTTTGGGCTATATAAAGAGCCCTCCTCCTCCCTATACATCTACACCTAAATCTCTTGAGAGATAAAAGAAAGCACATAGTTTCATACTAATAGCCTTTTGTCATTCTTGAGATCCCCATCCTCCATTCTTAAAGAGCTACGCCACACCCAAGCATCCATTGATGAATCAAAGCAAGCAAATATAATTTGATTGCCATTGGACTACTTAGGTCCATTTTAATGTTAAATTAGGCAATTAAGGGGAATAGAGTTCATTAATTTACATTGTGTTTTGATCAATTTCAAAGTTATTAATGTTAAGGGTAGGACTTGCTCATTTCTTCATCATGATGGTGTAATTTCTCATTCTTAGCTAGGTTAGGAAACTATTTCTAGGTGGTAGTTTTCTTGCTAAAATTGTAGAAACACTTGCACACATCCTCATATGGGATACCCATTCTTTCCCCAGCAACACTCCATCTGGGTACTGCATCTCTACGTACCACTCCTCATTAAAACTTGTGGCGGTAGTTTGTTTTCCTTTTCCCTTGCCCTTCTTCGGTGAAGTGGTTGCCTTCTTTGGTGCCATTTTACTTGTCGGGTTAAAATCTAAACTCTTCTTACTCCTCTTCCTTACTCTGCTCAACCCTGTGGCTCAACTTTGTGAAGCAATCCTTCTACTTCCATGCCCTAGCTACAGAACCCTAACCTAGAAAAATTCTTCCACAAGATGGTGTACTCCTCTGAAACTTTCTTCCCTATGCCGTGTACTCCTTCCACTCTGGTTCGCAGATCAGCCTAGTCACGCACTCAAATCTCTATGATTTTCCCTTCACACAAATATCTCTTCACGGATGCCCTAGTTCGCAAGAGCTTCTTCAATCTCATAATAGCAAGGTAAAATAATAATGTGCCCGACTTCATACTTATAGCTTTTTGTTCTTCTTCGACAATAAATGTTATGCCAACCACGATCTACTCAACATTAAATGCGGATTTTTCCACTAAATATGACCTTAAGTGGCCTTACCCATGCACCTAATCATGTGTGAAACCTTCTATAACCTTTTGGCACACAAAAATCCTTACCAATGAAGACTTTTACGCACATGTCTGCAACACCGAAGGCACTTCTTCTATCCTTGACCTAATTTTTGCCCTTACCTACCTCATGTTGTTCTTGCACTTCTTATCCTTTATACATGGTCTTTGTTAAGCTATCTTGACACCAAAAATTCTTGTCCACTATTTCCACGCACATTCTTCTATCTTTCGCGCCTTTAATCCTTCAATCTAAGCCATACAACTTTTACTACCAACTTGTATTTCACTTCGCACTACTCCACCCCACACTAAAATAGATGCGTGGTCCTCTGTGCATACACAACCTTTTGAAAGTAATAAGTGGTTACCGACGCACAAGGTGCAAAACAACACAAACAGAAGGGAACAAACAACGAGAAAGGGAAACACAAGGAAAGGGAAAACATAAAGAGAAATCCTAAGCTAACTGGAAATACTGCCTTATTTACAAACACAAGGAAGGTTTATTTATAGTAGGGTTTTAGCCTACTCCCATTGAAATGGCTGTAATTTCGTCTCATCCAAAGGTCTTCAGAATCGGCATGTGCCCGATTGAAGGATGTATGAGATGATGTATGGGCCCAACCAATGGACTTTCAACTTCCCTGGATGGCACAAAAACTTGGAATCATATAACAAAACCATCTGCCCAACCTCAAACTGCTTATTCTTGATATGACGATCATGTCATGCCTTTTGTCTGGCCTTTTTAGTCTTCTGACTCCATCTAGCAAGTGATCACCTTTCGTCTAACTGCATTAACTTGTCAATCCTTTCCTCAGTGCTTGCTCATCAGTCAATCCTTTTGTGTGTGCTATTTATAGCGATGGTAATATGAATTCAACCGCAAAAGAGCCTCTACGCTAAACACTAATCAAACGGTTTGGCTTTGTTCAATCTCTTATAGGTTGTCTGTATGCCCATAGAACGACTAATACCTTGTCATCCCAGTCTTGTCTTCCAACATCACAAATTTTGGTCAATGTGTGACTTAGTATCTTGTTAAACGCCTCAACTGTTCCATTTGCTTGAGGGTGATAAGGGGTAGTATTGTGATGGGCCACCATAAACTTTGCCAACAAGATCCTGACCATTTCATTCAGAAAATGTGTTCCCCTATCACTAGTTAAACTCAATGAGACATCCATATATGTTGATTATGTTTTCCCATAATAATCTCGTTGTTATCGTTGTTGTGCAATCCTTTATAGGCGTTGCCTCTGCCCATCTTGTCAAGTAATCAGTGCAAGTGATGATGTAACATGAGCTAGTCCTTCGCGCGATAGGTGAAATTGGTCCTACAAAGTCAATTGCCCATTTTTCAAATGGTTCAATGTTGGCTATCGGTCGTAAGGGCATTTCATCCCTCCTTCTAGGTTTGCCAAGGTGTTGGAAATGGTCACAGGCCTTGTAAAACTCAATATAATCCTGGTAGATACTTTCCCACCAAAGCCCTGTCATTAGAATCTTCCACGTGGTTACATTTCCTACATAGTGTCCTCCTGCAATCCCACCATGTGCTCCTCCATGATTGCAATGCACTCGTGTTCTAATACGCATCGGTGCATAACCTCATCACGACCTAACTTGTACAAATCTCCACTAATCAACATGTAGGGCATGACACGTATAGCTAACTACTTCCTCTCCAAAGCCTTCATTCCTTCTTGTCTACAATCGTTTTAAGAAACATTGTAATATCCTCTAAGTGAGATTGTGTGTGTCACAACCTAAACAATTGCGCATCTGGCATGGTATCCTCAATGCTCTACGCGTCCTCCCCGAGTCAATTATTGATAAGTGATCAGGTCTGAGTTACTTTTTCCTGGTTTTACCACAACTGAAAACTTGAATTCTTGAAACAACAGGACCCAACGACATATGCACCCTTGCAAAATGGGCTTATTTACCAAATATTTCAACGCCATGTGATTTTGTAGAATATAAACGGTGTTTCCAGTAGATACTATATGAACTTATACAACGTGTAGATCATTGACAATGCCTCACACTCGGTAGTTGAGTAACTTTGTTCTACTAGTGCCAACTTCCTACTGGCAAAACACAAAGGGTGATCAACAATCCCCTCACCAGGTTGTGCTAGTACTACTCCAATGGCTGTCCCGAGGCATCAACATGCACATGGAAAGGCTTATCCCAAAAGGGAAAGCGTAATATGGGCACAAAGTGACAAGCCTATCCTTCAATGTGTCAAACGCCTTCTATTGCACCTCTCCCTAGTGAAAGGTACTTTTGTGCTTAAGTAATTCCTCCAAGGGCGTGATGATCTTGACATATCCCTTGATAAATTTCCTGTAGTACCTGTATGCCCAAGGAATCATGCATTGCATTTTGACTAGTAGGCTCTCCCAATCCCACAATAACAACAAATTTGGCGGGATCCACTAATAAGCCTTCCTTACATATAATATGCCCCAACAGGGTTCTAAATGGAGTAGCAAAGACACATTTCTTAATGTTGAGGGATATCCTCAACTGCCAACATCTCTCAAACATCAGCCTCAAATTGTCACAATGGTCTTTTATTAGCCCATACATAGTCAGGTCATCCCGGGTAGACTTGAAGAAATTTAGGGATGAAGTCCTGGAAGGCTTGTACCACGATGCACGAGAACACAAGTAGGTGCATTCTTCACCCAAAAGGCATGCCGTGTAGGCAAAAATTCCCCACTAAATGCTGAAAATTGTTTTCTCCGGTCTTCGTTTTGCAATTCTAACTTGATGGTACCCTAAGAACCTATTCGTAAAAGAATAGACCTCGCGCTCTACTACTCCTTCCAAAATTTCTTCAATGAAGGGGGTTGGAAAAGGGTTAATGACACACACTGCATTCAAGTCCATGTAATCAACACAAATCCTTATCCTTTTGTCCTTCTTAATGCTTATGACCATTGGACTCACCAATTCTTATTCCTCTAATGCCTCGATGATGCCCAATGCTATCATTTTGTCTATCTCCTCCTTGACCCGTACACGCAAGTTCAAATTTATTCGATACGTTCTCTTTCGAATCAGGTGCGCACCTTCCTTTAACTTGATCCGCATTTCCCCCAAGGAGTGGTAAAAACCTTTGAGCTCATGGTACCTACACGGGAATAAATCCTAAGACTCGTGCAAAAGGTCAATGATCTTATAAACCTCTTTCTCCTACCAATAATCCCCAATGATAGCTTCCTTAGGTTTTGCTTCAGAACCAATGTTAACCTTATTTGTCTTCAAGGGCTCATGGTAGGCATGTGCTCGCTCATCAGCGCTATCCATGACTTCGTGCATTCTGCAGAATGGTTAACATCTAGACTCTCCATTTCTTCCCCATCTATCACATAGACCATTTTTCCTTTTTCTTTTTCAATGCATGCGCACTCAAGCTGTATCTCTTTAGATTCATCTTCATCAAAACGCATCTCCAAACTAGGTTCACCCAATAACTCCAGTATCCTATCTTCTGTCATAGCACTATCTCCCATTGTAAGGCACTTGACCACCTATAACACCTTATCCACTTGATGGCTTTGTACTTTGATACTCGAATGCTTGAATGAGATCAACCGCCAACTCCTACCAATTTCTTGTCTGACAGCACATCTCCGAGTGAATGTACCATGCACGTGCACATCCTTGTAAGGTGGAATATAACTTATGCACCCATAGCGAAGGTGGTAAAGCTTATGTGCCTTCCATCTAGGCCTTCTCACATGCTTGGATATGGGAAGAGGTGGGTTCTTTGCCATGGTAGTCTTGGATAACAGTGGGCACGTTGCTTTTGGAGAACCTAACAGAGAATGTGATTCTTACCTCACGCCACTCTAGAAGACTCTCGTGATGTGTTGCCCACCAATGCGTTGCAGTCTTGAGCAAGTTATAACTGAGCATACTTCTCCTTTCATCCTCATTTCTCCATTGCGCCTCCATATCTCGCAAGAAATCATCAGGGCTTGCTCCTCCATAGTAACTTGGCAGCTTCTTCCTTCCCAAGCACTTGACTAAGCACACCTTTGTCACCCTTATTACAAATCCTCTTTATTGTTGCCCAATTAACTTATTGGTCTGTGCACCCAATTGTCACATGTTATGTTGGTTGTATCACTCATAGACTGAGCGTCTTCAAACTGGAGAATTCCTTCTGTAGGATGAATTACCTCAGGTCTTTAATAGAGTGCACATAGATTCTGTCAAGAAATTCTTCTCTTAATGGCTTAGATAGGGTGTTGACTTCCCATCTGTTAAAGGGATGATGACCCATTCTTCCTTGTTCTCAAAACTAATATACCCCTTGTTAAACCGTAGGTCGACATTATTTTTATAACACCAGGGGTGCCCAAGTAATGCTGGAAAGTTATCCGCCTTGGCTAGTGCTAGGATCTCGAAGTCCCTAGTGAACTTGGCCCCTTGAATAGTGATAACTGCATCCTTCAAGACACCAATGGGAATTTCCTTTATCTTGTTCGATATACATAACACATTTGAGGATGGTTATAGTGTGGGCCTTCCCATTTGATGCCATGCATCCAAGGTGAGAACATTGACCTCTGCACCCATGTCGATCAAAATATTGCTCAAAAGCCATCCATCTACAACAACATTCAAGGTTATCTCTTTGTCATAGTCAAGGCTATGGGGAGGAAGATTAACATGCAACACTTGCCTCTCGTGCTCTCCTCCAGCGCACGGTACCTTCTCCCGTAACCACTCTCCTAGCAAGAAAGGAATGATATTCTCTTGCCTTAACATCTTACATACTTCCATGACCTCATCCAGATCCTTCTGCGGAGCCTCAACATTCTTCCTTTGTTCCAACTGCCTTGATTGCTCCTTCAGACATTGGATCTCTCCTTGTAAACTCGAATCACATCCATAGTCTCTTGATATACCTCTTTCTGATGAGCAAGGTCCAAATACTTTCCATGTACCACTTCTTCTCTCGTAACTAGTGTTCTTTGCCTTGGTATCTAATCCTAGCTCATGCGCCACTCTTGGCATCCACTATGGGTCGACCTTCTTTATGCTTACCATCCCAATGCCCTTATCTTTTTGGTGTTGTTGGTTCATGTACTCAAATAGCTCAGTGCACTCCTCATACTTATGTTTCTTTCTACACCATAACCATCAGAATCAGATTAGGGCACTCACGCTTATAATGCTCTATCGACCCATAATTATAATAGGTTTCACGCGGAACTCACTTCTCCCGCCGCGATTCTATGCGACCACAAAATCCTCTGCGGAAACCTCTTCCACGTGCTCCTCTATTCGTGCACCCTTCATAGTGGCGATCATCATCCTTGGAACTGCTTGCAAGGCTAGTCTGGCACACACCGAGATCAATGGCATCATGAATCTAGTCAATCAGCCTACAATCCTTGGTGTCATGTGCCGTAGAGGTATAAATCTTACAATAGCAAGACACATTCTTGCGGATCACGCGCTGCAGTAGTGGACACCTACTTGCATCATGATCCCTGTGGTAAATTTCACAATCCACCATTATGGAGCGTACCGACCTCCGAGGACAATTGTCCTTTACATGCCCCTCTACCTCACACTCCGTGCACCATAGACCACTGCGAGTCTCATGTGTCGAGTTCGCAGAGATAGTTTCTCCAGATGCTTTGCCATTGTAGCAATTTGAGCCTCAAGGAAAGGGCTAACATCAATATCTACACTTCTAACAACCTCAATGCGTAGAGGCGGCCTCCAAGGCCTCGTGCGGGTTTGTGAAAGTTTTGTGTGATATTGCCCTTCTAAATGGTGTTATCAATCCTCCAAAAATGATTGAGCATGCTGAGAGGGTGAATGTCATAAGATAGTTTTGACAAGAGAGTTTTGAACCATGCGTCATACTCCTACACACTCTCTGTCATTCCTTGTTGGATTTCTTTTAGAGCACTGATGCTCTTTTGCTCAAACTCAGGGATATGGAACTCTGCTAGGAAGGCATTTTTCAGTGCAGTGTAATCCACCACCGTCTGATGGGGGTCATACTTGTGGTACCAACTATGCGCGTGCCCCTACAATATTGTTGCAAATTGACTTGCCTTTCGCCGGGGTAGTGATCCCCTTCGCGTGCCATAACAATTCACACTTGTGCACATGATCTACAACATCCTCAATACCTCTGTAGTCTAGTAGGTGCAACAACATCTCAAAAAATACTTGCGGAGGTGGCTGAGGTCCTTACCGCCCGACCGTAACCTTAGTTTCCTCTCCGGTGTTTCCTCCACCACTGGACTCCACTAGACCCACCAAGTCTTGTCCCTCCTGACCCACTAGATCCTCTAGAGCCGCTAGGCCCACTAGGTCCTTCGGCTCCTACACCACCATATCCACTTCATGTAGTTGGCAAAGGGCCTAAAGTGGGCGCGCCTAGTGTTCCTAATGTCCCCTTTGAATTACACGCTAATGGTTTGTGATATTGCCCATTCGCCGGACGTGTGTCCCGCGCCACTCGTGATACCCAAACTTCGTGTACTTGCACCTTGCCCAAAAATTCCTCTAAACACAAGAATAGTTTGTGCAACCATAGATGTCCCAAATGAGAAGTTATATCTCCTAGGCGCAGATCAATTACTTCCTTCGATACTAACTAGGTTAGCAATGCTTATCTCTTGATCTAAAAACTAAGTGCCGGGGTTAGTCACCAGGTGGGTTTAGATGCGCGCGACGACTCTCCTTTCTTCACGCGATGAACTCTCATCAAAAGTGAAGGGTCTCTCTTTTCAGTGCTGCCAAGATGGGGTAACACAGATTGCTCAGGTTCCACGTCCTCTGTGTGAACCTCAACTCCTTCCCGTAACATTTGCCTCCATAAATCCATCACTCATGCAACCTCGTGTTGTCTAGCCATTTCCTTTCATGAGCTTCACCATACTTGAGTCGTCTCTCTTCCCTCTCCTTTTTAGCTGCAATGTCCACCATCTTCCTCCACCCTAGCTTCCTTGCCCAACGCTCAGAGAATTTTAGCCGGCCATAGGAAATGCCTCCAAACTTAATGTAATAATCAAGATCTTCATAGCCAATGGGATAGCTCATAAAAACGATCCCTTAGAACTCAAACTCAGTAATCTCTGGACAAGAATACGTAGAAATGGTGTATTCTAGGGTATAATTGGTCAGCACTCCTCTCCACCAGTGATCAACAACACATGTCCAAGTTAGATCCGTGTCCTGCAACCTCTGGTAATCATCTAGGGTCCACACACACGATCTATAGTACCATCTCGATCTAGATGCATATGCTGAAAGCCATTCATACAATTCTATTGGAAAACAACAAAAGAAGGTCTCATACAACTCATGATACATGTGCTCTTCTACCCATCTGCGTGTATCAAACTCGGGTCCAACACTAAATCTTTGAGAAAACTCATCCTCTCGTGCTCTTTAACCACACTTCGAGACTTTTCAGGGTCAAGCGCTTTGTCACAACACGTCAAAGGGACCAAGATGTAGCCATTTCTCACAACTTCAAAAAGAGGTCCCGACAATGAAACCAAGATGTAGTCATTTTTATGTCCTTAGAATAACCTTCTAATCCCATGCGCATGGCCTATCACCCAACGGGCGTTGGGTGCTCACCGAGGCACGTGCGAGTGTCGAGCCCCTCCTTTATGTGAGTTTTGTGAGAATACATTGCTTAAGGACAAAAACTTAGATGCAAAAAGGTAAAGGACCATGCATTCATTTTGAGAGCCTAGGATGAGTTATTATATCAATACATTCATTCGAGAATCAAAAGAAACATCATACATATAACATATCTGATCCATAACATAAAGAAATGACACTAGGGTTTACATCCATGAACATTATATTCTTAGAATAGAACCATATATTCATATTGATCATAGTTCAAGTAACCACATTACATTCATCGAGTCATAACAAACTAATGCATCAATGTAGATAAGACTTATGCATCAGAAGTCCTCACTATGCTTCCCATATTACAAGAATTGTCACAGACCTATCCCTTGAGATATGTCAATATTACTATGATACTCTAATGGTAACCCCAACCCTCTGGAACCTCCTATTATTTCAGAGCTTCGCCTCTCATCCTTTCTATGACGATGCCCTTTTAAGAGTAGTCTCTCCAGTTTTAATGCCCAGTCTCCCCTTTTCCCTCTACCCGAGCATCTTTATATATAAGTTTATCGCCCACCGCCATGCCTTCCTGAAGTAGTAGATAGGTTGCCAAGTGTCAAGGTGGTCCACTAATGGAGCATGTGTATTCTCATCCGAGCTCTCCACTCTCTACAATGATGTCCTTTCGGGTCTTTCCATTGTGTGGAATATTCCTTTCTCGGTCACCAAGTCGCTACGATGGCACCTTATCTACTCCGCATGCTTGGTCAAGTCACGCTTTCCTCATGTTTATCTTACAAAATAGTTAGAGTAAGTCCCCGAAAGAATGTTTATCCGCGTATTACAACTTTATATGCAATTTCTAATATTATATTATATAGATAATTTTGTTATTAAAGTCCACAAGACCAAAACCCTCCATCGACCAAAGGACAGTAAAGGAGAGATTTGGATGATTTTTGTTGTAACGGTAGTGTGTTAATGTGCGTTCGGCTAAGCACATTTGGTGTGGCCGTTTCATTGAGGGTTCACTGGATTTGATTTTTGTGTGTTTGCGTTTGCGTTTGCATTTGCATTTGCATTTGCGGAAGAAGCATGTCTGGGAAGGAGGAGTACCGTGTTTTTGTGGGCGGCCTTTCGTGGGACACTTCCGACAGAGAGCTCG
The DNA here is from genome assembly GCA_018340775.1 of Taxus wallichiana var. yunnanensis. Lineage (NCBI taxonomy): Eukaryota > Viridiplantae > Streptophyta > Pinopsida > Cupressales > Taxaceae > Taxus > Taxus wallichiana. Next base: position 123,662,368 of record CM031244.1, on the reverse strand, counting down.
AGACCACCTTCAGCCGCTTCGGCAAAGTTTTGGAAGCCCAGGTACGTTATTATATTGCTCAAACCCTAAACCCTGCTTACATTTTAGAATTTATGGCCTTTTGAATTCTTATTCTATGACTGTTCGGGATTGAAACCCTACGTGCTTCGGTTTAATCTTTTTTTTTTTCGCAATCATTCTACTCCTCTTTTGCTGTCTTAGGATTTAGCTGCTTTCTTAGGGTTTATTAGGTACTTCAAGTGTTGTGGCATACATTTTCCTGCGACATACTCATAATCGAAACCCTAAGGACGAATCTTGTCAGTGTGACTGTCTGGCTATTGCTTTTTCAAGTCTGAATTTTAATTTTCGGCTTTGGCTGTCCGCATGGCTTGTTTTGTTCAGAACAACAGCTATATTGCCTGTCTATGGAGAAGAGATTTTCTACAGATATATTGACTGGTTGGCGGGGGTAGAACATTGTAAATATGAAATCTCAAACTTTGTTCCAATTAAATTTATAGAAATATTTTTCTTGTGTCCATGTTGGTATTTTGGTTGGTGGTATCAGCCATTGACAAGTGGACTATTTTGCGCTATGGATTGAATATGTGAACTAACAGAATGGGGTTACCTGTTTACTACTTCCCGGATTTCATTACATTTTTTTGTGTTATATAGTTAATCCCTTTTAGTTGTTTTGGAGCAGGCCTTCCTCCCATGACACTTATACTATTCTAATCATAGCATACCTTGTCTTTGGGGTTATGGTTTACTGCTGTCTAGTTATAGTAGCCATGAAAAATACAATTTTCAGCTCACTCCCATCAGATTTAATTAATTGTAATTGAAGCGCATCTTGGGAGTTAGAAGTTGTTTTCATTAGCAATGATGAATACAAGGTTTGACGTATGCATCTGTCCAACGCGTTATTTTCTTTTGATCACGGTGTCAAGCCTGATCATATTACATAATTTGTAATGACGAGAAAGTGGAATGCTTTTCTGACACGATGTTACTCACTCTGCTCACTTTTTTGCTCCATTCCTACTTGAATGCCACTACATACACAATATAATGGTTTGCTTTTCTGATTTGAATCTGTTAGCTTGTTGTTACGTAGTGTGCTTGGTTTTTTGTCTCAACGGATATACACCTTCTCCAAAAACAGTTTACTTTGCCAAGAAGCCATCTTGTCATATTACTTTAGATCAAGGATACTTTGAAGGAAAATAAATCCGCCATGTTGAACTTACTTTAATGTGATTTGAACCTTGATCGTGGCTGTGTTAACTACCCCGTCCTTCGGGTAAGCCATAGCCGACCCGACACACTCCATTTTATGGTATGAAATAGTATACCACATTCTCGTGTTATGCGGGGACATGCCCCCCTAAAAACCAAAGGCCTAGGACGTCTTAGGGAACATCACACCCACGTTTCTTGAAGGGCATAAAAGGAGGTGGATGTCTCTAGGACGTCCCTGAATATCAACGGATGTTTTAGGGACGCCCCCCCTTTTTGTGGACGTCCTTTTTTATTTCTAATTTTTAAATGTTTTTTTGAAAAAAAATTATTTTAATTATATTAATTTCTTTGTTGTTTTCTCTTTAAAAACTTTTTTTTATATACATACAAACTTTTTTCCAAATAGAGATGAGTGACTTCCAAAAAAATATCACGCTACAAGAGTACAATTTAAAAATAAATATTAAAAAAAAGGTTTGTACGTATAAATCTAATTAAAATTCACTATGAAATCTTTAATAAGTAATAACTTACAAAGCATATATGTATATTTTATATGAAGAGAAGGGTTGAGTAAATGATAAAAGCAGTAAGGAACAAATCAAAATGTTTGCGGTTAACCATGACCCGACTGTATTGTATTACAAAGACATATACAGAATCAAGAGTAAAATATGAATGCAAAATTTTTCGTGCAAAAATGCACATGGACTGTTAGAGACTGCTATTCATAATTTTTTAAAAATTGATTTGAATATTTGAATATTTATAATTTTATATATTATTTTAATAGTTCCCCTGTCGTCCGAAATTTTGGATATTCCTACACTAACACCCCCTCATAAGCATAACTTAGGTGGGCGGTGAAAAGGGAAGTGGGTCCGTCAACAAGGCTTGTTGAGGTACCCATGTATAATGCATCTCTCACAAAGATAAAGTAAAAGGAGAAAATTGAATGGGAAAAAACTCCCCTCCAAAAGAGACAAGAAACTCACTCAAGAAAATTGGAAAAGAAGTAGTGGGTCCGATAACTCAGTGATGAGGTACCCATGTACAATGATCATCCCCAGAGTAGAGAGAGAAAGAAGTGAGGACAAGAAGGTCCCCTAAGAAGAGTGTTGATGATGTGGTCCTCCGCGTAAAGACTGAAGAGAATCCGCTTAATCGAACAATGTTCCTGCCTTGGGAAGGACAAAAAAGGAGTATTGAAAGTCGGCCCACTCCACAAAGGAAGAAGAAGCATGTAGTACTCTAATCTTTGCATCTAGTTTACAACTGAAAGGTGGCATAGGTATGGCAAAAGTGTGCACAAAAGACAATGGGAATGCCACTGCAGTATACGTGTCAGAGAAAGAAAATGGTGGGGGCCCAATAACCCTCACAAAGGGATCCACAAGAAGAGGTGGATCATGAAACATCTCTGAAATAATGGAAGTGACAAATGTCCCAAGGCGGGCACTCCCAACGAGAGAGATGAATGGGTCCTCCAGAATGTGTGATGGCTCAATTAGAGCATATTCTTGTAATGAAACACAAGTGAAATCTGCAAATAGACAACTCAGTTGGGTAGATACTCGTCCCAATGGGGTTTCTCAATGAGAGCAATGTTTGACAAGAATGTATTAGCATCACAACATGAAGTAGGAGGAGAAGACTGTTGTGAAGAGTTGTTGGAAGTCCAAGATGAAGCAACATTGCACTCAAAGGTAACAACCAGTGTATGTGGAGTGTTGTCAACTAAGCAATCAAGATGCAATGGAGCACGAGAGGCAATGGTCACATCTGTCTTAGAGGAAGGTTCTCCAATAGAACACTCATTTGTGGAGAGTGAATGGAAGCATGAACATGGACGACAATGAGCTTTGTGGAGGCAAAGCAATAGGGAGAGTGTGTTCAATAGCAAGATCATGTAGTGAATGGTCAACATGGGACTCATAAGTAACAAGAAGTGTAGAACACTTAGAAATGAAATGGATGTGAGAAGGGGGAGAATCTATGGTGGCACTATAGTGGTGTAGGAAAACGTCACTCTCTCGATGGTGAAACAAGGTCAACATATAGCTATCGGATAATGGTCCAGGTAGTGAAAGGGCATTCAGTGTGCTTGAACGAACGCAATATTTCCCTAGAAATAGTAAGACCGAGAAGGCCTTAGACCTCATCATTGTGGTTAAACCACTCATTCTTTCGTAGAGACTCATCAGACTTAGGAATGAGATCATGGAGGCAGGGCAACAAATCATGCATAGTGCAATGACAGATAAATGCTTGCCTTCCAAGACAAAAGTTCCGAAAGTCTAGCATAACAACAAAACGATGAAACTCCATAATGCAGATAAACCCCCAAAAATATCTCAGATGACACTTTATAACTTAGTGCGAAAAGTACAAGTCCACACAGAGTTTTGCAAGGACTCCCCCAAAATGTGACACTTATAAAGTAGTGTGTTTACAAAAATAAATAAAGCCATTATGTAGAACACGTGAAAAAATTCACTTTTGACCAAAAAAGTGCTCAAATCCGAGCCACCGATCAAAAGTTATAGCAAATACAATTTCCCATAAATAATGGCTTATTTAATTAAAATTTTGCGAACTGATTAGAGAGAAGGGGGTCGTGCGTATACTCGTTGGAATCGAGACAAAATTTAGATTACAATGGTTTAATTTGTGAGGGGAATTGGCCTCTTGCTAACCCGAGCCTCACACTTCGCCTTCGACACGCAAAGATACAAGTTTAATTAAACACTTAAATCTTCTTTAAAGCAATTTCTATCAAATTGACTTATTTTTCAAAAGGTAGAAAAGACCAAATTTTGAAATATTTGAAAGTCAAATTTAGAAATTATAAGCAATATCCACCTTGGCAAAGTGGGGTCCACCATAGAAGAATGCGTTTGCTTTGCTTTTAGGCTCCAAAACCTAAATTTCTTTATGGTTTTATTGTTGTTTGGCTTAAGGGTGCCACCATAGGCAAGGAAAAGAGTTGCAGCTCCGTCCAAAGGCTTGAAGACAACCAAGGAAGGTGAATACAACTATTTGAAGGTTGAATAAGACTAGATTGGAGATATAGAGCTGATTTCAACACACCACGAGCAGATTTAGACCATGTAGGGCGTTTTTTGCAGGTCTGAGGTGCTTTTTGCATACTTCAATCCAAAAAGGAGTTTACAAGTTAAAAACGCCCTCCCTAGGCTTTTGTTCACCCTCTAACACTGTTTTGTTGGGCAAATGAGCCAAAAATGTGGCTCCAAACAACAAAAACGCCCTCAGAATAGCAAAAACGCCCTTAGAACAGCAAAAACGTCCTTCACACAGCAAAAACACGGATTCAAACAACAAAAAGGTGGCTTCTCTTAACTGAAACGCCCCTTTAGCTGATTGAAACTTGCCTCAGAATGGAAAGTTCAGTGCATTGGAACAACATATCCATGGCTTCAGATGCAAAAAGTTCCTTTACTGCCTGAAGACTCCTTCAAATGCAGATCCAGACAGTGAAAAGAGGATGCCCTGGGTCTGATTTCTGAGTGAAACCAAATCAGAATCACATCGAAAAATGCCTTTGGAAGATTCCTTATAACAAGCAATGGCCCAAACACATTTCCAGAAGCTTTTCCTGCGTAGAAATGGCCGCCACAACAGAAAAACTACAAAGATTTTTCCTTTACCAACAATAAAGTAATGTGAAACTTTTTTTTTGCAAATAACAATCTCAATTGAAAAACTTGCAGGATAAAACCAGACACACTTAATACTAGCGTGGCTATGATACCATATTAAAGTTTCTAGATCTTTGATGAAAAACAAATGCACGAGTAATTGCAAAAATTGAAATAACTAACAATAAGATGCAATATGATCAAGAACTCACAAGGCAAGAATGGCTCCAAATCAACTCAATGCTCCATATCATAGAATGATGCAAGTGATGTACATATAGGAGGTGAATGTGCAACTACCACCTAGATCAGTGGTGAATAATTCTCACTAATTGATACTGGAAGTAGAGTTGACTCCACACAACTAGTAAGCTAACTTAACATAGCTGGTAAGCTAACTCAACACAACTGATACAACTAAGCAAACATATCCCACGAGTGTAGGAAAGCTCCAAGTAAATAAACAAATACAAGGAAAATGAATATCCTACACTAACATTCTCATCACAACATTGCTCTCTTGCACCAAGCGTACATAGCCCTAGTAGAGATCTTTGGACAGGACCCCTATGACAAATATTCTTGATATTGCTTGTTTTTTTATTTGGAAGTTTGATTGTGATTTTGATTTTTTTGATAAGGTATTCAACTCCCTCGTGTTTTGTAAGGGGTTTAAAATTACTAGTGGCTTGATGGAGGAGTGAAAATGATTGTGGAGACGAATTGGCTAACATCAACAAATAATGCCACGGGAGCCTTTACAACAAACATTCTCAAAGTCACCATGTAACAAGAGACCATGGTCAAATAGTTACAATAGAGACGATTGAATCATAAAATATGCGAGCATAAGCTAATCAAGAGGTCACCAAAAGTTGTGAAGCAAATCATGACGTGGAATGTAAATGAATTGTAGGTGAAGTTGTGCAAAGTGAACGGAGGATTAGAATGAAATATGAATGAATTGGATGATAATGATTGGACACAACAATTGTGTGCAAGAGCCGATTATTGCATTTTTTTGAGGTATAGATTGTTTTGGATTTAGGAAGATGTTTAGTGGTTTTTAGATTTATGTATTACAATAGAATGTATAGAGAATCAAGGGGTGTCTCGAATCCGGGTTAGATGAATAGGGAGGAATGTAAGTAGTGATGAAAGTGTGGAATTGAAGACAAGGGAAAGTCCCACTTGTGGTTGCGAAAATGTATGCCTAGATATTGAGGCACCTAACAAATGTGTTAGATATATCACATAAATCAACTCAAGTGACGCTTGCTATAAATAAAATGGGCTTATGTTACTTGTCATTGAATGAGAGGGACATCATAAGGTTCTTTCAATGAATAAAGTGGGTTAAATCTCCAAAATCTGCAATTGTAACCACTAAGAAAATTGTTTGTTTGATTTTGTGGCTAGGGGACTTGCCTCGAGTCAAATCCCTAGACCCTTAAAAGTTGATAAAAAACATGTAAGGTATGCAAAGATAAATGAAACCTGAAATGAAATGGTTACTTGTTTAGGGGTTTGAGGGGACCAAGTTTTGGTGCGGGGTTTATTGGTGGCAAAGCTCATCGTTGATGGTGTGTTGATTGATTGGAAGGTGTCGCCAATCATAGCTCGATCGTTGTGGTCTCAAAAAAATTCCAAAGCGAGTTCCAAGCCGAGTTGTAGTTGTGGATCGACACTGTGTCAAATGTAAGGAAATTACTCGAGATAGATCTGAATATCAGCAGCAACATAACCCCAAATAACACCAAAATGTAGATAAATGATCTCAAGATGAGAGTAGAATAACTTAGCCACTTCGAGGGGCAACTTCCAAACCATTCAATAAGACTCAAGTACTCAATATGATGATCAACTACTACATATTATTCCTATGTTATGGCCATCACCAAGGTCGGCCCACTAATGATATTATAACATATATGAAAGAGATACAACATGATAAGAAGTTATGATAGCCACAAGTCGACCATACACATCTAATATAAGATATAGGATTAAGGGTGTAACATGCCCTTCCCCTTCGGAGCAACATTGTCCCCAATGTTGAGAAGCTCTAGATGTTGTTGCAGGAATGTTGCATCCTCCCATGTGGCATCTTCACTGTCTAGATTCTTCCACTTGATTAGATACTCGGTAATGACCCTTGTCCTCAATCATTTAGTGCGTTTTTGAAGGGTGTAGTTCGGTTTTAAGATGATTCTTTCCTCCTCATAGAGCTCTTGTAACACTGTTTGGGCTGATACCTTCTGTCCAATTACCTTCTTCAAGCAAGAAACATGGAAGACTAGATGTATTCTGGTTGCTTGAGGGAGTTCCAATTTGTATGCTATAGTACCAATCTTTTGCAACACTTGATAAGGGCCATAATACTTAGGTGAAAGCTTGTTATCCTTCTTTTGTTGTTTCAAAGACATTTGCTTATATGGTTGTAAACGCACAAAACCCAATCATTGACTTCAAAATGTCTTTCACTGCGATGTTGATCAGCTTGTTGCTTCATGCGGTTTTGTGCCATGGCCAAGTTCTCCTTGAGACTAGAAAGTACCTCTTGTTGGTGGTGAATGTGCTCTTCAACTACTCTAACCCTTGGCTGGCCTCTCAAGGATGAGGTGATGGACGGTGGATGGTACCCATATAATGCCAAAAAAGGAGACATTTTAGATGAAGTATGGAAGGAAGTGTTATACCACCATTCTGCAAGTGGCAGCCATTGGACCCATCTTGCTTGCTTATTTGAGGTAAAGCAACGAAGATATCCTTCCAAGCACTTGTTTACCACCTCAATTTGCCCATTAGACTGGGGATGATAAGACATGAAAACAAATTAGTCCAAAAATTACTAGTAAATATAGGGTCTCGATCACTTACTATAATCTTTGGTGTCCCATGTAGCTTCTAAATTGTATCCATGAAGGTTGTTGCTACTATACTTGCAACAAATGGGTGTGACAAGGCACAAAAATGGGCATATTTGGTGAGTCTATCCACCACAACCATGATTACATTTTTCCCTTCGATTTACGAAATCTTGTGATGAAGTCCATGGAAACCTCTTCCCACCTTTGGCTAGGAATAGATAGAGGTTTTAAAAGACCGGGGGCTTAATTGTTTCACCCTTTTTTGTTGATAAACCATGTATTCGGCCTCAAATTTTTGGACATCCCCTTTTAGCCCTTCCCAAAAGAAATCTTGCTTGATTCGATGATAAGTCTTTAAGAAACCAAAATGCCCCCTACTGGAGAAGCATGGAGCTCAGATAGAACCCTATTTTTTAGGGTTGAGTTCTTACATAGGTATAATCTATCCTTGTACCATAAAACATCCCCTTTCCATACAATTTTTGTGACACGGTTTGATTATTTTAGAGATTGAATGAGATTTTGTGTACTTGGGTCATCTTGCCATTCGGACCTTGCCTCCTCTACCCAATCTTCCTGTAATATAGATATGGCACACATCAATGCTTCAGCTGACTTATCCTTCCGAGATAGAGCAAACTACATACTCTTTCCCTGTGTTGTAGATTTCCTCAAAATCACACCCCAACATTTTGAGACCCATTTTTGTTCTTCAAATGATAAACGTTGCTCTAAGAAGTATTTCAAACTATCATGATCTGTCTTTACTTTGAAGTTTCGCCCATTAGATATGGTCTCCATTGCTTTATTGCATGAAGTATGGCCAACATTTCCTTCTCATAAATTGGTTTTGACATATTCTTACCTTTGAATTGATGGCTCTCAAAGGCAATGGGATGACCCTCTTGCATGAGTACTGCCCCATACCATACCCTGAAGCATCACATTCAACAATGAATGTTTTGGAAAAATATGGAGTAGCTAGAACTAGAGTGGTGCACATGGCCTCCTTCAACTTCTCAAATGCTTTGGTAGCTTCCTCATTCCAATGGAAAGAGTCCTTTAATAAAGTTGTCAGTGGTGCTGCTATGCTACCATAATTCCTTACAAATCTATGATAATAACATGTAAGCCCCAAAAATCCTCGAAGATGCTTTAGGGTTTTTGGAACCTTCCACTCAAGCATGACCTTTATCTTGTTAGGATCCACTTTAACATCTTCATAAGAGATGGTGTGACCCAAATATTCAACCTCCTTGACTCCAAAAGAAGATTTAGAGGGCTTTACATAAAGCTAATGTTTTTTGGAAAAGGGTAAAAGTGGGGGTTTTGAAAGGACTGCATCCTTGTACAAAAAGCCCTAAAGGCTGGATAAAACAATAAAGTATTACAGAAAGGAAGCCACCGCATCAAATGAAAAGGTCATAAAGGCACATGAGAAGAACAAGAAGTGAGAAGAAATAAAATAGAAAGATGCATGAGCACCCACAACCGGTTGTAACCGGTTTACATAGTAGGATCCCGTATGTGGGATCGTAGTTTCATTTTAGGGAGAGAATAAACATTCTTTTTTCTTTTAATGACTGTCCAATCGTCACTCCTATTAGGATCCACATTTTCATTTGTGTGAGTTGGAAGCCGAATCTCAGAGGAAGCCAAAATTCCATCAATGGGCTTCTCAGTCTTGAAACTGGTTTTAGAGCAATCGTAGCAACATCTGGAGTCAACACTGATCCACTATAACATCCCCAATAACCTTTGCCAGAGGGGTAGCGACCAGTGATTGGGTCTTTGTATACTTTTCTCCGCTAACCTTTGTCGAGTCATCTATAGAGGATTCAGGTTCATCTTCAATAAACAAAAGGTTTAGTTGAGAATCCTTCTACCAAGAGACCTTTTCTTATTTTAATTTTTGCCTTCCAAATCGACACTCAAGCAAGATGTCCTAGGTCAAAACATTTTTTGCAATTGAAGGGCAAGCCTTCATAGTCAAGAGGTTGTGACCAAACTCTATCTAGGACTTTGAGGTCAATAGAAGTAGGTAGATCAAGCGAGGTATCCAGATCCACCAATATTCGAGCGAAAGTAGTGTGAGTGTAGAGCTCTGTTTTGGAATCAATGGATAAAACTTGCCCAAAGCATTGTCAATAACAATAAGCTGCGGCGGGAGATGAGGCAAACGAATCCAAACCGGCTTAACATTGAAAGTGTCGGTGAGTGGATTGAAAGTCGGAAACCACGGTTTCATCAGTAGGTGATGATTTTGTAGTTCCCAAAACTTGGAGAGGATAGTATCCCTATCTTCACCGGAGCAAAAAGCCACAATAAAAAAACCCACGACCTAGGGGTAAATGTCAATCCTACCTGAAACGAGAGGATGCCAGTTCATAGAGATCCACGAGTGCAGGAGCGGAAGTCCAGGCTAGATGCCATTAAAGCAGAGATCAAACCCTGGGAGGAGAATTTTTTAGCCTCTAACACCGAATCCCCAAGGGAGACCAAGGGAGCAGATTCAACAACAGTGAGGGGTTTAGAAAAGGAAGAATCCGAAGCCGCAGCATAAGAATGCTGCCCTGTAGAGGGGTGCTGCCCTGTAGAGGGGAAAACAATCCCCCTGTTGCTTCAACACCGCCAAGGAGAAGAGGAGCCAAAGGGGACTGAGGGCCGCCACCAAAGATAAGGGCGTCGTCGCGGAATCAACCGCGACAGAGATGGGACTGCCGTCCAAATTGAGCCACCAAAAACAACACCGCCTCGACCCTATCACAATACCGCCACCACCGCTGAAACAAAGAAGCTGTGAACGCCATTACCGCCGTAAAGGTTAGGGTTCCCAACAAATGTAATCGAGTAAAGATTTCGGGAAGAGCCGTATTAGGAGCCATATCCTACATAAAGCTAATGTTGATCAAGAGTTTCTAACACCTTATTTACATGATGCAAGTGTTCCTCCCATGTTTTGTTGTATATTAGTATATCATCAAAGAACACCAAAACAAACTTCTGCAGGAATGGCTTAAAGATAGAATTCATCAAACTTTGAAATGTAGAGGGTGCATTTGTGAGTCCAAAAGGCATTACTAAGAATTCATAATGGCCTTCATGTGTTCGGAAGGCTGTTTTATGAACATCCTCATCCCTGATTCTGATATGATGATATACGAAATGGAGATCAAGTTTTGTAAAGTAAACAACACCATGCAACTCATCTAGCAAATCATCAATTACGGGAATTATCTTTGTCCAGTGTAATTATTGAATTCCCTATAATCGGAACCATAGTTCGCATACTCGTATTCGAATAATACTCAATAGACCCAAAAATTTTTGACTTGGCAAAAACTCGGCAAGACTTGGCGAATACTTGGGAATACTCGACAACTTAAAAAATATGCAAATTTCTTTAAAAACATAAATTTTAAGCAAAATATAGCTACAAAATGTATCAAATGAGTCCATAAAATGTTGAAGTGTTTTCTATTAGATTTGAATACAAATACAATACAAAATCGCATCATCATGCGAATACAACAACCGATTGATAAGTGCTATGAATTTATGATGATTGTCATTGAAATATATAATCACAAATTTCATATCTATGCAAGTTACAATATACAATAAGTTACATTTTCCTCTTCCTCGCTCTCAGAGGAATATTGGGGGAGAGGTTCTAGTGCCTACTGTAGTCCCCACACTCATTGCGTCTCCTCGCTCCTCCTAAAAGGCTGCGACTCTAGCTCTAACATGGTAGTAGATGGTGGTGGCTCCTTTGTTGCATGTTGGAGATCACCTCCAAAGATGTCATCCAATCCAATATCTCTTGCTAGTGCTTCTCCCTCCATAGCTTCCCTCTCAAAAGAAGCAATCTCATCCTCTGTGAACGCAAGGATTTCCTCTTCTTGCCTAGTCCACTCGCTGTATGGATCTATCTCATCCAAATCAATAAGCTCCTCTGATGTGGCCTCCACTTTTCTTGTGCGAAGCCGAAGATTGTATTGCACAAAAACCAAGTCGTTGAGCCGTTTTTGAGTCAACTTGTTGCGCTTCTTCGTGTGAATGGCCTCAAACAAACTCCAGTTGCGTTCACATCCAGAAGCGCTACAAGGTTGAGATAGAATTCGAGGGCTAGTTTTTGAAGATGTAGGGTATTTCCTCCCCAATCCTCCCACCAAGAACCTACAAACAAGATAATCAAAAGTTTATAAGTAATTAATAAAATCAAATTTGTAACTAATAAGTAACTTAGTAAACATTCTAATTTTTATTACTTGGTGTACTGCGTGGTTCTCCCTCGGATAGCTAACCCTGAAGAAAAGAGCCTCCCCTAGCATGTTTGTAATTTTGCAGCTCTAAAATAATGAGGTCCCTCGTCTCAACATTTGGTATCATCCTCTTAATACATGTTGAAAGGCCCTTGATAACCTCTTCGTTCACATCTGTGAAGTTGTCGGAGAAGAAATACTTGGGGTTGAGGTAGTACCCCGCTGCATAAATAGGTTGGTGGAGTTGATTGTTCCACCTCCTATCAATAATCTCTCAAAAGGGACCATATCTGGCAATATCCCCCCTATAATAGTTTTGAATAGACTCTTCGGCCCTATACATGGCCTCACAAATGTACCCCATAGGGTTTTCCTCCCCATAACGAAACCCGAAACCCAAAACCCTCACCAACGGCTCTGACACCTACACACAAATTAAAATGTAAGGTTACAAACTTACAAATAAAGTAAAAAAGTAAATAACAATATATTTATAATTTAACAAATTAAAATAAAGGAATCAACTTGAAATATAAATCGAAGTTTGAAATTACCTTGATGATCTCTATAGCTCTCTTTGCAAAGATATCATCAAAAACTATCTTTGCAATCCTCTCTCCATCAACTTTCTTTGAATATTGTGAGTCTAGCCATGCTTGACTCACAAACATTTGCTTCAATGATGTCAACAAACTAGAAATACTTTGCAACGTCAAGAAGTTAGTTGCAAACCTTGTGACACCGGCTCGAACAAGCTTTTTCCCCTTTGTGTGTTCTCTCATCAAGCCTCATAACCCAAGGGTGATTATATATGTACTTTGTTATGTTTTTGCATCTTCTACAACCGGCCTCATCCAATCAATTTTGCCTATGTTCTCCAAAAGAAGGTCAAGGCAATGAGCGCACAAGGAGTCCAAAAGAGTGATGGATGTCTCTCTTGCAGTAGTCTCCCAACTGCCACATATGCTGTTGCATTGTCTGTGACAACTTGCACAACATTTTGTATACCCACCTCTAATACAATCGTCTCCAACATAACACTCAAATTTTTCGCATTTTCAAAAACACCATCTCACCATTTAAAGCCGTTAAAAAATTAATGAGGGTGCGAGTTCCTTCCATCCGTCCACCCATTTGAAAGAATGGTGCATCCGTATTTGTGCCATTGTTTCTTTTGATCTTCTAGAATTGTAGTGGCATCTGCAATTGCACCCTGGAGCAATTTTCCACTCAAATCTTTTGGAGAGGGTGCCTTGTACCCTTTCCTTGCAACTGTCAATGTTGTCACCAAGTACTCCCAGTACAGGCTCTTTGCCACATTGAATGGAAGGTTGTTATAGTACCAGAAATTCGCACATGCTTTATCCGCTTTCTCATGCATATCCTTGTTCCAAGCTATACCTTATGATGAAGGTAGTGCTCGTGCACGTTCCTTGGCACAAAAAAGCTATGTATGCCTTTGCTCGAACTCGAAGCAAATGTGCCTCTTCCAGTTCGTATGCGTGGACCACGAGTAGAGCCCACAATTGTTGCCGCATCATCCTCTGTCATTGCAGCCCCAGGTCTAATAGCTTGTGCTATGGCTGCATACACCCTTTCTCTCTCTAGTTTCTTCTCCTCTAGCTCTGCCAGCTTTGCTTTCATCTCTCGCTTTGCCTCTTCCGTAACATTGGGGCAAACTAGAACGTCCCGACAAACAATACATGCAAGGTGATACTTCAGACGATTGATGCCTCCAGAAATCGCAAACAAGCTCCATTCCATGAATCTGCTCCATGTACACCATACTTCCAAGCAAGGGTATTGACATTCGCAAGAACGGTTCCTGTTAGTGATGTTGACTCAGATGCCGAACCTGATGCCATTGTTAAGCTCTAATTTGCAACACAATGCACATTTAAAAAATTAAAAAAACATAAGCTTAATTAAATAAAAATACGTGCCTGAATAACCATATTTCACCGTAATTTAATAAAAATAACATACCTACGGTTGCAAATGAGTATTAAAAATTTAAGATGATTTGCAATCACATTGAACACTTTTAAAATTACAAAACATATTCAATGAATTGATTACAATACGCATAAATACAATTTAAATAATTTAGAACGAATTTGCATTAAAAAAACATACCTCATCGCAAGTGACTATTAAAAATTAAAAGCATTCGCTTTTATATTACATGTATTTAAAATTACAATATGAATTTATAAAATTTAAATAATATATACCAAATTTACAAAATATTGAAAGAATTTAAAAAAACTTACTTCCAAGTGCAATTCTCTAAATTTCCTCTTCAAATTCGCTCAAAAATCTGTTCAACACATGCACTTTGCAAGCTCAAATGGTTGTGTGATTGAAAATGAAGTCTTTGTAGGGCCTTATAAAAGGAAAAAACCGTGTTTTTGAGTGTCTTTGGATGTGCTTGCGTGTACAATCCGTGTGGACAAGTTATTTGCTAGGACTTGCCGAGTTTTGGCAAGTATTTGCCGAATTTTCGTGGCGAATACTCACGCCAAAACTCGTTAAGCCCAAGTGGGGAGTTTTCCAAAGCGAGTATTCGTTTGGGTTTTTCTTTGGCGAGTACTCGCCAGAGTATGCAAACTATGATCGGGACACATGCATCGATTGTCATCTTTTTATGCACCAACACTCACCGGAGAGGAATACACACTCGACTATGACAAATAATTCTTGCTTCTAACATCTCTTGTACTATCTTCTCAATTTCACTCTTTTGCACATATGGGTATGGATAAGGTCCGAGGTGGGCGGTTAGCTCCCCTGGTACTAGTTGGATGACATGGTCATGGTCTCTTTTTGGAGGTAAACCCTTTGGCATATCTCCAAACACAACTGAGTGCTCATCTATAATCTGCTTACATATTTGATGGTATAACTGCATTTGACAGATGTGCTTCCAATGAAAATAGTTGTGCCACAAACCCCTCTACACCTTTTTAAAGCATTTTTGCATTTGGTGAGAGCTTACCAATTGTGGGGACTTTGCTCTTAATCCTCTTAGTTCAAAAGTCCTCCCTTCTGATTGAAAACACATGAACAACTCTTGGAAGTTCATCTCAATGGTTCCCAAGGTGGTAAGCCATTGAACTCCTAACACAATGTTTGCTCCTCCCATGACAATGGCATACATAGGGCTATTTAGCAAGTAATCTCCCATGGTGAGTTTAATGTTATGGCATTTTCTTGAACAACTAACAATACCCCCATCAACGATCATTACTTGACATTTGGGAGCTAGATAAACAAAACAGTTCAAGCGCACCACCAACTTATGATTGATGAAGTTGTGAGTACTTCTCGAGTCAATCAACATTGTTACCCTCTGTTTTTTTAAGAATCCAACCACTTTGAGGGTTTGGGGGTGCTAATACTTAAATTGCATGACATGAGATCGTTGGCGGGGATCTCCTAACTCCTCTGGCTCGACAATGACCTCTACCTCTTCATCTTCTTCCTTCTCTTCTTCTTCATTGGGCCCCTCAATGTAGAACTTCTTTTCAAAGCACATTTATGTCCCGGTCCATATTTGCTATCACAGTTAAAACATAACCCTTTTGCTCTCTTTTCTTCAATTTGTTGAGGTGTTAGTTGAATTGGCCGAGGGAATGATGGTGTCGGTGTGCTACGGTCTCTAATGTTAGTGAAAGTCTGCCTCCTACTAGAAAGAAAATTTTTGTCTTGCCTTACGTGCCATGATAATAGAATTAGAAACCTTAAGTGGATTAAACATACGCACCTCATGCTCAATGTGGTCTTTAAGACCCCAAGAAATAGGTCATTCGAATTCCCTTCCGTAATATTTTCTCGCGTGCAAGGATAGGTTTTGGAACTGATGAACATAATCCTTGACTAATCCTTGTTTTCCGTAACTTTGCTAATTGGCTGAAGTAATTCTCTGACACACTAGAACTATAGTGCAATTGCAACTCTTCGGTAAAAATTGTCCAAGTGACATTGAGACCATTCTTTTGCCTTTGAGCACATAACCATCGATACAGATGAATTGGTTAGGTTTGAGATACAAGGATGCCATGGTCACCTTTTTTCTTGATGGGATCTGATGTAGATAAAAGAAATTCTCCATTTGGTTAATCCAATTGAGTGGATCCTTTCCATCAAACTTACGCATTTCCACTTTCAGCATCATGTTTCGGGCCTGCAGAGTATTTGGATTTGGATTGGGTTGGCTAGAAGATCCACCATGGCTAGGTTGTCCACTACTTTGACTTGAAGATCCACCTTGGTTGATTTGAGTATGATTGAGTTGAGGCTGATTTGGAAGATGATGATGAACCTTTAAATTTGTATTGAGTTTTTGCATGATATCATCCAATCGTTGATTGATCTTGTCTACATCTCCTTTATTGGCCATCTCAGATTGTAGGATTCATAGATCATACTCAAGTTGGCTTACCTTATGATCCACCAAGGTAAACCCTTGCACTGAGGATATCGTAGTTACCCCTTTTGACTCCAACTCCTCAACTATTACCTCATCCTTGTTTGGGGTTTTACTAGGGTGATAGGATTCTTTTTGCTTCTTGTGGAAGGCCCCGCCATGATGCCCAAAATAGTAGGAATTAAGGTCAAAATTTAGGGTTTGGGGTTTCGAGAGAATTTCGGCCAAATATGAAAAAACTCAAAGAACAGACTCAAACTAATTTTTTATCCTCTTTCGAAAATGTAAAGAACTTGGAAAAATTCCACAATTTGCAGCCTATAGAGCGAATTTATGAAAAACCCTAAAATCGCTATAACTTTTGCAAAATAGAGCAAAAAGTTCTGAAATTTTTAGAGGACCTTACTTGGAATGTGTCACACTTGTGGTAAAAAAATTGTAGAAAACTTTGGTACTGTTTTGGAGATATAACCGAAACTTCACAATTAGGGTTTTGACCTAATTTTGGTCAAGATTGCAGCTCTAATACCACTTCTAAGGCAATTGCTTAGATAGATCCGAATATTAGCAACAATATAACACCAAATAACACCAAAATGTAGATAAATGATCACAAGATGCAAGTAGAATAGATTAGCCACTTCGAGGGGGCAACCTCCAAACCATACAATAAGACTCGAGTACTAAATATGATGATCAATTACTATATACTAACTTGTATATATACTATTCCTATATTATGGCCATCACGAAGGCCGACCCATTAATGATATTATAACATATAGGGCACCATCACCATAGAATATATAGATTGGGGGGGTAGGTTGGGTTGGGTTGGGTTGATTCAATGCCGAGGTGTCTGGGTGTCTCATCTCATACTAATGGGCCGGTCAAGTGTCTCATCTCATACCAATCAGTCCGGGTGTCTCATCTCATACCGATCAGTCTGGTCATAGGTTGGTCCATTAGGGCCACCATATTGTATATCACAACTAGAACTAAAACTAGATATATAGCTAGTCGCACTTAACTAGATCGATATAGGTCTTGGGCGGTGTGGTGATAGATCGAGGTGTGTACCACTCAGGCCCCGAAAGAGATACAACATGATAAGAATCTATGATAGCCACAAGTCGTCCATACACATCTAATATAAGATATAGGATTAAGGGTGTAACATCAAAATTCGAACTTTGGTTGTGTCATGAGCTTCAATTGTCTAAAATCTTTCACCTTTGGGAGAAACTTGCAAGCAAAGATGTGCAAACAAGAAAAAACGTTGTCCAAAAGCCAAGAAGGATGTAAGGAGGGGGTGGGTGTTATCTTATAGGTTTGAGGTGCATATAAAATTGGGATGGATACGGGTGCAATGTGCTTAGAGAGGTGAAATGATAACGGTCCACTGTGCATTGGAGATGTAAATAGTAGGTAGATATGATTAAATGTTTGTGGTGTGTGCATGGAGTGTTGTGACAAGATTAAATATGAGTGGATGAGGATAGAGACTGACTCTGCAATTGTTTATTAAAATAATCATTGAGGGAGAACAACGCTAGGAAGCATGACCTTCCATGGGGTTTGCGCGCTTCTTGGCCTCTCGTAGTATACCCTCCTCGTCTTAGATCCTAACTTTTAATGCGCTAGTTTGGTACAAAGGTGATTGGGATGTTTGATGTGGCCAATTAGAATTCCCTTTAGAGGGTGGTAGTGGAGGGAATGAAATGGAACTTTTACGAAAACGTCTACATCCAACATGATAGGAAGGCTATTATGCACCGAGAACTCAACACATGCTTGGTCCCAGTGTTCACCGCTAGACAGGGAGCTCGAGCCTTGGAGAAATATGGTGGGCTAAAGATTCTCATTACTG
This sequence comes from Taxus wallichiana var. yunnanensis, assembly GCA_018340775.1. Lineage (NCBI taxonomy): Eukaryota > Viridiplantae > Streptophyta > Pinopsida > Cupressales > Taxaceae > Taxus > Taxus wallichiana. Next base: position 123,644,048 of record CM031244.1, on the reverse strand, counting down.
ATTTTGTTAACAACCCACCATGCAGGGTGGGTGAAATATGGACTTGGATCCATAGAACTACCAAGTGGCTCAAGAAGAATGTACCTAGGGCAGAAGGCAAGAGCTTGTTGGTGCGTGAGGAGGCTTGGGTTGCTTGGGAGAATAAGTTCAGATCGCAGGATTCCCTGAGATTCTTTAAACAAGCCAAGTTGGAGGAAACTCAAAGCTACATCAAGCGGGCTCAACAATATGAGAATGTGTTTGTGGAAGTTGTCTGCTGGCTTCTTAATGCTTGGGTAGGAGGGTTTGTCCTTAGTAGTCGCGCTATTAGGATTGGGTTGGTTGATCCCTCCATCGGTTGTAAGTGCCCATTATGTGAGGATGTTGGAGGGGACTCTCTTCTTCACCTCATCCTTAAGTGCCAACACGTAAGGTCGGGAAGAAGCAAGAATGCAGCCAATTTTCAAAACTTCTTCAAGGAGTTGTGGTGTGTTGCCCACATGGATGCCGGTGAAAAGGTTTACTCACGTTACTCCTCGGTGGGGAGTGTAACAAACGAGGTGTATCATATTGGTTAAAGCGATAGCTCGCATCGGAAGGGAACTACAAGCTTTGTGCTTGTGGCGAACTTCCTAAGCTGTGGCGGTCCCTCTATATTAAAAATCCCTTTGGGGTTGGATGATGGAGAGGGATGTGTTGTAGTTGGCCCTACAGGGGCCTCGGGGATACCTAACCACCAATAAGCCAACACACAATTGTGTGGGGTAAAGCCTTTTACCGGGCGCCCCTCTTTGGAAGAGTTTTTCCTCCACTCTGGCGCTGTTTCCAAAAAGGGGAGTTTCTCGTAAGGCTGAGTGGAGCCCAACGGCTTTCACTAGGAGCATTCCTTGGAGATTCTAACCTTAATTGGTGGGATCGGTATTGTTGGAGTTGTCACTTGGAGGTTTCAACTAGTGGTGGTTCTACCGAGCTTGAACTTGGAGTCGAGGGGTGACTCCCAAAGATTGCGTTTGCCCCCGAGACGGCCTATTAACGAGACTCTTCCAGTTTAGGAAAATCAGGATAATTAAATGGGTGATGTCCTTAATCAACCTTGTTTTATGTTTTTTAGTTGTTTTGTGGGATTATTTGATTTTAGTGATTATTATGTTTTATATTGTATTGTATTTTTAGCTTAGGAGACCTTATGCACAAGGTGCATTTTGTGATGTCCACTCCAACCCGTCTAAAAGACTTTTCACACCCCAAAAGACTTCAATCTCTCTAATGAGGCGAATTATGGAGTTCGAGCTTTCAACTAGGAAATGGAGTGTGTCGAATGATATCACATATTTTTTGTTTGTGATTGACTTTTTTGATTCTAATAATTGCTTTTTTATATTGTCTTTTGCTTGATTTTCTATTGATAATATGGCTTAAGATTTTTTTGGTTTTTATTGGTCCTCCATAAGGATTGAGAAAGCTCATCAAATGGATATGAAAGATGATCAACAATAAGAACTTACACCTAGCTACCGTAAAGGAGAATCTACAAACCATAACACTTATTATAGACATGCACCTTAGAAAATAGTGCTACTTTGAAATTGACCTCTGTGTGCCCAATAGGGAGTGTAATAAAAGAAAAATAATGAGCTATGATTGGGTTGCCTCAAGCATGATGTATAAAGGGAGTGATACAATGATGGATAAATGGGATACTTTCGTCATAAGAGAGCAAAAAATGTGGATGAGAGCCAAGTAGATAATTTAAAAGTGTTGAGCTACAAGAAGCACAATCCGCTCTAGGAGACAAACTGTCACTCTCGACCTTGCTATTTCTTTATAGGAGAACACCTAGCTATGGTGAGGAGCCTAATGTAACGAATAAGTAAGCATAGTAGATGGGTGTCGGTGAGGAGGCCCTTAAGGTCTTACCATGCAACTCACAAACTGAAAGCCAAAAGGTGTAGTAAAAGAGATAGTAAAGTAGATATTAATATCCAGCAGATATAGCAGGGTGAAAATGTTAGGAAGCATCAAAAACCATGAGGTAGGTAGCAAGATGTCAAAGCCATGAAGCATAGTTTGTGCGATGATAGTTGGGAAAAGAATTGACTGAACAAATGTCCTGTATAAATAAGAGATTGTGAGGTGCTAGTTACGAATTGAATAAACTTAATTATTAGTCTTGTAAAAATAGGAGGTTTTGAGATGCCAGCTGGGAAATGAATTAATTAAAGTAATAGACGTGAAAAGATAAGAGGTTGTGAGGTGCTAGTCGGGAAATGAATCGACTGAACTGACAATCTTGTAAAATTAGTAGGTTGTGAGGTGCTAGTTAGGAAATGATTTGACTGAATTAACAGTCTTACAAAAAGGTAATAGTCGGGAAATGAATCAGTTGATCTAACAATCATGTAATTGAAGATTTGAATCAACTAAATTATTAGTCTTGTAAAAATAAGAGGTTTTGAGATGCTAGCTGGGAAATGAATTATTTAAAGTAATAGACGTGAAAAGATAAGAGGTTGTGGGGTGTTAGTCGGAAATGAATCGACTGATTTGACAATCTTGTAAAAATAGTAGGTTGTGAGGTGCTAGTCAGGCAATGATTTGACTGAATTAATAGTCTTACAAAAAGGTAATAGTCGGGAAATGAATTAGTCGATCTAACAATCATGTAATTTTAGCTGGCTGTGAGGTTCTAGTCGTGAAATGAATCGACTGAACTAACAATCCTGTAAAGACAAGTCTATGAATTTCTAGTTGGGAAATGAATTGACGAAATTAAGAGTTTTGTAAAAATAGTAGGTTGTAATATGCTAGTCGAGAAATGAATTGATTGAACTAATAGCTTTGTAGTAATAACAAGTCATGAGGTGCTAGTTGGAAATGAATTGACTGAACTAATAATGCTGTAAAAATAGTAGGCTTTGAGGTGTTTGTCAGGAAATGAATCAATTGAAGCCAATTGTCCTATAAAAAATAAGAGCGGGTAAAAGCCAAGGGTGGTGGAGCTAAGAAGCAAAGATAAAGTTTCATAATGCAAACATGAAAATCTAAAATTATGCCAATGTATTGAACTAGGCATAGCAAAAAGGGAAAAGAAAGCTATGTACAAGGAAAGGTAGTAAAGGAAGATCAAGCATAGTGCGTCTTTAGGAACTGAGCATTCGTTGGTTCCTTGAAAATATGGTCTTTGTTGGTCGAGAAGTGCTAGGACCTAAGATATCTTTTTGGACGTAGTTGCCCTCCTTATTGTGCGTGTAATCTAATTTGAGGACTAGTTCTCCAATCTCTAAGTTCCTATATTTTACAAGTTACGTTGTTTTGCCATACGGGCTTTATATTGACGATTTTGTTGAAGAGTGTTAGAGTATTTTTCATCCAACCAATCGAGTGTATGAAGGCAGACTTCGCGAAGGTCCTCATTGGGGATGATCTAAAGAGAGATGTTTTTTTACTATGGACAGAAATTTGTTTTCTATGTTCTTACAGGTTTAATATTTTTTTGAGATTAGTTTCAAGTGTTATTGAAATAAAAATATTGTCCAAGTGTTCCTCTTTTACATATACTTGAAAGGGGTGTTGTCGAGGCTCATCCTTTTTCAAATACTGTTATTGTTTCTCTAATGTGGCACATCATATTATGATGTATTGCCTTATTATGCTGTATTTGGCTATCAGGAACCCTTACACGAAAAGAACTTAGGGAAAAGGGGACACATAACTTGGGGCTTAGAGATTTCTGCTGTATTATACTGTCGTATTTCATTAACGAGGCGGAGTTTGTATCCTTAAATTTCATTTTTGCTTATGAGGTACTGAAACTGGAGGGCATGACTTTGCTTTTGTCAATTGAATGATGAGGGCTACTTGTAGATCCAATGGAGAGGCAAATAGGGTTTAACTGAATATCGAGATTGAAATGATATGAAGCAGATATGAAATTCAACTAAAGATTAGGGCCCAATAAAACTAAACAGATACTGAATTGACTTATACGAGTATTGGGGAGCTGGGACAACATGCAAATCAGGAAACATGGTAATTACAGTCATAGGAGCAATATGACTTCCTTGTATGAGACATCTCTTAGCTTGAACAACAATGTTGTAGTCTTGTGGAAGTGTCCATTAACCTAAGGACTAACTCATGAGGGCAATATCATAATCAAAAGGTTTAAAGTAATATACAATGAACATACTTGGTAGAGGTCTGAATTCTATTGGAATTATGAGGGCAGTATCATAATCGAAGGCTTTAAAGTAATATACAAAGATCATACTTGGTAGAGGTCTGAATTCTATAGGAATTATCTCACGTCTTCTTGTGATAAGAAAACAAATAAAATAGACAAATGACCAATGTGCGGTAATATCATCAGTAGTTTGTTCTTATTCTTCCATGTATTTATACATTACAAATACAACTCCCTTCAATGTATTTATATGTTACAAATAAACTCCCACATCCACTTGGGAATAACTACCTGTTATCTAATCAGCCAATAGTATGAAATAGGTGGCTAAATATATAAATTTAGGATTAGAATAATATTCTTAACAAACCCCCTTGTAATCCTAAGTCGATTAAGCTGATAGGCTGCAACTATTGTGATGTAGATGGTGCGCACAAACATTGAAAAAGCCACAAATCATGTTAAAATTACTGCGTGTGATTCATCTCCCACCCAAAAAAGGAATCACACCAACTCATAGTGTGTCCCAATGAACCATGTGCCAAAAGAAGAGCAAAACGTGTATAATTTAAGTTGACATTCATGTGCAACCCAAATCCTTAAAAGCGTGTTGCAGCTGCACTACAAAGCCTGACTATCTCAATATCTGTTGAGCTGAAAATGTGAACCAACATTAGTCCACAAAGCTTAAAAAGTCAGATTTAAAGGTACATGTCGGCACATAAAAAGCTGCCCCGTGACAGAAAAAAATGCGTTGAAACTCGTAATATGTGATGAACTAGCTCCATGCACAGTCATTAAAAGCCCCATACTCAACTCTCTCATATATGCAGTACCAAACTCTACAGTCCGCAATCTCTGAAATATGATTTGTTAGCTGCTGATTTGAACATCGATCACTCAAAGAAACTGGATATAAAAATCTTAGGACTTGTTGTATGTCCCATTCTCAATGTTGCAATCAACGAGAACCAAACTCTGTCTTATGTTGTAATAAGCTGCAATACTACAATCAGCTGGAATGACCAATCCTCTGTGACCAATATGGGTAGACACTAGGTAACACATCTGAGACGACAACTCACCAATTTGAAATCATCTCAATAAGCAATATGTTAAGATATATCATGTACAACATCTGGAATATCTACAAGTCTGTACATAATCAATCTAATATATATCCACAATCATAGCAAGTATTGTGCAAAATACAGAACCAAAAATCGACATACATGTCAATCACATATATCCAATCATACCGACACTTGTCAAATTTGGAGCAACTTGGTATACACACAAGTGCCATAATCCTTAATAAATGTGTACTCTGACAACTGCAGATCTCTATTATGTACACAAGTAAACAAACCAACATCTAGTGACTCAACTAGGCATCAACAACTATGAGTCAAATCTACAATCATTGGTCAGAAAACAACTTAAATCCACATCCCCTGTAAAAAATTGTGTGCAACTCATCCATCAAATCAGGGCCTCGTTCACAATCCACACTGAACAAATTTATGCACAATCTGATGTCCAGATTTATCTCTGAAATATCACCAAATTTTCCTCAACTCACAATATCTTATATCACTAAAATATGCACAAATTCTTGATCTGCAACATCAAGTCAAGCTCAGCAATCAGAAACCCAAAATCTGCATCCTCAAATCAACAAATAGAAACTCAAAATTTGACATATGATGTTCAACTCAAAAGCTGGCACATGATACTCTCCCTGTCAGATGAGAGCAGAGAATCGTTGCATATAACCCCCAAAAGAGTAGTACATTGATTCAACCACTCACATCATCCGGATACCTGCATATGTAGATTGTTAGAGTTGTGTTGACACTAGTGATATATTAGGAAGTAATTCAAGTTATTTTCTATCCTAATTTGGTTTGTGTTGACACATGGTAAGCTTGTTATAGGGAGTTAACATTGATAATTTGTTGCAACCAAGTTCGTCCCTATATGAAAAACTTGGTGCCCGTATGAATTTGTTTGAACTAAATCAGTTTGGACAAATATGAGGTTGTTAATTATAACCTCTTTGTAAAGCCTATTTAATAGGCATTCTTGTAGAATGATGAAATTGGAATTTGGAGAATTAAATAATCATTTACTGGGTGCTGTGTTTATGAGATTCCTGGAAGTTTTCTTGTGAGATTGAAGACTTAAACCTTCACAGATTCCTACCTAGATCCTCTTGCTCATTTTCACATTGTTTCGCAGCTATGAAAAAAGAAATGAAGCTCAATGAGACTTAAAAATCTGCCCCAGTTGCAGAAAACACCTCCATTGTTGTACCTTTTTGACCAGGCCGTACCATTCAGGTTTCCATATTGGCGTGGATAGTATTGGCATTGACATTGTTTTTATAATTCTTTGACAACATTTAAGACTCGGATGAACTGATGTTTGGCAACCAGGCCGCACTGCTGGTTTCATGCATTGATTCAAGCATTGGTGTATCATTATTTAATTTTTTTACACGGCCTTCTGTCCACCTAAACGCCACAACCCCTCCTAGCAAGGCGTCTCAACTTGTTCATTGCCTGAGTTGTTTCCTTCTACCTCCGTTGCACCATTGGCGTCAAGCTTGGATCGATCCATATCTCCTTTACGTTTGGACTCGAACTACTCCTTTCAGGCAGCGCTGAACTTCATCCTCTGTCTATGCAAATTATCAGGCAGCAACATAACATAATCTTGCATGTATTATGTGAAACCTGTCCTGTAGGTAAGTTTATCTATTTAAAAGCAATTTGCAAAGTTTTAGTGGATAAATATAAATTTGTGCATTTATATCTTCAAGACGTGGGCTTGACTGACTAGTTGACTGCAACGTGCTAAGCTTTTTGGCTTGTCGTAGTCGCAGGTTTAAGTAATCTCCAAAGTGGAGTATGTTTTGAATGCTGCTTCATTCCCGGCTAAGCCAAGCAAAATCACTTTTTCAAAGGGTTATAACGGTATTACTTTGTGTATATTCATAAGGCATTGTGTAGCGGAATTGCAATGTCACCTTGGTGAGGTGTTTGTCTTTAGAAGAGGTGGATGTTTCAAGACCCCTTGCCTCAACTTTTATGCAAGAATTTCTCAAAAGGATTTTTTTATTTGAAAGAAGACATTGACCAAGAATATCCTTTTAATTTTTTTGGAGGTTTTTTTTTTGAAGAAACCTATTTTGGGAGAAATTTTTTTCGCTAACCATGATGCCCAAGACCTGTGCAACTTCTTCAGCTTCCTCGTCCACAATGGATAACAGACTGTTCAAACCCCTAAATTTGTCTAACTATCATGCTTGGAAACTGAAGATGCGACAATTGCTCTAGTCTAGAGGGCCTATGGAGAGTGTTTCAGGAAAATGCTCTTGCGTTCACCTCAGAGAAGGATAAGTACGCCTACGTGTGCAAGTAGGATGAATGTTCAGATTGATTGATCTGAATGTGTCTGGGAGTTTGCAGTTTCACATAGAGGAAACCGAAACTCCAAAAGAGGTATGGGGAATCTTTGAAAAGCTCTTTGGTAAAGTAAATGAATTCAAGATACTTCAGTTAGATACAAAGTTGAATGCCTGTTTGCCCTCTGATTTTCTGTTTATTGACAAATTTTTGCTAAAATTCAAGTCACTTAGATCACAACTGAAATCTGGGGGTAGAGAAAAGAAGGATGATGAATGCATAATTTTGATTTTGTCTAAATTGAAAGGTACTAAACCTTCAAATTCTGGCAAATTTGGAAAGTTTTTTAGAAAAAAGAAGTTTAGTGATCCATGTCCATATTGTAGCAAAACTATCCTAATTACAAATCCTATAAGAAAATAGAAGCATTGGAAGCAAAATTGAAGCAACATAAAATAGATATTCCCTCCTCAACAAATACACGGAAAGGAAAAGCTCTTTTTGCCAGGGCTTGTTCTTCTGCATTAGATAAATGGATTTTTGATTTTGATGCTTCTCATCATCTAACTCACTCATGTGGTTTGTTGAGTTCTCTTATTGATCGCAACACTCATCAGATTTTCATGGGCAACTGTTCAAAAGTTGATCTTTCGGGTAAAGTTTGGTGCAAATGTAGAATGGGTGCATCAATGATGTACTCTTGGTACCTGAAATTTCATCTAATTTGTTGTCAATTTATCAGATTGTAATTCTAGTTCTGGGAAAACTGTGGAGTTCACTCCACAAAGTGTTGTTGTTAAAGAATTATTTGATCCATATGTTGTAGCTACATGTGTGGTGGACCATCATTCATGCCTTCATGTATTTGATAAGTTTGATACATCTACAAGGTCTTCACTTGTTGCTCATGCTGACACAATGAGCAAACTATGGCATGAATGCTTTGGTCACTTAAATGACAGGTATCTTCAACAACTAAGCTTGCAAAAAATGGTGAAGGACATTTAAAGGTATTTGGTTGCGATGGTGTTTACCCAAGATGCATGCTTGAAAAATAACATCAAGATCCCTTTCCAAAGGGACAAACTTTGAGAGCCAATGCTTCACTCGAGTTAATACATAATGATTTGATGACTTTCCCACTAGGTCATTTTCTGGTGCAAAATATGTACTAACTTTTATTGATGATTTCACTCGGAGGACTTGGGTGTATTTTTTGCAGTATAAAAGTGAAGTGTTTGAGAACTTCAAGGCCTTCAAGGCTTTTGTGAGAAACAATCAGGACTTTCATTGAAAAAGTTCTGCATAGACAATGCGGGAATATATAAGTAATGCTTTTAGGGATTTTTATACTAATCATGGTATTTTGCATCAATACATAGTACCATACACCCCTCAGCAGAATGGAGTAGCTGAATGGAAAAACAGAACACTCAAGGAGATGGCAAATTGCATGATACAATCTAAGGGCTTGGCACTTGAGTTCTGCGTTGAAGAAGTAAATTGTGCAAATGACATCCAAATTCACATTCTCCGCAAGGCAATGTGAGACAAGATGCTTGAAAAAACTTGGTTAGGTGAGAAACCTGATGATTCTAAATTTCATGTCTTCGGAACTAAGGCATTTGCGTTTGTTCCCGATGATAAGCACAACTTTATGGAGAAGAAGGGTCAAGAGCTCATAATTATTGGTCATTCGCAAGGATGTGAAGGCATATTGCCGTCTGCCTTCTTGATGCTATCACACATGATATTTTTTTGATGAGATGTTATAGTTGAGAATCTCATTTCTTCTTGAAGAAGTTAGGTTAGGTGAGAAACACGATGTCTTGATCATGGTATTCTGCGTCAATGCATAATACCATACACCCCTCAACATAGTGGAGTAGCTGAACGGAAAAACAAAACACTCAAGGAGATGGCTAATTGCATGTATAGTCGAAGGGCTTGGCACCTGAGCTCTAGATTGAAACAACAAATTGTGCAAATGACATATAAAACCACATTCTCCATAAGGCGATGCGAGACAGGACTCTTGAAGAAGCTTGGTCAAACAAGAAACCTAATGTTTTTGGATTTTGTGTCCTTAGAAGTAAGCGCGTTTGCGTTTGTTCACGATGATAAGCGCAAATCTATGGAGAAGAAGAGCCAAGAGTTCATATTTGTTGGTCATTGTGAGGATGTCAAGGTATCTTTGCCTTCTTTATCCCATCACACACGTTTTATTTTGACGAGATGTTAGAGTGACGAGAATCTCATTTCTTCTTGAAGAAGCTTTGGTTAGGTGAGTAGTGTTTGTGTTTGTTCTTGATGATAAGTGCAAATCTATGGAGAAGAAGAGCCAAGAGCTCATATTTGTTGGTCTTTGTGAGGATGTGAAGGCATGCTTTGCCTTCTTGATCCCATCACACATGATGTTTTGTTTCTACGTGATGTTATGTTGATGAGAATCTCATTTCTTTTGAGCCAACTTCTAAGCCTTCTCCATCATTGTCTTCACCTCTTCTTGATAGGAAGTGTATACTTCTTAATTTTGATGACGACACTTTGCCTCCTGCACAAAACTTACCCGAGTGGGCAAAATCTTCTTTGTAAGCAGCTAGTTCTTTGGTTGGCGATCCTTTTGATCCTAGTCGCACTCGGTTTGAGACTTTTGCATCTTCATTCTTATGAGCCTTGCAATTTCTAATCATCTAGAATTATTTTCTGCATGACAACAAAAATGTGAGTGGGAAGCAACTATTATGCAAGATGAGTATTCTTTAGTCATGAACAATAACACACGGAAGTTAGCGCCTCTTCCTAAAGGAAGAAAACTTGCATGTTGTAAATGGGTCTATAAGACCAAATATGTAGCGAAGTTTTTGTAGATAAGCACAAGGCCCGTCTTGTAGCTAAGGTATTCTCACAAGTCAAAGGGGTGGATTACTTTGAGACTTTTGCTCCTGTTGCAAAGATGGATTCTATTCGCCTTGTTCTCTCCCTTGCTACATCACATCGGTGGCCAGTCTATTAGATGGACGTGAAGAGTGCCTTCTTGAATGGTGATATCCAAGAGATCTATATGGAGCATCCTCAGGGCTTGTACAAGACTCTTTCAAGGTATGGGGACTTCATCGTTCTCTTTATGGTCTCAAACAAGCTCCTCAAGGTTGGTATGAGAACATGGATAGCTTTCTGCTGAGTTCGCTTCTATTGTTGTGAATTTGATCACAATGTTTACATCCTGAAGCAAGGTGAGGATCTTTTGATATTGGTGTTGTATGTTGATGACCTCATCCTCATAGGTAGCTTAAACTCCTTGATTCAGGACATAAAGCACAAGTTGATGGAAAGATTTGACATGATAGACATGGGACTTCTGCACTATTTTTGTAGGCATCTGGATTCATCAATCTCTTGAAGGTATTTCTATTGGACAACAAAAGTATTCCACAAATCTTCTTCATTAGTTTGGCATGGCTGGTTTGCAAGCCTTCTCCCACACCATATCAATTAGGTATTGAGTTGACTACTGATTGCAAAACTAAGTTGGTAGATGCCACTTTGTATAGACGATTGGCGCACAATCTTTTATATCCGACACATGCACGCCTTGATATCACATTTGCTATAAACCTTGTCTCTCGGTTCTCTCATGAGCCTCACGAGAGTCATTGGTTGACAACCAAGATTATTTTGTGCTATACTCTGGGTATGCTGAATTTTGGGATTCAATACACCATAGGGGTCTTTTGACATCGAGGGATTCATAGACTCGGATTGGGGAGGATGTGTTGATACCCGCCGATCTACTTCTGGATTCGTTTTTCACCTTGGCTCTGGTCCTGTTGCATGGGCATGCAAGAAACAAACTCGCAACAACATTGTCATGATCGAGGCAAGTACAAAGGTATTGTAAAGGCTAGATGAGAGGCTCTCTAGCTTCGACAATTACTTGGTGAGTTTGGATTTTCATAGTAGGTTCCCACATTGATTTGGTGTGATAATCGAGTGCTATTGAGATTGCATGCAACCCGATTGAACATCAACGCACTAAGCATATAGAGATTCACATGCACTTCATTTGGCAGCTAGTCCAGGATGAAGTTCACTTGAAGTTTGTTCCCACAGATGATTATGTTGCTGACATCTTCACGAACCCCTTGGCTTCTCCTCGTTACCTTTAGTTGCGAACGTTGCTTGGGGTAAATGTTGTACTTGGGGGATTGGTTGATTTTTTCCTTCCTTTTTCCATGTTTATATATCGGTACCTTATCAAACCTAGTAATTGGGACCCACTTTCATGTTTTTTCCCCTTACACCTTCGCTTAAGGGAGGGTGTTAAGAGTGTGTTCACACTAATGATATATTAGGAAGTAATTCTAGTTATTTTCTATCCTATTCTGGTTTGTGTTCACACATGGTAAGCTTGTTATATGGAGTTATATTGTTAATTTATAACAACCAAGTTCATCCCTGTATGACAAATGTGGCGCTTGTATGAATTTGATCGAACTAAATCAGTTTTGAGAAATATGAGGTTGTTAATTATAACCTCTTTGTAAAGCCTATTTAATAGGCATTATTGTAGAATGACAAAGTCGGAATTCAAAGAATAAAATAATCATTTGTTGGGTGTTGGGTTTATGAGATTCATGGAAATTTTCGTCAGATTGAAGGCTTAAAACTTCACAGGTTCTTGTCTAGATCCTCTTGCTCGTTTTCAAATTGAAGGCTTATACCTCAATGATGCCCTTTTGGGTTTTCATTGAGAGTCTTCTTTAAGCCACCCTTTTAAGTTTTCAACTTACAACTTACGTGCATAAATATAATCAACAAGAGGTGGTATTTCAATCTCCATAGCCTCAAATAATTTGAACACATCAATAAGGACCTTCTACATCATCATAGGATATACCTTGCTTCCTTTTCTGAAAAACACACTCTGCTCAACAAATATCCGGCTACTCTCACCAAGAAGATCATCATCATCATCCTAATCAAAACGAGAAATCTGTGGAACTAGATCAATATTAACTTGAAACTCCAATCGATCACAAAATATCAATGATCTGATGAACACCATCTCAACAAGTAGTGGATACACAAATATTCTTAGGAGGAACTGAGTTCAACTTTGTAATCCTCTCAACTTGAGGTTTCTCATTGGATATACCAAGAGACATCTTAATAACATGAGCATCGACATTATGGCTAAAATTTGGACCAGTGTAAGTAGGCTCAATAAGATCAACAAAGCTGAGTTCATCATCAAGATTGAAACCAATAAGATTAACATCCTCATTATGACTTGGCAAGTCATCATCATCAATAGGGGTTGGACTCTCTTATAGGATTTTGACACAGACAAACCTTAGATGCCATCTAGAATTATCAATCTAGCTGAAGCACACATCTCAGAGAATCTGTAGGAGGGTCTCAGAGACACGAGTGTTCGATAGAATGAGATTGTCGGCCACATGATATACTAATGTTTAGGTCTAAACAATCATTAGAGGTATGGCCTCTATTTCCACAATGACAACATACTTGTACTTTATGGGGTTAAGTGCAAGTTGATTTTGGTTGATTTGACAATTGAGAGGTTTTGAGTTCACTAGAATGATGAACACATGAAGACTTTACTTTTGTTCAAAATACCTCCATAGGCAATACTCAGGTATATGAAAGTCTACATCATCCTTAAACTCTACGGTTGCCACCACTGTAGATTTTAAGGATCATACTTAAATTCAGATTCCTACGGTTGCCACCACTGTTTGGGACTATCGGAAGTGTCTGAGGGATTCAAAGCCTATAACTTCTTGGAGCTCTTTGTGGCTCTCTCATGCTTGAAAGACAACATTTATTTCTCTTTGACTATATCTTCCCACCATACCGTGTTATTTCTCTTCGACTGTTATAGTTTTGGAGTGGAGATACAAGCTCTTGAATGCACCTGAAACTATATCCCGGCCCTAACAAAAACCAAATAAATTGTAATACTCTCCACGATTGTTGTGACTATAATGTCGATTGCATGAGGACTCGACTCGTGACTTAGCAGGAACCAGATACAAGCTCGTGAATGCACCTACGACCATGTTGTGTTGTAATACTTTCCACGACTGCTGTGACTGTAATGTCGACTGCATGAGTGCTTAACTCGCGACTGAGCATGAACCAGATACAGGCTTGTTAATGCACCAACGGCTTTATTCTCGTGCCCTAACAGAAACTAAAGAAATTGTGAGTGGAGGTGTTGAAAACCCTTAATTTAGGAAAGTCAACAATAATAACGTGACTCATACTCTGAAACTCGCTCTCTCCATCTCTCTCGATTTTCCCTGTGGTCTCTTCTTCGCATCATTTACAGTCACGTTCAGGAGGCATTAAGGACTGGCAACAACTTACTCTGTATCTCATGAGCCTTGTCTCATCTTTCTAGCTATTTACGACCTTTGCTGAAGCATTTCTGATTCATTTACTGGCGCTTCTCTTCTGTCCATTGTTTATTTCAGCCATTTCTGCTCGTGTTTTCTGGGAGGAAACCTTCTGCTCGCAGTTCTAGTTTCCTACATTTTGCTCACGATTTCCAGCTCATATTCTGCTCGCATCTGGTTAATCTCGCTGTTCTACCTGTCTGATGCCACCAGGGAATTCACCTTGCTCACCCATCTCAGTCACACCAATCCAGGCAATTCCTCCCCCTCCTTTGCTTCGCACCAATTTTACAAACCATGTGGAGATGGCCGACCCAAATAACAAAATAATTGATTTTTGAAACCAGTTGAGCAAAATTATGATGACAACATGAAAAACCTCATTCAGGAGCTGATCAACAGGGTTCAAAAAGTGGAACTCGCTAATGAGGCTCTTTGTACTGAAATCCATGAACTCACCAACCGAATTATAGCAGTCAAATCGGAAAATGTTTTATTAAAAGAAAGGATCCACACCAGTGAGGGGCACAAGGTTCTCAATCCTCCCAACAATACCTTGCATGTGGAAATCCTAGACCTCAAAAATAAGCTGGAGGAGATTAGATCGCACAAGCTTCTTTTAAACAAGAAACAAAACAAACATCAAGTCATGGGCTCAGGTTGTTGGAAAAGATGGGTCTCCCTCCCCTATGGCAGTTGTTGAGGAGGTTGTTCAGGCCAAGTTATCCGAGGAACGTACCAGGCGCGAGAGGGAATTGAATCTCAAGGTGAGGGGACTCCCTCTACCTCACTCATCACTGGACCCCTTGGTGGTTGGGAATGGGTTTCTCCGAGATACTCTGCGTATTCTTGATATTGTTCTAGATAGTGCTTGGTTCATGCTATGGCTCCACTCTTTTTCTTAGATTCAAATCAACAGCAAATCGAATTAGGGCTCTCAGAGCCAAACGGGTGTTACACTCTCTCCCTAACAAGATTTTCCTTGATAAAGATCTTGCCAGGTCACTGGTGGCGAGCTCAAATGTTCCCAGAGAGTTGGTTTTGGCAGCTCGTCAAGCAGGGAAATGGGCAATTATCAGGAATCTTAGAGCTGTCATAAAAGACCTTCCCTCTAAGATGGGAGGCCCGACTGGGACTTCTAAATGACGGGTCCGTAGGGAGAGGGGACGAGGTACAAGTATCTCCATTAGTTGGAACGGTAATGGTTCTTTTTGGTCATCACCTGGTCTTATGTATGATGCTCTTGGATCGTCTGACATCCTTTTCGTCACGGAGACACATGAGAGCCCTATACGACCTCTTTGGGGATCACGAGATACCATTGGTACTCTGCTTGCAGACAAAAGACATGGACTTCGGGTGGTGTTAGGGGTTCGGGGGTGTGGCTTGTTTGTATAGAGATTTCCTCCGGAGCAGGATTTCGTTGGTGACCACAGATGAGTTTGCCAGGTTCATGTGGATCCGGATTAAAGGGTAGATCTCCCTTCTAGGGATATTTTTATTGCAGTTTGCTACTTTCCTTCGACTTCCTCTCCGTATGCCATTCACAATGGCCATGATGGTGATCCTTTTGGTGACTTGTATGCCAAGTATTACTCAGTACTCAGCGATTGGCGAAGTCATCCTTATGGGGGACTTCAATGCCCATACCAGAGCCCTCTAGATTCCTCTCCATGACCGATCAAAGGACGTGTTCTACACCTAGGCAATTGATCCAGAGGCAGTGGGACTTCACAGGATATTAGAGGATGATTCAGGGCCCTTCACTGCATATGGCCGACACCTTCTTCAGTTAGGGGAATCCCATGAGTTGTTGATCCTGAATGGGCTCACCGCTTTCCTGACTCTCACTTCTTCACTTGTCGGCCTCATGGTGGGGGTGCGAGTGTTGTGGATTATGTCCTTTCTAGCCAATATCTCTTGTCACTTGTCCACCTCTTTGTTTCCCCATCCCCCTTGCCGATCATGCCCTTCTTTCATTCTCTCTCCAAGTTGATATCCCCCCCCCGCCATTGTTCCCATTCATAGCCTCCCTCGTACTACATTCTGGTTTGATGAAGGAGACCCCAATACCTTCTCTTCCCACATCCGTTAGTTACTCCCTTCGGAGACCCATTTCTTCTCATTGGATTGTGTTGTTACCAAATACACCTGCCTCTCTTCCATTGTTTGGGAGGCAAGCCCTCAAATCTTTCCCAATTCCACCAGTTCTTCCCCGCTTCCCATCAACCCAATAACTCCAGATCTTGCCCTATGAACAAGTGGTACAATGATGAGTGCAAACTCCTTCACCGCCAGCTTCGTCATGCCTTCATCCACGCCCTTCCCTCCTATCCCTCCCTCAAAGCCTCTTACCATTGTCTTCTTCGACGTAAGAAACGTCTCTTTATTTCCCTAAGGAGACGGATCTTGTGTTCTTCTCTCCGACACTCTCCCAGACATTTTTGGCGCACCATCCTCCCTCGCCACTCTCCCCTTCCTCTCGATCTTAACCCCGAGTCCATGTTCTCTCACACCTCCACTCTATATGATATCCCTGGGCAGCCTCGTATCCAGGTTGATCCTCCTCCCTCCTCATTTTACTTGTTTACTTAAGGAATATCGTGAGAGGTGGTTAGAGTGATATTCTTCAAGTTTGGCTTTAGAGGGTTGGGTAGTTTCTTGGTTGATCTTTTCAACCACGTGGTATGATCTGGTTTTCCGTCGGCTTGGTCACATCACTCCATTCACCCGATACACAAATCGGGCCCCAGTTTCGATCCCAATAATTACAGGACTATCATGGTTGGCCATACATTCTCGAAGCTTTATGCTATTGTTCTCCACATGTTGCTTTCTAGGGAGTTGGAGTAGAGACACCTCAGAGCTAGGGGGAGACGGGGTTCCTCCCGCTTATCAGACCATTGACCATATCTTCACTCTTCGGGCCATCATTGAGGAGCGCACATCATTGCTCATCAAAAGTCTACTGCTGCTTTGTAGACTTTGGAAAGCTTTTGATTTTGTTCCTCGTGAGGCTCTTTTCCAAAGGCTCAGAGACATTGGCATTTTCGAGATCCTTTTGACTGCCATCATGTGTTTATATGAGACTATTCTTGGTCGTCTTTGTATTGTTCATGGGATATCAAATTTCATCAGGAGTATCGTTGGGGTTAAACAGGGCTGCCCCCTGTCCCCCACTTTGTTTGGGATCTACATTGATGAGCTTGAGACCTTTCTTCGTGAGCATATCCAGGACGGTGATGGGTGCCTCCTCCACCAGGTTCTGATATCTATCCTTTTGTTTGTTGATGATGTGGTCCTCCTAGCCTCATCTCTTGAGGGACTACAGAGACAAGCTGGATGCCTTAGGGTTGTTTTGTGATCTCCGACAGTTGATGGTCAACCCAGGGTAAAACCAAGGTTATGGTCTTCAAAGGGTTGAAGACCTCACACTTCCATTTCTTCTTTAGGGGGAGGAGATTGAGATTATTGGTACCTACACTTACTTGGGTGTGCAGTTCTTTGGTCCACGTTTCAGTCTGAGACAAGCCCTCCAACCACGTGTCAATAAGGGTTATGGTTCCTTAGCTCTCCTCGAGCGACAATGCTTTCGGCACCATTTTCAGGATATCTCCAAGATGTCCCTCATGGCTTTGTGGTGTGGGGGCCCTCTTTGCTCGAGTCGGATTGGGTTTTTGCAGAGAGGGTCCATAACCTTCTCCTTCGTTGCTTCATCAGGTGCAAGCTGTCCGTTCCCCATCACATCATTCTTGCGGAGTTTGGGGCTGTCCTTTCAGGTTGGAGACCATTTTTGATTTGGTTTCCTTTTTGCACTATATCTAGAGCTTTGCTTTGACTCGATGGAGGGGAGACACAGGCCTGTATTTGCCATATTGTTCCTCGGAGAGAATTTCCCTTTCTGATTCTCTGGGTCGCACTCGTTGGTACGCTGGGGTTTTTGCTCTCTTAGAGTCAGTGAGTATTAGGATGGATCGTCTTCCTCCTTTTCGATACTCCTTGGATGCATCGACTCATCTTCTACCTTCTAGACATAAGTTGAACATGATCATCAGAGAGGATATTTACAGACAGTTCATCCACACCACTTGGGTGAACCCTCATGGTGGGTTACGTTCGAAGATGACTTTTTATATGGAGCACTTCTTGGAGTTGAGGGACAGACTTATTATCCGTCCTCTAGTATACCCTTCGCCATTGGATGCACGCTCTTCGCATCCCCCTGGGTCAGTTTAGAGTGGGTTCTCATAGGCTTCGGAGTGAGACGGACCACCAGATCGATTGGTCAGACAAGACTTGCCAGCTATGCAGTCTTTAGGAGGTTGAGATGGAAGCACACTTCATCTTTTGCTGTCCCATCTACTACGAGATTAGGGGGAGGTTCCATTGTCTTTTTAGAGGGACCCGTGCACTTACTGACTTTTTTAGATATGTCGATCAAAAGTGCTTGGCTTTATACATGCAGAGGCTCTTAGGCTTCGGGATCACACTATTCAGACACTTAACAGAGTAGACTCTCCCCAGAGGATCACTTCCTTCTTTCTGGATCTACCCTCGGAGAGAGGCACTAAGCGCCAGATCGATACCAACACAACGTCACACTCTAGATCAATATGGTTCAAGGGGTCCATATTTAACCCCGATATCTCCCAGGCACTATTATACCAGTCCCAGTACCAGAGGGCAGACTAGATCCACCAGGCCCTTGAGACATACTACTTTTGAAAGACAGCAACACAGGGGAGGTCTTGTCATCTCACCTCCTCTTCCTCTTCTTCGGATCATCACACTATTATGAGTTTCTTCCGGTCGGCCTCAGATGTTAGGAGAGATGGGTTTACCATTCCCGGATAGACATTCCCCATTGCTTCATCTGGGTCTTCTTCCTTCTCTTCTTCTTCCCTTCTCATGCTTTGTACTTCTTTGGAAACCTTTTGGTTTCCTGCTTCGCTTCGCTTTTGGTCTTTGACCTCTTCTCTTGCTTTGTACTTCTTTCGGAAACCTTTTGGTTTCCGCTTTGTATGGACACATTTGTACTCTGCAGTCCCTTTGACCTACTTTTGTGGTCATTCGTTGGACATTAATATAATTATCTTATCTTATCTATCTACACCGGCACCATGTTTATTAGGGCTTTATTTTCTCCCAGAGATGCACAACAGGTGCATACTTGACTTTGGGAGCTTGAATGGGTGTATGATTAACAATCGGGCTAGATGGATTTCGAATAGTTCTTGCTGTACAAGTAACTAACTCAACAACACAATTTACAATGGAAGTTTGTGTATTAGTAGCTTGTTTATTAAGTTTGACAATTGGTTTCTTGGCAATGCTAGCGTGATGGAAGATAAGTTGTGAACTGCATCACATCCTGGCACGGAAGCTTGACATGGAATTCCTCAACAATCTCAATGTTATATACTGACCTTAGGACAAAGAAACAGTTTGATTTGAGATAGGTGAATTGCCTAATTTTCCACAGGTGATGAATGACGCCTTTGACAGTGTAGTAGAATTTTGTTTTTGCATGAATTTGAGGGAATGCTTGTACGTGGTGAAAGTTTTATGAGAAAAAATGTGTTTGAATGATAGCAAAGGAATTGTGTGGAAGAGATTTGATAAATCAGAGAGACTTCTTTGATTTTCAATTTTTATTGTTTGCCCAGAATTTTATAAAAAATAAAAGAACTGATTAGTGTGCTCTTTTCTAATTTTTTACTATGGGCAATTTAAGTTTTATAACACATGCTGGTACTTTTGATGAAGTTTTTGTTTTGTATGTTGGTGTTGCAGATAATTATTGGCATTTATATGTTTTACATGGTTAAATCTTGTGTTGTATTTGCAGGTGATGTTAGACAGAGAAACTGGTCGCCCTCGTGGCTTTGGCTTTGTAACTTTTGCTGATGTGCGAGCCATGGAAGATGCCATTGATCAGTTGCATGGAAGAGAATTAAATGGTAGAAACATTTCTGTAAACAAAGCTCAACCTAAGGCAGGTGCAGATTCTGATTATGGCTATGGTGGTGGGTACAATTCTGGAAGAGGGGACTATGGTGACAAAGCACCAGGACGATCTGATTGTTTCAAATGCGGTCGTCCTGGACATTGGGCTAGAGAATGCACTGTTGGTGGGGGTGGTCGGTTTTCATCACGTTCCAGGTATGCTAGTGCTGGCCGCGGTGATCGTTTTGGGGACCGCGCTGATGATCGCTATAGTGGTAGTAGATATAGTGAAAGGGATCGTGGTACTAATAGTAGGGATCGATATGGCAGTCGTGATCGATATGGCAGCGATCGCTATGCATCTGATCGCTATGCACAGAATGGATATGGAAAGGACAGGCCCGACAGGGCATATGATCGTGATGGTGCTACTGCTAGGGGAACTGATCGTTATGTCAGTGGTGGTCCTGCACGTTATGAAGGAAGCTACAGAGAAAGACCAGGGCCTTATGATCGTCCAAGCCGAGGGCGACCATCTTTTGATGATCGCTATTAATGAGTAAATGATTTGTGTTTGTTTTGTGGATGTTACTGATGACCGTTACCTGCAGGCCATGTTCTCTAGGATGGAACTCTTGTGATTGATTATGACCATGCTAGATATTTCATATATGCAACATGAGCATGGCCACATGTTTTCATGTTGATAGGATTTTATTTCTGCAGAAGTTGGTACATACAGCCTACTTGAGCATGGTTTTGGACTTAAATTAAAGTGCATATCTGTTTAGAAGAGATTGACTGTCCCTATCTATGATAATCATCTTTTGCAGTGCTTTTGAAACCATTTCCTATAATATTAGAAATGGCAGTTTTCAGCAACATGTTAGTGGTATGTTGAATTTGTTTGGCAACAATTTGGTTTGAGATGAGGCAGTATCTTAAGCTTTATAGAAACAGAAAGTATCATCTGGTAATTTCTATGTGGAGTTACAGAGGCTGCAGATGGAGGCTTGGCTACTATTATTTGAGATTCCGCATATGATGAGACACGATTCTTGAGATTCAAGCAGTAATTTGATTGCACATGTGATAATGTTTGCTAATCTTGACACTCTTGCTTTGGTTAGTGATGGACTTCCATTTCATATTCTGCTTCAAAAATCTGGTGACATCAGTGCATTTGATCAGATATCCAAAATAATAGATTTTTGGCACATTGTGTACGTAGCTCGAGTTGTCTTTGGTTATCAGATCACCTTAACAGTTAGATCTTCTTGCCTGAATGAATGATTAGTAGTAAATTTGTATAAGAATCAGCACACCATATTGAGATCTCCAGCCAACCTTGATCCATTTCTCATGTTTAGCTTATTAAAGTGGTTAGCAATCCTGTCTCTCTGCAATCTGATTAATCAGCAGAGTAACTGAATTCGGTTGCCTCTTTACAAGTCGACTTTTCAGAAGTTAGAATGTTAACGTGGTTGATGGCCCTGCTCAATTGTAAATTCATGTGAACAGTTGTGTTGTGATGGTACGATTTGTAAGTTGAAAAACTTAGAATTAATTGACTCGCAATGATGTTTGCCACAGAACTCTTGACTGGTTTTGTGCACGAGTTTGCCTGTCAATACCCACAAAATTGGCGAGTTCAAAATATACTCTGGTCGGTGAGAATTTAGAACTTAAACAAGCATGGCTAAAGCCTGAGGCAATCCAGATTTTATTAAGGATTCAATTTTTTCCACATTATTTTCTGAAACAACCCAATTAAATCATGTTTTGCAGTGTGAGATCTATCAGATTGAATGAAAAGGCTGCAACTTCGGGAGGTATTAATCTTTTGCGATTTCAGTGGCAGTCTGTTTCTCAGGAAAGGGTTTCCAGTCAATCTGACTGGGTATAAGTACAGCCCCAGAAGTTTTGGTTTATGTAATAGCTGTGTAAGAAGTTCCAAATTATCTGATAATATCAAATCCCCTATTCCAGAATGAGTTGTTGACATGGACATGTTTGAAGGAAGGTGATGGCATATTATAACCATGTCCTGTCATCCCTTGATAATTGGCCGTTGACAGATCCCATTAATTGCACAGTAAACTTCTCAATGCATTTGCTTTTCAAATCACTGCCTTGGAGCTTAATATTTCAGATTGCAACTTGTTTCAGCCTATTTAAGATAAACAGATTGATCAACAAAAGGGCCACAAGCAGCGACATAAGGTGCCTTCAGGTAGACCTTAGTTTGACCCAGCGCACCCATAAGGAGGTTAAAACTTTAAATATTCTTCCAGATGGCAAAATTTGAGTTCCGTACTGCCTTTATGTTATTATATTTAGTAGATAGTCTTCAATCTTAGCAAGTTCTTCTTTTGTATTTTGTTGTACCAATTCTATTAGTTAAATGCCATTACGGCTTCTACTGATAGTCTAATTTTTGAAATTAGTTGTAGGCATTTTGGGGCCCAATTCGATTATACACTGAAGCGGATAAGATATACCATAGATTGAAAAGCCAACAATTAGCATGTTTTTCACTGGGCTATTTTTATTTTGCTGTGTATCAATCTCTAGGAATAGTACTCCATTTGGAAGCAGATTGGATTTTGCCATAGATTGAAAAGCCAACAATTAGCATGTCTTTGACCGTGCTCTTATTGAGTATTTTTTGGGTTGTAATCAGTAATCCCATATGCTTTGGGTCTTGTTATTTGCACTGATCAGATATCACCAGGCAAAGAAATGGTCAGTGTCAAACCTTTCCACTTAATTGTTTGTATTGATATTTTGAGGGACATTGTTATGGAAAGTGTGGGTCGACTTATGTCTGTTAGAGGTTTTGTGTTGAGTGAATTTTGCTTTTAGTTCCTTGATTGTAAGGTTAAATATTGTTTGTATGATTAAAAATAATATGGAAATTACTCATGTTGAACTAGATGGCCTTCTATTCGTCATTTTAATGAACTAATCCTTAAGTGAATTAGATGGACTCCTAGGGAGAATATGTGGCTTCCAATTTTTCCTTAAATATCAACCAACAATTGGAAACCAAATATATTATGAAAAATTTAATTATTAAACTAGATGACCATGAAGAAGTAGAATGTGTGGCCTCCCATTCTCATGAAATGTAAAAACAATTGGAACTTCTGGGAAGCCTTCTAATATGGGTATTTGTCTCTAATTCTTTTTCATCAAAATTATAAAGACATTAAATTTCTTATCCATTTTTTCAATGTGAGTGAAAATTAATAGCAACAACGGGTGGCCTCACATTCTCCTTCATAATTTAATTAACTAAAAATTAGAAACTAATAATTCAATTATTAAAGACCAAGAACTCAAATGTTGAAAACCAATAATAACACTTTTGAAATCCAAAAATTAATATTTAAATACAAAAATTTAGATGTAAAGAAATTGATAATGAACTTCTTGAAAAATTATTGGACTAAAGTTAGTTCAACTGTAATGATTTTTTTTTTTCAATGTGAGTGAAAATTAATAGGGAGAATGGGTGCCCCCCATTATACCTCATAATTCAATTAACTAAAAATTGGAAACCAATAATGCAATTATTGGAGACCAAGAACTCAAATGTTGAAAACCAATAATAACATTTTTGAAAACCAATAATAATAGTTTTAAATACCGAAATTTAAATGTGAAGAAACCGACAATTAACCTTTTGAAAAAATTCTTGGATTAAAATTAGTCAAAATTTAATGAAATGGTAGTTTTGTTCGTTGAACAAGGCGAAAGTCTATTGAAGTTATGCCACGTATTTTTCATCACAAATAGTACTTAGTGAAACTTTGTCCTAGTTTCTACCTTGTTATTCGAACAAGGTAAAATTTTGCCCAAGTTGCGCGCGTGTTTTCATTCTCAATCATAAATTCCCTTGTTATTTTTTTGGCATTATTGGTCAAAAGAAAACAATCCAAATTGCTGCCAAAATTGTGTCAACCACTTTTCTATCCACTTTTAACCGTTTTTCCTTAAAAACTTGATTTAAGTGTTGAAAGTGTGTTGGTACGCTATTCAAATTTTGGTAGTTGTCTTAAAACCAACATTGGGACATTCCACTTTGTAGTTGTTATGCTGCTCACATTATATCAATCCCTTTTGGATACTTAAATCTTGTTTTCTTAAACTCGATTTAAGTGTTGAGATTGTATTGTTACTCTACTCGCATTGTATCGACCTTTTTCAATACTTAAACCTTGTTGTCTCAAACTTGATTTAAGTGTTGAAATTGTATTGTTACGTTGTTCACATTATATTGACCATTTTTACTTAAACCTCGTTTCTTAAAAATTTGATTTGAGTGTTGAAAGTGTGTTGTTATGCTACTCACTTTGTGTCAATCCCTTTTGATACTTACATCTTGTTTTCTTAAACTTAATTTAAGTATTAAAATTGTATTGTTACGTTGCTCGCATTTTATCAACCATTTTTATACTTAAATCTTGTTTTTATTAAACTTGATTTAAGTGTGAAAATTTGTGTTGTTATCGTTGTCAAAATCATATCAACCCCCTTTTAATACTTAAATCTTGTTTTCTCAAAACTCAATTTAAGTGTTGAAATTGTGTTGTCGCATTTCTAATCAACCATTTTGACTATTCACATTTGCAGCTTGTTTTGCAAACCTTGTTAGATTGTCAAAATTGTGTCATTATGATGTCTGTTTTCCTTAGATTCCCTTCAGAAAATCACATGAGCATGCCCATATTTGCAAAATGTCTAGTTGGCCATCGTTACATTGTCCAAATCGACATGGAACTTCCTTCCATTTGAAGGAGTTCAATCATATAATCTAGGTCTAGGCATTTGGTCCCAACAATGCCAACCATGACTAACTATCACATGGTTCCTCACACTTATGACAATAGGGAACCTAGGTTTTGGCATTCACATCAAAAGATGCCCATCATGACTAAACCTCGATTAGTTCTTCACACTAAGGAACCCATGCTATCTTCCACTTCCCCACAACCTAGGTTTAGGCATTCACATCAAACGATGCCCATCATGATTAAACCTCAATTGGTTCTTCACATTAGGGAACTCGTTATGTTATCCACTTCCCCACCTTCATCTTCTAATCCGAGTATGATTCAGATTCTTCTAGTCTATGGTATGATTCGATGCTTCTAGTTTGTGGTATGATTTTGATTCTCCTAATCATTCGTATCCTTATACTCCTCTCCATCAGTCCTATTCTTTTGATCTTTCTCATCGACCCTATCGTTCTGATTATTCTAATCCATTTTGTTCTTCTGATTCTCATCGGTCTCTTGAACCTCATCAAATTAACTTTCTTCTAAAGAATAATCAGTCACCTAAACGATGTTTTCCCCTTTAAGGATTTATGTCGCCACAAATTCTTCCAATTATTCATCTAATTCGACTCCTGAGTTGCGGTCCTCCCTTTCTCTACAGGGACCCCTTTTATCAGTCGCCTCAATGACGTCTTTCTCCTTTGAAGCTCTATGCGACTCAAAATTTCTCTAATCAATCATTCAAGTCAACCCCTACGTTGCAATCCACTGACTTTCTACATGATCCTCTTTGTCTACTTGCACTATGTCGTCTTCTAGGTAAACCTATACCAACCTATTCCAAATCCAAATTTACTTTTGTCTCTCGAGTCATCTTCTTCTATCAATCAAAATCCAATCCCTTTTTGGCCCCTGGGTCATTTTGATCATTCTTTATTCTATATTCATCAATCTTCTAAAAATCGATGTTTGCGTCCACATCGAACAATTCACAAGAAACGAGGTGTTAAGATATCTTTTCAAATCACTATCAAATTTCTTTGTGGGAGCAATAAGGTCAAAACTTCCCACCATCAAACATCTTCTCAATCTTCAACACTTGTTGGACCCCTTTCTTCCAATCAACCTTCTACCATCGACCAACAATGACCCATACCGATCGATTTCTTTCAGAATGAAGAAGCAATCGGAGAATTCATGGGGCTACACGATGACATTCCTCTAGAGGATCACGAGCAAGGATTCTCTGACCTCGATCCGTTCGCGTATTATGGGGAAGCTGTTGAGTCCCTTGATCAGAAAACAAAGAAAGATGTTAAGATCATCAAACTTGATCCTCTTGTTCTTCCATCTTCTCATTTCCCATTACATGGTGAAATGATGGGGTCTATACTTGATTCCCTTCCTATCTTCTCATCACCCAACCATTCTTTATCTATCACACCTCCTCAATCACAATCTCTCATTGGGTCACCTCTGGGTAGCCCTTCATCTTCTTCTATATGTGGGCCACCTCCTAGTATCCCATCATCTTTTATTTGTGGGTCACCTCCAAGTAGCCCATTATCCTCTATTCTTGGGCCACGTCCTAGTAGCCCATCATCTTCTATCCGTGGATCACATCACGATAGTCCATTCTTTCAATTCTTGGGCCATGTCTTAGTAGCCCTTCATCTTCTATCTATCTGTGGATCACCCCCGATAGTCCATTCTCTTCAATTCTTGGGCCACGTCTTAGTAGCCCTTCATCTTTTATCTGTGGGTCACGTCACGATAGTCCGTTCTCTTCTATACTTGGGCCATGTCCTAGGAGCCCTTCCTCTTCTATCTATGGGACACCTCCGAGTAGTCCATTATCTTCTATTCTTGCGCCACCTCCTAGCCTGTTACCATTAATTCTTGGGCCATCTCCTAGTAGCCCATTCCTTCAATCCTTAGACCATATCCTCTTCTTCCATCATATCATCCTTTTATTGGCAACTATGGCAAGCCCACCATCATCCCTAAAATTCCTATCATCAATCCCAAACATCCACTTTCATCTCGCACTTCTTAGGATCAATAAAATCACGCATTAGCTTGTAAGAAGCACTAACATCTTCTACATCAAGCCAAAATGACAAATCCAAAGATCTCCAAAGCTCCAAGCAAATCCAATACCCACAAATCTAAAAATCAAGCGCGATTCAAGAATGTGCACCAAAGTAACCACCAAGTGTGGCACAAAGTGCAAAAATCTATGGATAAGAAACTCAAGCTCCCACATACAAAATACTTGTTTCAACATAAGTCGCAATCACTTATCGAGTACGCTCTCACAATGATCATCAAGATTGGAGATAATATCATTCTTGATAAGCAAAAAGTCCTAGTCTCCATCATTAAAGAAATCCCAAACATCGTTGTTGGATCTTATCATGTGGAGTGACATTGTTGGTCCCAACTTCCTAATCATTCATCTTCATTGTCTTCTCCCTTCGCGGTTTTCCCTTTCACAAAGCGTGAAAATCTTAGAATTTTTTTATTTTTAAAAATCCATCAAAAAATAAAAAAACCAAAAACATTGAAGCATTAAAAAAAAAAGGTATAAAGATCAAACATTGCAATTAGGTATTGCATACACATGGATGTTCTTTCCTTTCCTTCCATTCCTCTGTAAGTCACCCGCCATTTTCATCCCTTCGGTAATATTTTGGTTGGTCTATGCGCGCTTATTGTGCGACATTTATCTCTATGGTATCCATTTGACCTTGACCTTTCATCACCTTGGTAAATAAAAGAACAATTGACGTCTTAAAGATCCCTCACTATCATACATCTAATAAACTTGTTGCGAAGACCTTTTGGGCGTATTTGTTGACACTAGTTAATGTTGTCATCGCAATCACTTTCACATTCTTCCATCAAACCATCGATGGTTCTTAACCCCTTATCAAAACAATCGAGAGTGTTGGAATAAATTTTGAGAAAGAAAAAGTCAATCAAAAAATCAAAAATCAAAAGCAAAGCAATAAACTCTCTCTAGGGTATTTCCAATATCTCTATTGGTTCTATGGACACTTGGTGACAATAGAGCAATGTTGCGAATAGAATCATATACATCTCCATTGGGGCTATCACCTTTCAAAATCAATCATTCCTACACATTGGCTAGTTTGTCCTCACTTGTTGCCTATCAAATCTTCACTTCAAGAAGTAATTCATTTCCACGTGCACACATTGGATCTCGATGAGCAAACAAGACTAGTATGTTACTAGGTGTTGTTTGGGCCTTATTCAGACTCTTACTTTAGTCTCGTATTTTGTCTCATGATTTGTGCCTTTGGCTAATCACATTTTCATTGCCAATCGTCTGGTTATATTTTCCATATCCATCCATAGCATCCACATTATTATTTTGCTTCGTTCGAACATCCATGTGTATAAGATTTCCTTTTACCATGTTTGAGGGAAACTTTGTCCCCATTTCAATAAACAATCTTCTACTTCTTTTCTATCATATGTTTCTTGGCCAGTTTGCACTGAGGGCACGCTCGCTCCTTATCACTTCATTGGTTTGGGTTCATCATCATGTTGAACCTATCCGTCTTGGCCTTGATCTATCAAATTCTATTCTTGTATATGCACGTGATTTCCCCTTGTATATTATCACGTTTCTTTGGGTCATCTTTGCATATTTGTTTTCTTGTACATAGCTTCGGAAAACTTTCAAAAACCCTAAAAATTCACAAAATCCTAGAAAATCCAAAAACATTGGTAAAACATCAAAAATCTAAAACATTGGTAAAACATCAAAAATCCAAAAACATTGGTAAAACGTCAAAAATTCAAAACGTTCACAAAACCTTCAAAATCTAAAAACATTGGTAAAACTTTCAAAAATCCAAAAACATTGGTAAAACCTTCAAAAATCCAAAATATTGGTAAAACATCAAAAATCCAAAAACATTGGTAAAACATCAAAAATCCAAAACATTCACAAAACACAAAATCCTAAAAATAAAAAACTATCCTACAAAACATCTTACTTAGTGTTTGCTTGTTCTAGTGCACGACATGCGGATCTTTTAATATTCCTTCATTAATAAAGTTGGTTTGCTTGTTATGTCTGTCTTCCCTTGCATATATCGTTGCTCGGGGCAGTTTCATAGTGCACATTGCTTTTTCATGGGACTTTTATGTCCTCCATCTATTCCCTTGCATGTATCCTTGTTTGGGGCATCATTTTAACCCTTGTCGTATAACTTGAACATTCGGAATTGAAGCTAGATAACAAAAACATTGGTACAACTCTCTTGAACGTTGTTTGTTTAAGTTTGTTTGTGTGCTTGTTTGTTTGCATTCTGCTTGTTTACTTTCTCGTATTGCATTACTTTATGTATTTTGCTTTGAGTCAGTCCTTTAGCATGGAACAAAAATCAGTATTATGACTTTTCATGTCATTCTACCTTTTGTTGTGTGCTTATATCAAATAAATAACTACTTCTAAGCCAAATGGTAGATCAACTACGTCGCGATCTTCTCGCTCCATCCTCTATCTTATCTTCCATTCCAATTCAGTTTCTACCTATCATTTCCAATTCTTCCCCCTCCCTTTACTTGCTTCCACTCGAGGCACATGCTCCTACTCAATCAATCAATTTAAACAATGGCCAACCTGCAGGCCGGTTCGAATCATAGTCGCCGTAGTGTCTTATTCTTCTATTTTGAATTTTTTTCCTTTTTTAGCGTTGATCGACCGCTTCTATCATCCCATCAACACTCGAGGGGGCATCCTCCATCCTACTAATTTTTCTTCTACTTCAAAATGGTCTAAACTTGTCTACTATTTTTGAAGTGGCGTCGTTTACGTTACATCACATCAAAGAGGGGCAAATGTAGACACCTAAATCTAACTATGTAATTTTAATACTAAAATTGCACTAATTATCCTCTTTCGTTATTTCATTATAATTAGTGCTTTCTGTTAATTAGCTAACATTCCCCTTTGTCTCGATCAATTAACGACACTTCATTAATTAACTAGCTTCATACTTCATCCTAGATGCCAATTAACGACACTTCGTTAGTTATAATCCTCTTTTAATTGGCATCTAGGATGAAGTTAAAAAAACGAGGACCTAATAATTTGTATTTGCTTCAAAAAAGATTACTTTACCCAAAAAAATTCATTGTGAAAAAAACCATAATTTAATTTTTTGATTTTCAAAATAAGGTCCTATTACATTGGAAAAACATTAGTCTTTTGATTAATTATAATCTACATATGTGCACACGCATAAATGTAAATGTATGTGTAGTTTTTAAATTTGTTGATATATTAAAAAAAAACTATTAGTTTGGTAACCCCTAACCTCTTATTTCAAATATTTTGTAATGTGGGTTTAGCCAATTTGGCTACTTATATGCTTAAAAACCATTTATATCTATAACTTTATTTAACCTTAAATTGTTCTATAATCTATAACTTTATTTAACCTTAAATTTCTCTATAAGTCTTTTAAATACCTGTTGGTTGCTCAAATGTGCACCCGCGTCTCGGATCTCGGGAGGGCCGAGGTGTTTGAGACCACAATGGAACCGTCCCCAAGTTATGGGACCTTGCGCACTCAAGACGAATCTCTGGAGAAGGCCTGTTCCTCTACCTACCTTTAACGCTACTGCTACTCCTAATGCTGAAAGCAAATCCTAGACTAAACATGCCAAGGGACCAGGGATAGAAGGATGTGCGAGAAAGGGAAATCCTAAGCTAAGGAAGGCGATAGCGCCAGAAGGAAAGGGTCGATCTCTCTCCACAAGTGGCGAAGGAAACAGAGAGGGCGCGAGAGAAGAGGGCGGACGACGCGCGCCACAGATCAACACACGGG
The DNA here is from genome assembly GCA_018340775.1 of Taxus wallichiana var. yunnanensis. NCBI lineage: Eukaryota > Viridiplantae > Streptophyta > Pinopsida > Cupressales > Taxaceae > Taxus > Taxus wallichiana. Next base: position 123,613,454 of record CM031244.1, on the reverse strand, counting down.
CTCGGCCTTCCAGTGCGTGCAACACATGAACGTGGGGAATGCAAGCACATGAGTACGCACAACATGCCAGAAAACGAAAACAGAGGCGAGATGCAATGAAAATGAGAGAGGGAAGACAAGAGTTCCACAAAACACGATTTTATTGCTTAAGGGACACACAGTCATTTACATTCACGACAGGAGGCGAGAATACATTGCAAAGACCACGCCAAGGTCTGAGACCCGTGGGAAGTCGGCCACCATTTTGGCATGGTGTCGTTACAACAAGGAGGGATCCTTTTTACAAAGCAGAACTCTGCTATTTATAGAAGAAGAAAGAGAAGAGAAGGAGAAAGGGAGGGAAACTCGGATTCAAATCTTCAACCACCAACAACCAACGATAAATGCCTGCAAATCCGCTGCTGAGAACATCGAGATGCGCTTTCCCATGTCTGTTTGGCGTGTGGAAGAAGGTAGAAGGCAACATCGATGAAATCGGTGGTTGATGTCGATTGAATGTGTGCATTGATGCGCTGAGAGATGTTTCCGTATTTTTCGCCTAACAAATCTTGCCTATATTTGAATTTGAAAAGTCCAACGTGTAGCTTGTGTGTGGTTGTTCTCGACATGTCAGTGCGTGCGATCGATCGAGCTCTGTAGAGAAAAAGATACGGTACATTGTTAGAAGCTGTCGAGCCGTCGGCTCACGCAAAACACGTGGCGCGCGCGGATTGACCGAATAAATCGCCAATCAAGCTGTTCATTGTTTTGTCTTTTTGCAGTGTCATGCCTTTGGTTGGTTGTCCAGATTCGATGCCCTGTTGGCGCGCTTTGATAGGTTGCGTGTAGCACACTCAAGTTTGACAAAAGATGATATGACACAGTGATTGGCGTAGAAGAAGGCGCAAGGCGCGGGAGCGAGAAGCAAGCGCGCGAAAGGGAACAGAGGGGAGGCGTGTGCGCGGGAGGAAGGCATACTTGCAGAAGGAAAGTATGGAAATAAGACGTGAGCATTCAACTAACGGAAGGTGCACATAGGAAGAAAGAAAAGAGGGCGCTTGAAGGAACTAAGTTTATGTAAGCGTGCAAGAGGAATGCCAGGGACTTTGCTGATTGGAAGGTAAGTCTGCAGAGGTGCGCGCAAGGAGTGCACGATAGGATAGGAGAGAAAGCGGGCGTGTAGGAGGAAGGCGCGCAAGGGAAAATGGAAGGAGATAGAAGAATGCAAAGGGAGCAGGAAGGCGCGCAAGGGCGCGTAGAGGAACTGCAACTATGCCAAGGTGTCAAAAGAACAATCTTGAGTGCGCGCAACTTGAAATGTGAAACATCAGAGTCAAAATGAAAATATAAGTTATCCAGATAACTAGGAGAGTTATTTGGATAATAATACCATTCTAAAAGGCGCTGATATGGGGTCGAACCCCTCACCTTGATTCACTTAAGGTGAGGAATTGATTAGCTAGCCGATTTGAACTAGCTAGCTACGTTAGTCTTCCTTATATTTTAATAAGAACTAGGTTCAATATAAAATCAAAAAAACAATAATGTGCATGGTTTGAACCCCACACCACAATATATAGAATGATTTAAAAACCCTTTGCTAGCGAGTTAGAATGGGTCACCTAACAAAATTGAAAACGGTTTTAATAAAATATATAACCACTAAATTTCGTGAGATCAAAAGCAAAGTAGCAAAGACCTCTTACCGGTCCACGCGGCGCAGAGCTAGCAATTAGGCTTTCTAACATTTGTGTAAAAGTTTGATAAGACAAGTTTTGTGCTACACTTGTTAATTTTGTCTTAGGGGAGATGAACCTATAACCGCGCAACTTAACTTTAGGGTTGAGTAGATTTATGTATAGGTCTTATTAGCACAAAAATAAATAAATCATTGTGTAGCATATGATTGTGTCACATCACCATTTTCATTTGATACATTTATTTGGAGGGAAAAATGGATTTTGAATTGATTTAGTACACATAATTTTTATAAAACATTTAAAAAGTGTACCAATAACTGAGCGCCCTATGTGTCACATTGTGGTTGGCTCTTAAAAATACCATTAATAAAAAAGTGAAAAACTATTGGTACTTTTTCCATCAAGTTATGGTGAAATCAAATGTACATGTTTTGGTACATGCACAACTATAGGGTCATCTCCCTAATTATTCCTTTAAAGTGTCCTTGGTTTAAGCTTGTAAGGGAGAGACAAAACCTACACAAATGATTATCTTTCTTTAGCTGCGACTTGGAGCAGGATTTATCTATTAAAAGCCTTATTTTTACATTTGCACTTGTCTCAATTGATTTGTGAAATGTAATAAACATAATTGTTTTGCAATTTTAAATCCTTCAAACAAGAAATTAGAGCTGAAAGAATAGAAAACAGCAGCGACAATAGCAAGCATAAATTCCTTGGATCAAAGATTTTAATGTTTAAGTGCATGGCTCAGACTATAAACCATGTTTCTTATGACATCCCAATTCAAGTTCAGGAGTGCAAAAACTATTCAATAGAGAGAGTATCTCAAGACGCAGGGATCCCAATGACCAGGGGTGTGTGATATAGAATACAAATCCAACGCATGTCAGATTATAAATTCAGAAATGTCAATGGGAGTGGTTAGATGAGCCACATGACTGCCAATGGAACAATTGCGGGGTTCTACCACCTAGCACTATAGATTTTTGTTATAATACAATTTTCCAATTTTTTTCACTTGATATGCACTAGTACAGAATTTGCATGAACCGAAAAATCTGCAAATCAACTTAGATTTCCACCTCACTCTGATACCATGAGAGAGTATAGAGGATCATCAATGAATTCAAAATTAATCAATTTACGACTATAGTGCAGATTTCAAAAATATAAAGCACAACACAAAACACAACAGTGAAAACCCCTGCACCAAGAGGAACATTGAACCCAGTTTACAAGCACCTTCTTCACTTCTTCACAATGCAACTTTCATTAGAAATTTTTCTTAGTACAAAGACTACACAACAAATATATTCACGTGAATAGGATTTGGTCAATACCAACCTAATTCTGGGTTTGGAGATCCATTACACCCGTGAAGGGATATAGCAGTTCACCCGAATTCAAAATATTTAGTTTGAATAACTTTTTTAATAACCTAAGGTTTAAATGATCCATTAATATAAAACTTAGGATTGGAATATGTATGTTTTATAGGGGTCCCAATAAATGTGTACGCACTAACCATTACATGCTCCTAATATAAAGGCTTCTCTAAGACGTTTAGATGGCTCAAACGGGTCTAACAAAAGCAAAGTTTTGCTTAACACTATTCTTTAGGTGGTATAAACTCAAGAATATATATGTGTGTGTGGTGGGGGATCAAATGCAAATATATGGTGCCTAGGATCCTGGATGGTGAGGAGTCCATGTTCGGTAAAATACGATAGTCATGTCCAAGTTGCTCCCATTATGCAAAACATCCAACAATCAATGCATTAACATCAGCCAAAAATCACTTTCAATTCTTCTAAGATGAGTCTCCATCCCCATTCCTTGGACTCCCATTCAAGTTGCGAGAAGATGTCTCATTCAAAAGTCTCTCTACGTTTTGCTCTTGGTGAAAAGATAAATGCCTAGTACTTTTGGCCTTGAATTTATGAAATCTATGGATTCTTCAATCCTTTTCAATGTGATGATAGGAAGCAATGGTCCAAAAATTCCTCATTCATAGGTCCAAAATCAAAAGTGGATATACAATCTCTTCTCATCAAAGGCTATATAAGAGGCCTTCTTGGGATATCCTAAGCCCTTCTTTCACCAAAACTCCTTCCTCTTTGTTGATGATAACCACCTCTTGGCTGCTGGAAATTTGGTCTTGGCCCCTTCTTCGTGGGAATTCATTGGCTCTAGAGTAGCTAGCTGCCTTTTCTCTCTAAACTTCACCCCTTGGGAAGGAAGATGCTCCACCCTATTTAGTGCGGGTGTTCATGTTCTTACAGATGGTATTTTGGTATGATATCTAGCCAATTTCTTCTCAACCTTGAATTCCAATGTATATGGGAACCTATTGCTCTTCATCTTCATTAATCCCAGCTCTAATAGAAAGCTTATAAAATTCTTCTGAATATTCTTGGACTGATTTTTTCTTTGTTTCAATCCATGAAATTGCTTTAAAAGCTCTTGTTTGTAATCCACACAGAAATATTCCTCTTAGCTTGGATACTACTTTATTCCAAATCCTTATGGATTCCTTCTCTTTTCTAACCCTATCCTTTTGCAGGTGATGCCACCACATGGCAGCATGCCCTTTCTGCTTGGTGGCTCCAAATTTCACTCTTTTGGGGTCAACCATTTACTTCCATTCAAAGTATCTCTCCAGTTCATGCATCCAATCCATCAACTCTCAGCCTTCGAACTACCATTCTAGTAGGCACCTCCATTTTTATGGAATCGTCAATCTCTTAAAGATCTCAAGATTAATGCCCAGTGAGGATCTTCTCCTTCCTTTGACCACTCTTCAATTTCTTCAGGCTCTTCATCAGACTCACTCCTCCAAGTTCTCTCTGCTGCAACTACCTTCAACCTGTGTCTCAAGACTTGCATCTTTTGAACAAGATTTGCCATGACTCCCCTTCATGGAGGTTTACTGGCACTTTCTTAACTGCAACACTATCTTCTCATAAACGTTTTGCAATATTTTTCCCAGCTCTTATACCAAATTGATGGGGCAAAAACGTGCACATCTCAAAAATCTGCACACAAAGCACTTTCAAATATACTACAACTTGACAAACATTAGGGAGAGCCAATTCAGGAATCCAATCCCAAAATAAAAGAAAATAGAAATTGTTTTTAAATTTTACATGCAACATGGAAAAAAGTAAAGTTTATTTCATTTCATTTTCTAATTCCTTTACATAAACTGAACACATCCTATACAAGTCTTTTGCTGCCTGCTAGATTCCTGCTCCTATCTTTCCAATATACAACTCATACCTAGAAACAAATGAAACACATATATTAAATTTCTATCGACCCAATTTAAATTCCTATCTGCTCTTCTGCTGTAGGCGGGCCTTGGATGCCCCTGCATCAACTTGGCATGCCACGTGCATAGACATTAAATCCTTCATCATGTCACATAGCTTGTTATTCTCCCACTTCTAGATTGATGCAAGCTTTAAAGTTGTGAACAGCCTCACAAGTAATTGCAGACTACATTCAAGAATTGAATACATGATGCGTGTTCAGTACAGAATTGTAAAAACATCAACTATTCAAACTTAATTGCCCCCTTAAAAAAATTGATGCTTACCAGTATCTCCAATTTAGTTTTATCGGTTATGTTTTAGTTATGTCCAGTCAATCCATGTTCTATAAGAAGTGGACATTCAAGGTAGACTATATTTAAAGGTGACTGACCATAGTTGGAAGATGATACAGAAATGCATATTTTGTCGTTAAAAATAACGCAGCAAAGCTAAATTCTGCAATTCACAAAGAAAATTTGCAATACTAAAGATATTTAGCAGCTGATGCCAAGGCAAGATATGGTAATAAATAATATAAGGGAATTATATCCAAAAAGCATCATGATGTTGAGAACTCGACATTGAGCTTATGGGTCCAGCAAACCAATTCCACGTCTAGATATTGCTCTGTTGTTATTCTGTATGGTATACATAGGCACACACAAGGCAACAGGAAAATCTGTTTTCCTTCAGGATTCAAGTCAATGTGACAATTCTAAATGTACTTATTATGCATATATATTTCTTTGATATTGTCTGCGGACTCCAAAACTAGTACTCAAAATGAGCTAGCTGGTTGCAGATGATGATGAGTGCCACTTGGTGATCTCGAAGGGCCACTCTGAAGATAACAACTATTCATAACGCTAAAACACATAGCCAACGTTGTAGCGTGTTTTATGACTCCAGCGATAATACGTCTCCAAAGCATAACAACTGACTTGATGATTGAGTTAGGTCGGATCCTGAGAAGAATATTACTTTCCATCTTCATTATCAGCAACTAATTGACATCTCTATCATAATCAAAAGCACTCCCATCACTTAAAGTATTTTTATATTCTTCTTTAGTCTGCTTAGTTATAGGGTTTTGTCCATTGCATCTAATTGTAGTTGGTGCTGACCTGACCATTCCTTTACTAATGTTTGTTCGAGGATCCTGGGTCTTCTGCTTGACCTTTAACCTTCCAGAGTTTGGTAGAGATAGCCTCTTTGTAGTTTGACTATCAACTCTAGATGATCGTTCCTTGGGATTACTTAATGATCGACCTCTGTTGTAGGAAGATTTGGAAGTTACTTCTTCGATTGTATTGCTGTTTACATTCACTGCAACAGAGGCAGATGATGGCTTTGAATTTCCCTTTGATGATATCACCTCAGAGGTGCCAGCCAAGGCATTAGACTTGGTCGAAGATGATGGGCTGCTATCAGAATTAGTTCCGAATTCTTCTGCCCCCTCTTAACAGAGTGCAAGACAACCTTTTTAACACCCATTTTATATTTAGGTTCATGACCAATTTTTTTCACAGCTGAAGCCTCTTCAACACTATCTAAACCATCATTCATGCTTTGATCCAGGATTCTGTTCTCCCATGGGCGTACTGCCATCCAGCGTTCTAGCCAATTCCAACCCCAATTGTTTTTATCAGGCTCAAATCCTTCTGGGATTTCAGGTATTAGTCTTGAGTTTGCTTGCCGCTGCAAGCATATAAAAGCAATAAACACCAGGCCTGTCATTATTCTGAAGGTTGAAATTTTAAATATTCACTGAAAATGTCATTCAGTAGCTTTATTAAGTCATAAATCTAATTTATTTTATAGAAGATTTGGAACTTTACTTGATGAGTGAGAGCATATGCCATGGCTCTCTCACGTTTAGCTGCAGCATCTTGCCTCTGTTGTATCTTAGCATTAATGTGTTCCTTTGATCCTATGCTGTTGCACCAACCTTCCTGTATGGCAGCATTTAGAAACATTGTTCCTCATGTCAGGTCTACACCTTAAGGCTTATATATTATAAAAGAAAAATTAATTTTCTTTTGTTTATTATGTCTATAAATTGATGGCCAGGACTTAATAAAGTTAATTTTATTCATGAGAAGTTGAGAACACTGTATAAAAGTAGAATTGCTTGTACACGGACACACAAATCACAAAAATAGAATAATCTATTCTCAAGGTACTTTATTATATAATCTCAGAACCATCCTGCTAGGCATACCTCAGCTTCGCGGATATGAACCTCAAGCCTAAGCTGCTGCTCAAGTTTCTGTTGGACAAGCTGATCTTTCATTGCCATGCGTACCCTTCGGGCTCGGACCCGGGCTTGAACTCTTACCAAAGCTTGCATGCATTGTAGGGTAATAGCAGCCTGTTTCCTCACCGCATGGCCCCTCACAAGAGCCTGAAGTCTCACCAATCCTTTCAAAGCACGAAGGGCTCTCCTTGCCTGTTAAAAATTGAATATAATATCTGTCACTGGGCAACCTTATAACCACTGTGTGCCTTCTTTGTTCAGAACAGCAGATTATTTCTTGTGCAAGGAAGGACTTCATTTAATCAGTAAAACTTTAAACCAAACAAGACCTATTATACAGGAGTCAATGAATTTGAAATCCGACAGGGGATGGTCCTTTTGCTACCTATAGAAAACAGACATTAATATGTGGCCCAGGCTAAATTGCTTTACAGACAAATGGAACCTGTACATACTACACAAATTAATTAAGTAGAAAATAATATTGCAAAATTATTAAAACAAATGGTACCTATAATTACACAATTGATAAATTTAAAAATTGGCTAGAGACACATTTGTTAGCTAAATATAAGAGATTTCATTTATACTTATATGTAGCTAGAGACACATTCTTTAGCTAAATATAAGAGATTTCATTTATACTTATATGTGGCTAGAGCCGAATTGATGTACGAATAGTAGAAAATACAGGTAATACCTGCACTCTAGGAAAGAGCTAAGCATCTGATGAGCTGGAACAAAAGGGATAGTTTCTATGTAGACTTATTTCAGATTTTCAATGGATAAAATATCCTACCATTAATCCTTTATGCTTTGAGCTAAATTTATATTCTTGAACTCAACCTTGGACTTATGTAGACTCATTTTTAGATCTTCGACGAATAAATATCCTACAATAATAATCCTTTATGCTTTAAGCTGAATTTGTATTCTGGAATTCAACGGATAAATATCCTACAATATTAATCCTTTATGCTTTGAGCTGAATTTGTATTCTGGAATTCGACCTCGGACTATAAAAAAGAAACGTGAAATTAAATTTCAAGCATTATATCTGCAAAAGAAAATTATAGCAGATCAATATTTCTAAAACTATGTTGCCAAGATACGGGTACTAGTTCAGGTACGGGTTCGAAACGTGGATACGTTGATTTTAAAAACTCTTGGGTACGATACGTCTTGGATGCGTCCGTACGCGCACACACACATTTTACTCATTTTTTAGTCCATAAGAAATACAAAACTTGAAAATTATAGTAGGATCAATGTTCAAAACATTCAATATACTTAACTTTTGAAACCTGCGAAAGACTGAGTTTTGAAACACGCAGAAGACTGAGTTTTTGACTTCCGCAGAAGACTAAGATTTGACTTCGCGGAACATTTCTCTGACTTCTGCTTCGCGGTGTCGCACGACACCCTTTTATATCGCTGCTATAACGCGAAGTACTTAACCTTTGTTCTGCAGCTTAGGTGAACCCACGGAACACAAAGTTCTAGATTTCTCGGAACACTGTTTTTTTCACTTCCACGGCTTTCCAAACAAAAAGCGCCTAAGTCCTCAACTTAAATGGAGTCGTCCAAATAGCATGGGTGCTATTTTTGGTAACACAGCCTATGCAATAATGTTTCTAATTCTAGTAGTAATACCTAATAAATATAAAATTGGCAATGAAACTGCTTGTCTTGCAACGTATACAATAATGTTTCTAATCTTAGAAGAAATACCCCACCTGTTAAATCATTATATATACATATATAAAGATATATACATACACATATTTATGTATATGTGTGTGCGAGTATGCATATGTATATGTATGTGAAATGAATGTATATATGTATATATGTATGTATGTGTGTGTGTGTATACATACATACATACATAAATACACATATATGTATGTATATGTGAGTGTATGATGCTGCAAATAGAAACCAGTATTAAACATGAAAACATGTCTTTACTACTTGATGGACCCATATTGTACACCTTACCTTCTTAGTTTTATTATGCTTTGCATGGGAAGAAGGTAAGTTACATTGATGTAACCATGTAATGTCCCTTTCTAGGACTGAAACTGAAAAAAATGGAAATAACACAAACCCAAATGAGAATAATCTAATTTTTATAACAGCAGTTTTGAAAATATATGAAACCCTAGCAGTGAACTGAATCTACACTTTTAGGGCATTAAACACTCTCCAAACAAGCTGAAAATAACTGTATAAATCTGTAATATCCCTTTCATGGGTTGAAACTCGAAAGTAGGAAATAAGCAAAAACCCCAGTATTATCAAATCTGATTTCTAAACCAGTAAACTCAAAATAAAACCCAGATTTGAACAGCAATCAAAATTTTAGGACAGTGGTACAAAAATGCATGCAAAACACTTGAAACTCTTCAAACAACTTTGCCAAAATAGATATAAGTATTTTAGGCATCCACCAAACCAATATTCAATATGAAATATGATCCAAAACACTGCTGGAAATTAATTAAAAACCAGCGAAATATAGCTACAATAAAAATTATTAAAGGAGGGTTTAGAAACCCCAAACTCCACAAGTAAATATTGATTCCAGCCTTATAAATAATAAGGAAGCCAAATATGAGTTCAAATCTGATTGTTGTGCCCTAGATGGCACCAAACCATACACTAATGCAAGTCGCTCCACAAGGGAGAGGCTCAATAATGCATATAAAAATCTGATTATGACTTCTTTCCTCTCAAATATACACTATGTTTTCAAGCCAAGCAAAGGAGGGTTTCCGTCCCTAACCAACCACAAGAAGGGTTTCCGTCCTGGAAGATGCCACACACTTGGATTTTCGCCCTAGAGTGGAAAAACAATGAGCAAACAACCCACAAGTCCAATTTAGATAAATTCGCCAAAGTAGATGTGTACAAATGAAGCCTTCACCACCTTTTATACCTCCAACTTTGGCGCCAAGGCTTAGAAGGACATGGCCGACCCATATAAAGTCATTATAATCTCTTTATTTGCTTTTTTCAATACACACTGACCCAACCAACCTGCTAAAAGGAAAAACACTAAAAAAAGAAACATTAAAAATAAAAAGAAATGCAAAGGAAGCTCAATTCCTTTTCCCAACTCTTCTACTTCGTTGCCATGGAAAAGGGGATGGCAAGAAGTCCAAAATCAGGTCCTTAAGTGGGAAAAAGGGACATTACAGTCCTCCCTTCCCAAAATTGTTTGTCCCAAGCAATTGCAATTGTGGATGCTCTAATATTGCTGCACTTTCCCATGTAGCATCCTCAAGGGGTAATCCCTTCCAACAAACCAAATATTCCTTGATACTTTGATTCCTTAATTTCTTTTCACAAACCTCTAGGATACTTTCCGAATTAGAACCAACTTGCCCTCTTCATCCAATGGTGGCAACTCATGTGAAGGAGTAAGGTGCTGTCCAAGTGCCTTTTTGAGGCATGAGACATGAAAAACATTATGTATTTTGCTATTTTCTCGGAAGCTCAAGTTCATATGCAACCTTTCCCACCTTTCTCTTTACCTTATAAGGACCATAAAAGCGAGGTTTCAACTTTTCCACACCCTTTTGTTTGATGGAAGATTGCCTATAGGGCTGCAACCATAGTTACCTAAGACTCCGGGACGGCAAATTTTTTTGAAAATTTCGGGACGGCGAGGGACGGCTAATAAAAAATATATATATTTTATTAATTTTACAAATATAACATGAATAAAGAATAATTCAATAACCTAAGACTTAAAATTGAAAGTTTGAAGATTGAAACCACTAATGATTAATCCAATTATTCATCACATAAGCCAAGGCCCAAAATGCTACAGCTATATATATTATATTCAATGTTCAAAACTTCAACATGACAATGAAAGACTAAATAGTAAATAGTAAAGCTGAAAATTTAAAACAAGTCTTAGTCTTACTCTTCAATAATCAACATGAGAAGAGTACAACTACACCCACATTACATATCTTTAAATATTATGTCATGTCTCATAACCAAAATGACATTACATAACCAAAATGACAAGTGACAAGTACAACTCAAAAATCACTATCAGAGCCCTCCGAAGGAACAGTTGCAAACCGCTCCTCCTCACTAGGAGTATCTGTATCAATGTCATCTGCATCTGCAAAGGAGATATCAACCAGTCCTCGCTGCTCCTGATCTTCATCAACCTGCCTTGCATCCTCAAGATCCACATCCCACCGCAATGCTGGGCTCTCCTTGTACGTAGGTGTCTTGCGATCCATGAGATGCAAGGCACTATGTATAGAACAAGTTTCTCTGCTCTCTTAGAGGTAAGTCTGTTCCTCTTAAGAGAGTGGATCCACCCATATGTTGATCAATTCGTCTCAGAAGCAGAGGAACTAGAAACCTGAGAAAGAAGATGAATAACAAGTGTACGTAGCAATCCTACATGTCCATACAATCGCCACCAATTAACTGGACTCTCATGTGCCAATGTGGTCCTGTCTATCTTTGATGATTTTTTGTAGCCATCCAGATAAGCGAACTTGAGCCAATCAGTTTTGACTCGTGAAGCATCCTCTACATTATACATTTTTTTAGGGCTTTCAAGAAACCCTTCCTCACCTCCTCATCATCTACTGGGAGAACTCTGCCAAGCCTCTCAACATACCACTTTGGATTTAGTGCATATGCAACCATGTGTAAAGGTGTGTTCAATTTCTCCCATCTCCGCTCAATGATAGGTGAATATGGTGATGGTACAACTCCAAGGTGGGGTCCTTGCTCAAACAACAACCTTCATCTGGCCAAGCATACTATCGATACATTCGTATATCTCACCAAGGCTAGGGCTATCAGAATCCCCATATTTTATCACTTTGGCGGAGATATTATGGATGTGATATATCTCACATCTATCCAAAATGTTTCATTCACCACAATTGCTTTCACCTTCTTCCCTGCTCTCGTTTTCGACCCATCCCACCTAAACTACTCGATGTCATGACCATGCACCGTAATGATTCTGCAACTCAGCCATCCTATCCAAAGAAAATAAAATACGATGCAAAACATGTGTCCACTTTGGCTTGAGGAATTCCTTCCTCGAAAAGCTACGGAAGAGTGCGTGACGTATGGTGGTTGCGAGATGAACATCTGCACATCTCTAGCATCACCACTACATTTTGACCTAATCATTTTTTCCAATATCTTTTAGTGCATTGTTCATGGCATGCACACAACATGGAGTCCAATATATATGTCGGTAATGGGCCCAAACAAGCTTACCGCTGCCCGCACACATATGTTGCATCTGTAATAACACCCGCACAACATTGGCGGGGGCCAACCTCCTCAATAGCATCTCGCAAAATGGTGAATTGGAACTCTGCATCCTTCTTCTTCCCTGAACAATCAATTGCCCTCAAAAAGTAAGGACCCTCTCTGCATGAAACAATGATATTTATGAGTGGGTGGTGTCTGATATCTGTCCACCCATCCATGATGATGCGTTGCAACCGTGAGAGACCCATGTGCACCTCATTTCCTCCATCAGTAAATTAACCTTGGAATAGTTCTTATCCAAGATTGTGGTTCTCAACTTCGTGTCTCCTGGGGGCACATAACTCACACCTGCTTTGGCTATCTTAGCCACAACCTCCTTGAAATAAGGAGAGCGAGCAACATGAAATGGAATGCCAGTAGAAAAAGAATTTTCCAATGGCATCATCGCGTCTTCTTTAGCCTTTGATCATACATTTCAACAAGCTGGATTGGAGGCCACAACCTTCTCTCTTCCCCTACTACTACCAAAAGCATCTAATTCGGACACCTCATAAGATGCACACTGTAACACTACCGGTATTAATTCTCACAAAGACACTAGGGGTGCCAGTGCGATAACATGACGGCCACAAACTTACGGAACCTTTTCCACCATATCTCCATTATACAACCTCACCATTTCTGCCCTCTCTTCAAGTGATAGCTGTCCACACATGCCTACACCTTTCGCCGCAATATGCAATAAATGTGCATTCAACCCAAGAATGTCTGTCTCGACCAAGATAATGAGCAAATGTTGCATTTCCATGTTTTAGTGCCCCCGAAATGTTTGATCTAGGACCCTGCATAATTTGACCAAATTGTTTCAAAGGTTTTTTCTTATCAAAAGGCCCCCTAGCATACTTTTTCAACATTTCGGAGGGGCAACTGAACTTGTCCACACTCCCTTGTGAACTAGTAGCAGTATTAGGTGTTTCGATTGTGTTCCTTCCAGTAACATCCCCATTTTAAGACATTAGAACAAGGGAATTTTTTTTTTTTTTTTTAATATATATATATATATATATATAACGTTCTTTGTTCTGAATTATGTAATTCAAAACACACGACCAAGTTTTAATAATTGTTCTCTGTCCAATTAATGTAATTCGGATCACACAATTATTTTTAAAACCAATGTTCTCTGTTCGCATATTTACAATATGGAACACACATTCATGCCATTCAATCATATAACAGATACCATATGTTGCTGTAAATGACTCGAAGAACTACCGATCTCCCATTTTATGGCTCGGAGTTTCAGCGATCTCTCATTTCATGACTCGGCAACTTACCGATCCTTCATGTTAATCCATGCATTGTATACTAAGTATACAAGGTTCTCTTTACCGTTTCCGGTTATCGAAGTGTTCCATTTAAGAGGCCTATCTAAATATCTGTTATTGATATTCATCTGATATCCTGCTTCTTAAACTAGGTGATTAGGACAACGCAACCAGCAACTTGTGATACTTTGGCCAAAGATTTTCACATGCTTTGCATGATCATATTCCCAGACGTTATACGCCTCAATGGAATACGTCCTTCACCTCACTTCATCTGTTATCTAGAATGGTCTTTTCTGACCTCTGTCAGTCCTTCTGTCCAAGGTTAAGCTCTAACCCCAACTAGCAATATGAAAGAGTATAGGAAGACACTCGTGGTGACTAAAGGTACGCAGACATACCGTGTCGACCCTAGACGACTGCGTGTGTCTAGTTACCTTTAGTCCTCAGGAGTCACCCCGTATACGCGGTCACATTCCTATCCTCGTCCAAGTAACTTGGTCCCAACTTATGTAAACTTGATGATTTGATTCGGGAGGGCGTTGTAACATGTCAGCTACAACATTGTGTCGTCATGAAGGCCCCGCCTTCATGAAGACACCAGATTGCAGCTGGCGTGTGTCAAGGTCCTACGGAATCCTCTCATCAAGGGATACACATCCAGCCTATAAGTGTGATTAGATTCTTATCTTTAGTATTTTAAGAATAGGTTTCAGCAACCGTGCTGATCCTCTAACCTCACTGTTCATTACAGTTGCATAGCTAAGAAAGACTTAAATTGTCTTGTAGCTTAATATACGTTTACTCCTCCTTACCGAAGGATTGCATATTTCCATCTTGGTTCTTTAATTTAAGCTTCAGACTAACAGTCCACTACAACTTATCGTAGTAAGATCAACTTACTAATCTTAACCAAGTTTTATTTGCAACTGAATTTAAAATCCAGAATTTCATCTTATTAGACGCCATTTAAATGAGGCCTAATTCCAAATGAATGTATTCATTTAATCACTATAACCTTACTTCAATTAAGGTTTGTTACGAGGAGATATAATTCTTCATATCGAATATCCTCTGGATCAAACATCTCGAGGATATTAACGAAATCAGAGTACAAGATTCAATTGTCTCTTTTATTTATATTCACTAGCTTATACACCAGTTCCGAATATCGTTCATTTGAGAATTCATATTCACTTAAATCTTTTTCAATGTCAATCTAAAATTCATATTAACCCAAGTATGAATTAATTGTACATTCCAACTTAAAAGTTGTATTCAAGTAAAGAATAGATATTATGTCCTTTTAAAATCTATCAACTATCATTTGAATAATTCCAAATCAATGAATAAAATTATATTCTCAATCTTATTCAAACAGTTTCAAAGTGATACAGACCATTAAAATATCACACCTTTCCTTGTATTCAATCCTTAAGATTTAAAATCTATACAATTTACCAATCCGTACAACTGAACTTTATTTATATCAACAACATTACAACACATAAGGGAAGAAGAATGCAACTTCTTCTTTTCCCATTTCCTCATAGAGGAATAATAAACTATCAAATACAATCCATCCTTAGCTACTCAGAAGAAGCATCAGAAAACAACATGTCTTCGTTTTACTCAAGGAACCATCTGCAA
Organism: Taxus wallichiana var. yunnanensis; assembly: GCA_018340775.1. Taxonomy (NCBI): domain Eukaryota; kingdom Viridiplantae; phylum Streptophyta; class Pinopsida; order Cupressales; family Taxaceae; genus Taxus; species Taxus wallichiana. The sequence continues at coordinate 123,597,952 of CM031244.1, read as the reverse complement.
AATTTACTTGCACGGGTCAGTTCATTGAACTGAGCATATTAAGCACTTATCATTAAAATGAGGTGCTCTTAATTAACTGTCTCAATAAAAGAACTCTGCTTTTATGAAACGTTAATAAATTGAGATGGACATCATCTACGAATTAAGTACTGATAAGGATGAGCAGCTTAACAACCCAATCATCTAATTACCATCACAATCAGACAAAAAGATTTACTAACTTTCTCCCAAATAATTACTACAAAAAGTACTTTCCTCTAAATAGTTCCAGAATAAAACATCTGTAAGAACTTAATACACATATGTATATAATGTTGTTCCAATGCAATTGCTATCAATTCCATTCCCTTGTAATAGTTGAAATTTTGAGAGATGAATTTTAACTAAGAATTCAAACAGAATTACTTCCTTTCGTACTACTCATTTAAATTCAAACAATCAAATGCAGAAGAGAAAAGTAGTCATTCACCATGAAAACACTGGTGTCGTTTCTCAAAATTCATCAAACAACATAATACTTCTTTCAAATCAGAAAAGAAGGAAAACAACAATTAAATGCAGATGCTTACGCCTAAGGCAGTAAGAAATTCCTTCAATATCAAATATAGAATTTCAACTGAATAAGAGAAGAAATAATCATTACTTCAAATTATCCATCCAATGTTCTCTTTCTTTTCATCATAACTGTACTGAATAATTTAAACCAGAAGTGATATCAATCAATGATAACAGCCAAAAGAGAAAGTAATTGAAGTCAATATTCGAATAAAAGGAGTATCATATTACCTCTTCTCCTTGCTTAGCTGAATATCAACTTATTCAGTGCCAACTGTTTCCCCATAGGGTGATTTTCTCTAACAATTATAATTTAGAAATTACAACTTACTAACTACCATTCCAGAAAGTTTGCCAGAATTCATTGGCATCTGGTCCGTAAGTTTCAGTATCAACGGCACCTCTAATTAAAATCATTTCCTTTTTAATTTTTCACCCAACGGACATTCTCGTCCAGATATAAACAAGTAAGAGTGTACAAGAACAACAAATCATACTTTCATCGTAATAATAAAAGAATTCGCTTTCCAAACACCAAAGTAAGAAATCCACTCATATTTCGTTTCAATGAAAACAATGAAGAATTTTCAATCCGTAAATTATATATATATATATATATATATATATCATTGAGTTCAACTAGACACAAAATATAAATTGTATGCTCTACCCAGTCCATTCTATAGACTGACTTCCCTGTTCCCATTCAGTTCAGAACTTCTTTCCAAACAGTCATATACGAATACCAAGAACAAGCAGGTAGAACATCATATCAAACTAGAACAAACAATGTAAAGATGCTACTATGATCTTACTGTCCCTGGAAGGATTCATACGCCATACACTATAATATGACAAGAGAAACAATCATACAAAAGTCTTGTCAAGCATTTTTACGGCTTTCCATATCCATTAGCGCACACAAATCATAGACAACAATTTGCACATTGTTGTTACCTTCAGCAAGATCGACCCATAATGCACAATGAAACCCTATTACCATTACTTTCAGAATTCAAAACAACAGAAAGAGAAAACTCGTTTCATTAATTATTTCAGTAAGGAAACACTCATTTTCTTCAAAACGCAACAAGAATACCCAAATCGTGTTTGTTTTATAATGACAGCTCAAACCAGAGGTCACACCGAATCATTTTATCATTTCATTTTTTTTTACAAGAACGCACAGAACTCAGAAAACAATACTCACACGGCTAGTACATTCATCAACTCAAACCCATAATGGGTAATAAGAACGAATACCCAACACTGTCAAACAAAACTCATACAACAAGGACAGATTTATTTCATTTACTCACTTTGCAAAGAAATACCCAATTCGTATTCATTCCCAACAGGCATCTCAACATGAAAATCACATTAATTGAATCAACAATTCCATTTTACAAAAACACCCAACATAAGAGCAGAGTTCTTTTAATGAAGACGCTTAAACAAGAGCAAAACGGTTTAAGGAGAAGGGCTCAACATGCCTGTAAATTTTCTCGTGGCTTGAAGAAAACCGCGCCCACAGGAGCTATTCTTCTCCACGGCGACAACAACAAGGATCTCCCAACAATCTCCTAACTTCCACAGACTCCAAAAATAGCCGTGGCTACTCCAAACAACAACAACTATAACTAGAATAATAGCAGGTTCGAAAGAACCATGAAAGAAATGCAGAGCAGTCTCAAAACCCGAAAGAACACAATGACCACCAAAATTTCCTCTATCCCCTTTCCAAGGCGAGCTGGTCGCTAAGACCAAGACCATTAATGCATTGAATGCATTACCCTTTTTTTTTATTTCCACGCCATCACCGACTCGGGTTGGCGAGTTTCATTTTTTTAAATTTTGCATGCTATTTCCATCTTAGCTACATAGCTAGTTGGATGTCTCCAACTTTTTCATGTTCCTGCCAAACTTGGCGTTTAAACTGCAAGGACATCATTTACTGTCCTAATAAATTTCTAACCTTCCCTTCTTATCCGCTTCATCAACATGGGTCCATAGGTCCCCTTCTTAGGTTAGTAATAGTTTAGGTTGCATTGTCCATAGTTAGGTTTTTCACCTAGGTCTCAAGTCATTAGGACTTGCAACAATTTACATCCCATGCAATTTAAAATCCACGTAGGGTAGTAGTTAGGTTATAGGCTAAAACTTAGTTATAGGTTAGAATTTAATCCCATAGTATTTTACTTAATAGTTTCCAACAAGTTTTACCGACTGGCGTTCATAACTAATATGATGCAGGACGTTCCGTCCAACACGCATATCTATACCCTGAGCTCTTGTATTAAAACTCTTTCTGCCTTACGCTCTCCTGGCGTTACTATGTGTATGTAGTTCGGAAATCGAACCTTTTCCATTGGCATCAAGGTACCGAATATTTATACCTGTAACTCAGGTTCTGTAAAATTTATAACGACCTTCAGTCTGGTTTCAGACTTCATTCCTTATAGAAAATAAATCGACAAAGCGATCTCAAAGAAGGCCACAACATACCTTGGATCAATGGAATTGATTCAAGGTGTGCTGTCAATCAACAATAAGAGTTCATCAATCATAAAAGCAAGTCTGCTGTCTCACACTTGCAAAACACAAGTTATAATAACCTCCGTCCCAAGTAAACAAATTACAGTAAACAAGGGTCCAGATTAGTAACACATTCTTTTTAAGATTAAAAGATATATCTTAACATAATTATCCTCATTTCCACAGTTACAACATCATGAAAAGAGATTATCATAATAGCTTCTAAAAATCAAGGCGTTACACCTTCTCCTTGCACACCCATTTCAACCTCATATTCAACTTGATAATCACTATCGGAACTCATTTTGAAGCTGCTGATAATTAAAATACAAAACAATATAACTATACAATACAATAAAACAATGAATGCAATTTTTGAATACATTTAAAAAAAAAAAAAAAAACAGCGATGAATACATTTAAAAATTAAAAAAACAAACAATAAAAATGCCCTCCCTTTATGCTTTATCTCACTCCATCACTTGCTAATCCAAATAGGAAAAAAATACAAGCAAATGCAATGCCTTCACTTTCAACTTTGCATTTGGAAATTAAAAAAACAAAACAAAGAATGGTAGTAAATTAGTAATGTATGTACATACCTCTTGCTCTTGCTTGGTGTGATTAGAATGAGTATGAAATGCTCTTTTTATAAGTTTTTTTGTTGCTTTTAGGGTTAGGTCATGTTAGTTTTAATTAGAAAGCATTAAAAGTTTAAAAAATATTTAAAAAACATAAAAATGATTAAAAAAAGGCAGTTGCGCCTTAGCCGCCGCGTGAAAGAGGTTGGGGATGCCGTGACGTCCCTCGACGTCTCGGGGACGTCACGGCGTCCCCAACGAAGCACCGAATAAAATTTGCACGAGACGTCCGGGTGCGTTCGGTTCGAGAGACGCCCAGGGCGTCCCCTTTTTTTTGGAAAATGGGGATGGCAGGAAACGCCCGCCCCGCCCCCGCCCCCAAGTCCTCGAGACGCCCGGACGTCCGCAAACCCCCGGGACGCGTCCCCTCGCGTAACACCGGCCGCAACCTTAAAAATACCATGTCTCCCACTTCAAATGTCCTCTCTTTCCTATGCTGATCTGCATATAACTTCTGTTGATTTTGGGCACGTAGAAGGTTTTCCTTGAGCTCTTTTAAGATATCTTGACTTTGCTGAATTAAATCTTGAGCCTTAGGCACTCTACTATCTGTCATAACCAAATCAACAAAAGAAGAAGCATCATACCCATACAAAGCTTTAAAAGGAGACATACCAATGGATGTTTGGAAGGTGGTGTTGTAACAAAACTCAGCCATGTATAGCACTTCATCCATGCTGATTGTTGCCCATCAATGTAGTTCCGTAGGTATCCTTCCACCCATTTATTCACTATTTCAGTTTGCCCATCCGTTTGGGGATGGTAGCTAGTGCTAGGAGTGAGTTGGTGCCCACCAATTGAAACAATTCTTGCCAAAACATGCTCATGAACTGTTGTCCTTGGGCAACCCATGAAGTCTGAATATTTCTTTGAAAAACACATCAGCCACTATAGGAGCATTATATTTAGTTGAAGGGGGCAAAAATGAGCATACTTAGTGAGTCTATCAACCACTACATATAAGCAATTCTTACCTTGAACCATAGGCAGCCCGTGATGAAGTCCATAGAGATGCTCTCCCATTTTTGAGTGGGAATGGGAAGAGGTTGTAGGAGACTGTTGGAAATGTGTGTTTTGCCTTGTTTTGTTGGCATGTAAGGCATTCCCGAATGTATTGGAGCACTTCCCCTTTAAGACCCTTCCAATAGAATCTTTCCCTTACCGCTTATATGTCTTAAAGTAACTTGGATGACCAGCTGATGGGTCATCATGAACAGCCCTCAAAATTTTATTCTTCACCTTCGATTCGGGCACCAAATAGACTTGGTTTTTTAAAGAATAAGCCCATCCATCACTTTGTATCTTTCATCACTTATTTCTCCTTCAAAAATAACATTAGCAAACTTGTTCTTGACATATTCAGCTGTAATCTCTGTTGCTACTGTGAAACACCTAGGCCCCCATTTCGCCTTGAAAGCGTTTCCAAACGGAAACTCCTTCGAAACGTCCTAGGGATAAGTATACATGATAATAATGTATTATTTCAATGAATACAAAATATTTTGAGTGTTTTATCAGTTATACTTATCTCTTATGGTCTATGGAGTACAATTTTAAAATGAGTACTATGCATATATATATATTTATAATATATTGTACAGATGTTTCCCGTAACGTTTCGTACCCAAGGTTTTTTGAAAATTGGTGTTTCGCGTTTTGTACCCGTGCATCCGTTTTTGTTTCCTGGCAACATAGGCTGTAATTAATGACTTCCAATCTATTGTAATTTTAGATAAAGAGCAAAAATGTGACTCCCATGACAAAATATCTTCTACCAAATAATTAACTTGGGGTGTTTCCGAAAGCATACCTTGCAAAGTAATCTTTTTACCTTTGTCCATGAAACTTATTTCCATGCTTTGATAATTGAAAGTGAGCTCTCCCAATGAATGCAACCATTGGACTCCAAGCACGATGCCCATATCAGCCATGTTAATTAAATAGAAATCAGCATATACCTCATATTGCTCTAATGAAACATGGAGTTGAGAACACCTCTTGGTACATGGCATAGAGTGACCATCCACTATCTTTACAGTGAACCCTTTGAAGTCTTCAACCTTCAATTTCAAGTTGGCCACCAAGCATGCATCTATGAAGTTGTGAGTGGCTCCCCCATCAATCAAAATGGTGACTTTGTGCCCTTGTAGATTACCCTTCATATGAAATGAATTGTAACTAGGTGCTCCCTTCAAGGTAGCAAGAGTGCTATCAACCCTTTCCGGATCCTCTTCCGGCATACTATCATGCTTAGCTTCATCAACATTGTTTTCATCATCATCACAATCAGAAAATACTTCAATGTAATGCACTTTACCTTTGCCCAAACAACGATGCCCTGGTGTCCATGGATCCTTGCATGAGAAGCACAAATTCTTCCTTTGAAGCTCGTTTCTAGATTCTTTTTCATTGCTGGTTTTGGGCAGCTCCATGTGAGTACTTGGCAACTTTTGGGGTGGCCTCCTTGGCTGGTCCAAGGGAAGGTTTCTAGGCTGCCTAGTGGGTTGTCCTCCACTCGAATTTCCCTTGGAAAGACTGTTGTTCGCTGTTGTTTTTGGAGCAGCACCTTCAAGATCTAAAGCCTTCTTAATTGCCTCTTGAAGAGACAAGGGATCAAAGGCTCGAACCAAACCCTTGAGGGGCTCAATCAAACCTTCAATGAAAAGCACTACAAGCCTTCTTTCTGAAACATCTCGTGATCATAACGGAAAGCCTTTGAAATTTTGTCACATATTCCTCCACCATGCCTTGTCTCAAATGAGCAAGCTCACGAAAGTGAACTTCTAGATCAATTCTATCAAATCGATCAATGAGTCTTTGACAAAAATCATCATAGGAATGAATCTCATTATGCCCTTGTGTCACTAACCCATGAAACCACCATTCATGAGCAATTCCTTCAAGATGCAAGGTAGCAAACTTGATAGCATCCTCCTCTATCATGGGCTTCAAAGACAAATATGTATCCAACTTCTGAATCCAAGCCCTAGCTGTCCCTTTGGCTGATCCATCAAATGTGGAGAAGGTCATCTTCCCAACACATTTTGTACCTCCTTCGTGGCATATGATGTCTAGGCTCGGGCCTAGGTCTTCCTTTATTCACTCCAATGAATTCGGCAAGTGTAATGGCTTCACGAATCTCTCTTGGAAGAGCCATATATTCTTCATAGCTTGAGGCAATGTTTTGCCCCATAGAGGGCCTTGCTCCAACATCGGAATAGCTTCTTCCCTTGGAAGAAAAGTGGGCCTTGTGGCTGATCCGTGGGTTGATCCCATATGTCGTGCATTATTAGCTCCGGATGAGCTACCATCACCGTTATGAACCCTAGGTTCAACCATCCTCTAAAGAGATAGGGCAAGGAAGTCCATTGTATCCGCTAATCTCTCTTGACCTGCAATCAACTTATCAAATTTGGCTTCTTGAGGATCTTGATTAGCCATATTGTCTTCTTCCCTTGGTTGATCCGCTTTCCTTCTTCTTTGGTAGTATAGAAAACCCTTGTTGCCTTCTTCCATTGAAACCCTAGGCCTGTGAAGATCCGTGCTCTGATACCACTATAATATCCCTTTCAAGGGCTGAAACTGAAAAGTAGGAAATTAGCACAAACCCCAATATTATCAAATCTGATTTCTAAACCAACAAACTGAAAATAAAACCCAGATTTGAACAACGATCATATTTTTAGGACAGTGGTACAAAAATGCATGCAAAACACTTGAAACTCTTCAAACAACTTTGCCAAAATAGATATAAGTATTTTAGGCATCCACCAAACCAATATTCAATATGAAATATGATCCAAAACACTGCTGGAAATTAATTAAAAACCAGCGAAGTACAACTGCAATAAAAATTATGAAATGAGGGTTTAGAAACCCCAAACTCCACAAATAAATATTGATTCCAACCTTATAAATAATAAGGAATCCAAATATGAATTCAAATCTGATTGTCATGCCCTAGATGGCACCAAACCATACACTAATGCAAGTCGCTCCACAAGGGAGAGGCTCAATAATGCATATAAAAATCTGATTATGACTTCTTTCCTCTCAAATCTGCAATATGTCTTCAAGCCAAACAAGGAAGGAGGGTTTCCGTCCCCCAACCAACCACAAGAAGGGTTTTTGTCCTTCTTGGAAGATGCCACACACTTGGATTTTCGCCAAGAGTGGAAGAACAATGAGCAAACAACCCACAAGTCCAATTTAGATTAAATTCGCCAAAGTAGATGTGTGCAAATGAAGCCTTCACCTCCTTTTATACCTCCAACTTTGGCGCCAAGGCTTAGAAGGACATGGCCGACCCATATAAAGTCATTATAATCTTTTTATTTGCTTTTTCAATACACTAGACCCAACTGGCTTGCTAAAAGGAAAAACACACTAAAAATAGACATTAAAAATTAGAAAATAAATGCAAAGGAAGCTCAATTCCTTTTCCCAACTCTTCTACTTCGTTGCCATGGAAAAGGGGATGGCAAGAAGTCCAAAATCAGGTCCTTAAGTGGAAAAAAGGGACATTACTAAAACCTCCTAAATATTATATTCAATCAAGGGAACAAACACCAAGCCAAAGTACTCCAAAACATGTACAAATTATGAAATTATACCCAGCTAGAATCCAATCCCCCAAAATATCATAAAAATGTGAAATCGGCCTTTGAAATTATGAGGAAGATGAATATCATATCGAATTGCTAAGATGTTCCTTAGAAGGCACTCAACTCCTCCAAGCAAGTCACTACCCTAGGAGAAGGTCCAACATTGATGTAGAAACCTTAGTAGCTCTTCTTCTATCAAACCCTAGCTAAAAACCAGTATCATCACTTTCTTTGAAGCCCTTAGGAACCACCAATTGAAGAGTTTTCGTTCTTCATTTGAACAAGGATTTCGTCCTCCTTGTATGCCATACCAAAGGATTTTTGCCCCCTAGTGGAAAGGAATTGAGCAATCAGCCTAAAAACCATGCAAGTATATTTTTATGACAAGATAGATGCCCAAAATGAGTCCAAGTGGCCCCTTTTATACCCTTTTGGTGGTGCCAAAACCAATTAGGGAGTCTTCCCCATGACCGACCTCATAAGGATGTTTGCTTTTAATATTATCTTTGGCTTTTCACCTCTTCAACCCAACCAACTTGACTTATAAGAGAAACTATGAAAGAAGAATGCAAATGCTCACAAAAAGACTGAAAAATATGACAAACACTTCCCTTGTTCACTTCCTTCTTGCCCACGAAAGTGGAATGGGCTTGAAGTCTCCAAAACGAACTAGCTTGGAAAAGGGGACATTACAATCCTCCCCTCCCAAAATTGCTTGCCCACAAGAAATTGCAAGCTCTCATGCCCAAGTACCATTATGTCAAAGTGGAAAAATATGTTGTAATGCTCCAATAATCTAGATCTTGTACTTGTCAAGTGAAAGAGCTCTTTCCAACATGAGCTCATATGCCCAAGTACCCCATTTCTCTTCTTTGGTGATGAAGGATCCCATACACTTGCTCCATGACTATAGCCTTGAGCTCCGATGGGTACAATAATGTGCGTGGGCTGATCCCTCCAAGGTATTGCACAACACGGCTTGCATGTAAGCTGAAAATAAGTCATAGCATCCATAAATCACTTGGGATTCCATCCAATTCAGCACTAGGATGGCTAGGAGGATTGTCTTCACTAGTGGAGCCTCTCTACTATCATTACCATGCAAGGAAACCCTCTTAAATTGCACATGTGTACAATTGTTCATGACTGAAAATATTATGACCAGCAATATAGAAATGATACAAATATGACAAACCCATGCAAGCTTCAGTAATGTGATTGATGTAGAGGCGGTGGGTAACCATACAAGGACTGAAAACTCTCCATCTTCAACTGCAATCCCATATGCTCTACCATTTGCTTGGGTGAGAAACAAACTTAGCTGCTCTTCCCTTTTAATACCTGTACCTGCACATGGAACAAACTTATTAAAGAAAACAAGAGTTGCCCTCATCGTTGCTTCTTCATGCCTCATGGATATGATGACAAGTTCTCTCTTTTAATGCTTGCAATCATCTCATATTCTCCCCTCAAGTGATGGATGTTCAAAAGTTCACCTAGGTTGTCCCAAGCACAACTGTAACCATGCATTTTGTTCCCCGAATTTAAGATAGTGGTTGGAATATTTCTTATGAAAGCTGAAAACACATCAACGATGATAATATATTGGAAACCCTTCATCCTCATGGTTGGATACTCAACTCCAGTTGACAAAAAAATGGATAGAGAGCTGAAATTGTTGCAGATAGCAAATGAAAAAAAAGTACAACTATCATAGTGACAACATGGACCTCCAAAAGATGCTTCCCAGCTGCCCCAAATTGATCTCTTCAAAATTTGGTCTAGATTAAAACTTATGAGTGCTGGTATGTAAGTATAACAGTCATACTTTGCCCTGAATTTCTTCCCAAACAATACCAAATATGTTGGAACATTGGCCTTAATTGATCTCAATGAGTGAACCCTCTTACACAATTTTAAATGAAAAGAATGTCTTCAAACCTGCCCCTCTATTGTTGTCCAAAGAAGATATGCACAGTCCAACACATGAAATTGGGGAGAACATCCCATCATGGCTGTAGCATTGCATTTCATTACTCAAATTCAAAATTGTAGTGGCCAACAAACATCTTGTGATAGTTACCCTTACCTTGTCAATGTCACTAGAAGAAGAGCACCTCTTCCTTGTGATCGAAATCCACTTGGTGGCTGCAAATAGAATGTGGAACAAGTTGGACATGTTGGTAATAACAACCATAAGATTCAAGACAGCTCCCATAATGATTTGGTGGTCATGATTCACATTACCCAAATTCATCTCAGTCATGTTAGAAAGATGACTTACACCACAAAACTCCCATGGAATCCATGTCTCATTAGGCATTCTTGCTAGGTGTGTTTTAGAGAACCAGTCCCAATGTAATGTCCCTTTCAAAGGCTGAAACTAAAGAATAAGGGTTTGGGATCAAAACCAAATTGACAGAAATCATATTTTTGGAACAACTATCCAACCCTAACAACGAACTGAAAATCACAATTTAGGGCATCAAACTCCCTTCAAACCAGCTGAAAATTAGTGAATAAATCCCTCCATGGAAGCTAACTGTAAAAGCACTTAATGGCATCAATTCCCACGCAATAACAAGCTAAAAATGACAGGATGCTTCCAACCTCTGTATTAAAAATCGTGATTTATCGCATGTTTATCGGCTAGGGCATACGAAATGATTTATCTTTACAAAAATCGCGATTTTTGTACTGCCGATAAATCGGCGATTTCTGGCGAGAAAACCTCCAAAAAATCGTGGAATATCGCCAGAAAACTGTGGAAAATCGCTTGGGTTTGGTGTAAAAGCAAAAAAAGACCAAATCGAAAAAACGTGAACCGTTTTTCTCTTGCGCGAATTGTTTTTCGGTTTTCCTCCTACGACCATTTCCGCGTTTGGTTTAGAGCATTTCGTGGCTGGTTTCGTGGCTTCCTGCAACCATTTTCGTGGCCCTAGGTAATGAAAATTCATTTTTATTTATTTTCATAGATATCCGATAATCTATTCGTGGCCCTAGGTTTCTGAGTTTTTTATTTAGTATATTACTATATAGTTAGTTTATAATAGTATATAGTTACATACGTATACACTATACAATATATAGTTACAAACAAACATACGTAATACGTATAAAGTACTATAAATAAATTTATAAATTTATAATAGTATAATTGTATACTACTGATAAGCTTAATCATTGTTATTTACTATACAATAATATATGTAATATTACTGTATACATTTATAATAATATACGATTATCATAATATCATAAATTCTAATATAATACAATATTAAGTTATCATACGAGATACTATATAAAAATTTAGAGAAATTTCAGGATAATGTCAAAAAATTATAATATAGTATGATAATTATCATTATATCATAATATCATAATATAATACAATATTAAGTTATCATAATAATGTCAAAAAATTGAGAGAAATTTCAGGATGATGCATAAATTACAACACAAACACCCTATCTTATTTAGAATCATACGTTTTCAATATAGCTTTGTTGTAATTTTTTCTTCATGCAAATAGCAATATTATTCTTAATTTCGTCATACAATTTTATTTCTCTAAGGCTTGTAAATCTAAGACAATTGTTTTTTTTGTTTTTTAGAATGGCATCGACATCCGGTTCAGGTTCAACTGCTCTTAGTAAGCCTAACTCAAAAGACCCCTCTTGGAAGTATTGTGTTGTATGCAATTATTGTGGAATGAAGATGAGTGGAGGTGTCTATCGCCTTAAGTTCCACATTGCACGGATACCAGGGAATGAAGTGGCATTGTGCAATCAAGCACCACCTGAGGCTCAAAGAGAGTTGTTTGCTTTCCTTGCAGCTTATGCGAAAAAAAAGATGAAAAGAAGAGGAAAGTTGATGCACTTGCAGCCCTAGCAAATAAGAGGGCAACGAGGGAAGATTTTGACATTGGGGCATCTTCTATTGCCCCAACTCCACGAGGTCAGACACTGGGACGGGCTCATCCACTAATAGTAGTTCAATGATGTTTTTGTTCCTTGAAGTAGTCTTGGTTCACAACCTTCACTCAAAGGTACCGCTTGGAATAAAAAAATGCACAATGAAGTAATAATAGCTGCGGAAAACTTTTGGTACAACAACATTCCTAGTTCATATTGGGATAATTTGGGCACTGCGTTGCATTGATTGTTGCCGGGAAGGGGTTCAAGGCTCCTACTCCCCATGATTTGAGTGGCCCATTGTTGGAGGATTCCATCATACATACCAAAACTCTTGTAGAAGAGCAAAAAAAGGTATGGCAAAAAAAGGATGCACCATTTTGTCTTGATGGGTGGATGAGATGGGAAAAACCGCACATTGATTAACTTCCTAGTGGCATCAAGTGGGCAGTTGGTCTTCTTGAAATCAATTGATGCCTCCCACCAAGTGAAAACTGCAAGCACTTTGTGTGATATGTTAGATGAGGTGGTGAAGGAGGTGGGCATGGAGAATGTCGTCCAAGTTGTGACACACAATGCAACGGCATATGTAGCAGTAAGGAGACTTCTTGAGAGGCACCTACACTTTTTTGGACCCCTCATGCAACCTATTGCTTGGATCTCTTATTGGAGGACATAAGAAAACTCGTGGGTGAAAAATGTGGTTGAAGACACAAGAAATATTACAAAGTTCATCTACAATCACACTTGGGTGCTAAACTTGATGAGAGAGCACATCAATGGAAATGAGCTTGTGTGATCAGGGGTCACACAATTTGCCAAAAACTTCATTACATTGCAGAGCATTGCAGCCTCATTAACATCCCTTAAGTAGATGTTTGTGAGCATGTGATGATTGGAGTTTCCTTATGCTAGGAAGGCCGAAGGGGAAAGGGTCGTGAAGACCGTTTTTGATGATATGTTTGCAAAGAAAATGGAAGAAATCATGAAGGTAACCTAAACTTGAATATTTGTTATATAATTTTTGTATTAATTTTGATTTTAAATTTATATGTTATTTTGTTTTAGGTGTTAAAGCCTTTGGTTCGAGTTCTACGGATGGTGGATGGGGAGAAAAACCCAATGGGTTATTTGTATGAGGCTATAGATGTGGCCAAGGAGGCCATAGCTAAATATTATGGGCACAATCAGTGAAAATATGAACCCATTTGGCACATAATTGATCGGAGATGGAATAAGACACTCCATCGACATATACATGCAGCGGTGTACTACTTAAACCCAAAGTTTTTCTATTCCCCATCATTTAAGGCTGATAAGGAGGTTATGGATGGCCTTAATACATGCATAGAGAAGATGGTATCTGACGAAGATATTAGAGATGCAATTGTTGACGAGTTGTTGCAGATTTACAAGACTGCAGATTTATATGCAGATTTTGGTGATAGAAATCAAGTATTCATGCCCTGGACTCCATCTTTGTCTGAATTAATTGCAAGTATTCATTATAGGTGTTCATACAAGTGAAAGGGAGTTCAAATCAATGTCAGGTACATTGAATATATCTTCCGAATCTGAAGAAATTGCTAGATCTGCACAAATTGATCCAATGCAAGGAATTCCGACAGATTAAAAGAAAAAGAACTCAGACAAAGATTGCTCCAGCCATGATGAAGCATGATGAAAGAGAAGGATCAGCAGAATCATGCATAGCTTCTAGATTTGTTGATATCAATGACACGGACATAGGCCCTGAACCCATCTCCGAAATAATTGATGATCAGGACCGGAAGGACATCTCTCATGTGGGCAATTAAAAGTAGTGGAATTATTCAAGCATCAGCGTTTCCAGTCACAGCTCAATTTCCTGAATTTGTTATGGAGTGTGCAAGGTCATATCATCCTCTTTCCAGAACAATTCGGGATCATGAAAAAGACAATAATCAAAATTTTTGGATGCACAATTTATTAATTATTGTTTGAAGATTCTGACACGACCAGTGGTGATTGCAATTAGCATCTTTGGATGTTGGCAACAGATGGGAGAAACACAAAGCAGATTGTGTGGGCATAATGAATAGCAGATATATGAAGAAGCCTAGGTCTCCATCAAAGTTCCCGAGGACTCTTCTACGATCCAATTTGGTGCGGAAGTGGATGATATTACTAAATTACTTTGCAGGTTAAGTGGAGAAGTCAATACTCACAACTTTCGCTCATGGATGTATGCTTTCGTGAGAACCATTGAGATCAACAGAGTTGATTCAATAATCAATTGGGCGGAGATCATCAGTGACAACATCGATGAGCAGCTCCGAAGTGTGAGGCGGACATACAACTTCAAAATGACTTCATACCTTGTATATGCAACAACCTCGCAGGTATATTTTCCAAGCTGGATAGACGGGGCATACTGGCGAAAGATCCTATTTTTGAGTGCTTCCCACAGTTGACAGTTCCTGAATGCCACAAAGATTACAAGGTGGTCAACGATGGGTTCTTCTATGGATTCATCTGCAAATTAAATAGTGATTTGAAGACCAAAGTAGGGTAAGCAAAGAAGCTTGGGAAGCTGTATCCCAGCATGGCTGTATTTTCATCTAGTTTGCAGACTTCACGTATCTCAGGGTAACCGGCTTCTCGGGAGAACCAATTAAGTTGCCGAGGTATCCAAGCGACAAATGGGTCATCATGGAGTTGTGCAGACAACTCGTGGAGATGCATGACTTACAATCAAAGCGACACAAGTCTACGAGTTTCTTTCCGGTCACAGTGGGTTATTACAATTGCCAGAGCATCCACAAAGCTAGAGGAATCGAAGCCGAAATGTTTTCTGAATATGAGCATGAGTTCTTCCCAGCATGGTGAACTTTGATCCATATGGGGTAGCGAAGAAGACAATCTCCAGGAATACTCACATGTACCTTCGTTGGAAGACTTCTGGATGAAGTGCAGAAACAAGTATGAAGTCAGGAAGAAAGACTTCATAGGTTATCGATGCAACAAGTGTCTGATTATGGTTTAGCACGGATACCTGCAGATCTCGCAGATGATGGGCATGTGATACTTGACACATATCATCAGATGGGAGGGGATAGAGCTGCTCTTCAGGAAAACATTGGTGGCTTCAGACACGATTGAGGAAAGATCTTCCGCGGTTTTGGTTAACACCTCAAACTGGTTGTTGACAAAGGGGTATTGCCTGGATGAAGCTTTGATGAATCAGATCATAGGTAACTTTACCGCAAGAGACTCCAACAAAAGAAAGCATGAAGGTGAAAGTAGCAGAAGGCCAGAGAAACTTAAAGTACACAAGAAGTCTCACGCACAAGAGAAGGCCAATTCTACAGCTATCGTGCTAGTTCCAGCTTCTCCAACATCAACTCATAGCACTTCAGCAGCCCCGGAACCCCAGAGAGATCTTGTCATTCCTCTGTTGAATCCAACGTCATTTGTATTTTCTCCTCAGCCACTCAGATCTTCACCTCTCCTGTGGAAAAGTTGAAAGCACAAATGACAGAGTTTGAAAAAGCATTGTCTTTGGACAATTCAGAGGGTGGCAGTCACAATACTGTGGCAAATTCAGATAGAGCAGAATCGGAGGATGAGATGGTGGTGCACTCAGTGACTTCTCATTCCTCGAGAAGCAATTTTTCATCGTGGTTGGCTTTGTAGACAATCCCAAAAGCCAGAGAGGAGATCAACCTAGAGGAACACGACTTGCAGCTACTCCTGAGTTTGGGCGGAAAAGATAGAAGACCTAAAGTTGCCAAAATAACTTCTAGGTTGATTATTGAAGAATCAGGACAGAAGTTCGCTTGAGTTATCGGTTCCAGCAGAAGGAAAGCACAAGGGAGAACTCACGGTGATATAGCAGTGACCAAAGTGCCAATAGGTCAAACTACCATAGAAGGATTAAAGCAGGATACACAGACACTAATGAACGCTTTATTCCTCAAGCTTGACAAAGAGAGGTTGAGAAAGAGAAGGTTGAGAAAGTGAAGCTTCGAAAGCAGGTTTCTCCTATGTGAGATCATTGCTAAGGTTGCCAAACCTTCCTCTCAGCCCATTCTAGCACATGAGCAAGTGAGTAATCATCTGATTAAAGAGGTGGAAGATGCAGGGGACTAGGTCAAAGCTATTGCTCAATGGAAAGAGCAAATCATTCACCAAGCTTCAGAACAGTTCGAAAGAATACCAGCTGAATTGGAGAATATGCACAGGGTAGTATCTCAGCTAAAGGAACTAATGACACAGATAGAAGATGAGAACATAGTTGCTGAAAGTCATTTGGATACTTTAGCTAAGATACATTCGTTACTGAGGATGTGCTAATTGCAGAGCAAATTGTACCTGGTGGATTGATGGAAAGGGGGAAGCAGTTAGAAATTTCAGTTTCCTTCCGCGTAGAGATCCTCAAGCTTATGTTGAAAAGGATGTAGTTGCTGGAAAATGAGATGGGAGAAGTGCCGGAGAGCATTCCAGATGAATTACCTGCTTCCCATGAGGAATTTATTCTGGTTGTGCAGAAAGAAATTGATGAAGCCGTCATACCTTTCACGATAGATTCAATTGGCAGACTCATAAAGCTTCAGGCAAATGTTGAGGGGTATGGGCTTGGTTTAAAGAAGGTAAAGGCTAACACTGCTGCTTTGTCAGAGGGTTGCTGCAGTTCAGAACCGAGAGAGAGGCTATTGTTAAAACAGATGGGAAAATGTTGAATTACATGTTTGACAAGTATATTCAATATCAGAACAAAAAGAAAGTGTAGGTGTTACAGCTGGCAGATCTTCTTTCTTCTCTTATTTCTTATGTTCCGGATGAAAATGTAAGATTAAAGTTATTGGTTTAAAAACCATTACTTTAAGTTATTTGGAAAGATTCTTTAAGATAAGTGACAGATGTGCACAATTTTGGCTTAAACTCCTGATGCATGTTACTAAGAGAGGAATTCTAGGAAGATGATTGCCAGATGTTCCCTTTACTACTTCATGTTCTAGTTCAGTTGTAGTTTCCCATTTGTAATTTCCCCTCTACACACTATAAGTAGAGGAAGAACCTACGGGTTAAAGGATCGGAATTTGTAATCAACATTCTTGTGTTCCAGACTTTGAGCTGAAACCCTTGATAGCTTTCTGAAAGCGGAGGAATAGAGAAGAGGCAGATTTCCGGAGAACTTTGTGTCAACGGTGCATTTGTTTCTTATTTCTTTTTAGATCTTTGCATAAACTTTGTGTTGTCTTAGATCTAGATCTGAAACTTTCCTTTGCTTCAAATTCTGCATTTCAAGATCTATTTGTTTCGTCTATGTGCATGTGATCAACTCTGTCAACTATTGGTTAGGTTGCACATCTCCTTTCCTTTCTTCTCGTATTTAATTATTTCCTTTCCTGCACATATTGCTTATAGTTGCTTACTTGCTACAAAATTGCCTAGTTATGGTCCATGAGCTATGCAATTAAAGTAAAACCAATAGATAGATACTAGGAAATATAATTGACAAAATATTACACGGGAGCCTCACCGGTAAATGAGGGAGATTTATCTCATGACTGCCTAGGTTTTCAGCTGTGCAGAAAATCTAGCCAATAAGATGCAATTGTTTGATGAGTTGCATTTACGAGATTGCAGAGGGAGGCTCCTTTCTTCACTCTATGTGTGAAAAGAAGAAACACTTCTCACCGGGTAAAAATAAATTGAGTCATTTTTATTTAGTCTCGTTACACGTAGAACTAGATACTAGAATTCTTTTATTTATTCAAGCCTAGTTAACTTACAAAATTATAAATGTTTTATTTACATATTTGTGGTGGGAAGATTATGGTGCAAAAACAACAAATCTTCAAAAGCTAGCCATCCACATTTTGTGTCAGCCATGCAATGCTTCTAGATGCGAACGTGGTGGAGCATGTTCAAAGTTGTTCACACAAAGAAGCGCATCACAGTTGAAAACACAACGCCTCAACAACCTTGTCTTTGTGCGATACAATATTCATCTTCGTGTGAGACAAGTGGAGGGGGCACAGAGTTATGATGCAATTGACTTAGCTGACATTGATCCATATGATGACTGGATTGCGATGATGTGGAGCCTATGTTTACTACAGAGGAGATAACAACTTTGGAGAGGGAGACTGAAGAAGCAATACCATCAGGGACATTAGAAGTTGGTGATGATCTAGATGATATGTTTGTAGATGACAATGTTGGTGTTGTAGAGGAGGAATATTTACCTTCCACTTCCACGAGACAGCCGCAAGTGCAACAAACTTATTTTAGGCGTGCTTGATGAAATGGAATATTATTGATACTTCAAAAGTCACATGTGACATGACTCTATGAGCATTGTTGTTTGCAAACTTTGTACTCTTTTTTGGTCAAAACTTAATAAAAAATATGCATATGGGCCTATGGCATTCTATAGAGTCACTTCTCGCATCATTTAACAATGTTTTACATTTAATTTAAGTTTATTTTATGAATTTAAATGTTTTTAAAAGTAGCGATAAAGTTGCCGATTAATGCCGATAAATTGCTGATTCTCGATTTCCGAGTCAAAATTTGGCCTGTCGATTAATTGCCGATAACGATTTTTTGAACTATGCTTCCAACTATTTTATCCAACCATGAAGATATTCATCCAACCAATATACTTCAAAAATAATTAAGAAACAAGTGATAAACCGCAATTGTAATTAATTAAATAATCAACAGAAGTACAACTCACATTAAGGGTTGGAAATGATGATTCCAAAACCCCCAAATACCAATGAAGTGAGGAATTAGTCTTACAAATTATGAGAAATATGAATATCAACTCCAAATGCCAAAATGTGCCCTAGAAGGCACTCAAACCCTCCTCCACCCAAGTCGCCACCCTAGGAGAGGGTGCAAAATTGATGTAGATGACCTTGACAACTCTTTTCCTTCAACCATAGCTGCAAACCACTAAGATCACCTTTGAATCCCTTAAGAACCACCAATTGGAGAGTTTTTGGTCTTCTACTTGAACAAGGAAGGGTTTCATCCTCCTTGTGTGCCACACCAAAGGATTTTCACCCTCTAGTGGAATGGAATAGAGAAATCAGCCCCAAAACCAAGCAAGTGTAAAATTATATTAAGATGCATGTCCAAAATGAGTCCAAGTGGCCCCTTATATAGCTTCTTAGTGGCGCCAAAGGTCAATTAGGGAGTCTTTCCCAAGACCGACCTCTTAAGGATGATTGCTTTAATCTTTTAACTTGTCTTTTCACCTCTCCAACCCAGCCGACCTGCCTCATAAGAGAAACCATGAAAGAAAAAGGTAAATGTTCACAAAAAGACTAAAAACATCAACAAACACTTCCCTTGTTCACCTTCTTCTTGCCCATGGGAAGTGGAATGGGCTAGAAGTCTTCAAAATGAATTAGTTGAAAAAGGGGACATTACAATCCTCCCTTCCCAAAATTGCTTGCCCTCAAGCAATTGCAAATTCATATGCCCAAGTATCATCATATCAAGGTGAAGGAACATGTTGTAGTGCTCCCATAATCTGGATCCTGTGCTTGTCAAATGAAGGAGCTTCAACCCAAACAAACTCATACCTTTGTTGCCCCTCTCTTCATTGAAGTCCTCTTCATCTTCCACTTCAAAAACAACAAAGTGACAACTCCTTCCTTTGCATACTCAGTTGTACAAAATCCTTCCAAACTGTTGTAATTTCCATCATAGAGCAAGAAATGTATGAACAATCAGCTTGACCAGCTATCCCTCTTATTACAAGATGCAAATCAGATTGTGGATGGGCTGGAAACAAGTTACAACAGCCATAAAATACTTGGGACCTCATCCAAATCAAGGCCATTGGGTCTGATTTATTTGTTTCTTCCAGTTGTATCCTTCTTTCCACATCATCCAATGATGAAATCCTTCCTAAAAGTACATGCTTGTTGCTGCCCATGACTGCTAATGGCAGTCCCAACTCTGATTTTTGCATGCTCAACCATATGACAATGGTATGACAACTATCAAACTGAAATCTTACTGGAAGGGACAATTTTATGAGTAGTGTAGAAACTGAAAATTGTCTTACAAGAACTGAAATTTTGAGAACAAATCTATAATTGAAAACAACAGATACATTGGCCCTTAGTTCAAGATTCTTACAGCCCACACTTACCCCAACTTGGTGTAGAAGATGGCTTTCAACAAGAAAGCTCCATTTTGCACATAATTCTTCAAGTGTCCCCCACAAGAAAGTAATATCGTGTATGCCTGGAACTAACCAAAAATTATCACCATGAAGTACCTTACCTAAGAGTAGACCCTTGCTTGTCTCTATGCCTTGAGTGCTCTGAGAATATGCCTCTTCCTTCTTCATGGTAGCCATCCTTGGAACTCCATCCACTCTACCTTGAAGTATTGCCTTCTTCTTGAATTCCAACATAAGATGTAAACAATGCATACCAATACTTATGCTCACCTCTTCTTGATTGATGTTACCTTGTTGATTTTGGATTCCAAATGTTGCCTCCAAGCTGCCCCACTGAATTTTCTTCACAAATTGGTTTGGATCAGACCATAGGAGTGCGGATGAGTGGGTGTAATAGCCATGTACAACTCTAAATTTCTTTCCAAGCAACGCCAAAGATGTTGGGATGTTGGCTTTGCTTGATCTCAATGAGTGAACCCTCTTACACATCATATTAAGTGGAAAGAATGTCTCCAAACCTGCCATCTCTTGCTGTCCATGGAAGATATGCACAGCCCCATGCCTAAATTTGGGAAGAACAGCCCATCATGGCTGTAGCATAGCATTTCCAACTCAAAAATCTTGGATATTAGTAACATAGGAAGGGTGCAACAGCTGCAATACTTGAAATCCCTTTCAAACATCATGTTAAACCCAAAGAGCTTCATCATAAATGTCAACCTACAGCTGTCCAAGGAGAGTACTATCCATCCAAAATATGAATTCAGAAAGAACATCTTACCATGGTTGTAGCATTGTATTTTCCCATGCAAAATTGGGATGGTGGTAGTTGGAGACCATCTTGCATTTGATGAACACTTCATCCTTCACCGTGGGTGAGAAATGCCTTTTCCTTGTGGTTACCAATTCTCTTATGGCTGCCATAAGGATGTAGGTAACAACAGTCCTCAAGTTTGTAGCAACACTCTTCAAAAGATCTCCCGGATCCCAAACTTCTATGTACAAGCAAACTGGAATTTGCAAGGAAGAATCTATGTGCCCTTTGTCCCTCAACATGTTCTTCCTCTTATCAAATTGATCATGTTGCCCTCCATGATACAAATATGGCAGTGACATAGGAGGAATCAATAAATTTGGAATATGATGGTCATGTCTAGGGCTGCCAACAAAGAGTTCACTTCTTAGGGCTGAAGTAGAATCCTCTTCCCACTTGGTACCCTTCATCTTCACAAAGTGGTTAGAATATTTCTTAGGATGACCAAAATATTGCAAAGACATAACATGAGGGTGATGTAGCAAATCCTTGTTAAGAAGATGATTAAATTGCTTACCATAGGTTGTTGTCATGAAATTTCCAGCAAGCTGAAGATTAACATGAGCATCAAGAGAGGCCCTTATTCCATGGGCATGCCTCCCAACAAGGTCACCTAGAATTTTAGCCCCATTAACCCTGTGCAATTCTGATTTTTCTCCATTCTTAGCACCATGATGATCACCCATTTGCCGTGATTTACTATGGAGTATCAAACTTGCCCCATGGTCATCCTTTTCAACAAATTGCCCATGACCACAAATCTGAAATGGCATAGTAGAAAGCAACAAATTTGAATTACCTTCATACCTTTGGTTGTCTTCATAGTGTTCATCTTTCTTCGCCTTATGAGAATTTGTTGAAGCATCCTCATTTTGTTGATACATGTAGGGAACAACATCATGACTCTTACCGGAATCATGAACATCATCAATTTGCTTTTCATTGCTTGTTGTTTGGAAACTCCTAATGAGTTGATCATCATCCTTATCCTTGGGCAATTGAGCTTCAACCATCAACCTTTCTTCACCCTCTTGTAAATCTGATTTTCCTTCCTTCTTGGGCTCATGTTCCATGGTTTCTTCCTCCAACACATGCCCCTTTATATTGTTGTTCTGAAAATCAGTCAAGGGCTCACCCTTATGAAGAATGATAGGTACTTCTAGGGCTTCCATGGGCTGCTCCCTATCCATGCCCGACAACTTCGAGTGTTCTTCTTCTTCTTTGATCATAATGGAGGGATTCTTTTCCTCTAGGGATGGAACATGTTTCCCATTTTCCTTGGGTATAGCTCAAGGTTTAGACCTTGGTCTGATTCCCACTCTACCATTCTTCAACCCTATGAGCTCAACGAGTGACATGGCATCACAAATCTCATCGGAAGAGCCTTGTACTCCTCATAGATGGTAGCAATGTTATGGCCCACCGAATGTCGTGTCTCAATCTCTAGAATGGCTTCTTCCCTAGGGAGGAAAGTAGGCTGAAATGGCCTAGCAGCAGCTCTTAATAGCTGCTTCCATAGTTATGCGAGGACGTGTCCCCCTAAATTTAGGAGTTTGGGACGCCCCGGATGTCTTATGGGAATTTGGGGAAACGCATTTCCCCACATTTTTGACTATGCATAGAACAAAGGAAATGTCCCCGGGACGTTTGGCGAGAAGAAGAAATGTCTCGGGGACGTGTGGGACATTTGATTTAGTCCTGAGGATCATCCCCCAAAATGTTTCGGGAACTTCTGGTTTTTTATTTTTTATTTTAATTTGTTTATTGTTCTCTTTATATATGTTTACCCGTTAACCATAACCAGACCGTATTGTATTACAAAGACATATTAAGAAACAAGAGTGATATTAATACAAAAAAATTTGAGCACAAATGTACATGGACTGTAACAACATGCTATGAAAACCAACAACATACATATTAATATTAAAAGTTATATGGACATATAGCATTAGTATAGCTATATGTATGCTGCGGGTTTTTAATATGGACGTTTGAATGTGGATTGTATGCACATGGTGGACTGATATATAAATATGAATTGTTATTCATAAATTTTTTAAAATTTATTTGTATGTTTTTAATATTTATAATTTTAGATATTATTTTAATAGTCATCCCTCTCGCTGTCCCCTCGTCGTCCCGAAAACTCGTCCCGCATCAGAGACATCCCGAAGTCTTAGGTAACTATGGCTGCCTCATACTATGAATTCCCAAAGAACTTCCTTCTTCATGTGGTTTTGCATGGCTTGGATCAACTAAGTCATCCTATTCGCCAATCTTTCTTGCCCTAGGGAAAACCTTTCATGTATGTTCGCCATCTATTTATTCCTTTTGAATGAAACCCTCCAGGCTGGGAAGACCAAAGCTCTGATACCATTGTAATGTCCCTTTCTAGGGCTGAAACTGAAAAATAAGGGTTTGGGCTCAAACCTAAATGAGAGAAATCAAATTTTGGAACAACTATCAAACCCTAACAATGAACTGAAAATCACACTTTAGGGCATCAAACTCCCTTCAAAACCAGCTGGAAATTAGTGAATAAACCCCTCTATGGCAGCGAACTGTAACAACACTTAATGGCATCAATTCCCATGCAATAACAAGCTAAAAATGACAAAGAATGCTTCCAACTATTTTATCCAACCATGAAGATATTTATCCAGCCAATATACTTCAAAAATAAATAAGAAACAAGTGATAAACCACAACTGTAATTAATTAAATAATCAGCAGAAGTACAACTCACATTAAGGGCTGGAAATGATGATTCCAAAACCCCAAAAATACCAATGAAGTGAGAAATCAGCCTTATAAATTATGAGGAATATGAATATCAACTCCAAATGCCAAGATGTGCCCTAGAAGGCACTCAAACCCTCCACCCAAGTCGCCACCCTAGGAGAGGGTGCAAAATTGATGTAGAAGACCTTGACAACTCTTTCTCCTTCAACCCTAGCTGCAAACCAGCAAGATCACCTTCTTTGAAGCCCTTAGGAACCACCAATTGGAGAGTTTTCATTCTCCAACTTGAACAAGGAAGGGTTTCGTCCTCCTTGTGTGCCACACCAAAGGATTTTCACCCTCTAGTGGAATGGAATAGAGCAATCAGCCCCAAAACCAAGTAAGTGTAAAATTATATTAAGATGCATGCCCAAAATGAGTCCAAAGCGACCCTTATATAGCTTCTTGGTGGTGCCAAAGGTCAATTAGGGAGTCTTTCCCAAGACCGACCTCTTAAGGATGATTGCTTTAATCTTTTAACTTGTCTTTTCACCTCTCCAACCCAACCGACCTGCCTTATAAGAGAAACCATGAAAGAAAAAGCTAAATGTTTACAAAAGAGGTCTAAAAACATCAACAAACACTTCCCTTGTTCACCTACTTCTTGCCCACGGGAAGTGGAATGGGCTAGAAGTCTTCAAAATGAATTAATTCGAAAAAAGGGACATTACACCCAAACAATAGTATGATACATTACTTCACCTTGGTTCATGAAAACTGAATTATTGCATACCTTGTAACAAGCTGAATTTATATTCCATGCAGCTGAATTTATATTTTCAGTGGATGAATTATCCATAACCTTCACATACATCCAAAAGTGGCAATCTTGAAAGTAACTTGAGTCCCACAAAACCATAGCAAGTTGATTCATACAATCTTGAAAATAACATCTAGTTTGCTTACCATCTTTACACCTTAAGCATTCAATGGAATTATCTTCTTTTGGCCATTCCCTACGATCTTGTCTTCATGTGTGTTACTTAGTCCCCATGAGTGTTCTATTAACCGAGAACATTGATCCTTCACCATGTGGTTAGAATGCACAACAAACCCTCTATGATTGCTCATAAGTTTCCTTTCAATCCAAGTGCAAGAAATGATATTTACCTTGATCTTCCGAAGACCACCATGCCGCAACAATCTTAGCCTCGAATAGAAGAAACATTCCCATAGTTGTCTCTAACACGCTTCTTAGTGTATTTCCCATGATGAAAAATTATGGCAGCGATATAAGAGGAAACAATAAATCAGAAATATGATCATTACTATCATACCTTAGGTTGTCCTCAACATGTTCACCTTCCTTTCTGGATGAAGAATGATTGAGATATCTTCTACACCTCCATCCTTGTGACTCAGAATTACTGAGTTAGGATCAACATTCTCCTTCCTCTTAGGCTCTTCATTTTCAACAAGTGAAGCCCTTTTCGCTTTGACTTCATTCATACCTTGTGGACACATGTATGAAGCACCTTCATAGCTCTTGCTAGAGCCATAAACACCATTATCTTGCTTCTTATAGGTGGGTAGCCGATACGGCTGTCGGGGTTGTGGGAGCGGGAGCGTACGGAGCAGCAGTGGGAGCGGCAAACAGGTTTTAGGATTTTCATGGAAGCTTTGCAGCCTGTCGTGAGTGTAACCCTGTTGTAGCCTGTAGCATGATACTGAGACAACCTGTAAAACACCACCTGGAGAAGCTACGACTTGCAAAACGCCACCTGGAGTAGCTGCGACCTATAAAACACCTTCAACACCACCCCTCAATGCTCACGCTTCAACCCTTCGGCTGGAAAGTCGTGATAAGTCAGCAATTTATAGTTTTAAAAATCATAAATTTATTGTAAGACTTTGATAGTTTAACCTTAAGTGTTTTTATATAGTTATATAATTTATTCAACTTATTTTAAACTATAAGTTATAGTTACAGTTTATATATATTATTAAATAATCTAAGACTTAGATAATATTAACCCGTTTAGCTCTTTTATATAGTTATGTAATCAACCTTTTTAGTTTTTTTTATATAGTTATATAATTTATTAAATTATAAGTTTTAGTTTATATATTATAAACTATATTTAGTAGTTTTCAATTTATCTTATAGATTATTTTCAAATATATATATTTTAAATTATATAGGTTTGAATTTTTGAAATATATTAAATACATATATTTCTATTAGTAAAATAATTTCTATTAGATACATATTAAATACATATATTTATATTTTTATTAGCTTGTTTGTTGTGGTTATTCACTTATTTAGCTTATAATCTGTTTCTTTTATCTTGTCTTTCATATGCATAATATGTGGTTAATAATTAAATTCCTATTTAGAAGGCTGAAATTTATATATTTTTTAATTTTTATATAGTTTTTGTACCGCCGTATCCTACGTCGTATCCAAGGTCAAAAAAAAATTGCGTTTCGCATATCGGATACCCCGCTCCCGCTCCCGTATCCAAAACGTTTGGCAACTTAGCTTATAGGTTGTCCTAAAATTTCCAGCCAGCTGAAAATCAACATTAACAACCGGTAAATCTCCTTTCTCATGTGTATGCCCTTCAACATGATCTTCTTGGGACTCCCCCTCAAAACCCTCTTGCAGATCTGTTTTTTCTTTTTCTTCGTTCAAGAGAAACCCCTTTGGGTTTGGCTCCTTGGCGTGTTCTTGTGGTCTAGGGTTTAACCCTAGCATCTTCACCCCTACACCAGTTGTCCCTTTGTTGGAGCCATCGAATGTGGAGAGTGTCACCTTCCCCACAACATTTTGAAGATCCCTCTGTGGCGTATTAGGTCTAGGCTTCAACCTTGACCTTCCCTTGCTTACCCCTATGAATTTGGAAAGCAAAATAGCTTCTCGGATCTCATTCGGAAGATCCATATATTTTTCATAGTTGGCCGCAATATTATGCCCTACTGAATGCCTTGTTTCCATTTCGAATGGCTTCTTCCCTTGGAAGAAAAGTAGGCCCTCTTGGCTGATAGCTTGATCCACAAGTCGATCCCGGGGCTGCCATGAAGTGTTAACCTCGGATGAGCTACCCTCACCATTTTGAAGCCTTGGTTCATGAAATTTTTGTAGGGTTAGGGCTAACAAATCCATGGTGTCTCGCCAACATTACTTGCCCTTCAATGAGTCTATCGATTTTGGCCTCTTGAGAACCTTGGTGGGCCATGCTAGGCTCTTCAACCAACTGATTTGATTTCTTCTTCTCTCTCCTTTGATAACAAATGTATCCTTTATCACCCTCTTGTATGAAGACCCTCAAGTTGGGAAGATCAAAGCTCTGATACCACTGTAATGTCCCTTTTTAGGGCTGAAACTGAAAAAAAGGGAAATAGCACAAACCCAAATGAGAGTAATCTGATTTTTATAACAGCAGTTCTGAAAATATATGAAACCCTAGCAGCGAACTGAATCTACACTTTTAGGGCATCAAACACCCTCCAAACAAGCTGAAAATAGGTGTATAAATCCTCCTAAATATTATATTCAATCAATGGAATAAACACCAAGCCAAAGTACTTCAAAACATGTGCAAATTATGAAATTATACCCAGCTGTAATTAAATAAATGACAGCAGAAATACAACTCACAATAAGGGCTGGAAATGGAGATTCCAATCCCCAAAAATATCATTGAAAATGTGAAATCAGCCTTTAAAATTATGAGGAAGATGAATATCAGCTCCAATTGCCAAGATGTGCCCTAGAAGGCACTCAACTCCTCCTCCAAGCAAGTCACTACCCTAGGAGAGGGTCCAAAATTGATGTAAAACCTTAGTAGCTCTCCTTCTATCAAACCCTAGCTGAAAACCAACAACATCACTTTCCTTGAAGCCCTTAGGAACCACCAATTGAAGAGTTTTCGTTCTTCAATTTGAACAAAGAAGGGTTTCATCCTCCTTGTATGCCACACCAAAGGATTTTCGCCCCTAGTGGAAAGGAATTGAGCAATCAGCCCAAAAACCATGCAAGTATATTTTTATGACAAGATAGATGCCCAAAATGAGTCCAAGCGACCCCTTTTATACCCTTTTGGTGGCACCAAAACCAATTAGGGAGTCTTCCCCATGACTGACCTCATAAGGATGTTTGCTTTTAATTTTATCTTTGGCTTTTCACCTCTTCAACCCAGCCGACCTGACTTATGAGAGAAACTATGAAAGAAGAATGCAAATGCTCACGAAAAAGACTGAAAATATGACAAACACTTCCCTTGTTCACTTCTTTCTTTCACACAAAAAGTGGAATGGGATTGAAATCTCTAAAACGAACTAGCTTGGAAAAGGGGACATTACAAACCAATACGCATTTCCATGGACATGATCCATCTTAGTGGACATTGGTAGAAGAGTTCCATTTTATTTTTGGGCAAGTCATTTCAAATGTGTAGTCATCTTCCGTGCAAAGGACAATTTCATTTGTATGTCGACAACAAAACAACAACATATGGCAGGTAGAAAATTATGGAAAATTTAAAGGTAATATTGTGGATCATTAAAGATGAAGGACATTCATTAGCTCCTTGTTTCCTTCACACGCACACGCACATATATGTATGTGTGTATAATGCTGCAAATAGAAACCATTATTAAACATGAAAAGATGTCTTTACCGATTGATGGACCCATATTTTACACCTTACCTTCTTAGTTTTATCTTGATTTGTGTAAGAAGAAGGTAAGTTACATTGATGCAACAAGACTAGATTCCCATGGACATGATCCATCTCAAGAGACATTGCTAGAAGAGTTTCATTTTATTTTTGGGCAAGTCATTTCAGATGTGTAGTCATCTTCCAGAAAAGGACGGTTTCATTTGAATGTAAACAACAAAATTACAACATATAGCAAGTAGAAAATTCATTATAATCTAAAGCCAATATTGTGGATCACTAAAGGTGAAGGACATTCATTAGCTCCTTGTTTCCTTGAGGGGTCTTACCCACACATGGCTATGTGTACTTTTACTTGGATTATATGGTTTAGGTTCACCCCTTCTAGTTATGTTTAAATTATTCGAGTGTTTAATTACTTCTTCAGATCCTAGAGTTCATTTTACCCTAGTACTTCTCTATTTTAATGGGGTGTGCATTCAAATCAAAATTGACCTACTTTGGGCATTTAAGGACATTAATATAATTTCCTTCCTTTTTAATTTATTTGAGCATTTCCTTCTTTATTTAATTGGACATTTAACAACTCCAGTGTTCATGGCAAGCAAGGGTAGTCGACATCCTTCAAGCAAAGTAGTCCAAAGATCGGCAATTCAAATTTCCACCATACACACATATGGCTTGTTTTGTGAAGCAAATAAAGGTAGTTGCTTTACTTGGTCCTAGAGTTAAATGGTTTCCCATGCAGCTCTTTGATAAGAAACCCTTTTAGGAGTTTCAAGACAGGAGGAAAGCTACCAAAACAATGGTGTAGGTTATTCTAAAACATTTGTTAGATGGTAGATTGCATTGCTTTATATTCTACATATGTGAATCATGAGTTTCTTGTTTTTTCTTGCACAAAATGCTGTTCTCCAAAATTAGTTTCCATCTGGTTTTGCAAAAAAATCAGCTATTGCTGGCTCGGTTTTTCATGTTAAGATTTGTATATACCTCATGCAACTGAAAATTGGCATTTGGTTGTGATACGTCTTGTTATAGATACCCAAGACCTAGTTAAAGCTTGAAGTACAAATACATATTCTTCATGAATCCACTAACAAGGAATGATTTCAGCGGAACTTGCCTTCTTCATAGTAGAAATTTACAAAGCTAAATGTCACCTTGTAATAAAGATATAAGAGATTGGTTTGAGGCTTGTTATATTAACATCTACAGGAGGAGATCGGGTTTGTAATCTTGATCCTCTCTTTTTAAGTATGTGTAGTAATCTCGGTGTAGGTGGATTGGAAAGGTCTAGTTTATTCCCAGGCTTAGCTATGACTTGTGAGGTCTAAACTCGGGTACAAAATTTGAACAATACATGCAATGTCCCTTTTGGGGGACCTTAGGAAATGGCTAAAAGCTCTCAAATCAGATTTGAGACACTGCTGTTATAAACCCTGCAAAAACTGATTTCCAAACCCTTCCTAGGGCAGCGACCTGATTTGGGGTTTCCAACCCACTTAAATGCCTTCAAAACCCTTCGAATTAGCTCTATTTAATTCTCTAAATTATTAGATATCACCAGCAATCATCTCATGTAAGAAAACTGATTTTTAATGCTTAAAATCTGGAGATATGAATTTCAAATAAACCCTTGTTTGCAGCGTTATTTTAAAATTCACAACTCAACATTGGAAGCTCCAAAATTCACGAAACTTAAGATATTGGCATTATAAAATATAAAGAACAAGAGGATAACTTCAGATTTGCCAAAGAATCACCACACATACCAAATTACCACACCAATGTAGGTCGCTCCACTTGAAATAAAATATATTTTGCACCAAAGAGACAACACTTGCAAGAGAAAGATACTTTATTCCTTTTCCAACCAGCTTGCATATCAAAAACCTTATGAAGGGTTTGTCCTTCACAAGTTTTCCCCACCAAGGGTTTTTCGTCCTTGGAAGAGATCCTCAACCCAAGGGGTTTTGTCCTTGAGAGAGAGAGTAAAAGGGCTACACTAGCCAACTTTCACCAAATTAAGAATAATCACCAAAACATAATTCATTAATGCCCAAGCGACCTCCTTAAATAGGCATAAGGAGTGCTTAAAGAAATCATTACATCATGGCCAACCCCTTAAGTAATTGCATTTTAAATATTAAAAAGGTTATTGGAGCCTACATGCTCACAATACCATTAATACTAAACTACTTAAATTCCTCTATTGGAGCAAAAAGGCTTCCAATAGGATAAATGATAATAAATGAAAACGACTATCTAATCATAAAAATATAATCCAGATTTCCCCTTGCTTTTCTCCTTAGACCCATGGGGAAAGAATGGGTTAAGGTCTTCAAAATTTAGCCTCCAAAAAGGGACATGACAGTCCCCCTTCCCAAGATTGCTTGTCCTCAAGCAATGATGAACTTCGCTGCTCCAAATCTTTGGTTCCAAGTGATCCTTCTTGATTCCGCAAGGAGCTGGTTTTCGTGATAAGGTATCAGCTGCTGCAATGTTTTTCCTCTTGACATATTTGATGTCAAAACCAAAAGCTTGTATTTTGCTGACCCATCAA
Source organism: Taxus wallichiana var. yunnanensis (assembly GCA_018340775.1). NCBI lineage: Eukaryota > Viridiplantae > Streptophyta > Pinopsida > Cupressales > Taxaceae > Taxus > Taxus wallichiana. Next base: position 123,566,720 of record CM031244.1, on the reverse strand, counting down.
CAAGATATGGCCTAAATTTGACCAAGGCATGCATAATGGCCATCATCTTCTTATCATAAATGTGAAGATTCAACTCATGTTTCTTGAGTTTTGGATGCATCAAATCCCACCATAAATGGAAAAGAAGAATTAGGTACAACAAGTACTTGACATGAGTACATCACCTTCTTGAGTTTATCAAATGTTTCTTGAGCTAGAAGTGACCAGCTGAGTACCCCTTTCTTAGTTAAATCAGTTAGATGTAAAAATCCCTTCTTAGACCCAAGGGACCTTCGAGTTGTGAAATGGAGACGGGAGGAGGCCAACCAAGTATGGCATGTATCCTTTGTTGCTCCACATGTACCCCTTGAGGCTCTATGATATATCCACATTTGAATTTCTTTGCAAGTAAGGACTGCTGTCCTAAAACACTCATCATTATGTTAAGGTGTTGTAGATGCTTCACCCATGTTTTGCTATATCTCAAGATATCATCAAAGGAAACAAGCACAAATTCCTTTAAGTACTTACCGAATATGAGGTCCACACATGATTGGAAGGTGGTAGAAACTGAAAATTGCTCTAGAGGAACTAAGAATATGCAATCAATTGTTATATCCATTCTAAAATATGTGAGAAGTGTACAATCTTTCTTTGCACATGTATGGATGTGATCGCTCCAATGACTATGTTTCATTTCCTCTTCATTCTTTATCCTCCTCATGATGTTGTTTGCAACATTCCTCCTTGTATTCTTAGCTAGAATCAGTCCCTTCTCTACTGCTGGTAATGAAATAAAATCAGATTTTCCTTGCTTAACATGCCTACCATTTCCATTTCTGATTTCATAAATTCTGACTTCTTCATTTTGTGAGTGGAACTTCAATCCCTTCTTGTGGATTTTGAGGGTAAATTCCCCTAAAGTTTGGAGCTCTTGAACCCCAAAAACAATATGTGCCTCAGCTGAACTTAAAACAAGGAAGTCAATACAAAATTCATACCTTTTCATGGGAATAGCGAGCTGTGGTATCTTTCTTGTGCAAAGAGGATATGTTCCATAAGTTATGGTGACCGTGAAGCCTTTGAAACCAGCCTTGTTTGGCCCCATCCTTCTTGCCAATTCTTCTTCAATAAACTGATGCATATTGTCATTCTCTATAAGCATGGTGACCCTTTGGTCATGAAGAAGATCCCTCACCGGAATGGGTGATGTGTGCCACATTTTATAGTAAGAATGCTGCCCATCCATTCCATTCTTTCTAGTTTTCCATTATTATGGGACCATGGGTTAACCACAGATGGGACTCATCACCCCGTGAAGTATGATGTGCACGAAGATATCCAATCAGCGATGACCGTGGGCTGCCTATGACATTCTTATGACTCAGAATTTCTGAGTTCAAATCAACACTCTTCCTTGGCCTGGTTTCCTTGCCGGATGGGATCTTTCCTTTCCACACTTGTCGGTGCTTGTCTTGGATAACTTCCGGCTTCTTGTTAGGGCTGTGGTTTCCATCAAATGACCTCCCTTTGACTGTTGTTAGGGACAGTCCAGCCACCTTATCTTGTCCTTTATGGAGAGTTTCTTCCAATCTTCTTGACCATAAAAGACTTGTTGAGGTACCGTCAATACAAGCATCATTGTGACCCCAATTTCTTCCCCCAAACACAAGTATATAAGACAGATTACAAACCAAATGGAAAGAGGAAGTAGTTACCTTTGCATGCATACTGTTGGCCTTGGAAAGAAGGTTACCCCTTATCAACCCCATTTCAGTCCTTGAGCCTAAAGCGACTTTTGTCTTGATGCATGCATGACTTGGAAGTTGCTTGAAAGGGTGCACTACCTCCATACCTTGTTCATGTGTGTTTGGAATGTCTTCGTAGCTCTTACCAAGGTCTAATCCATCATCATTATGCTCTTTAGTGACTGTTGTTATAAACAGACCAACAAGCTTATTGTCATCATGTCTATTTGGAAAATGGTTTCCAACCATCCCTTTCTCTTCCCCTTCTTGCTCATCACTCTTCTTTTCAACCTTGGATTCATCACATGTTGAAACATCATCAATATTAACCAAACAATGATCAATAATTACCTCATGATGTTGACCCTCCGGAATAATAGGAGTAAGGGCCAATTCTCCCTCTTTCATGGCTCCATTTCCTTCAAGACGTAGATATGATTTGTTACCAGCATGTGTGTGACTATTAGAGCTCCAAATTTTGTCATGGGGACTTAAGAAACCTCTACCTTCAAGCCCTTCTCTATGTATAGTGTCAAGTCTTTGGATCCATGCCCTAGCTGATCCCTTTGTAGAGCCATCAAAAGTAGGAAGATTCATCTTACCCAAAGCATGTTGCACCTCTCCTTTTGGCGCTAGGGTTCTTTGCCGGTAATGTTTTTCTTCCATCCTTAATTTGACAAAATCCATGAGAGACATTGCCTCCCAAAACTCCTCCGACATTTCTTGGTATTCTTCAAGCAATGTGATGTAGCCATGAGCTTGTCTAGGGCTCCCTTGTGGAGCGACTTCCTCCTTAGCCACGAATTGGGGTTTGTAGGGCCTTGCAAAAGGGATTTTCTCCTTCTTTGATTCACGGGGCTGTAGGAAGACTCTTCCTTTTTGGCCGAACCACCACCTTGCAACTTTTGGATGGCTAGGGTAAGCTGACTCAATGCCTCCATCATTCCTTCTTGTGTTTTCATAATCGTCTCCAATTTTTCTTCTCCGGACTCTATTGTCTTCTTCTTTTCCCTCCTCTAGTAATACTTGAATACCGTTGTCATCTGCCATGCTTCACAGGCTGGGAGGAAAGAGCTTTGATACCACTGTAATGTCCCTTTGGGGGACCTTAGGAAATGGCTAAAAGCTCTCAAATCAGATTTGAGACATTGCTGTTATAAACCTTGCAAAAACTGATTTCCAAACCCTTCCTAGGGCAGCGACCTGATTTGGGGTTTTCAACCCACTTAAATGCCTTCAAAACCCTTTGAATTAGCTCTATTTAATTCTCTAAATTATTAGATATCACCAGCAATCATCTCATGTAAGAAAACTGATTTTTAATGCTTAAAATCTGGAGATATGAATTTCAAATAAACCCTTATCTGTGGCATTATTTTAAAAATTCACAACTCAACATTGGAAGCTCCAAAATTCACGAAACTTAAGATATTGGTGTTATAAAATATAAAGAACAAGAGGATAACTTTAGATTTGCCAAAGAATCACCACACATACCAATTTACCACACCAATGTAGGTTGCTCCACTTGAAATAAAATATATTTTGCACCAAAGAGACAACACTTGCAAGAGAAAGATACTTTATTCCTTTTCCAACCAACTTGCATATCAAAAACCTTATGAAGGGTTTTCATCCTTCACAAGTTTTCCCCACCAAGGGTTTTCGTCCTTGGAAGAGATCCTCAACCCAAGGGGTTTCATCCTTGAGAGAGAGAGAGTAAAAGGGCTACACTAGCCAATTTTCACCAAATTAAGAATAATCACCAAAACATAATCCATTAATGCCCAAGCGACCTCCTTAAATAGGCATAATGAGTGTTTAAAGCAATCATTACATCATGGCCGACCCCTTAAGTAATTGCATTTTAAATATTAAAAGGTTATTGGAGCCTACATGCTCACAATACCATTAATACTAAACTACTTAAATTCCTCTATTGGAGCAAAAAGGCTTCCAATAGGATAAATGATAATAAATGAAAACGACTATCTAATCAATAATAAAAATATAATCCAGATTTCCCCTTGCTTTTCTCCTTAGACCCACGGGGAAAGAATGGGTTAAGGTCTTCAGAATTTAGCCTCCAAAAAGGGACATGACAATACATCAGGTAAATTGAAAGAAACTCCCTAATGGATTTCCACAAAGGGGGTCTCATATGTCATATTGGCATCTAACTTGGCTGTGGCCATGAAAACAACCTTTACCTTTTTATCTTTTCCTCTATAAATGATGTAGTAATGCTTCTATGATTTGCAATAAATATTTTCTAATCTCTGTCATCGTCTTTTTCTGTATGTCCCATGGATAATGCTCTTATCAAAATTTCCACTCAGAATTTTATTACTAATCATTGAGAGATTATACATGCATATTCTAAAAAGAATTTGTACACTACAGATTTTCGAACATCCCTTGGAAAAGTGAATCTAATGCAAATTATAATGAACATCTTATCAAAGGTAATTCTATCAAACAATAAAAGGACATACTAGAAAGCCACGGAATGCAGTCTGGATGAAAGTAGCAGCCCATTCCTCTTTTGTACTCCTTTCTGAGGAACATATAGAATAGATTGAAGTGTATTCAACAGCTGGAAAATTGACAAAATTATCATTCGGCTCGGAATCAGTTTCAGATGAAAGATCAATGGCATGCCGAATTTCTATGTTTTCCAAATCTATAGAGATCTTGTTTTTATCTCCAGTATGTTTCCTCTGCCGCCACACTCTTGGTTTGACACCAGGAACATTTTTCTGATGCAGTAAAGAAGTTCGTCAATGATTCCTAAACCAAGAAAGCAAAGGAAAAAAGCCAGTAAAAGAAAGATCGTGTTTTATTCAGTTGATTACTTTGTATCAAAATGAAAATCATTAAAAGAATTATCAGATGAGATGCACGACTACTAGTTGTACAATCTTAGACACTATGATGCAATGATGTATGCCATTTCATTTTCTTAAGAAAAATTTCCTCTTAAATACTTTGGAGCAATTAGATTTTGGCGGTAACCCAAACACAGTCAACAAAATACATAAATTTCAAAATATCCAGCATTTTCTTAAGAAAAAAGTTCCTCTTAAACACTTTGCAGCAATCAGATTTTGGTGGCAATACATATGCAGTGAGCAAGATAAATAAATTTCAAAATAACCGATGACATCATTAGAAAACTGAAAATTTTGAGAAAAAGCTTGTATAACAATTTCCATGCATGCCTTTATAACTAACTATTAACATTTACAGAACGAACTTAAAATGCAGTCAGCATATAAGTTAAACTTCCTCACTGTGTGAACCGTTGGCCTGATTCAACAGCCAAGAAAATAAAAAAGGGATTCTAATGCCACTGAGAGCCACAAATGATATTATAGGAAGAGTTTGACCTCACAAAATTTTACAGTGCCACCAATATATAGAACCAACAACCCAAAAAATATCTTTAGTGTTTACTTTCAATGACTATACTTTATCTGCCTTCGTTAATAATCAAACAAAGTAATAAGGAAAGATTTCTTGAGAATACCTTGAAGACTCTAGAGGCTCTGCTTTAAAATTGATTATTATCATTTGTTATTGATATGAGACTGCAGGTATAGTCTTTCCTGATATTTGACACTGGACGGTCCTATTAACTGATTCTGGGTTGGCTTTAAACAATCCAAAAAAAAAAATTAGTGTTATTTCTTGTTAACTTAAATCCTTCTGCAGATATTATTGCATTACTTTTGAAAGCAGGAAATAACTTTGAGATTGGTCTCTGTTGTTCTAGAGGAGTAAAACCTGACTTGAAATACTGACAGAAGGGAAGGTGTTCCAGACCACCTCCCTTATACCTTCATAGACGCTTGGGGAGATAACCACCATGAGCACATAGATAGTTTTGTCAGTAATATGAATCAAGAATTGGTATGAAGTATGACAAACACCAAACTTGTTGGTAGACAAGCATCCCTTGACATTCATCATCAGCTCATTGATTTGCGAACATGACCACTTTATCAAATCAGAGATTTCCATATAAAAATAAGTCACTAACAGAAAAATATCAGACCAAGAGTATACAGACTAAGTCAGAGTAGTGACATTCAACACAATTTCATATCAGATTCTATTCAGTTTTGACATACACAGAGTTGAAACTTGGCCTTAGCAGCCCACAAAGTCGACATTTGGCTCTAGTTGTTCTAGAGTTATTCAGTCGAGAGTACTTACCAGATCAGTCCATAATTGTAACATTGGCCTCAATAGTGCAAAACATTAATCTTCTATGACATGTCATCCTACCAGCAAGGCTATTTAGTTAGCAAGTTGTTCTAAGCTACTCTAAAAGCTAATTGAGATAGCAAGTTGTTTCTCTACCAGCAAGGCTATTTAGTTAGCAAGTTGTTCTAAGCTACCAGTAAGGCTTTTAGTTAGCAAGTTGTTCTAAGATACTATAAAAGCTGATTAAGTTAGCAAGTTCTTTCTTGCTACCAGGAAGGCTATCAAGTTAGCAAGTTGTTCTAAGCTACAGGGAAGGCTACTAAGTTAGCAAGTTGTTTTCTGCTACCTACAAGACTGTTAAATTAACAATATTTCAGCACTTACTTCACATGGGGCCAGCCCCATGGCACTCTTTAGAATTCAGTAAATTTGGGGTATAATTTGGCATAACCAGTCAGATGTAGTCGTTCTCATGCACATTTCACTCTACTGCAAATTTTCAATACAAAATTTTTAAGTTTGTATAAATCATTTTAGAGCATTGATCCACACATTTTTGCCATGTGATTGCAAGTCTTATGTGGATTGGTGCAGACATTCAAGAGTTTACACTACCATTCTATGATTGAGATTTGAGGTTTGTGTTTACATGCTTCTTTTTGGTACATGCATTTGGCAATATAGCATTTTACACTTATTTTGATATATACTCCAAATATACATTATTTAGCCTGCTAAAGGCACCTTGTTACTCTATCCCAAAACCCATTATCCACTAGACAACAACCATTTTCCAACTTAGGTCCTAAGAAATCACCGCACCTGCTATTGAACATTAGTATAGACCTCCACCTATTTCAGACCTGATTTCTAATACACCCTGGACTTATAGGTCCTAGACAAGTTTGGTTCCGAACGTACTCAGCTCCTACAAATCTATCCCCTTGCACTCTCACAGTGGCATTTTCAAAGAGTTATTTGGCCTAGTCAACCTAGGCCAGACTTTTGGGTCAATTGAGCTGGAAACCTAATGAAAGGTCAGTTATAAATATAAACATACCCTAACCGACTAGGGACATCAAGTTTTATGACGATAAAATCCCAAGTGATAGTTCATATAATGGACCTTTATTCATAAAACCTTTCTTAGGTAGACATGAAACAAACAAAATTATGGTTGATAATAGTTTAAGCTTGAATATTTGCACCAAAGAATTTATCTATAGTCTTGGGTTTAACGAAGATATTTTGGCATATATTCCAACAATTATCACAGGCTATGATAGTATTGGTAGAGAGCCTCCTAGTTGTATTTTGTTGCCTGTTAAAAGCAGGTCCAAAGGCAGTTCAAAGCTTATTTAATGTGGTATCTGATAATGGGTCTTACAAAGTTTTTCTTCATAGACTTTGGATACATCAAATCAAAGCAATTCTTCTACTTTGCATTAATGTTTGAAATTTGGACATGAAGATCAAGTAATTACGTTTAGAAGAAACATTAATTTTCCAAAAAAACTATTTCAAGAAGAGACCTTATATAAAGAAATACCAAAAGAACCACAATTATACCTAGGGCAAAAGGGTATAAGGTGCAAGTATATAAATATCTCCCAACAAAGGGTATTCTTACCACAATCCATTACTCCACAACTACAAGAGCTAAAACAAGATACATTGATTAGGGATTTTAGGGTGAATGCACAAACATGTGACCCACTTTTATATAGAGAAGTGACATGCATTTTCTTAAAAATGAGAGTTTACCCAAGTTTGAGTGATGATAAGTGATACATTGGTTTAGAATTTTACAATAGTGTAAATATACAAAACGAAGGATTTTGAGTGTAGAATACTATTATATTAAAAAAATTAAAAAATATTTTTTTGTCTTTTTAGTAACACACTAGTTTATTTATGCAAACTAGCACATTGAGTGACAAATTCGCACACACATGTATGATAATGAAATATAATTATTAAAACAAGATTTTTTGAAGACATGTTGTAATTTCAATATTGTAGCACAAAATAATTTTTTTATAATTTTGGATAAAAATATTTTTTATTTAATTATATAAACAAAACTTATACGAAGTTAACTACATTTTATCGCACACTCAATATCTCAAAATTGAAAGTAGTATAGTTGAAAAAATATGGTTGTGTCAAGCTCACATTTTTTAACGCGGGATATTTTTCCAAAATTTTATAATTTTTATTTTTATTTTTATTTGTGTGTTTAAAAAGGAGTGAAAATACAGAAACAACATCATTTTCATTGGAAAATAAATATAAAATAAAAAACTAACGTAATTTTTTTATAAAAAAGAGTGTTAAGTAAAGTGAAATGAGGGCCAAAAAAACCCATGATTTATTTTTTACAAAAATGCCAAAAAACCCATTTTTCAAAGGGTTGAAATGAACCTACGTGGAAAAAATTGGCTTGTAAAATTTCAGGCCAATTTTTTTGCCACGAGTGTGCCACATAGTTGGCATTAGATACATCTTGCCGTAAGCGTTAGAGTCATAAGTGTTACGGCCGTAAGAGTTGTGGTTGTAACACTTAATGGCCATACCACTTATGGCCTACGCACGAAACGCCGGTTTAGGCGGCCGGAGCGGAGCGGAGCGCGGGAGCGGGAGCGGGAGCGGCGCGGGCGGCGAGCGGGCGGAGCCGCCACGCGTTTTTTAATTTTTTTTAATTTTTTCCATGTTTTTTTCCTTTTTTGGCGCGATTTCGTTTTTTTCCTGTTTTGGCAATTTTTTCCGTTTTTGGATTTTCGGTGAAAAAAACGCAAGTATGGAAAAAAATTTGCCATTTTTGGAAAGGGTCCGGGAAGATGTAGCAGCAAAAACTTGGATGAGCCATAACTTTCATTCTGTGGCTCCGTTGCAGGTGTCGTTTTCTCTAAAAGTGTATATTTTCTCGAGCTCTATGCATTGATGGCGATATTTTTCTTATTTTCATAAAATCCATTTTTGCACCTTTTTGGACCAAGCAACTTCTTGCAATCTTCTGAAAGAATCTTCGAATTTAATTTTATTCGTTTTGTATATACTGTACATTATTATAAATTTATAGTTAATAGTATAACTTGTCTTTTATCTTGTTTTTCATATACATATGTGGTTTATAATTACATTCCTATTTAGAAGGTTGAGATTCATATATTTTTTAATTTTTATATAGTTTTTGTCTTGCCGTATCCTACGCCGTATCCGGGGTCAAAAAAATTTGCCGTTTCGGCAGATCGGATACCCGCTCCCGCTCCCGTATCCAAAACGTTTGATGTAACTTAGCTTATGGCTGTAAGCATTCCATGTATATATGCTGGTTTTTCTTCATTTTTAATTTTTTAATTTTTACTATTTAGTAGGTTACAATAGTAATTGTTACGATCGTCACTAGTTATAGACGTAACCCTTACGGTCATAACCTATCTATCCATGTAGGACTACATACATTACGGCCATAACACTTACGGCTGTAATCTACTCGCAATCCACACACCCGGAAATAATCACGCCAAATGTCACTAAGTGGATCACAGCTTTGTGTACCCACCCTTTATGTTTTCACATCCATGAGATAAATTGAAGCTTTTGGATAAAACTGTGTTAGAAATTTTTCTATCGATGTTTCAGATCATTTCCCATGATCCATCATTAGGACAAGTTTTCTCATCCTCATGATGGATCATGGGAAATGATCTCGAAACATCGATAGAAAAATTTCTAAGACAATTTTATCCAAAAGGCTTAATTTAAGATACATTGATTCAAGATAACATCAATGACAAAGATCGTTTAGTGGACAATGATATAGAAGAAGATGATATAAATGATCATTTATCATTCCTCAATTCATGGTTGCCTCAACACCATGTGTTTCCTTTTGATGATCCTAATGCTTCTTTTTTATATATATCTTCTAATGATTATTATGACTCACTTGATTGTGATAGTATCATTGGTTAGCTTTGCTTTACTAATGACTCGGAGTTGCAAAAGAATATTCTTTACTTTTACCTTTTCTTCTTGTTTCTATGTGGTGCATGCTTACTTCTTTGAATGCTTTCTTTCGAATCATAATTTATTATTTTATTTTATTTTTGCCCATTTGAGGTCTCGGTTTCTTTCATGCTTTCCAATTCTCACATGTGCTCAACTTATAGTTTGCCTTTTTCATTGTTTCACACTTTTGAAGATTTTTTCACCATTATTTTGTAGTTGCTTCGGACTTGATTGCATTCATTGTTTATGTTTCACTAGTTTCATCGCTTGTCCTAATCTTTCTTTGAGAGTTTTCTTGCCAAATTGTTTCAACACATTTCAAGCCTTAGTTTCTAGTTGTCTCTACTCAGTTTTACTTATTTTATTTTTCATTTCTTCAACTTTGCTTAGGTTTCCTCATCTAATGTTGCTTCATTATTTCTGTTTTTGCTTACTTTGTCCCATCCAGAAAGTCCACAATAACTTCTAAATGATGAAGACACAGTTTTTGGCAAGAAGCCAGAAATTCAACGAACTCCAATAGAAGTTATCAGTGAGAAGGGATCCTCCTCTTGCCCTTGTCTCTTATTCTTTATGTGTGTGTGACACATAATCATTATTCTATTTTATCTGGTTGTAAGTTCTTTTCATATGTTTGTCATAAGATGTAATAGTTACTATCTGTTTTAATGAAATTCCATTGCCTTTATCTTATTGAGAGATTATCACAAAAAGAATGTTTACTTTGTGATTGTATTGAAGTACACATTCATAAGTACAAGCATTACTTCACTTCTTTTCATATATATTACTGATGAGTTTTGCCAGATAGATACAGGTTTTGCTTTCCAACATGTTGCAAGCTAATTATTACCGCTTCATAAGTAGGTCGGGTGCACTTCCATGCACGCTAGGGAGTAAACTCTTAGCGCAATATGGAGAATGTCCTCACTTTATCGCAGGTTACTCTTCCTACGCTTTCATGCTATAATATTCATTATGCTAGTCTTATTAATGTGATTGCTTCCTTCGATATGTTAACATGCTTACACCTGACTTCTTTATGTGTCTAACAAATGTCTACTTGATTGGAATTTCATATGTTTTCCATGTTTTTCATATGCTTCCACCATGCAATTTTATTCTCTGCATTTTGGATATGTTCTCTCTATGGATCAATGTCTTTTATCTGCCGAATGTGTATACATGTGTTAAAGGTGTTTTCATTTGTGATGCATTCCCATGTGCCTGTCATGTCTTCATCTACCTAGTAGGTTTTCATATAGTTTGGTATGGCTTCACCTACTTGACTTCTATTTGTCTAATGTGCTTGATATGTCTTCTTAGTGTCTATTATGTTTTTTATATTCATACCTAAAGTGCCTGCTCTGTGCTCCGTCATATATTTGTAATGTCTTTTATCATTATTAATGTTTCTTCAGTGAGTTTTCTATATATTCAATGTTTGATGTGCCTACCCATGTATATGATGTGATTTCATTGCCTTATGTGCTTTCCATGTCAATGATGTAAGTCTGTTGCCTGAAATGTTTGTGACTAGTCATATAATTGACATAGTTTCTATTATAATTGTTGTACTCATGTGCCTAGCATGTATTTTGTTCATGTTATGTTGCCATGATCCATGTCATGCAAATGCCTTTGTTACTTGCTTATGTTGCCATGATTCCTATCATGCATTTCCATTGGGGTCAAGAACTTATACTTTTGATTTACTCTACTGTATCTTATGATGATGAAATATTTCTTTTATCTTGAGCCCACATGGCGAATATTGTTCATGATCTTATAGTACTTATATAATGGACCCATATGGAGCAATTTATTCATAACACACACTTCCAAGGTTATATGTTATGTGTTACACCAGTGATTTCATATCTTATATTCCACATAGTGCATCTCATCCCTTTCGTTGAGATGTGAGCTTCACAAGTTTACCTCAAATCACAAAGGAAGGCATATATCCATCTTACCATATTCATAAACATGATTCTAGGACATGTATATCACATCCAAATTTTAGTAATTCAAACTATTTCAATTTGACTTCACCAAGATGATAGTTTTATTTATAGAGTGATTTCCCTAAGGTGGCACACCATAATGTTGTAAAGATAAATTTATAATTTTGCTCACAATTCTTCTTTTATTATCTTGACGATAAATATTGTAGTCAAAATTTTGTTCAAAACTTTAGACAGCGTGGATGCCCAAATCTAAGAGGGTGCTTATCTTCATTCTATTTCTTTTTTTTTTTTTGTTTGGTAAACACTTTTTGACCAGAGCTATGAACTGGGTGCCTTTGTGAGGTTTTGAACCTAGGTGGGGCTGGACACAACAAGCCCATTTTACCAACTCACCTACACCTCATTGGCTTTTTAAAATGATGGTGATAGTGGAACATGGGGATAGACTTGGGTCCTTAATGTCCGCCAAATGGTCCGCATTTGAAGCCCCGTTGTGTTCCGCTTGGTCCACATGGAGAAGTGCGACCCCTACCTCAAGGTGTCCCCATGGCCACTATAACCACCATGCGATGTACAAATGCCCCACTCCACACACCACAGGTAAATCAGGAATCGAACCCATGACCTAGCAGTCACCAATACAACAACTTACCATTGTGGCACAAACTTGGGGCCTCTCCATTCCGTTTTTGGGCAGATTAAGATATCATATTTTCTTTTCTTCATATTTCAATAGATTGTTATTATTTGACACTCACCCATGTGTTGTAGGAAAAAAATGCTTTTGTAGATACCAGTGCAATTGGCTTTTTGTTGTAAAGATCCATGGGCATGAAATTTTATATCCATACCATGTCTTCTTTTTACTTTGATATGTATCCACGCACACACAACAAAGTGGAGCAAAATGTAGACACCTAAAAAGGATCTTGCGCATATATTAGTTGTTAAAATACATGATGTTCGGATGTTTTAAGTACTTGTTGATTATTGGTAACTATTAGGCATTATTGATATGTTTTCCAACTTTTGATGGTCCTCGTCCCTCTTCTCAGACTCTCTATATATCTGCTCTATTCTCTCAATTCCCCTACCTTGAGATTCATGACAAGATCATGAATGACACTTTGGGAGTGTGTAGAATCCTCGTGCTCTTGGGCCCTTGGGTGGCCCCTTTTAGACAAAGTGCAGGAGTCCCACTTGTCCAATTTTTTTCTCTTTCTAACCATTTGATGTCAATTTAGGCACCAATAGCATCCTAATTTAAATTCAATTTGTCTATTAATACATAGGCATTGTAGTTCATTTGGTACACAGAATTATCAAGAGAGCACTTGAATATTATTAGTATTCACACGCATTCTAGAGAAACCGAGCAACCATTAGAGCAGTCATCATTTTGTTATGGCACAAAATATGTACTACAGAAATCATTGGAAGAAAAAAGGTTACACAATGCACCTATCCCTAGACTATTTTCAATTATACATAATTTCTATTCTTGATATATTGTTATTGTTTAGGGGCATGACAATTAGATGGTGCTTAAATATCTAGCCAACCCACAACAAAAGCCCTAAAACATATTTTTGTTTGAGTTTCGATATCTTTGCCATGGGGCGAGGAGAAGAATATGTTTTATAGGTTACGGGTGTCACAAGGTGGAAAATAGAGCAAGGTAATTGAAGATAAAGACCAAGTGCGCATAGTAATCAAATTGTTTACATGTTTATTGCCTTTTGAGAGCACAACCCACGGTCCTAGAGTTGGGCTCAAACAAATCTAAAACGGTCGTCTATCCGAGATTTGTAGCATAAACGATACGCCATTTACATACCATTTCTTATACGAACTGAAACATTTTTGTAATGTCCCCTTCTTTTAAAAAAAAAAAAAGGAAATTCGATTTGCACATATGAGTTTAAAAATCAAAATATATTTTAATTGTGCAAATAAAAAATAAGAAAGAAAAAATCGATTACCTTGGGATAATAATTATTTATTTTGAAGGTGAATAAAGTGACTAAGCAAGTCGCATTTTTATGGGAATTATTTAATGTTTGTTATTTAGAATAAATCGATTTATTCTAAGCATGGGTCGATCCATATGGGCCCCATTTGATTTAATTTTCCCATGCATTTAATATTTGTTTTGAGTGTGTTCTCAGACAAATTTTAAATAAAGATTCCCTCCTAGATTTTGGCGCCAAAAATGGAGGAGCCTTGAAGAGATTAGAGCAATGAAAAGATATAAAAGAAGATGATGGGCACTCCTTTTCGCATGTTGACGGTTATTATAACTTATCTTCATGCTTGAAGAGGGATGTATGCCCACTAGTGATAAAAACAAAGTGTTCATCAACACCACCCATTGTGAAGTGTGTGTGCCCTTGAGAGTTTGAATTGATAAGTTATTTGCATTTTTATTCCATATATGTGAGTCGCCATTTTTGGAGAGTGCATGAGCTTGTTTGATGAGAGTTTTTGAGAGCTTTGTGTGAAGACTTCAATATGATTTTAGCAGCTGATTATTGTGCATCAAGTCGACTTGTTTGGGTGGTATTTGTGGTGCAAATTGGTGGTATTTGAAGCAAGTTTAAATCTGATAATTTCAGCATGTTTATTTAATTGATATGGCCATGATTTGACCATTTTTATGCTTATTTATGTGGCTAGTAATTACCTTTGCTAAATCGACTTGTGTAGAGGGTTTTAGCAATCATTGAAAGGGTTTTCTAATATTTTATGAGCTGATTGTCATAAACCATTTATTGCAGATCTGAAAATAACATTTATTAGGCTGGAAAGTGAAGGGGAAGAGCTGGAATTAATTTAAATATTTTTCCTAACCCTAGCGACTTGATTTGCAAATTTGGGGCAGATTTAAGTGGGTTTAGTGGGTTAAAAATTTTGATTGTTGGTTCATTTGAAAGCTCATAATTTTATCTTCTATCTATAATTTATTTCATGCAAAAAGAGATTAATTTTGAAGTTTGGAGCTATTTTCCAAGCATTTTAAATTTATTTTACTACTTCTGCAATTTAATTGGTTAAAGAAGTGCTAATTCGACTAGATAGCCCATCTGAACCCTTACTTTGGCTCACTCCAACCCCATTTGGGTTGTATTGAAGCCGACATTGGGTTAGTTGAGGTGAACCTAGAAGGGTTTCTCTTCTAAGTTTGCTTCTATTGCAAGTAGATTAATAAAAATTAATTAATATCCCAAAAGGGGATATTACAGTGGTATCAGAGCCTTCTTTCCTCTTTTCGTGTGGGTGATTTGTGGATGCAGGGTGATAAGGAGTTTCAGTATTATAAAAGGAGAAATAAGGGAAACATGGATGAAGGAGCATTCACACCGGATCAAGTAAAATTCCTACAAGAACTAATGCAAGGGTGTGGTTTGGAGCTTCAGAAAACCATGAGTGAACAAATGACCAAGCTCATCACGGAAGCTTTGGGAAATGGCAAGATGCCAAACTCCAATGGAGAAGGGAGTTCCCATAGTGGGGAAAAAATTCAACACAACCCCCTCCTAAGTTCTTCAAGGGCACTTTCCTTCCTAAGGAGAGTCATAGAGCATTTGAAGAACCATCAATGGTAGAAACCATTGAGGCATGCAACAAGGAATATGGTACTTTGCATCCGGCCACTAGGGCCATACTTACTTTTGATGAGTTTTGTGCTTTGAAGATGGGAAACAAGACCAAGAGAGCCCATAAGCAACCCCATATGGATGTCCAACAAAGATTGGGCAAGGTCTCTCTCCCAAGCTTTGATGGGACCAAACAAGATCACGGTAAGAGCTTGGTTGCAAAAGATGGAGACCTATTTCTCCCTCAACCCCATGCAAGAAGAAGAGGCCCTCAAGTTTGTTACTCTTCACCTTGAAGGCATGGCACATGAGTGGTGGTTTCATGGTATGCACACCCAAGGACATGACTTGATCCATACAATGGAAGAATTTAGTCAAAGGATTATGGAAAGGTTTGATAGGAAGGATCCGGAACTTCATTTTAGGGAGTTGGCCCAATTGAAACAATTAAGTAGTGTTGAGGAGTATGTGTAGCAGATTTTCAAAAGATTGCAGTGATGGTACCGGATGTCGTGAAAAAAGGTTGATAGTCCTCTTTACATAAGGCTTGATGGAGCCATTAAAAGGTTTGGTAAGAGCTTTTAACCCCATTACTTTGCAAGAATGTATTACTAAATCTCTAGATTTAGAATGTGCAGCTTATAGAGGGGATTATGGGCCTAAAGGGCAGCGTTCTAATGTTCCACAACCGCTGTCCAAAAGTGGATTTAGAGGGCAGCCAAGGTCTGATTTACAGCAGCCCACAAAGATGCATGGAGGGCAGCCCCTTGGGTCATCAAAAGAGGCCCCAAGAAGGCCAACCAGCCCTATGTACCTCCACATAGAAACCAACTCCAAAATAGTACACAAAAAGATGAAAGAGATGAGCTAAGAAGAAGAGGATTGTGTTTTGATTGTAAGGCCCCATGGGTAAGAGGTCATAATTGCAAAGGTAAAGGACAAATCTATTTCATTGAAGTGGTAGATTCAGATTTTGATTTAATTTCAGATTCTAATGATACTAATGAAGTGGTAAATGAGGTGGATGATGAGCATGTGCAAGAAGAAGATGAAGAAGAAGTTGAAGGAACATTGGCAGCCCTTTCCGGCACTCCTAAGTATCTTCTTTTCGAGTGGAAGGTATGCTATGCAAACAAAAGGTAATCATCCTCATTGATAGTGGAGCCACTCATAATTTTATTAGTGAAAGATTGGTAACAAGGCTTGGTCTATGTGATGAAGTTTTTCAAGGTTTCAATGTTACCATAGTTGATGGATATATTTTATCATGCTCTAGACGGATTTCCAAACTTTCCATCACCATAGAGGATTATGAGCTTATTGATGATTTTTACATGATTAATATGGATGACATGGATCTTGTGTTAGGAGTGCAATGGTTGCATTCTTTGGGGATTTCACCCTCAATTATAAAGACTTATTGCTCAAATTCATGATGGGAGAAAAGAACATCACCTTCCAAGGTATGACAAGAAACTCTACTCTTTGCAATCATCCTCCAAGGGAAGTAGAAATCTGTTTTGTATCTTTTATATCAGCTGATTGGAAAGATTTAATCACCCTTGAGTATGTAAAAAATCAGTTTTCTAATGATATGATTGAAGGGTTGATTGTTGATGAAAGGTACAAGGTGGTAGATGGCCTTATTCTTTACAAAGGAAGGGTGTATTTAACCCCAAAATCAGAAGTTAAAAATCTGATTTTAAAATCAGCACATGACGCTCCTACAAGTGGACACCAAGGATACTTCAAGACCTACAAATTGGTAAGGGAATATTTACTTGGAAAGGTATGAAAGGAGATGTTCTTAAGTATGTTAGAGAATGTGTTGTATGCCAAAGAAATAAGAATGAACATACTTTTCTAGCTGGTCTTTTGCAGCCCCTACCTATTCCCTCTCAAAAATGGGAGTGTGTCCATGGATTTTGTTACCGGATTGCCCAATGTTAATGGTAAGACTTGCATGTATGTAGTAGTGGATAGACTCACTAAGTATGCTCATTTTCATCCACTTCCTACTAAATTTGATGGCCCTATGATTGTTGATTTGTATTTCAAAGAAGTTTTTAAATTGCATGGTGTGCCTAAGAACATTGTGAGTGATAGGGACAGCAGGTTTATGAGTCTCTTTTGGCAAGAATTATTCCGGTTAGTTGGGACTAAACTCACTCCAAGTACTAGTTATCACCCACAAATAGATGGGCAAACTGAAATAGTGAATAAATGGGCAGAGGGATATTTGAGATATTATGTTTCAGGACAACAGTTTGCTTGGGTAAAATGGTTACATCTAGCTGAGTTTTGCTATAATACTACACATCATATGTCCATTGGAATGTCTCCTTTTAAGGCTTTGTATGGTTATGATGCTAACTCTTTCATGGATATAATGATGACAGATAGTAGAGTGCCTAGTGCACAAGAGTTGGTGCAACAAAGTATGGACATCATGAAGGCTCTCAAAGAAAATCTGCACCAAGCCCAAAATAGACAAAAATTGTATGCAGATAAGCACAGGAGTGAGAGAAATTTTGAAGTGGATGATTGGGTGTTTCTTAGATTGCAGCCCTATAGGCAATCTACACTCAAGCAAAGTGGCAAGGAAAAGTTGAAGCCACGTTTTTATGGGCCCTACAAGGTTACTAAAAGAATTGGTGAGATGGCCTATGAATTGGATCTACCCGGAAATGGTAAGATTCATAATGTTTTTCATGTTTCTTGCATTAAAAGAGCACTTGGGCAAAATGTTGTTTCTTCTTTAGAGTTACCCCCTTTATATGAAGAATGGAAAATTAATTTTAATTCCGAAAACCATTATTGAAGCAAGGGAAAGGAATTTAAGAAAACATGTCATCAAGGAATATTTGGTAAAGTGGAAGAATCTCTCAATAGAGGATGCTACATGGGAAAATGTCTCAATTTTAAAGCATCCAAATTTTAAAATTTACAATTGCTCGAGGGAAAACAATTTTGGGAAGGGAGGACTATAATGTCCCCCTTTTCAAATAAAAAAAAAATAATTTTTTTTTTTTTGATTTGCACATGTAAATTTAAAAATCAAAATATATTTTAATTGTGCAAATAAAAATAAGAAAGAAAAAATCGATTTTACCTTGATAATTATTTATTTTAGAAGGTGAATAAAGTTAAGCAAGTCACATTTTTATGGGAATTATTTAATATTTGTTATTTAGAATAAATCAATTTATTCTAAGCATGGGTCGATTCCATATGGGCCCATTTGATTTAATTTCTCCATGCATTTAATATTTGTTTTGAGTGTGTTCTCCAGGACAAATTTTAAATAAAGATTCCTCCTAGATTTTGGCACCAAAATGGAGGAGAACTTTAAAGGTTGAGCAAGGATAAATAAATAAAAAGACGATGGGCACTCTTTTTCGCATGTTGACGGTTATTATAACTTATCTTCATGCTTGAAGAGGGATGTATGCCCACTAGTGATAAAAAAACAAAAGGTGTTCATCAACACCACCCATTGTGAAGTGTGTGTGCCCTTGAGAGTTTGAATTGATAAGTTATTTGCATTTTTATTCCATATATGTGAGTCGCCATTTTTGGAGAGTGCATGAGCTTGTTTGATGAGGGTTTTTGAGAGCTTTGTGTGAAGATTTCAATCTGATTTTAGTAGCTGATTATTGTGCATCAAGTCGACTTGTTTGGGTGGTATTTGTGGTGCAAATTGGTGGTATTTGAAGCAAGTTTAAATCTGATAATTTCCAGCATGTTTATTTAATTGATATGGCCATGATTTGACCATTTTTATGCTTATTTATGTGGCTGGTAATTACCTTTGCTAAATCGACTTGTGTAGAGGGTTTTAGCAATCATTGAAAGGGGTTTTCTAATATTTTATGAGTTGTCATAAACCATTTATTGCAGATCTGAAAATAACATTTATTGGGCTGGAAAGTGAAGGGAAGAGCTGAAATTAATTTAAATATTTTTCCTAACCCTAACGACTTGATTTGCAGATTTGGGGGCAGATTTAAGTGGGTTTCAGTGGGTTAAAAATTTTGATTGTTGGTTCATTTGAAAGCTCATAATTTTATCTTCCATCTGCAATTTATTTCATGCAAAAAGAGTCAATATTGAGGAGATATTAATTTTTGAAGTTTGCAGTTATTTTCCAACATTTTAAATTTATTTTACTACTTCTGCAATTTAATTGGTTAAAGAAGTGCTAATTCCAACTAGATAGCCCATCTGAACCCTTACCTTGGCTCACTCCAACCCCATTTGGGTTGTATTGAAGCCGACACTGGGTTAGTTGAGGTGAACCTAGAAGGGTTTCTCTTCTAAGTTTACTTTCATTGCAAGTAGTTTAATAAAATTTAATCAATATCCCAAAAGGGGATATTACAGTTTCATATTGTTTCGGCAACATGGGTCACAAAAAAGTAGCAAGTTCACTTGCAAGTTGTAGGAGCTCAATCCAAAACAAATCCTTTGCAAAGGAGGGCTTTAGGAAAACCAACCATGCCTTTAAATCATCCTTTCATTCAAACTCAACTACTTGAAACTCTATTGGATGAAGAAGCCACCTCATTAAAGAAACCAAAAGGACTATTGGAACAAACATTCAACATTGAAAAGAGAAATATTGCTCACAAGTTGATTGCTCGATACATTTATGCATGTGGGTGGCCCTTCAATGTGTTGAGGTCGCCATATTGGAAACAAATGTTGGAAGACAATAATGACGTGCCACAAGAGTACAAAGGTCTAAAATATGAGAAGGTTCGCACACCACTTTTGGTGAAAGAAGTGGAGCAAATACAAACTTATTTCCAATCAATTAGGGATTTGTGGAAGGATTCAAAGGTGTTTACTATTTCATATGGAAGGAAGGATGTTCACATAAACTCCCGATGAATGTTGTTGTAGTATGCCCTAAAGGGGAAAATTTCCTAAAGGATGTTGATTGTGAAGGCCGAGCAAAATAAACTCAATTTATTGCCAACATTTTCATAGAGGTTATTGAGTCATGCACCTCAAAAATGTTGTCTAAGTCATCACTGGATAATGCAAAAATTGTAAAACAACGAGATTGATTGAGAGAGGAGATACGTGAAAATATTTTGGACATCTAATGCACAATACACTCCCGAATTTAATGATGCAAACTATTGGAAAAAAATCCTTAGAAAAAAATTATACGGAGGAAAATGACATTCGGATGTTTGTTACAAATCATCACATGTCCAAAGCCGTCTTTAGGAGATTCTCGAAGTTGGAATTGTTAAAGGTAAGGGAACCAACTATTAGTTTCTAGGTTCTAAATTTTAATAAATTGAATTTCTTTTGAATTTGTACTTTATTATAAAAGAATTCTTTTAAAAGTCATAATTCAATATTTATTATATTTTCCTCTCACATGATTGTGTTGAGAAGATTTGTGAATATAAATAGGCCTTGAGCACTATGGTGATTAACATTTGAGTTGTGTGTTGGAAACAAAAATCATTGATCCTTGATAAAAATCATCGAGTTTGTAAGATAAAAATCATTGACCCTTGATGATGATTAATGGACCAAGGTTGAGTACATGCTTAGTTTTACAAAGCCTATTTTAGCCATGATCAAATATGTTGATACAAATATTGCTTGCATAAGAGAAATTTATGGTGGAATTGACTCGAGAGATCATGCAAAAAAAAAAAAGAGTAAGATCGTGAAGAAAATGTCCATAATGAAGTTTGAGTGCGATCATGTAAAGGTGGAATAAAAATGACCACCCCATTGCCCCTATTTTCCTAGGTTTTAAATCACAAATATCATAAAGAACGAAATACTTGGGTTACCGGATAGGAAACTACCACACGATGACCAAGAAGTTGCAGATACAACTAGAGCAGCATTCAAAAGGCTATTTCTTGATCCATCTATAGCTAGTACAGTCAATGAAATAGGAGTGTTTGTAGCTTTAGATCGTACCATGAGAGAAATTGAGGCTCTTTTTGTAACAAGTACAACACGTCTCAGTAAAGTGGCAGTATTTACATGACCATGATGCCAAGTATCTATGACCTATGAATTGAAATTTCTCCAACATGTACAAAATTTAATAACAAAAACTATGTTTAACAATTAAAATTTAATAATTATATGATTTTTCACATTTCTCTATTAAATTATTAACATATATTTTTGTACATTTTTACAAAAATATGAAATTTTCAACAACTTTTCTTTTGTAACAGATGGCTAGTAATTCTTCAATAGAACGAGATTGGAGTAAATATGGCTTCACCCACTAACTAAACAAAACAAGTTGACATCCAAAAATGTTGAGGATTTGGTATTTGTGCATTCCAATTTGTGCCTCTTCAAGCACATACCGAGGAACATTGTAGAGGGCCTAAAAACTTTGGGATATCTTTTTGAAACTAGTGACTTGGATGCTTCCACAACTACTCTCACCCAACTTTCATTATTTGATGTCAATGATGACAATCAAAAGAGTTCTACACAAGGGGTGGAGAGTGGAGCTAGTGGAAGTGAAGAGTGTAAGTGGCATTTATGGAGCTATCGATTTTGAGGAAAATTTAGATAATTTATTCTACAATCTAGATTATAATCATGTACATGTGAAATTTTAAGCATGTTGAATGTTTTGAACTTTCATGAATACTATATTTTTAAGTGTTTAATCTTTTATGGACTAAAAATGAGTATTATGTATATTTATATTCTTTTATAAATTAATGTAAGGACATTTCCATGCCATTTCGTAATAGAGTTTTTTGAAAATTGGTGTTTCCGCATTTCGGACCCACTCACTGTTCCCGACAACCTAGATCATAACTAAAGATGGAGGTTAAAGATGAGATATTTTAAATGATGAGGGGATCAATAGCTAAGCGAGAGTGTTCTATAGTTTTGTTTTTTTCCTTTTTAAATAAGTCCATGAACTAGTGATAAATGAATTAATTTTTATGTATGTTATGTTTTTTTATGGATAAGTATAAAGCAAACTTAAGCTATAAATTCAGTTTATTTAGCATTTTATTTTAGTTATAAACTACTATTTTAATTCTCTAAAATAAGGTAATTTTTCAAACTTTATCGAACTCTATTTTGATTTTTTTAATTTCATTTTTTTACTAATTTTATTCAAAATTAATATTTTCATTTTTTCTTAAATTTTAGTTTTAAAAACATCAGTCAAAGGCCACATCTAATCTTGTAGACAACAACTCATAAGATAGTTATCTATGGTACGAATTGTGTACCAAATATGTAAATTTTCACAGATTCAATATATACAAGAATCGTAATATAGAAATTTATGAAATAATGGATAAGTGAGTGGGGTTATTAATAATGTAAGGGTCACATACGAGGACACGTGACCCATCATTATGTGACTATTCAAAAGGTTGTAGTATTACAATATAAATTTTGATAACCACAATTAATTCAATGTATAGTAAAAGCTCGGGGTAAATCATCTTGATGGAAAATAATCCATATTTTCTCAAAACACATGTTGAAAGACACTAACTTTGTAATAAGATGGCCTTGAAATGGGATGAAGAAAGAAATCACATGATTACTTGAAATCAACTACCCAATGAAGTTTTGGGAAGAGCTATCAAAACTATATAACACAAAATACTCTGCAAAAATTGAATACACAATAAAAACATTCTTCTTGTATTGCAATATTATGCGAGAGTCAATTACATTTACAAGATAGAATCATGTCACGTAACTCCTACAATTACTCTCACCTCAAGGCTATTATGAGAGTATACAATAACTCTTGTAACTTCTATTATTTATTTTATACTAACTCACACACATACTATTTAATGTGCCCTCTTAGGACAAGTTAGAAAATGGAGAAGTACTTGTCAAAATCAAGCAAAGAATGGATAAATCCTCTTGCATCAATCTAAAATATCCCAATGTCAACTATTTCGAACCCAAATGGGGTTGGACCTAGCCAAGGTGGTGGGATAGGTGGAAGAAAACAATTAGAACTTAAACACATTCAAATCAGATTTTTCACCAGCTGAAAAATAATTAATAATCACACCCCAATCTGTAATCTTCCAAAATTATTTCCCGCTTAACCATCCAAGCAAAAACCTTCAAACTTTGGATTTTGGGCCACAAAAATATGAAGAATAATATTCTAAAATCAGATTTCGCACAACAAACACGAAACCCTGATTTTGCCTAAAAATTAGGTCGCCCAACACATTTAGGGCATCAAATCAACTCCAAAAATTCTGAAATCACTTTCTCTTTATTCCTCCTAATTTCTACAACCAAATTCAATATTAAATCGATCCCAAAGTTGCAAATTAGAAATGAATACTAATTAATAACAACCAAATAGCTAGCATCCGCAAACAACTTAAATTTTCTAAAATTCATAACTCATTCAATACTCAATGTTTTTCCATGAAATAAAATGCAAAATAAACTAGAAATTTAGGGCTTTCCATTGCATTAAGAATCTGAATTTTTGAGTATTGAAACCCCCTCAAAACTGCCCCAGAAATTTGATTCTCAAGTCGTTAGGGTTAGAATAAATCATATAAATTAATTCCAACTCATACAACCCTTCCAAAACACTCAAATAATCAGCCCTTGCTCTGAAATAATTAATTAAACACAACAGATTATAGATCTAGCATAAACACCCTCAAAACATGATAGAACAAACCCCAAACCAAGTCGATTTGCCTCTAATAAATTGCAGCGGTGATAATAGATGCAAATGTACTTCAAACCCTTCACATACAATGCAAATTTTACTCTAAATAATGCGCCAACCACTCTATCCAAGCCGCCAAAGCTTAGAAGGATAAACCATGAATAAACACAAGAGAACACAATGAAGAGAACATTGAAATCTTCAATATCTTCAACAATGGATCCAAATGAAGCTTATAATGAGAGAGCACAATGCAAGAACTAGGGCATACATCCCATTAGTCCAAGCATGGAGTGATATCAAATGATCAATCAACATAACCCCATTAGAGGAAATGCAACCTCCTTTTATAGAGTTAAGGGTGCAATATTAAAAAAGATTGACCTTTTCCTTTTGGGGAAAACATAAACTCTCATTATAATAAAGTCTCTAATAAACTAAGACTATGTGCACTTTATTATTTTTAATTAAATAATAAAAACAACTATCCTATGTGCACATTTAAACTAACTAGAGACTCCCACTTGTAGCGCTAGGCATGCCAAGGGGTTACAATGCAAATGAAAATAGATATTAGTAATGTCCCGAAAAAGGGGACATTAGTTATCCCCTCTTAGGACAATTTAGAAAATGGAGAAGTACTTATCAAGATCAAACAAAGAATGGATAAACCCTTTTGCTTCAACCTAAAATATCCCAATGTCAGCTATTTCGAATCCAAATGGGGTTGGAACTAGCCAAGGTGGTGGGATAGATTGGAAGAAAACAATTGGAATTTAAACACATTCAAATCACATTTATAACAGCTGAAAAATAGTCAATAATCACACCCCAAGCTGATCTTCCAAAATTATTTCCCGCTTAACCATCCAAGCAAAAACCTTCGAACTTTGGATTTTGGGCCACAAAAATATGAAGAATAATATGCAAAAATCAGATTTTGTACAGCCAACACAAAACCTTAATTTTGCCATAAAAAGTAGGTCGCCCAACACATTTAGGGCATCAAGTCAACTCTAAAAATTATAAAATTACATTTTCCTTATTCCTCCTAATTTCTACCACCAAATTCAATATTAAATTGATCCCAAAACTACAGATTTGAAATAAATATTAATTAATATCACCAGATAGCTTGTAGACATTGAAATCTTCTAAAATTCATAACTCATTCAATACTCTTGTTTTTCCATGACACAAGATGCAAAATAAACTAAAAATTTAGGGTTTTCCATCTTGCATTAAGAATCTGAATTTTCTGATTAACAAAACCACTCCCAACATTAGAATACGATTTCAAGTCGATAAGGGTTAGAATAAATTGCACAAATTATTATCAACTCTTTCTTTGCTTCAAAAACCCTCAAAATATCAGTCCCACACTTGGAAAAATATGCCAATACAGATCAGATTGCAGATCTAGCTCAAAAGACTCCAAAACATGCCAAAACAACCTTCCAATGCAAGTCGCTTTAGCTCTAATAAATGCAACGATAACAGCAGTAAATAAAACACCATAAACCCTTCCAAAATCACTTAAATTTGAGCCACAACATGTAGATTTAACCTCACAAATTAATGCATCAACATATGAGCCAAGTTGCCAATCTTAGAATGGAAAAACAATGCATAAACACACTCAACACAAGAGCACAATGAAGAGAACAATGGAGTCTTCAATATCTTCAACAATGGATCCAAATGAAGCTTACAATGAGAGAGCACAATGCAAGAACTAGGGCATACATCCCATTACTCCAAGCATGGAGTGATATCAAATGATCAATCAACATAACCCCACTAGAGGAAATGCAACTCCTTTTATAGAGTTAAGGGGGTGCAATATTCAAAAAGACCGACCTTTCCCTTTTGGAGGGAAAACATAAACTCTTATTATAATAAAATCTCTAATAAACTAAGACTATGTGCACTTTATTATTTTTAATTAAATAATAAAAACAACTATCCTATGTGCACATTTAAACTAACTAGAGACTCCCACTTGTAGTGCTAGGCATGCCAAGGGGTTACAATGCAAATGAAAATAGATATTAGTAATGTCCGGAAAAGGGGACATTACACTCCTCCTCTCTTGAAAATTGCTTGCCCTCAAGCAATAGCAAGCTCATGGATCCATGTATCAAGCCCCAAAGAGAAGATGTGGGGTGGTGCCTCCAAAGTCTAAACCGTGCCGGTCAAATGGTGAAGCATTGGGAAGAACTTGTTTCCTTCCCTCATTCCCATCCAAGTGGGTGTGTAGTCATCTCCATAATATGTGCTCCAAGTGGTGGTGTCCTCATCATGGGATGTGGAGCCAACAATGGGGTGAGCTTTACTAAGCTCCAAAGTTGCCCACTCAAAGATACTTTCGTGGAGATCGAAAGTCAACATCTTATCTTCGTGTGTCTTCATACCTGCACATGAAGCAAACTCATTAAAAAAACAAGTGTTGAAAAACACTTTTTCAGCTTCATCTCCATGTCTCCAAGGCATGGATGGCTCCCAAATCTTTCTCATGCATGGGTTGTCCCCAAACTCTGTTATGTGGCTCCAAACACTGTTGTAATCATACATTCTCCCTTCAAAAATCAGAATTAGAATGGCTGGTTTCCATCCCCAAGTATTCACCCATGAGCCAAAATCAGTCTCCAACAATAAATTCATTAATTGCCTGGCTAAAAACTGAATTATAGAAGTGATAGGGGAGTTGGTCATAGTGATGTCAATCATAAAAATGATGGGACAACAGCTAGCACATTTCAAAAAAAAAATCCCAACATGAAAGAACATCAATCTAGTGAATAAATATGGCTCCCATGTGACTGAAATTTCATCCTCAATAATAGCAAACTGAAAATGACTCATATGCACAACTGAAAATGAAATGTCTTGTGAAGAATTCATACCATGTCCCTTCATTCTTTCCAAACCTTTCATTGAAGCCCAAAAGTTTGTGGTCATGCAAACAACAACCAAACATTCCCAACACATATCCTTTGTTGATTTTACCTTTGGAAGCACATCAATCAAACATCCAAGTGGAAGACATAACTGTTGTTCAAAATCTGAAAATGGACTTCTTACCATGCAAGGTGTAGTCCATGTGATCCATCCTTCCTTCAAGGCTTCCAAGGAGATAGGAGTTAACACTATTTGAAAAAAAGAGAGGAGATGATATCCATGTATCCAAATAAAGCTTGTAAAACTCAAATCCTTTTATCCCCTTATCACATGAAGCAACATGTGCAAGATGACACCCCAAATTTCTCTTCTTCTATGCTCACAAGGAAAGGAGAAAGCTGAAATATAATGCATGCATTTATGAATATCATCATAGAGAAGCCAAGGAACCTTGTACCTTACTTTGTGCCAATGACTTTCCCTTATGAGAGGGAGCAAAACACATGAAGCCATCATACCTTTGTGCCTTCTAATGATGAATTCCTCATACGGACCAACAAGCTTATTGTTATGGCTTCCTTCATTGGGAAGAGTGATAATCACTCTTTCTCCTTTTCCATCATGTTCCTTATGCACCCAAAGGTTAAGAGCAAAAGTACCAACAAGAATGTGACCATTATACCCCATGTTACACATCATACCCATCTCCCTATCATGCTCAAAATCATACCCATCAAAGCTCAATATGGAAGGAGAAATAAAATATGAAAAATCATACCTTGGGCTGCTCCCAACATCTACAAAACTCAAAATTTCTGAGTTTGGAACAACACTCTTTTCTTCACCATTTTCTTCATCCAAAGCCTTTTTCTTCCTTACCCATGCTCATGCTAGGTGGGAAATGACTTGGAGCAACCATGAGACTCATGCTCCCTTCTTGTTCTTCAAATGGCTCATGGTGAAGGTGAATGATGTCCCTCAAATCTGATTTGTCCATCATGGGTTCTTTGGCCATCATTTCTTCTTCATCATGTATATGCTTGTTGCCAATGTCCTCTTCATGCCCATCAACCAAATCTGATTTCTCCTTACACCCACTCAAATACATGCAATCATTAGATGCCAAAAATTTATCATCAAAAACAAAGGAACTCATACCTTGGATGCATGTCTTCACTTTGCTTGAGCATTGATCCACAACTCTTCTTGCTAAGGTGTGAGCAATGCATGGCCTTTCTTGTCCCAATCCTTCCATAAGTATGGATAGCCATAATTGTGGAGGTTCCTCATACTCATTCAACATTAGGGACATTATAGTTTGCATAGCATCCATTATATCTTGTGAATGATCCTCATGTAGAACATCAAAGAAGACTTCAAACATATGTGAAATGAGGTCATCACAATCAAGATCTAACATTGGAATGCAAGACCTTACCTTAGCCATGTTCTTCAAGATCTTAACCCTCTTGCCAGAGTGAGGGTTGGTGGTGTCCAAAAGCTTTGAGGTCGGTTTTGGAGTGTTGAGACTTGGGAGCATTGCACCCAATGATGAAGAGTTGTTGGTCATACTTGTTTGCAGCTGTGCATGGTCATATAGGAACACCAAGGAAGGGAGAACAACCCCATCTCGTAGGAGGTCTATTGGAGGGCTAATGGAGGCCCCTATTTTTTCTTCTAACTTGTTTGCTTCATGTGCAGATTTGAAAAAAATTGCAGCTGAAGACACTCCTAACTTTCAGGAGAAAGAAGCATCACAAGTTATTGCAAATGCTTCACCACTTGATTGGCATGGGATCCCGGCTTTGGGAGTGCTACATCTTTGCACTCGGATTCATGAGTTTGCTATTGCTTGAGGGCAAACAATCTTGGGAAGGGAGGACTGTAATGTCCCCTTCTTGGGACATTGTTGAAATTGAAAATCTAAAGACCCTCGACCCATTCTCTCTTCTCATGGGTTTGAGGATTGAGCTTGAAGATGGTCCTAAGATGTCGGTTGTCTATTTTGTAACCCCTTGGCATGCCTTGCGCTACAAGGAGGGCTCTCTAAGTTAGTTTAAATGTGCACATAGGATAGTTGCTTTTATTATTTAATTAAAAATAATAAAGTGCACATAGTCTTAGTTATTAAATATTTTTATAATGAGAGTTTATGTTTTTCCTCCAAAAGGGAAAGGTCGGTCATTGGTTGCACCCCTTAAGTCTATAAAAGGAGGTCACATTTCCTTTAGTGGGTTATGTTGGATTGATCATTTGATTTTACTCCATGCTTGGAGTAATGGGATGTATGCCCTAGCTCTTGCATTGTGCTCTCTCATTGTAAGCTTCATTTGGATCCATTGTTGAAGATATTGAAGACTCCATTGTTCTCTTCATTGTGTTCTCTTGTGTTGAGTGTGTTTTTGCATGGTTTATCCATTCTAAGTATTGGCGACTTGGCTAAAAGGATTGGCGCATTTATTTAGAGTGAAATATGCATGTTATTGATCATTGTTGAAGGGTTTGATAGTACCTTTGTGAACTGTTGTTACTGCTGCAATTATTTTTGCTATAGCGACTTGGATTGGGGTTTGTTTAAGCATGTTTTGATGCCCCAAAATATATTTATGTTGCAGATCTGATTTAGCATAATTTTGTGAGCATGTGTGACCAGATTTGAGGGTTTTGGGAGTGATGCAAGTGCGGAATTAATCTATGTGCAAAACAACAATTTATTTTGCCCTAGGCGACTTGTTTTTTTGGCTATTTTGGGAGTTTGGTAACTGTTGTTCTAATTTGGTTTGGATCATCTTGTTCCTTGTATTTTTCGAGTTTGGGCATATCTCATTTGCCCAAATCGGAGTAGTTTTGAGGAAGATATGAATTTTTGAAAATTGCAGCAGTCTGGGGTTTGATTATCAATTGTTTTCAGTTGTGTGTGATCAGATTAAAAATCTGATTTGTCTATTAATTATTTCTGAGCAAGGGAGTTGATTTGGAGTGTTTGGAAGCTTGGAGAAGGGCTGAAATATTTTTATTTATTTTCCTCTAACCCTAGCGACTAGATCTGAGATTTCCGGGTTTGTTTTGAGGTGGTTTTATTGATCAGAAAATTCAGATTCATAGTGCATTGGAAAGGCCTCAATTTCTAGTTTATTGTGCATTTTATTTCATGCAAAAATACCAAGTATTGAAGGAGTTATTAATTTTTGAAGTTTCAGTTGTTTGGGTGCAATTTTATTTATTAAACTGCTGTTATAAAAATCAGATCTGGAAAATGTTAGTTTTCTGATTGGTTCTCCCATCTAACCCACTACCTTGGCTTACTCCAACCCCATTTGGGTTGTATTAACGTTGACATTGGGTTATTTGAGGTCGAACTAAAAGGATCTAATCCTTCTAGGGTCGATTTGAGTTAATAAAGTGCAGATTTAATATTTATCCCAAAAGGGGATATTATAGTGGTATCAAAACTATCAAAACTTTATAACACAATACTTTGCACAAATTGAATACACAATAAAAACATTCTTCTTCTATTGCAATATTATGTGAGAGTCAATTACATTTACAGGATAGAATCATGTTACGTAACCTCCTACAAACTCTCACCTCAAGGCTATTATGAGATTCGTTACAATAACTCTGTAATCGATATTATTTATTCTATACTAACACACACACATACTATTACTAGCTATGAGTTGTTACTAACAACTCATTACACTATCCTCTTCACACATACAATTATATTACTAACTCACTTTCATGTGAGTGCTAACACAATATTCCTAACATTCCCCCTTAGTACGAACATGGGGAGAAACACCACCTTATGACTAAGCAACATGCTGCTTTGGAGCTTGCACATGGTCTTGACCTTCAGACGTGCCGCATTGGTGCTTGTAATTGATTTTGGGAACACGTCAACCTTAGAACTGGGACCTTCATCAACCAATTCATGGGAACATCAACCATTAAGAGGGAAACCTATCAACCACTTTTGGGAACATCAACCTAACCAATCAAAAGTATTACTAGCTATGAGTTGTTACTAACAACTCATTACACTATCCTCTTCACACATACAATTATATTACTAACTCCCTTTCATGTGAGTCTATGACAATATTCCTAACATTCCCCCTTAGTATGAACATGGGGAGAGACACCTTATGACTAAGCAACATGTTTGCTTTGGAGCTTGCACATGGTCTTGACCTTCAAACATGCCGCATTGGTGCTTGCACTTGATTTTGGGAACACATCAACCTTAGAACTTGGGACCTTCATCAACCAATCCATGGGAACATCAACCATGAATAGGGAACTCTATCAACCAATTTTGGGAACATCAACCTAACCAATCAAAAGTAGTGGGAGCATCACATCTACCACCTACTTTGTCAAGAACATCTCTTGCTTGAGTAGTCGATGTCTGGACCTTCGCATCATCATTACATTAGGGAAAAACAAGGAACTTCACACATGAACAAGTATGCACTTTTGTTCTTATTTTCAACCACACACAAACTGAAAAAATGAAAATAAATGCCACTATACCAATATGTGACCCCATCATTAGCGGTTAACGAGAGGCGTTATTTCACCTCCAACCTCATGTGCCTCCATCCTCCCGTTGATAGTAATCTAGTAGAGGTATTCTTCATCACTAGGAGTTTCTGTGTGAGAAGTTTTTACTTCCCAATCATTCTCTTCCTTTTCTTCATCAACAACCATGGCATTTTCTTGCAATTCCCCATCAAGGAGATCCTATGCTCTTTGTCTACAATAAATAAAAATATGTCCAAGAGTTTATAAGTAATGAAAAAGAAACCTTTTCTTTGAATCTTTGGAAGTTGTTCCCTGCTTGAATCTATTTTTACCAAATGGTTTCCCCTGTTTGAATTTGTTTTTACTATACATTACACTTTCCTCTAAATAAATATTTTTTCTCTATTTTCTAAGCTCAGATTTATTTTTCTCAGCATGAAGACCATGTTAGAATAACTAGTTGGCATACTATTAAGCAATACAACTTTTGTATCATCATCACTCACATCAATTTTTATCCCAGCTAATTGATTCAAAATGGAATGGAACTTACTAATGTGCTGCACCATGTTGTCACCTTCTCCCATTTTTAGTCCAAACAATTTCTGCTTTAGGGCCACTGCTGCATTTTCTAGCTTGCAATCCAAACAGCTTATTTAAAGTCGTCCAAATGAAATTTGACATCTTGGATAAGTCTATATGATGCAAGTAGGCATCAGAAAGACCTAGACCAATGATTGATATCGCTCTTTGATCTTTGCTCTCCCACTTAGCAACTTCATGTACATCTGTTGGTTTTTCACTTTCTTGTCGACAAATTCCCATAGGTCTTTGTCGATCAACTGCAATTGAGTTCAAACTTGCCATGTATGGAAATCTTTGCCTTCAAACTTTTCGATAAGGCTTAATTTCTCCATTTTTGATCCTATAGAGATTAGAACCCCTCCCCACAAATTTGACAAACAAAGATACCTTATGACTACAACGTACACCACTAGAATAAAATATTGCTCAGCACATTAAACCTTACATCCCCACCTAACACATACCGCATAAATATTTAATAAGCAATAAAAAAGAAACCTTGTTTATGATAAAACAATGGGCGGCTTGAAGTAAAGACTATGGGCATGCAAATAGGGGTTGGAAGCCTGCAGTGTAAACGAGTTGGGCAGGAGCCAGATGAAATTTCTGTGATCTATTCGGAAGAACCGAGCACAGTTATGACTTATCACAGATGTATAGAAATATTTCAGAAGACTACAACGTTGACAAACCTTGGACGAGAACTCAACAACGATGCATAAGGGATGCTCACGTGAAGAAGATCGGATCTTCACTGAGCATGTGAATGTTATTCGCCGAGCACGAGGTTCCACGACTGTATATTATCAGTGCAGCACACAATTGTGGACTGTCACATGAGCTCTGCGTACAAAGCTACAGCTACAAGAAGATTGATACGGTATTGATAATCAATCAGTTGTATGTGAGGTTTTGGAGGAGACGGGAATAGATCTCTCACAATAGAGTTGAGCCTTACACTTAGCTTTAGTGGATTGGAAGCTTCGATGGAGAAGATAGGAGCAGATCTAGTGGATGGTGGAACCTTACAATAATGCGGAATATTTGTTTGCAGATCCTCATCTGAAGAACAGGTAGTTGTAAGCGCACGGTTTGCTTACGCAAGGTTGAAGATATAGTTAGATATAATCAGTCCACCTTGATTGCAGACAAGACCTAACTGAAATTAAATGCATGCCTTCGTCCCACGCTAGTGATTGACAGGAATATTCAGCATAACAATTCTTAAACATTGTTGAACAAATCTCAATAGGCTGTGCGGACTGAGTTTCTTCAGGAGACTCTCATTTTGAAGCAACCAAGATCTAATACAAAATGAAGTTTTAGTAAGAGCTGTCAAAAATTTACTACACAGATTGAATACACACAATAAAAACTTTCTATTACATTATTACATGAGAGTCATTTATATTTATAGTATAAAATCATGTAACGTAACCTCCTACAATTACTCCCACCTCAAGGCTATTATGAGAGCTGTTACAGTGACTCTTGTAACGTCTATTATTTATTCTATACTAACACATACTATTTCTAGCTATGAGTTGTTACTAACAACTCGTTACATTATTCTCTTCACACACGCAAGTATATTACTAACTCACTCACTTTCATGTGAGTACTATCACAATATTCCTAACACCAACCTCTAAAGAATCGGGCCAAGAAATATAATTGATAAAAATGAAATTAGTGATGGAAGACCATCTAAGGTTGTCCACAGACCATAAAGCTAATTACGCTCCTTCTACATCGAGAATAAAAGATTAGTTGAAATCACTGGGGCCACTAAGGGAAATTAATTAGATTGTATGGCAAATAGAAATAATTTGTAAAATATAATTGAGTCCGAAGGTATAGCCTATAGCATGTGTGTAATGTTCCCTTCTCAATGTTAGTTCCTTTTGAAGACCTTGGGCCCATTCCACTTCCCATGGGCTAAAAGGAAATGAGCAAGAGAAGTTAATGTCATAATTTTCAGTTGCTTTTGTGAGCTTTGCATTATTTTAAAATAATTTTCAAGTATAGTCAAGTTGGCTGGGAAAAAGGAAGAAAGCCAATTGAAAAATAAAAGAAAAAAGTATTATGCCCCCAAGGAGATCGGTCTTCTTTACAGGATTCTATTTGGTTTTTGGCACACCTCTAGTTATTTAAAGGGGTCGCTTGGCTTGGAAGAGGTTTATGTTGCTTTTGGAATTCATTCTCTTAAAGTGGGAGCATGTTTTGCTTTCTCTCTCATCCATTGAGAACGAAAAACCCTCTTGGAAGACCTATTGAGAACAAAACCTCTCAATAGTGCGCTGGTTTGAGGACGAAACCCCTCAAGCTTGCAAAAGGGTGATCTCATAAGGAGTTGTATTTAGTTTTGAAGGCATTTCCAGCCCTTTCCAAGGGTGGCAACTTTCCCTAAGGTGGAGTTTGGGGTATTCTAAGGCATGGAAACTTCAAATTCAGCCATCATTGTGTTTCTCCTATTTTTAGCAGCTGGAATCTTCATTTGTACTTCAATTTGGGGCTTGAAATCCTTCATTTCCAGCCATATTTGTAAGGGTATTCACTGCTGCTGTTAATTAATTTCCAGCTGATATTAAATTGGTAAAAATGATATATTTTTCGGTGTTTTTCTCTTGCAATCATTTCCAGATTTGAAGAATATTATTTGAAGGGATTTCTAAATTATTTCTGTAATGTCCCATTTTCCCAATCGAAGTCCTTTGGCCTATTTTGTCAACCCGACGGCCAAAGGAAAAATATAAGGGTGACTTAAGTCACAATAAATTATTATAAAGTGCTATAAAAAATAAAATAAAAATTGGTAAAACACTTATATTAATTTACTTGGCTTAATAAAATAAATTATAATCCCTACTAGTAAATATGATTTGCCTTGAGGGGGCAAGTATCATTGTAAAGGGATTTATTATATTTTATTCTTCCTAGAAAGGATAATGGCGACTTGGGCCAAAAGTGAATAATGACATTTAGGAAGGATAAAAATATTATTAGTTATGTATTTCCTCCCAAGGAAATGCGACTAGCTCTAGGGGTGGGAAAATAGATGTGTGACAAAATATTCCTAGGACAAGTCGACTTGGTCTAGGAATGAGCATGTAATTTCATTGGCTGGTTTGGAGGTTGGTTGTTGGCCCTTTTCCTTTAAAAGGGAAGTCGACTTGCCTCTTCCAATAATCCAGATTTTATTCATCATATTTTCCTTTGCAGTGAGCTTCTAGCTTTTGCATAAAAATTCCAAGGACGAAACCCCTTAAGAATTCAACTCTTGTGAACGAAAACCCCAGGAGTTAGAGAGGGGTTTTTACTCAAAATTTTCCATTGGTTGTAATCAGATTTTCAGACTATTTCCGGTTTTTTCCAGCAATGTTATTGAAGACTTTTCAAGTATTTTGGTGAATAAAATTGCAGCAAGCTTCTTCAACTTGGCTAGGGAATGTTTTGGCTTTGTTTTGAGGTATTTACATTTGAGAATAATTGTCAAATATTGTCCATATTTTTATAAACCAAATCGCTGCAATTTTGTATTTTTCTAAGTGGTATTTAGAGCGTTTTCAAGCAGATATAATAATCAGATTTCAGATCTGATTTCAGGGTTGTTTTGGCTGCAATAAATTCTGATGTTTGCATGATTTGGCTTCTAAAAATACTAGTAATCATTTGGGATTGAAAGTATAATTTTTGAGTAATATTTGTATTGAGATGCAATTCATACCCTAGTTGCATTTGCTAGAATAATTCTAGTTTTGCCCTAGTTTGCTTACCGGGGTTTCAAACAGTTATATTTTATCATTTGCAAGTCAATAAAAATTTGATTTAGGGTAAAAGATCATTTGGGGATCTTTCAGTGGTATCAGAGCAATGTTCCTCCCACCTGGAGGGTTTTGATTTGATGCAGCCACAAGAGGTTGGTGATAGAGCTGAATCATGGGAGTTAAACAGAAAAGCTTTCCATGGGATCTGGACAGAGATCTTCTTAGGGAAATGGTGGACACCCAACAACAGTTGATTCAGACCATGGAATGTATGGGCTCCACTCTTGACTGGTTGGCGTTGGATAGGCCAAGAGATAGGAGAGACAGTTTGAGGGCCAGACAGGATCGAAGGCCTAGATCATCATCATTTTCTATTCACAAAGGTCCAACACCACAGGACAAAGAAGCGGAAGTGATTAGCATATTTGAGGAGTATAACATTCTTCCTCAAGATGTTAAGGAGAATTTTCCTTTTATGGACTAGATGGACATGCACCCAAGTATTGGCTACAAGACTGAGCAGGCAAGGAAGGAATATCACACTATAGCTTCTAAATGGTTGATGCGTGGAAGGAATAGAGAGTCTTCACATATGGATGATACAACTCTTCATGAGAGTGCTTTGGTGTCTTCAAGTTCCAATGAGGTATGCAAAAATTTATATGATGAATTTGATAGACATGTTGATTTATTTACATCATCCTTACAAGAGGTGTCTCTAGAAGCTTCTATTTTAGAGGCTAGCATAGAGCATGTGAGTATTTTGGATAACAATGCCATGGATTCGTTGGGTGATGATTGCAATGAAAGCATGAAGAAGGAAAATTCAGAATTTTCAGTTGATGATCATGTCCTTCATGGAGTTGATGATTTTGTGGATGACATTCATAGTGGACCAGCCACTCATGAGTTATCTTTGATGGGTGTTGAACACATCCATAACTCATTTTTGGTTATGTCACCAATTTATGATATGGCAGCCCTTACACATGGAGAAACGAATGAAGAAGAGTCTACAAGCGTTGGCATTCAAAGTACAAGTGTGGGATATGAAAATTCCACGGATAGTGTACTTGTGAAGCTTGAAAACATAGCAAAAAAGGATGACAGGTATTCTGATTTTTATGACAACATTCATGTTTCTTTACTCCATCATGAGAGGATGCCCATTTTACATGAGGATGACAATGCCATGGGGCCTTCTATAGGTGGCATTCAAGAATTGGGTGTTAAAAATGGGTTTTGTGTGATGAATTCAAGTCATAAGAATTCTGATTTTTTATATCAGACTTGGGAGGATGTGGAAAAGACACAAATTTTGTGTGATATGTGGTCACAAAGGGCCAAGGAGGCTAAGCTAGTGGCTGCCCTTGCAAACCAGCATTTGCAACACGTCAAAGAACAAGTTCACCGCATAGATCAGCAAGAAGAAAGGGGGAGAATATTGCAGCAGTTGACTCATAATATTCAGCCCATTGTAGACACGAATGCTCAAAATTTGATGCAGCGAAGCCAAGTCATCATGGAGATAGAGAATGATGATACTCCAAGGTATGCAAGTGGATGATAATATGTCTAATTTGTTGTTGCACATTCAGATTTATTTCCCTCATGAGAAGCATGACAAATTAAAGGACAATTTACATTATGGAGTATGCTAAACCTTTGGTCCATACTCATCTTTATGAGCATCAGGAGATCTATATTTTGTGGCAAGATTTGCTTCATTTGACAGGTACAGGGGCCAAGCTTGTGGAACATTTCAACATGTTTTGTCTCTTGTGCATGACACTTGGACAAAACAAGATCAGAATTGCTTGAGGGCAAGCAATTTTTGGGAAGGGAGGACTGTAATGTCCCCTTTTCCCAATCGAAGACCTTTGGCCTATTTTGTCAACCCGACGGCCAAAGGAAAAATATAAGGGTGACTTAAGTCGCAATAAATTATTATAAAGTGCTATAAAAAATAAAATAAAATTATTAAAGCACTTATATTAATTTATTTGGCTTAATAAAATAAATTATAATCCCTATGGTAAATATGATTTGCCTTGAGGGGCAAATATCATTGTAAAGGGATTTATTATATTTTATTCTTCCTAGAAAGGATAATGGCGACTTGGGCCAAAAGTGAATAATGAGATTTAGGAAGGATACAAATATTATTAGTTATGTGTTTCCTCCCAAGGAAATGCGATTAGCTCTAGGTGTGGGAAAATAAATATGTGTGACAAAATATTCCTAGGACAAGTCGACTTGGTCTAGGAATGAGCATGTAATTTCATTGGCTGGTTTGGAGGTTGGTTGTTGGCCCTTTTTCTTTAAAAGGGAAGTTGACTTGCCTCTTCTAGGAATCCAGATTTTATTCATCATATTTTCCTTTGCAGTGAGCTTCTAGTTTTTGCATAAAAATTCCAAGGACGAAACCCTTGAGAATTCAACTCTTGTGGACGAAAACCCCAAGAGTTAGAGAGGGATTTTCACTCAGAATTTCCCATTGGTTGTAATCAGATTTTCAGACTATTTCAGGCTTTTTCCAGCAGTGTTATTGAAGACTTTTGAAGTATAAATTGCAGCAGGCTTCTTTCCAGTGGTACGACTTGGCTAGGGAATGTTTTGGCTTTGTTTTGAGGTATTTACATCTGGAGAATAATTGTCAAATATTCTCCATATTTTTATAAACCAAATCGCTGCAATTTTGTATTTTTCTAAGTGGTATTTAGAGGGTTTTCAGGCAGATTAATAATCAGATTTCAGATCTGATTTCTGGGTTGTTTTGGCTGCAATAAATTCTGATTTTTGCATGATTTGGCTTCTAAAAATACTAGTAATCATTTGGGATTGAAAGTATAATTTTTGAGTAATATTTGCATTGAGATCCAACTCATACCCTAGTCGCATTTGCTAGAATAATTCCAGTTTTGCCCTAGTTTGCTTACCGGGTTTCAAACAATTATATTTTATCATTTGCAAGTCAATAAAAATTTGATTTAGGGTAAAAGATCATTTGGGGATCTTTCAATTTCCAACAAGTTTGTAGTTGAATTCTATCATAAAAAAATATATTTACATCTTGCTACTCGGGTTTGGGAATTTAATTTCAATTTGTTTTGGTTTACTATTTAGATTTGTGCAAGTTCTTTGATTTTTCAGTTTCATCCCGAAAAGGGGCATTATAGTGGTATCAGAGCATCGATCTTCCCAGCCTACAGGGTAGAAAGCTAACATTTGAGGCAAATCTACAATGGACACATGAGTGAAAGGGAACTTAGGAGAGAGAACATGGATTGGTAACCTAAGTTCTTACCAAAAAAAGAAGTCATTCTAAAGGTTAGAAAACGACATTCGGGAGGTTAGAACACGACATACAGTGGGTCACAACATTGCGGCCAACTATGAGGAGTATAGGGATCTTCCAAAAGAAATTCAGGATACCATTTCACTTGCAGAGTTCATAGGAGTAAGCAAGGGTAGATCAAGGCCTGAGCTTAGATCTCAAGCACCACAAAAGGATCTTCAACATGCTTTGGGGAAAGTGACACTCTCCACATTTGATGGTTCCAACAAGGGGGCAGTCAATGCATGGATGAAGATGCTAGGGTTAAACCCTAGACCACAAGAATATGCCAAGGAGCCAAACCCAAAAGGGTTTCTCTTGAAAGAAGAAAAAGAACCAACAAAGGTAGTAAATACATCAACACCTCAAGAGGTCAAGGAAGAAATCATGGGGCATGAACCGGAAAAAGAAAAATCAGATCTGCAAGAGGGTTTTGAGGTGGAGTCCCAAGAAGACCATGTTGAAGGGCATGCACATGAGAAAAGAGCTTTACCGGTTGCTAATGTTGATTTTCAGTTGGCTGGAATTTTTAGAACAACCACCTATAAGGAGCAAGTTAATGGTGTTCATGACTCTAGCAAGAACTATGAAGATGCTCCATACATGTGTCAACAAAGTATGGATGAAGTCAAGGCAAAAAGGGCTTCACTTGTTGAATGTGAAGAGTCTAAGAGGAAGGAGAATGTTGATCCTAACTCAGAAATTTTGAGTCACAAGGATGGAGGTGTTGAAGATATCTCAATCATTCTTCATCCGACAAAGGAAGGTGAGCAAGTTGTGGACAGCCAAAGGTATGAAAGTGTTGTGGATTTGTTGCTTCCTACTAAGTCATTTCAAATTTGTGGTCATCATGAACAACATAGTGAAAATGACGATAGAATGAAGAACACTTTGAGTGGCAAAGGGCACATGGATACTTTCATACAAGTTCCAAATTGCTTGTACATGAAAGTTTGGGATCTGGGTGATATCTTGGAAACTGGAGACAATAGAGTTCCTAATACCAATATTTGCATTGCTCATAAGTTCTTCATCTTGCGCATTAAAAGAATCCAGCACCTCAATATTGCTTTGGGAAGGCACAAGGTAAACAAAGATTTCTATGTTGTTGGTATTGAGGAGAATGATTTAGTGTTGGGGTTCAATGGTTGCATTCTTTGGGTGAATTTACCCAAAACTATCAGACTATGGAGTTGAGATTTAAACTTGATGGTCAAAAGGTTGTGCTTCAAGGCATGACAAGTGGAGCTTCTCAAGGTGCTACAACAAAGAGGATGGAGAGAACTTCCGGAAGAAGGAAAGACCTATGGGCAGCACATGGTAAGATAACCCCTACACTTTCAGTTTTAAAACAACAGTCACTTCATAGAAATTTTCAGCTCCTAATCAATACACATGCTCTTAGAAGAAGTCCTTCAATAGGGGTTGATGTTGAGTTCATGAATTCTGCGTTGAGAAGTGAGCAAGATGGATGTTATCTTGCTGTCCAAAGCATTATAACTCAACATGTCATTGGTGGTATGAATGTAAGTAGAAGGAGCTTTGACTTATGGGTTTTAAAGCATGCTGTCACAAATATTTGTACTGCTGTTATCAGCATTTCCAATTTTAATATACTTTGTTTGCTGCCACACAAATGGGGACAGTCATGAAATGGAATAATTTTCAGTCATTGGGAGAATTTCCAATCAATAATGGGATGTTTCCAACCCCATAACATTTTCATTGCAAAATTTCATGAATGGTTTTTAGTGGGATAGTTGTACTATCATTTCACCTGTTGCACGCAACATTTCCAACCCCCTCCTCACATTGTTCACATCCATAGTAGAGTTTCCAGCCACTATCACTCTGAATTTGGAGAAGGAAATGCAAGGTTACATTTGTGTTTGGGATAGTGTGATTGAGTTTTTGGACATCCATAACTTGAGGGGAGATTATGAGATGGTTGCAAGCAATGAGAAAGAGTTGGCCATCATGTCTATAAGGCATGAAGAAGTGATAATGGGAACCCTTGTTTTCCTTAATAAATTTGTTCCATGTGCAGGTACATGGTATAAAAAGGAAGAGCAACTGAGTTTGATTCCCACCGAAGCAAATGGTGGAGCATATGGGATTACAATTGAAGATGGAGAGTTTTCAGTCCTTGTATGGCTACATACCTTTAATGTCCCCTTTCAGGGTAAAATTAGTACCAAACGGGTTTTCCCCAAAACCCCAAAAATAAAATCTGAAAGTATGCAAACTCAGCTAACAATAAATTCTGGAAAAGAATGAATATTCAGTAATTTAATTCTCCAAACCCTAGTGCCTAGGGTAAAATCAGATTCCCACAAACCTTTTTGCAAAAATATAATCAGACTGAAATTTATGACAACAATCAACTGTTAATGCCAAGAATAAGATAATGTCCTGATTTTTATTTCAAACCCTTGAAAACAAAAAAATGCAGACTTCTGAAATTTCTATTTATTGATCAAAATATCTGTAATCTAGAATACCCAGAAGGCTTAAAACATCCAAGAAGCCTCTAGGAACATAATCATGAAAGAAAATAATTTTTCCAGCAAGGTTTTGAATTTATCTTATTTATTTTTCACACCCAAAACCAAGAAAATACCCGTGTGATTACAACAATTTTCTGATAAATAACACCCTAGGTAGCATGAGGAGGCCAAATGACGAAAACGCAACCCGGAATCGAAGAAATCTGCCCACAGATGATGCCCTAAACTCTGGTCTAAAATCCCACAGGGTATAGATAGCCCTAGAGATGGCTGCAAATCGTGTCCTAGTTGTCCCTGCTTGAAGTCTTGGCAGATGTCTCTTCACTGGCTGAAAGTGAAAGCAAATGCATTCAACTCTTCAAAGTGAAATTAGATGAATGACCAAAGATGCCAAATGAACCCCTCTTCACCTCCTTTTATACTTTTTTGTCTCTATTTTTCAAGTGGGGCATTCCATGTGAGATTAATAAAGTAACTTTATTTTCAATTTTAATATTACTTTACATTTTCCACCCACCTTTAATTATTGATTAAATTACCAAGGTAATAAGAATTACTTTAGTACTAAATTTCAATTATTAATTTTCTCCTTTATTCTCCCTTTAGCCAATCGAATACAATGGAAAATAGACTAAAAAGGGGTCTTCTTACTCGCCAAGTATTTAAAAATACATTTTATTGTTATAATTGTTAGGAATATTGATAGTGTAAACATTATTTGTAATTAATATTTGTGTGTGAAATTGTTTATTATTATATTATGAGTTGTTGAGAAACAACTCATAATTATAATAAACGTAATATGGTTTGTAAGTGAAGTTGTTAAAACAACTTCACATATATAGTGAGTTGTTATAGGAGGTTTCCTATTTTATAGGAAACTCTCCCTCTATATATTTGCTTTGTATCCGGTAGAATTAATATTGAATATATTGTTGATTGTGTCTTTATGTTGATTTGGCTTTTTGCAGCAGATAAACTCGATCAAATCTAAAATTTAGTATCGGAAGATAAATCATTCTTTCCTTTGCATGATGAGATTTTGAGAATTGTGTGAAACATTCGACTGTCGGTCAATATATAATGGTCTCCTATCTACCTCATTGACCAAACTGCAGATCCGAATGTGTTTCACGATTGAGAGTCCTGTGAAATGAATCTAGTCTTGAGGATTACGTAGAGAATGATTGCAATGCATATCTAATATTGTTTGAATGTGGATACTACGGCCTTCTCTACATGATAGTTGCTAGAAAGGGATTCTAGCATATTGACATCTGAACGATTGGGCCGCCATTGTCAACATCAAATCGATGTAAAGTTTGAGTCTTCATCATATTTCTGGGGCGTCATAGAAGACAACGTTGTTTGGACTGCATATCTAAGTGCTTCAAGGAGGATGTAATGAATAAGTGTAATTGAATATCTAGAAGATAGTTTTGTGGCTTTGAGATCTAATCCCGTCCTCTCTTCCGACGAAGGCATGATGCGTTATTGCGATTCAATACATAGATGATCGGTGACCCACAAATTACTGTCTATCTTGGCTTCCAGTCCTCCAGATCCGGTTCTCACTCACCATAGTCATACCATTTGACTAGTTGAGTCGGCCACGTTTTTTAGGTGAAACAGATTTGTAATAATTCATATGCCATAGTCTATAGTTTTTTGCTTGACTCTTTATTTTTTCTATCGCCTATGTATTTATTCCATCCATGTTAATTTCCATGTAAATGTCTGAGAAATATTAGTGTCATATGTTTCAATTCAACAAGGTTAAATTTTATATACCGCTAAGGTCGATGTTGTGTCAAAATTGTCCAATCAGAATACAGTCATAAGGAGAAGTTTTTTTTTTAGGGCAATAGTGTCAAGGTAGCCTCTGTATTCCCACAAGTCATGGAGAAATTCAGTCTCATCGAGAAATTCTATGGTCATGATTTTCATACATGGCAGATTCAAATGCAGTTGCACCTAATAAAGAAGGATCTATGGGATGTAATCAAGCTCAATAAACCTACAGATGCGAATGAATTGGCAAAATGGAATATCCTAGATCAAATAGCCCTTTTGGTTGAAGAAGAAACTGATTGGGATGAATATTCTAAAGATAAAGAACTTTCTTGTCCTAGTGATGAGGAATTCTTATGGTAAATAGTTCACATACTGAAGGTTGGAGGCAAAGGAGGATGGAGGGCGATCAACGCCTCTCGTCAATCATCAACGACTGTGGTTGAGTACAAACACTGGTGACACCTTTTTATATATTATTTCAGTTGTGTGGTGTGTGCAGAATAAAATGGTGTGTGGTTTCATTCCCTTGTTATGATTGAAACAAGGAGAATGTGCATTGTGGATGCTTGAGAACAGGATTGTATAGGAGGGAAGCTGAACCTGGAGTGATCTCGATCGGGCAGAGATTCTTCAACTGTCGTTCTTCTAACATCGATCGGTGGTGAAAGAGTGTTCACTGGAAGTGAAAGCGAGAACTGTTGAGTTCGCGTATGTAGGTGAATCGGTGGAAGTGTGATCATCCGGTATGGGATTCACTGTGGTGAAGCGGATTGGTCATGTGCAGCAAGATCCAAGCCAGAAGTATGCAAACCTAAAAGTATGCGGAGGCATACGATTCTAGTTCCAGTTCAATGGTGCACTTTTTCCCCGTGTTCACATTAAGGGGGTGATATCAGTAGTTAATAATGTTCACACTAAGGGGGTGAATGTTAGGAATATTGATAGTGTAAACATTATTTGTAATTAATATTTGTGTGTGTGAAACTGTTTATTATTATATTATGAGTTGTTAAGAAACAACTCATAATTATAATAAACGTAATATGGTTTGTAATTGAAGTTGTTAAAACAACTTCACGTATATAGAGAGTTGTTATACAAGGTTTCCTATTTTATAGGAAACTCTCCCTCTATATATTTGCTTTGTATCCAGTAGAATT
Source organism: Taxus wallichiana var. yunnanensis (assembly GCA_018340775.1). Taxonomy (NCBI): domain Eukaryota; kingdom Viridiplantae; phylum Streptophyta; class Pinopsida; order Cupressales; family Taxaceae; genus Taxus; species Taxus wallichiana. The sequence goes on along the minus strand of CM031244.1, from coordinate 123,521,931 downwards.
AATATTGAATATATTGTTGATTGTGTCTTTATGTTGATTTGGCTTTCCTGCAGCATAAACTCTGATCAAATCTAAGAATAATAATATTAATAAGTTGCCCTAGATGATGAATTGACCAGGCCCAACTTAGAAATATTATTAATGTCCATTACTTTAAAAAAGGGGACATTATACTACCGCTTCTACATCAATCACATTACTAAATCTTGCATGGGTTTGTCATATTTATATCATTTCTATATTGTTGGTCATAATATTTTCAGTCATGAACAGTTGTACACTTGTGCAATTTAAGAGGGTTTCCTTGCATGGTAATGTTAGTGGAGGGGCTCCACTATTGAAGACAATCCTCCCAACCATCCTAGTGCTGATTTGGATGGAATTCCAAGTGACTTGTGGCTGTTATGACTTGTTTTCAACTTACATGCAAGTTGTGTTGTGCCATGCTTTGGAGGGATCAGCCCATGGTAACATTATGGGACCCAATAGAGCTCAAGGCTATAGTCATGAAGCAAGTGTATGAGATCCTTCATCACAAGAGGAGCAAATGGGTACCTTGGGAACATGGTAGTGAGCACTTGGGGCAGCCTTTGGCCTTAAGGGAGTGTATGAAAGATGTTCTCATGCTTTGGGTAGAAGGCTTCATTGAGGGGGAACATATAGATGTGGGTGATGGATGGAGTAGACACCATGATAATTGTTGGCGGAGGTTGTTCCACTTGACAACTATGGGATTTAGATGTTTTGGTTATTATAGTATGATGGTACTTGGGCATATGAACTTGTTTTGGTAAGAGCTCTTTCATTTGACAAGTAGAGGATCCAAATTATCGAGACATCCAAACTTGTAATTGCTTGAGGTAAAGCAATTTTGGAGGGAGGATCGCAATGTCCCCTTCTCAACGCTAGTTCCTTTTGAAGACCTTGGGTCCATTCCATTTCTGTGGGCTAAAAAGAATTGAGCAAGGGAAATTAATGTCATGTTTCAATTGTTTTTGTGAGCCTCGCATTATTTTAAAGTAATTTTCTAAGTATAGTTAGGTCGGCTGGGAAAAAGAGAAAAGCCAATTGAAAAATAAAAGAAAAACGTATTATGCCCCCAAGGAGACCGGTCTTCTTTATAGGATTCTATTTGGTTTTGGCGCACCTCTAGCTATTTAAAGGGGTCGCTTGGCTTGGAAGAGGTTTATGTTGCTTTTGGAATTTATTCTCTTAGAGTTGGAGCACGTTTTGCTTTCTCTCTCATCCATTGAGGATGAAAACCCTCTTGGAAGACCTATTGAGAACGAAACCTCTCAATAGTGGGTTGGTTTGAGGACGAAACCCCTCAAGCTTGCAAAAGGGTGATCTCATAAGGAGTTGAATTCAATTTTGAAGGCATTTCCAGCCCTTCCCAAGGGTGGCAACTTGCCCTAAGGTGGAGTTTGGGGTATTCTAGGGCACGACAACTTCAAATTCAGCCATCATTGTGTTTCTCCTATTTTTAGCAGCTGGAATCTTCATTTGTACTTCAATTTGGGGCTTGGAATCCTTCATTTCCAGCCATATTTGTAAGGGTATTCACAGCTGCTATTAATTAATTTCCAGCTGATATTAAATTGATAAAATGATATATTTTCTGGTGCTTTTCTCTTGCAATCATTTCCAGATTTGAAGAATATTATTTTGAAGGGTTTCTAAATTATTTCCAACAAGTTTGTAGTTGATTTCTATCATAAAAATATATTTACAGCCTGCTGCTAGGGTTTGGGAATTTAATTTCAGTTTGCTTAGTTTACTATTTGGATTTGTGCAAGTTCTTTGATTTTCAGTTTCAGCCTAGAAAAGGGGCATTACAATGTGAGCTTCTCAATCATATGATGAGCCATTTTTAGCCTAATTTTAGAAGATAACACAAGCTTCAATCATGAAAAATGTTTAACTCATCGAGGCCAACTTTTTCATGCTAAATATTTCTACGATTACGGTCAGAGATGGTATCCAATCAGAGTAACATATCTTAGCATAGGCCAAGAGGAGACACTAACGTATGCATCGTTAATAAAACTGTAAATAGTTCAGTAGAACAGAGCGACAAAACAAATCTTTTTGGTCTATCATTGTGAATTTATCATCGAGTCAAAAGTAATGTGTCCTCCATGCATCCAATTGAAGAGGGTTTGTTTAAGAATTCTAGGATTAGTTTAACAAATTACTATAGAAACCTCCTTTTAGGTTGTTTAACAAACAAACAAACATAATGCTAAATTGAAAAGTACAAGAATTTAGAAACCGTTCAACTTTTTTTTCATGTCATGTGGAATTGGAGGATTTATAGTTTTTATATTATAAAGCTACAAAAGAGGAGAAATCAAGAGTTTTTCTTTTTTGGTTGCAAAACTAGACCGAGTTCACTCACATTTTCATGCTTCTCTCGATGGGTGCGCTTTTGGCTTTCCAAGACCAACCAATGTCTTAAACCACTTCCCGAGACACCCATTATGTAGTCCTCTCAAGATTACACCTTTAAATTCTTAAAAGCTGCCAAAAATAAAAGCATGAAGATTTATCGGTTTATATTCAATGCTCTCAAATGAAGGCATGCATATTGGTAAGGAAAAACGATTAAAATAATGACCATAACTTTTGTGAGAACATGCAAGCTAAGGTAAAGTAATCACATAATGAGAAGAAGATTGAAAATTGTTTTATAAGATAACTTATTCGAACATCTTTTTCCAAAACTGGACAGCAAGATTATATGTTTTGATGCTTAAATATAGGTTAATCATTAATGCACAAACCAAATTCAACAGAATCCTATGTTCAAGTTGTGTACACTTTATTTTTCACTCTTATTAATGATTTTTCTTTCCGTGTTCTTGGCACATTAATCTCCCTAATTGCAAACCTTAAGGGGTGTCACCAAGAGTGGGGTGGGCTAGTTAGTAGTATCGGTGAGAGAGTCGTTGTGCGTGGCATCACCCTAACACGCCTTCCTACACTTTCACTACCCCTTTACGACCATTTGCTACGCCCTCACTACCCTCTTACGATCACCTTATTACCTCCCAATATTATCACCTTCACACATGTCTCAACACCTTCGAGATCCCCTTCATACCTACTTCTAAGTATATTTCTACTTCCATGCTCTTTCCTCTCCCTAGCTTTATGTCGAACTATTTGTGGTCGGTAGCATGGACACTAGTCGATGCCATCTAGCAATCCTTTTTCTAGTTGACGTGGTTGACCTGTCAAATTTAAGAAAGAACATGACTTCAAGTCATGTATCCATGTTTAAGAGTGTTGTCATTTCTCTAAGAACATCATCATATAGTCTACTTTGTTTTTTCTCACAAATCCTTCCTTAAAGGATCAAGAGGTTTAGGATTTAGTGGAGCTTCCACTTGGAGGTCAACTTTACAGCATTGAGTTACTAGGAGCAACAAGAATAGGAGATGCACCAGCAAGGTTTATGCTACCCTTAATCATATGTCATGTATTGGGATATGTATAGCTGAATTGTGGCTAACATAATCTCTTAACATGTCATATCTTATTTATTTATGCTTTTTGGTGTCTCCAGATTTTACCTTGAAATTTGAGACTACCCCATGTTTAAAAAATTTCGTTCTTTTAAAATAACGGGTCTTTTTGTGTTTTTATTGCCAGAAGATGTTTGTATTATGTTAAGATATTCCTAGTGAATCATATGAGCCAATTTCGACAAATACCTAGATGCCGAAACTCATTTTATCCCTCCGCCAAGTTTTGTTCTGTGAGAAATTTTTATTTAATTATTTATTAAATAAATAATGCCCCGTTTGAAGTAAATTGTGCTCCGGTTGAATCCTGTTGAAGTTTTGCATGCCAGTATTCACACATCTCAATAGGGTTTTCACTAGGAATGAATTCAAAGCTTTGTCTGTGACTTCTGGCAACGTTTTTCGTTTTTATTTATTTCTTTTGCATTTTTCCCGTTGTCTTTCTGTTTAATTCCCCGTCCGTTCTTTGTCCTGTATAGTCTGTTTAATTGCCTGGAACATCTGGAGATCATTTACGGCGCTGCACTAGAAGGAATCAGCCTCAGAAAGCAAACTTCTGACCAAAAAGATGAAGTCAAGCACAAAAAGCCTCTCCTAGGCAAGTCGCACTTTTTGGAATGAATGGGTTTAAGCTACAATGGGAATATTGGTAGTGGCAAGCAGACGGGAATTTCTTACCTGCCTTGCAGGGTACTTTTTCCCATGAAGTCAAAGTCACTTAAGCTGCAATGGGAATATTAGAAGCGAGACAAGCGGGAATTTCTTACCTGCCTTGCAGGGTAAAAATTCCCATTATAAAATAAAGAAAAATCACTTAAAGCACCGATGGGAATTTTTTGCTTGCCTAACAGAGCTAACTTTTCCCACCAAAGAGGTTTATTCACCCATGCAAGTCGCACTTTATCAAAGGAAGCTATTTTTAATACAAATCACACTTTTTGGGAGATGTTTTAATTTGCAGTGGGAATTTTGGTAGTGGTAGGCGGGAATTTCTTACCTGCCTTGCAGGGTAAAAATTCTCATTATGAAAGTCAAATATTTTTGGAGTTGCGAGATGGGGTGGAAATTCCCATCAAGTTGACTTCTTATTTTTAGCAATTCCTCTTGCCAAAAAGTGTGACCCACCTTGGGTGAATAACAATGCATTTAATAATATTTATTAATGGTTTATTCACCCAATTTTGGCGCCATAAATAGAAGGAAAGTCAATGCAAGTGGAAGAGCTAAGGAGAAGTCAAGGATGCATGCTAAAAATAAATAATTTAAAAACAACCAGCAGCATGCAGACTTGGGCGCCCAAATTGGATGAATAAACATGGCTATTAATTAATTAAATTGCCAGAAATAGGAAGAGACAATTATTAAAAATAGCATGTTGGAGGTTATATAAGCATGGGACGCCATAAGGGAGAGACAGTTAATTCTTTTTTATGAGGATTGCAGCCTAGACAGGTTTTGGCGCCAAAAAAGGAGGATTTTGCATTAAAGTTTATTTTCCCCACTGGGAAGCTTCCAGTTTTGGCACCTAGGGTTGGAATAGCCTAATTTTGGTCATTCTGAGCATCTGCATGTTGGTATATGTGCCGGGTGAATTAAATAATATTTTTGCTTGCTTTGCATGCAAGCAAAACCTCAAATTTTAGGGCAGCAGAGCTTTATATGCAGATTTTGGTGATAAAAATCAAGTATTCGTGCCATGGACTCCATCTTTGTCTGAATAAAATTGCAGGTATTCATCACAGGTGCTCAAATCAATGTCAGGTACATTGAATATATCTTCCGAATCTAAAGAAGTTGTCAAATCTGCACAAATGGATCCAATTGCAAGGATTCGACATAATTAAAAGAAAAAGAGCTCAGACAAAGATTGTTCCAGCCATGTTGAAGCATGATGAAAGAGAAAGATCAGTAGAATCATGCATAGCTTCCAGATTTGCTGAAGTCAATGATACAGACATAGGCCCTGAACCTATCACCGATTTAATTGACAGATCCAGATCTCATAATTGCAAAGGCTTCCGGCAAAAATTCATCCTCTTGTTTCTAACGCAGCCCGTGTAGAAGTCAGTGCATGGAAAATTCCTTCCAAGATCTTGTGCATGTGCTCCCAATCTTCCAGTTGAAGCCTTCATTGAATTTACTTGTATTTGCATTCACCCAGAGTGCTTTCCAGAATTTAAAATTGCTCATATGCAATTAAAAATAAAAATGATGAGTTTTGTCTGAATTATTTACGGCAAACATTGCACTGGTGCATGTACTGAAGAAGAATTGCAAAAGCTTCAAGGATAGAAGGGAAGACAGTCAAAGCGTACCGCAAGCAAATCACAATCATGCATAGCTTCCGGATCCAGTTTGGTGAGAATCAAAGGCAAAAGAGTCAACCGCATGCAGAATATGGAAGAAGAACAAGATTGAGAGGGTTGCAGCTTTCTTCTTATTTCTTTTCCTTTCTTTTATTTTCTTCGACAAAGTAATTGAGCAATCAATTAAATTATAAAACTTAAGTGATTGGTTTAAAAGCCGTTACTTGAAGAAGTCAATTACTTGGAAATAGGTGGCAGACATGCAAAATAGAAGGTTCTATTTTTCTAGTTATAAATCATGCATGTCATGCAAAGAGGAATTCCAGGAGGAAGATTGCCATTGTTTCCCTTTTCATAGCTTCTACATGGGAATTCATTTAAAGCTTCTTATTTGTAATTGCCCTTTATACACTATAAATAGAGGAAGAACCTATGGGTTAAAGGATCGGAATTTGTAATCAGCATTCTTGTGTTCCAGACTTTGAGCTGAAACCCCTGATAGCTTTTCTGCAAGCAAAGGAATAGAGAAGAGATTTCAGAGAATTTTGTGTCAACGGTGCATTCGTCTCTTATTTCTTTTTAGATCTATGCATAAATTTTGTGTTGTCTTAGATCTAGATCTGAAACTTTCCTTGCTTCAAATTCTGCATTTTAAGATCTATTTGTTGCGTCTATGTGCATGTGATCAACTCTGTCAACTATTGGTTAGGTTGCACATTTCCTTTCCTTTCTTCTCGCATTTAATTATTTCCCTTTCTTACACATATTGTTTACAGTTGCTTACTTGTTGCAAAACTGCCTAGCTATGGTGCATGAACTACGTGGTTAAAGTAAAACCAACAGATAGATATTAGAAAATATAACTGACAAAATCTTACACGGGAGCCTCACCGGTAAATGAGGGAGATTTATCTCATGACTGCCTAGGTTTTCAGTTGTGTAGAAAATCTAGCCAACACTTTCATATGCTTAGTATGTCGGCCTAGGTGGTTTGCATAGCATAGTAGGGCATACATGGGAGTTAGTAACTAGTATATGATCATCATATTGAGCACGAGTCTTATTGTAAGGTGTGGAGGTTGCTCCCTCAAAGTGGCTAAGCCATTTCTTCTTGTATATTTTCATATTATCTCAATATTTTGGTGTCCTTTGGTGTTTTATTCCTACTATTATTCTTATCTATATAAGTAATTTCCTTACAAGTGGTATCAAAGCTTCAATTTGGACCAAAATTAGGTCAAAACCTTATTTTAATGATTCGGCTATATCTTGCAAATCTGTTGTGAATTTCTCTGCGAAATGTTTAATCAAGTTTCAAAATCAATCAAGTAAGCTTCTCTTAAAATTTGGAATTTTTTAATTTGTTTCATGAAGTTATTGCCATTTTAGTGTTTTTCATAAATTCGTTCCCTAGGATGCAATTATCAAAAATTTTCTAAGTTTCATACATATTCAAAAAGCTTGCTAAAGTTTAGCAAGGGTTCATTCCTTATGTTTTTCGCTATTCAGCCGACATCCTTTCGATACCCCAAATCCTTGATCCCTACCCTAAGCCTAAACCGTAAAATTTAAGCCTAAACCTTGAATTCAAAAATAAAAACCATGAGAGGTCCACAAACTAGAGGAAAAGACAAGGGTAATGCCACTCCAAGGAAGAATGCTCAGGATATGAATTCAGAAAGAGGACTTACTAAATCCTTGAACCTAGGGTTTTCCTCAACAAATCATAAAATCAATCAGCTTGAGTACGATTTGCGCAATATGCAATCAATAATGGTGACAAAAGACACTCTAGATGATAGCTTGGAAGAAATTAGAACTCATGGCATCCTTTTATAGTATGCAACCACAGCCACAACCTGCCAAATCTCAACCAAATTAGTCAAGGCCTCCCATTAACTATATTTGCAATTTAGCACAACCACATCACTTGTCCTGTTCTAATATAGGGGTTAGAAACATGATACCAAAAGCAGAGATGAGAAAAATTGATGGTAATGACCTAGTCATGTGGATCAACCAAATGGAGAATATTTTTTATGTGCATTGAATTCTAAGTGGGCATAAAATGGCATTAGCATCCTGTATACGGAGCAAAAATAGTTCATTTAGTATAGATGGATGTGCGAGTAGAAGAAAAAGAAGGGTCTCCATGTTAATTGGTCAATGCTCATTGATAAGCTCTAGATGCACTACAATAACACACATTACAAAACTATTTCAGCCAAATAGAAAAGCTATGACAAACGGGGGCAATCAAGGATTATATCTAGCAGTTCCAAATTTTGTCTTTACCTATTGATGGCATCTCAAAGGATCATCTAAATTATTTGTTCTTGGGTGGTATCAAGGATAACATCTAACTCGATGCTCTCTTTAATTTAGGTTTGATATCAGAATCCATGATAGTTGCTCGTAGGGTGTAGGAAAGAAATCTAGTCAAACAGAGGGGTCTCACTACTCATAAGGAGTGCATGATTCTAGCACAATCATTTCCCCAACCTACCCAATTGACTCCTCAACAAATTGAAGAGAAGCGAGCAAAAGGTCTATGTTACAGTTGTGATAGAAAATGGAGTAAGGAACATAAATGTGCTAAGAAGAAATTGTTCTACATTGAAGGGTCCAATGAGGAAGAAGACGAGGATGAAGCAGCCGGTGAAGAGGAAGAGGTGCCAAAGATCGAGGTTGAAGAACCTCAACCAACTATATCTTGTCATGCTTGATATCGGGCATTAACACCCCACAAACCCTCAAGGTTCTTAGGTTGATGAAAAGATATAGGGTGATAGTATTAATTGACTTTCAAATTACTCACAACTTCATCAATCATAAGTTGGCCTTGCGCTTAAATTGCTTTGTTTATCCAACGTCGAGTTTTAGGTCATGGTTGTAGATGGAGATAAAGTTAGTTGTTCAGGAAAGTGTTATAATATTGAACTATCTATAGGAGATTACCTGTTGAATAGCCCCATGTATGCCATTTCAAATGGTAGGCGCATACATTGTGTTGAGTCAATGGCTTACTGACCTTGGGAACTCTTGAGATCAACTTCTAGGATTTGTTTATGCATTTTCATTATGAAGAGAAGACTTTTGAGCTATGTGGGATGAGGGCAAAAGGTCCCGGTTGGTGAGATCCCATCAAATGCAAAAGATGCTTAAGAAGGGTGGAGATGGGTTTGTGGCACAATTGTTTTCAATTGAAGCTCAACAATCGAAAGGTCCTATATCATAGGATCTGCAAGTAAGAAGTTGTTATTAGGGATATGCCAAAGGGGTTTCCGCTCAAAAGAGATCATGATCATGCCATTCAGCTAGTAGGAAGCCATTTGCCCAAAAGGGATCATGATCACGCCATTCGGCCAGTCTTAGGAAGCCAACTACCCAACATTTGACCTTATTGGTACACATATCTACAAAAGAGTGAGATTGAAAAAATGCCACAAGAGATGCTACAAGCAAGTATTATTCACGGTGAGTGCTTACTCTTCTCCAAAGAGTGATAGTACGGAAGAAGGATGAAACTTAGCACATATGTCAGGACTATTGAGAACTCAACAAATGCACAAAGTAAAAGATAAGTTTCCTATTCATGTCATTGATGATTTGCTATATGAGTTACATGGTGTTGTTTATTTTATAAAATTAGATCTTCGATCGAGGATATCATCAAATCAAATTAGAGATGAGGATATTCATAAAACAACATTTAAGGCACATGAGGGTGTTGGCTAGATTTTATGCATAGTGTAAAACCTAGGTAGTCATGAGATAAATCTCTCTCATTTAACGGTGAGGCTCCCATGTAAGATGTTTATCTATTTTGCAGGGGTGAATCCTAATAACTACTTTCAGGGGTTTTACTTTAATTCCCTCAGCTTGTGAACCATAGTTGGGTAATTTGGCAACAAGCAAGCAGCTATGATGGGATATTTGTAGAAGGGGTAAAAACAGAAGTAGGGAAAGAAGAAAGGAAGATGTGTTGAATCAACCAATAGTTAACAAAGTTGGTCTCATCCACACAAATTAAATAAACAAAGAAATCACAACATTCAACAATAAGGGAAAGAAATAACTTCTAACCTAGATCTAAGATAACACAAAGTTTATCAAAAACTTTTGAATAGAAGTAATCAGTAAAACATCGTAGACACAAAGTTCTCCGAGAAATCTACCTTTTATTCAATCCCCAACTTTCACAGAAATCACATCAAGGATCCAACACAAAGTCTGAAAACTCAAGAATGCTCTAGTTACAAAAGCCTTTGCTAAACAAGTTCTAATGAACAAATTATGATTATTTAACCCGTAGGCTCTTCCTCTATTTATAGTGCATAGAGGGCAAATACAAATAGGAAACTTTCAATGAACTCCCACATGTGGAAGCTATAAAAAGGGAACAGTTGGCAATCTTTCTCTTAGAATTCCTCTTTGCATGACATGCATGATTTACAACTGAAGACTAAATCAATGCCTTGCATGTCTGCCACCTATTCTCAATGGCTTTTAACCAAATCAATGCCACCTTTTCAAATGAATTTAGAAGTAATGGATTTTAACCAATTACTTTAGTTTTACAATTTTTGTCGAGAAAATAAGGAGAAGAAGAAAGAGGAGAAGAAAGAAGTCATTCCAGCAGCGACACTTCATACTTGCCCTTTGTTCTGATACTGAATGTATTTGTCAAGCATGTAGTTCATTGTTTTCCCATCTGCCTTAGCAATAACTCCGCTTTCAGTCTTGAACCTTAGTAGTTCCTGGATAGAATATCAATGCTTGTCTTTACCCTCTCTAAACTAGGTCCAAATCCCTTGACATCTGCATGAAGCCTTACTAATTTCTCAATTGAATCAAAAGTGAAAGGTATGATGGCTTCATCAATCTTCTTTTGGAGAACTGGAAGAAATTCTTCAAGGGAAGTTGGCGGTTTGTCGGGAATGAACCTTGTATAATAATGAACACCATCAATTACTTCCTCCAGTAGAGAAAGAGATTACACTTCCCGGCACTTCCTCCATTTTGTCTTCCAGCAACTGCATTTCTCTCAGCATATGTTTGAGAACTTTCATGCGGAAAGACACTGTCATTTCCAGCTGCTTACCCTTTTCCATTAATCTGTCTGGTGTTATTTGCTCTTCAATCAATACACTCTCAGGTAGTGAATTGATTTTAGCCAAAATCTCCAAGTGGCTTTTAGCAGTTGCATTCTCACCTTCTATACATGTCATCAATTCTTTCAACTGAGCCAATGCTCTGTGCATACTTTCCAAGCTAGCTGGTACTTCTTTGAATTGCTCTGCCGCTTGGTGGATGATTTTCCTCTCCCATTCATCAATAGCTTTGACTTTATTACCTGCATCTTCAACCTCTTTGATCAAATGGCAGCTTACTTGTTCTGTACTAGCATTGGTTGTGAGGAAGGTTTAGCAACCTTGGTGATAATTTCACATAACTGGGAGATCTACTCATGAAGTTTGGCTTTCTCTGCTTTCTCCTGTCAAGCTTGAGGAACAAAGTATCTATCAATGTCTGGGTATCCTGCTTCAATCCCTCAGTGGTGACTTTCCCAGTGGCACTCTGGTCATTGATATATCTGTTGTCGTTAGTTCTCCCTTTTGCTTCCCTTCAGTCGGAGTTGATAATTCTGCAAACTTTTGTCTGATTCCTCAATGACCAACCTTGAAGTCACTTTGGCAGCTTTAGGCCTTTTAACTTTTCCTCCCAAACTTATGAGCAGCTGCAAGTCTTCCTCTTCAGGTTAATTACTTCCCTAGCCTCTGGAACTGTTTGCAAAGCCAACCAAGCAGAGAAGTTATTATCTGGAGAATGAGAAGCATCAATGTGCACCACCATTTCTTGCTCGGGCCCTGTTGCATCAGAATTCACCACTGTATTATGACTCTCTCCTTCTGTGCCATCTAAGGAAAGTGCCCTTTCAAATTCTGCCATCTGTGCCCTCAGTTCCTCTGTAGGAGGAGGTGGAGAACTAGGTGGCGGAAGAGGAGTGTATATGAATGATGCTGGCTTCAATAGTGGAATAACCATGACTTCTGTGATGCCGGAACTGCTGAAGTGTTGTGAGTTGATGCAGGGGAAGCTCCGTCAGTAAGTGGCACTTGTGAAACAGTTGGAGACTTTCCTTTACCCGATGCTTGAGACCTCTTGAGCACTTTTAACTTCTCTGGTCTTCTGCTACTTTCACCATCATGCTTCCTTTTTCCGGAATTCCTGTTATCTGACGCATTACTGCTTCATCCAAGTAGTGTCCTCTTTCTATCAACCAGTTTGAGGTATTAACCGTGGTTTGCAGGTATTCTTGCCAAATCATAGTTAGAAACATCGTCTGAAGTCATTTAGTCTCGCTGAAATCTCTTTTCGACTTCATATTCGTTCTGCACTTCATCCAGAAATCTTCCAATGAAGGAATGTGCGTGTATTCCTGGGAGACTATCTTCTTTTCTATTCCATAAGGATCAAAATTCATCCGGGCTAGGAAAGATTCGTGCTCGTAGCAAAGAAACATTTCAGCTTGGATATTTCTGGCTCTGTGAATATTCTGACAAATATAGTTGCCCACTGTGATTGGGAAGCTAACTGTCGTCCTGTGTTGCTTTGATTGCAAGTCATGCAATTCTACGAGCTGCCTTTGCATAGCTCCATGATAATCCATTTATCATTGGGATACCTAGGTAGCTTGATTGGTGCACCTGAGAAGCCACTAACCCTGAGATAAGTGAAGTCAACAAACTGAATGAAAACACAGCCAGACCGAGAGATAGCTTCCTCACTAACTCTATTTGTCCTCATATCACTATTAAGCCTACAAATGACTTCATAAAAGAAGCCATCATTCACTACCCTGTATTCCTTGTAGTACCTAGGTAATACCGCTGCGGGTAAAACTCATAAATAGGATCCTTTGAAAGTATCCCTCTTCTGTCCAGCTTGGAGAATACCCTGTCTGAGGCTACAGACATACACAAGATATGAAGTCATTTTAAAACTGAATGTCTGCCTAACCTTTTAAGTTGCTCCCGATGTTGTTGCTAATGATTTCTGCCCAATTGATCATTGAATTAGCTTTGTTGATCTCAATTGTCCTGATGAAGGAATACATCCATGAGTGAAATTTCTTTGCATTACCTTCCCCATTTATTCTGCACAACATAGCGAGTGATGTCATCAACTTCCTGCACCAAATTTGACCTTGGAAGAGTCCTTGGAAATTTTGATGGCGGTCTAGACTTCTTCATATATTTCTTGTTCATTATACCTACACAGTCCACCTTGTTCTTCTCCCACCTGTCAAAAGCATCCTGCATTCGATTTTAATTACTATGGGTCTTGCCGGAATCTTGAGGCAATAATTGATGAATTGTGCATCCAGTCTAATCATTGTCTTTCTGTTGCATCCCTGATTGTTCTAGATAGAGGATGGTAGAACTTTGCACATTCTAGAACAAATTTAGGTAACTGGGCCGTAGCCGGAAATGTTGCAGCTTGGATAATTCCATTGTCCCTTATAGCCCGCATAAGGGATGTCCTATCGGTTGCCCTGGATCTGTCAATCAATTCACTGATAGACTCATGCCCCATGTCTATATCATTAATCTCAGCAAGCCTGGACACTATGCATGGTTCTATTGGATTATCTTTGTCATCACCCTTCATTCTGCCTGAACCAACTTTTGTCTGAGATCTCCTTTTTTCACTTTTACCAGAAGCTTTTGCAATTGTGAGAGTTGGATCTATTTGTGCAGAAGCTGCAATGGCTTCCCCTGATTCTGAAGATATATCCAATGTATTTGACATCAACCTCAGCTTAATTTTCACAAGTATGTGCACAAGTGAAATACCCCTGTAAACAATTCAGACAAACATTCAACTCATCACCTTTTTTTTAGCATGTGAGCAACTTTGAATTCTGGGAATTACTCCGGGTGCAGGCAAATATAAGTAGGCTCAATGTGGGCTTAACTGGGAGATTGGGAATAACATGCATGGGCTTTGAGAGGGATTTTGCATGCAATTTATGAATATTTTCCACATGGGCTGCGTTTGGGATATAGAAGACATGCTGCTAAAAATTCACGACAAAACTTAAGTCTCTTTTCCCTTTAGAAATTGCGTGGAAAATGTAAGGAAAATTTTTTTGCAAAGAGAAGACTCAGCATGGAAGAATCACGATTTGCCTTAAGTGCTTTTTAATCACACAAGGCTGCGTTGATTTTGGAGAGGAAGCACAACTTGCAATTAGTAGACAAAGCATTCAAAAACCACGACTTGCTTGCAATTTCCTTCTTTTAAAAATTTCGTGGATTTTGAAGGGTGACGGCAGCTATAAATTTTCACGATAACTTAAGTGACTTTTTCCCTTCAAACTTTGTGTGGATTTTGAAGCGGAAGGGCAGCTAGCAAAAGTGGATGAGTCTTCTAAAAACCACGACTTGCTTTAATGACTTGCGTGAAAATTGGAGGAAGGCAGCGTGGAAATTAGAGGAGGAAGAAGGCAGCGTGGAAAGGAAGACAATGCATTCAAAAACCACGATTTTCTTTAGTGACTTCTCCTTTATTATTTGCGTGAAAATTGAAGGAGAAGGGCAGCTTGTATTTGCGTGAATTTCTAAGGTGGAAGGCAGCTTGGAAAAGGAGGGCAAACCTTTTAAAAACCATGACTTGCACAAGTGAAATCTTCTTTTAAAAATTGCGTGGAAATTGATAAGACAACGCAGCCAAAAATCACGATTTGCACTCAAATGTTTCTAAAATTTGGTCAGAGTTTATGCAGCAGGAGAATCAAATAAACACAGAAAAATAATCAGAAAGATATTCTATTCAGCTTGTGATGAATTACATTCACAAGCTATTATATAGCCACAATATTAGATAAACTACTTCCTATAAAATAGGAAGTTGGAATAACAAATAACCCAGCATAGATATACGGGTATAATAATACCAAACTTATTTATGTGAACTATTGTTGTTACACAACAATATCACTCGGAATAACTACCAATAATAATAGGTTTATTATAATTAAACCTATATACCAACTAACCACATATGAGCAATTCACACATTATTACAAACTCACACAAATAATAATGTGAGCACTAACATATAGTTTCCTAACATTCCCCCTTAGTGCGAACATGGGAGAAAAACAATCGCACTTCTTTCGCAGCTTGCCGCTCGTGCGTGCTCATGATCTTGGCTCTCGATGGTTTTGAAAAGGTTGACCAACAACCTCGGTATGAGCCCTGCTCATCCGGAATGAACCCTGTTCATTGTACGAACCCTGTTCGACAAAAATGGACCCCTTTCCACCCAAAAAGGAACCCTTGTTCCAAGTACGAACCATTGTTCATCCTCTTCAGGTATCATGACGTTGTTTTTTCTCTGTGCTTTCATCTTTCCACAATATCTCCACATCAGGGAATAAACATAGGAAAAACTGCTCACATAATACAAATCTGAAAAATGAAGAAAAGGAAATGGAACATTGAGACCATGTTCCCCCCTCAATGTGAACATTTCACTTATTCAACACAAAATAGGAACGTTGAAAACGTACTGCATAGCTGAAACTGGAACTCTAAAAAAGAAGCACATTGGAAATCACATACAAAAAGCAAACTCACACCACAAAATGCCACCACAGCTTCGTGCGGCCCCATCGTTGGTGACTGACAAGAGGTCGCTATCTAACCTCCTTCCTCTGTTGCCTCCGTCCTCCAGTGTCATGTTGCTAGCTCAGCAAAATGTGAACATGAAGCACATATGTTTCCACATTGAGATTATTCTTTGCTCTTCCCCCACAATGTGAAACACTTTATTTTCCGGACATTGGGTAACACCGAAAATGCGTCCAGTGAGACAATTTTTATTTATTTTTCAAACTTTTGACTCTAACTCACAATGAACTTTTGATGAGACTCATGAATTTTACGATCACACTTTGATTGTGACAAAAAAACTCTACATTGAAACGAACTCGACACGGACAACTATTTGAATTTTGATGGCAAAACATTTCATGATAACAAACGACACAATTATAAATGACAAATTGTAATGCAATAGAATATAATTAAATATTGGACTTACTTTTAAGACATGACACAAATAAACTTTTTACTCTTAATAGTGACACAAAAATACACAAGACTACTTAACACTCTTTACAAAAACTCAAGCGATGAATACACAATACAAAACGTATGATATTTTGACATGACTAAAGTTAATCACAAATCAAATGAGCTTTAAACAATACAAAACAAATAACTAAGACTCCATTTAGACTTGCGCCCATCTATATAATTTTGACTCAAACACGATGATTTCAACATAATATATGCAAAAGACCACTATAAAAACGTGTAAAAATAAATGTTTTTGACAAGACAAACAAACGACAACAAGACATTAAAACCTGATTACGGGAAGGTATTATTTAGCAAAGAAACTTCAATAAAAAGCAGATCTCAATAGCACACTAGTCAAGCATCCAAGTCGATCCACAGTGAAAAGCAATTTGTTGGACCCTAAATATTGGCTAAGTACTAAGAGGCGTGCGCATAGGATCAATAAATAGAATGGCGCTCGAGGAAAAGCGCGCAGAAAAGGGTTTAAATGAAACCAAGGCGCGCGCGGGAGGTAGATCAAGGGTTTAAAGGACTTAGCCATATTTGGCATCATGGAGTCACTTGAGGAGCCATATTTGGCATCATAGAGTCACTTGAGGAAAACGTGAGGACCCGACTAGGCATGATAAATGGATAAGGTGCCAGCCTGGAACCTTGGAGGCCAAGAAAAGGATATTCCACGCAGGGAATATTCCCAAAGGCATAATTACAATTAGTGGAAAGTTTTGCAAAGAGGATAAGCATTCGCTTGATGGAGGACCACATTGACACAGCACGCAATCTGCTCATGAGAGAAGTCATGGCGGTGGGACGTTGATCCTATTTAAAGGAGTGTTTAGGACAAAAACAAGGGGAGAAGAAGGGAGAAGGTAGTGCAAAGGTGCTTGAAGGTATGAGAGTGCTAAGAGGGTAATGGGTGTTGCAGAAATGTTAGGAAATGCTAAGGGTTTGGAGCTCATGATGCTTTAGGGTTTAGAGTTCTTGGTCTGCAGAGGGTTGTAAGGGATATCATTAAGCACATGTATGGGTGCTTTGGGAGTGCAGTAACAAGGGTTATAATGGGGAAAGCATAGTTATGATCTCTTGATCATATGAGTTTACAAGGTTGGATCTCTGTCATTTGATGTATATGGTTTGAGATGACCCTTTTATGTAGTGTGGCTACTAGAAACTCTTTTAAATCAATATACATGGATCTATTTTGTACATCTTGTTTATGGGTGTAAACCCTCATGTTATTTGGCTTGTCATGACTCAAATTTGGTTCCTTGTGCTTCATACAATGTTTATTTACCTTTTGTGATGCATTGATGTGTAGATCTATTAGTTATATCTTCTGCCTTTTAAGTAGATGCATGTACTTTTGTTTCTGCAAATAATCCTCCATTAATGGCGGAACTCTCTTACAAAGCTCACATAAAGGAGGGGCTCGGCGCCGTGCATGCCTTGGGTGGCGCCCAACGTATGCTTACGTGATAGGTGGCGCGTTTGGGGTTAAAAAGACGTATTAAGGGTAAAATAATGACTTCATCTTGGTTCCGTTGTCGGGACCTCTTTTGAAGCTATTGTGAGAGAAATGTGTAATGACAGAGCGCTTGACCTTGGATAGTGTCGAAGCGTGGCTCAAAAACACGGAGGATGAGTTTACTCAAAGATTTAACATTGGACCTGAGTTTGATGCACGTAAATGGGTAGAGGATCACTTGTATCATGAGTTATATGAGACCTTTTTCTGTTGTTTCCCAGTAGATTTGTATGAATGGCTATCAGCATATGCATCAAGGTCAAGTTGGTACTATAGACCTCGTGTTTGGACTCAGGAGGAATATCGGTGGTTGCATGATGCCGATCTGACATGGACCCGTGTTGTTGATCACTTTGGTGGAGTAGAGTGTTGATTAGTTATAACTTGGAATACGCTATTTCTACGTATTCTTGCCGGAGATTGCTTGAGTTTGAGTTCTTGAGGAGCCTATAGTATCGTTCTTGCGTCTTTATTCCTTTCGGCTATCAAGATCCTGGTCATTGCTTTGAGTTTGGAAGCCTTTCCCATGGCTGGCTAAACTCCCCGCTAGGTGTAGGCGAGGAAGTGGCATGGTAGAGGATGGCAAACCTTGCGGCGGAAATGGAGAGAGAGGAGAGGCGGCTCAAGTATAATGAAGTTTGGGAGAGGGGTTGGCAAGACAACGCGAAGCTCCGAAGTGATGGATTTATGGAGGCAGACATTGCGGGAAGGATTTGAGGTTCGCGTAGAGGATGTAGAATCGAAGCGATCTGAGCTACCCCATCTTGCGACCGCATGAAGAGAAACCCCCTTGGCTTCTGGAGAGAGCTCGTCATATGAAGAAAGGAGGAGAGCCGTAGGCGTGCATCTTAACCCACATGGCGACCAAACCCTTGTGCTTAGTTTTCCAGTTCCTGAGATAAGTTTTGATAATCCAATTGGTATCGGTATTGGTAGTGAGCGACACCTAGGAGGTATAATTTGACTTACGTTTAAAGAAGGGGTATATAAGTTTTGAGAACAAGGAGGAACGTGTTATCATTCCTTTGACGGATGGAAATTCAATGCCCTATATTGAGCCCTTGGGAGAAGAAGACCTAGACAGAATTTATGTGTGCACTATCAGGGACCCTGAGGTTGTGCAACCAACAAAAGAAGGCGTTATTCAGTGGGAAGACGCTCAATCTATAAGTGATACAACTAGTGTGGCATGTGACAATTGGGCGCACAGGACATATGAGTTAGTCGGAAGGCAGTTAAGAGGCTCTGTGACGAGAGTAACAAAGGCGCTCGTCGGAGACACACAGGAGGAAAACTTGAGCCAAGTTACACTGGGGGAGCCAACCAGATGTTTTCCTGCAAGCATGGAGACCCAATGGAGATGTGAGGTCGAAAGGAGAAGTATGCTTAGCTATAATTTGCTCGAGACCGCAACATGTTGGTGGGCGACCCATCACGATAACCTTCTAGAGTGACGCGAGGTGAGAATTGCATTCTCTGTTAGGTTTCTCCGAAGCAATGCACCTATTGCTATACAAGATTATCATGGGAAGGAACCCGCCTCGTTTCACGTCCTAGGCATGTGAGAAGGCCTAGATGGAAGGCGTGGAAGCATTGCCTCCATCTTTATGGGTGCATAAGCTTTACTCCACCTTACAAGGCTGCGCACGCGCATGGTACATTCACTCAAAGTTACGCCGTCGACACGAAACGGCGGCAGCGAGGAATTGACGACCGATCTCCTTCAAGCTTTCGAGTATTGGAGTACTAAACCATTGGTGAATGAGGCGCTACAAGTTGTTAAGCGCCTAACTATGGGAGATAGTGCCATGGCGGAGGACGAGTACTAGAGTTGTTGGGTGAACCTGGCTTGGAATCGTGCTTGATGAGGAAGAATCGAGAGAGTACAACTTGAGCGTGCATGCATAGAAAAGAGAAAGGAAAATTGGTCTACGTGATAGATGGCGAAGAGGTGGAAAACTTAGATGTTAACCATATTGTCGGTACGCACAAGGTTATGGATAGTGCTGATGAGCAAGTGCGCACCTACCATGAACCCCGAAAACCAAGAAGGTTAACATTGGTTCGGAGGCGGAACCTAAGGAAGCTACTATTGGAGATTATTGGACAGAAAGGGAGGTTTTAAAGATTATTGATCTATTGCACGAATTTCAGGATTTGTTTTCCATGCAGGTACCATGAGCTTAAAGGAGTTCACCACTCCTTGGGAGAAATGAAGATCAAGTTAAAGGAAGGTGCGCACCCAATTCGGAAGAGACCTTATCGAATGAATCTGAATCTGCGCGTCAAAGTCAAGGAGGAGATTGACAAGATGATCACATCAGGCATCATTAAGGTTGTTGAGGAATCAGAGTGGATAAGTCCGATGGTCATCAACATTAAGAAGGATGGGAGGATAAGGATTTGCGTTGATTACAGGGATTTGAATGCGGTGTGTGTCATTGATCCTTTTCCAACCCCCTTCACCGAAGGAGTAGCCGGGCGCGAGATCTATTCTTTCACAGATGGATTCTCAGGATATCATCAGGTTAGAATAACAAAGGAGGACCAAGAAAAGACGACCTTCGCCACTGAATGGGGAAGTTTTGCCTATACAGTCATGCCTTTTGGACTGAAGAACGCGCTGTTGTGTTTTCGTGCATTGTGGTTTAGGCGTTTCAGGACTTCATCCATAAATTTCTACAAGTCTACCTGGATGACTAGACAATATATGGATTAGTGAGGGACCATTGTGACAATCTAAGGTTGATGTTTGAGAGATGTCGGCAGTTGAGTATATCTCTCAACATTAAGAAATGTGTTTTCGCTACTCCATTTGGCACCTGTTGGGATATATCATATGTAAAGAAGGCATGCTCGTGGATCTTGCCAAAGTTGTCGTTATTGTGGGATTGGGAGCCTACCGGCGGAGCGCGGTGCAGATTCCTTGGGCACATGGGGTATTACGGAAATTTATTAAGGGGTATGCCAAGATCGTTGTGCCATTGGAGGAGTTGTTGAAGCACAAAAGTACATTTCATTAGGGAGAGGCGCACAGATGGCGTTTGACACATTGAAGAATAGGCTTATCACCGCACCCATATTACACTTTCCCTCTTGGGATAAGCCATTCCATGTACATGTTGATGCTTCAGGGATGGCGATTAGAGCAATCTTAGCACAACTTGGAGAGGGAATTGTTGACCATCCCTTGTGCTTTGCTAGTAGGAAGCTAACCCCAAGTAGAACAAAATTATACTACCACGGAGTGCGAGGCATTATCGATGATCTATATGCTGCACAAATTCGGGTGATTTGTTAAGCAACGCCTTTTATCTTTTACACGGACCACATGACATTAAAGTACTTGGTGAACAAGCCCGTCTTGCAAGGGCGCATATATAGGTGGGTCTTATTGTTCTAGGAGTTTGAGTTTACGGTTGTTGTTAAACCGGGTAAGGGTAATTTGGGGCACGACCATTTATCGAGATTGACTCGGGAAAGGGCGAGCGAGAGAGCATAAAGGATACAATGTCAGATGCACAACTATTCAAATTGCAGCGCACACCCTCTGACTTGGAAGATATTGTTGTGTTTCTCAAAACGGGTGTGGCGCCGGAGGAATGAAGACTTTGGAAAGGAAGCAATTAGCCATACGTGTCGCGCCCTACATGTTAATTAGTGGAGACTTATACAAGCTAGGCGCGATGAGGTTTTGCACCGATGTGTGCTTGAGCATGAGTGCATTGCAATCATGGAAGAGGCTCATGGTGGAATTGCGGGGGACACTATGCAGGGAATGCAACCACGCGCAAGATCCTTCTAGCAAGCTTTTGGTGGGAAATGGTTTACAAAGATTGTATTGAGTATTGCAAGGCATGTGACCACTGCCAGTGCCTTGGTAAACCAGGGAAAAGAGATGAAATGCCATTAAGATCGATTGTTAGTGCAAAGCCGTTCGAGAAATGGGCAATTGACTTCGTAGGCCCTATTTCTCCAGCCGCATGAAGGACAGAGTTCATGCTATATCATTACATGCACAAATTACCTTACAAGGTGGGCGAAGCGGCGCTACTGAGGATTGCGCAGTGAAAGCAATCGGGTTCTTGTGGGAAAATATAATCAGCAGGTATGGATGCCCATTGAGCTTAACAAGTGATAGGAGTACTCATTTCTTAAATAAGACAGTTAGAATTTTATTGGCAAAATTCATGGTGGCCCATCACAAGACTACCCCTTATCACCCACAAGCTAATGGGATTGCTAAGGCGTTTAACAAAATTTTGAATCACATGTTGACCAAGATTTGTGATGTGGGAAGAAAGGATTGGGATGACAAAGTTTATGCTGTGTTATGGTCATATCGGACTACTTATAAAAGACTAAGTTGATGCGGTTGGATGAGAAGTGGGCTATTGCTCATTTGGAGTCGAAAAACGAAAAAGCTAGGCGAAGGCATGGCATGATAGACACATCAAGAACAAGCAATTTGAGGTTGGGCAAGATGGTTCTCTTGTATGATTCCAAGTTTCTGCGCCATCCTGGGAAATTCAAAGTCCATTGGTTGGGCCCGTACATTATATCCTATATACTTGATTCAGACACTTACCAATTACAAGCGCTAGATGGAACACAGTTTCCAGACAATTTCAATCGAGTAGATTGAAGCCCTACTATAAATAAGTCTTCTTTGTGTTTGTAAATAAGGCAATATTGCCAATTAGCCTAGGATTTGCTTTGATGCAATTTCCTTTCTTTGTGTTTCCCTTTCTTGTTGTTTTGTTTTGTGCGCATTTGTGCTGCTGGTAGCCACTTATTATTTCAAAAAAATTCTATGCTTGTGAGAGGACCGTGCATCCATTTTTGTGTGGGGTGGAGTGATGTGACAAGTGTTGGAAGCTATGGTTGTTGATGGCCCGGGTTGAAAAATCAAAAACACGTGGATTGGAAGATCGCGCATAGAAGAGGTGAACATGAGGGAAGGATGGTGTCAAAAGGCTTTATAGAAACCACGTACAAGAATGAAAAGCGCAAGAACAACATGAGGTAGGCGATGTCAAGAACCAGGATTAGGACATAGAGGAAGAATGCCTTGGCTGCTATGCGCGCACGCGTAAGGATCTATGGTCAATAAGGGGTTTTGCGCACTTGAAGGTTGTCGAAGTTTTTGTGTAGGATTGAGCGCAGAGGAAAAGCACTGAAGGTTGGCGTTGGAAAATCCGCCTTTATTGCGAAAGCACTTTGGTAGGTGGCATAGCATTTATTGCAGAGAAAAGCAAAAATTATAAATAGAAGATCGAGGGTGCATTATTCTTTACCTTGCGTTTTAAGTTATCTAAGAGCTCTCGAACTAGGGCATCCTTGCGAAGAAGGTCTGAGAAAAATTGTGAAGATTTGTGTGCATAGCTAGTTTGATCAGCAAACCAGAGTGGAAAGGAGTACACGGGCGTAAGCGGAGAAGGTTGTGTGGAAGGATCCCGCGGGTGTTACGTCGTCTTGTGGAAAAAGGGTTTTCCAGGTTAGGGTTGCATAGCTAGGGCACGAGATTTGGAGGGATTTTCGCAAAGGAGTGGAGCCGTGAAGTTGAGCAGAGCCAAGACTAGGAGAGAGGAAGAAGTTTTAAGGACCAGACGAAGGAATGGCGTCGAGGAAAGTAGCAAACGTTTCACCGAAGAAGGGCAAGGAAAGCAAGCCGTTTTTTACGGTTTCCTTTGAAGAATGGTACGCAGAAATGCAGTACCCAGACGGCGTATTACTTGGTAAGGAATGGGTGTCTCATGTCAGAAAGATGGCCGTAAGTGATTACAACCATCGAACGAGCACCACTAGAAAATGAGATGACACTAGAACTGGTTCGCCCTACAAAGAAGAGGACACCAGATGGAATGCCTATCTATGATGATGAAGTGAAGGTGAAAATGGAGAAGGTTGGGTTGTTGTAACTCTATGAGTTGCCCTATTTCGGCAAGCCTAATCAACTATACCAATGGTTGATGTTCGCGTGCATGAAGACCACTTCTATTTTGCAAGTCGGAGGATGTGCATAACCCCTAGCTGATTTCTAAGTTCATCGACCTTATCTGTGAAGAAGAATCATTGGACGATGATTTGGGAGACAAAGAAGCCATTAAGAAGACCGTTGAAGCTTATGACTATAAGAAGGGTTCACGCTACGACATTTCTACAATCATCGACCCTATGATGAGGATGGCCGTGTGCTTGGTCACAAAGTGAATGGGCAAGAGAGATGGACACAAATCAACAAGGCTGGTTGAATGTATGTTGCAAGATCTCGGAGGGGACCATCTATAACCTCTCAACTTTTATTGTAGAGGAGATTATAAACGCCGCGCATGACGGAGAGAAGATCATGTTTGGTAATGTCCTCCTCACCATTGTCTTTTCAGAGATTGGAGTGCCTAATGGGTCGGATAAGTTTGTTTGGGAATACCCAGATGAGAACCCCTCCCCGCCAAGAGGTTTGAACAGTATACTTGTGACACCATGACGGCCGCTCATAACGCGCTGGAAAAGTGGTATAAGCGGATGCGCGACGCATTCAGGGTTGAATGGAGAATACCCGGCAATTGCCTTCATTAGTACAAGGAGAGGTTGAGTTTGCCGTATACCAAAGCATTTTTGTATCGGCAGATTTACTTTGATAGATGGCACCAAGAGTCCTTGGTGTAAGTTGCCTTTCTCCTTCATGGCGTAGTACTTCAGGTCCGGGGTCAATCGATTCAAAGAGGCGAAGAAACTCAAGTTTGATCTAAGTGTAGTAGATCAAGATTACCGTGAGCTGCGTAAGAAGTTAATATACCCCAAGAAGCGCGCTTATGTGGAGAAGTATGTCTCCCATGACGTGCACATGTTGATCTGAGTAACATTCCCCTGTTGTGGGGAGGACAACAGTGAGGGTGTATTTGCGCCTAAGGCCTAAGTATGAAAAAGGCGCTTATGTTAAAGATGATGTCTCCATTCCTGAGGACCCCACAGCGAGGAAAAAGGTTGTGCCAAGGAAAAGAGAAAGAGGGGAGGCTCCTGAGAAAAAGGCGTCGAGCGCACAGACAGTATAAACAGTAGGGGCACATGAGTTAGGCGCGGGCACAAGTACTTACGTCCTCTGGAAGAGGTCTCCCGTTAGAAAAGAGTCGTCGATAAGGGAAGAGTTGCCCGAGAGAGAAGAAAAAAGAAGTCCCCTGAACTGGAGTCACCAGTAAGGAAGAAGCAAAGGGTGACAAAAGGGTCGGACTCAGGAGAAACATAAAGCATGGAGGCCGACAAGGGCGATGAAGACAATGAAGAGTGCGGTGAGGCTCAGAATCATCTTGTGTACGATGTACACGAGTCAGATGAAGAAGGAAATGAAGAGAGGGATGAGAACGAGGAAGGCGCTCATGACAAGGGGGGAGTGAGGAAGTAAACATGAAAGATCAGAAGACCCCGACCCCGACCGAGGAGCAGATGGATAACACTATAGAGAGGGAGGTGGTAGGTATTATCCAACAGTTGGTGGAGTACGAAAGGAGTATGGGAGCATGGGCGGAGACCCCAGCTTAGCAGTAAGCTTCCCAACGGCAACGTGCCACAGTGGAAAGGGCATGGCGCGCGGGAACCCGATATGACTTATATTAATGATCCAAGCAAAATGCTGCGCGCGCGCTTCCAAAGTATTGTGCCCACCGACCAACTCCTCGCTTGGTCTTCTTTTGATGAAGAGGGTGCGTGTCCGAGCACGAGAAAAATGCTATCCTGGGCTTTTGAGTCCCACGTTGATGAACCCGAGTTTAAGGTAAATCGTGATGCATTGATGAAGATACCAGATGCCAAGGGAGTAAACCCCCTTGTAAATGCCCAATAACTATCTATCGGATGAGCAAGTTTGCAACGCGCTCAACAAAGTATCGGTGGAGGTGGAAGCAAGACTCTTTGGCAGAAACGATAGAATAAGGGTCTTGGAGGAAGAGCTTGAGAAAAATAATGAGGAGATCATTGAATGGGACAAGGAGATAAAACAGAAGGAATTGATCAATGCGCAGTTAAGGCGTGAACTAGGGGATGAAAAGGCGAAGGTGCGCGAAGTCCACAAGAAGATAGAGGCCATTTCAGATGCCATTATCTTGAAACACCCGGACCTGGCCCCACCTAAGCAGAAATACGAGTCAACCATGCACTGCTTGGAAGACTTGACCCGCATCCTCGCCACTCGCATTAAAGTTGGCAGAAGAGGCAATGGCACGCCAGAAGGAGGAAGAAAAGCTGAAGATTGGGGAGACAGTGACTCGGTACTCCAAGCTCCTTGCAGTAGTAAAGACCACCGTGCAGATGGCCGATGTTGTGTATGACAATTGGCCGACAGAGACAGAGGAGTATGCAAGCATATTGGTTTCTACACATGAGGCGGATCTGAAAGAATTTCAGGAAAAGAACAAAGGCAATAAGGCGGAGCATGATAAGATCTTGGCTGAGGTTGAAAAGTTGGAAGCAATCGAAACCTTGCGGGGTTCGATTAAAAATAGGCTAAAGGAACTATACCCCCAAGTCACTTGCAGGATGGATGCGCTAGGCGATCTTAGCAAGCAGTGGGAAGCATTGTAGATATCGTTGAAAGCTAAGAGCGATGAACTAAGTTTTGATGAAGTAAGCGCATTGGTGGGTGACCTACTTCAGCAGGCGTAGGGAGAAGTGGATGCTTGGGAGAAGATTGAGGCATCCGGTTAGGAGTTCCCACTCATGCAGTAGTGGCATATTCTTCCATTCTTCCATTCTTTATTTAGATTATTTCAATTCCACTATTCTTTATTCTTTAATTAAGCGAGAATGTTTCCAAGGATGGAGAACATGCGTAGTGTGGGGAGAACATGCGTAGTGTGGGGTGATGTTGGACCCTAAATATTGGCTAAGTACCAAGAGGCACGCGCATGAGAATCAGTAAATAGAAGGGCGCTCAGGGAAAAGTGCGAGAAAAGGGTTTAAGAAAGGTTTAAGTGAAACCAGGGCGCGCGCGGGAGGTAAAACAAGGGTTTAAAGGACTTAACCATATTTGGCATCATGGAGTCACTTGAGGAAAAACGTGAGGACCTGACTAGGTGTGATAAGTAGATAAGGTGCCGACTGGAACCTTGGAGGCCAAGAAAAGGATATTCCACGCAGGGAATATTCCTAAAGGCATCATTACAATTAGTGGAAGGTTTTGCAAAGAGGATAAGCATTCGCAATGGAGGACCACATTAACACTTGGCACGCGATCTACTCATGAGAGAAGTCATGGCGGTGGACGCTGATCCTATTTAAAGAAGTGCTTTGGACATAAACAAGGGGGAGCGAGAAGGGAGAAGGTAGTGCGAAGGCGCTAGAAGGTATGGGAATGCGAAGAGGAGGGTAACGAGGTCTTTGCACAAATGTTAGGAAATGCTAAAGGTTTATGGGTCTATGTAGCGTGGCTACTAGAAACTCTTTTAAATCAATATACATGGATCTATTTTGTACATCTTGTTTATGGGTGTAAACCCTCATGTTATTTGGCTTGTCATGACTCGAGATTTAGTTGCTTGTGCTTTATATAATGTTTATTTACCTTTTGTGATGCATTGATGTGTAGATCTGTTAGTTATATCTTCTGCCTTTTAAGTAGATGTATGTACTTCTGTTTTTGCAAATAATCCTTCATTGATGGCGGAACTCTCTTATAAAGCTCACATAAAAGGAGGATCGGTGCCGCGTGCGCCTCGGGTGATCGCCAGCGTATCTTTGGGTGATAGCCGACGCGCTTGGGGTTAGAAAGAGGTATTAAGGGTAAAATAATGACTACACAATTGGTTGGAAAAGAGACGCGGAAGATAAGTATATGAACCACGATGCACGATTCCAAATGGCCTTGAAATTGAGTCAAGACCATTGCAGAAGTTGTTCAATGAAATGGATGTATTATCACGCGTAGAATGAAATCCAAGGATTTGCAGAATGATTACGTTGTGTTCAGCCAATAGGATGTTTCCTTCTGGGGACGTCTACGAACCACTTCTGTGAATGAAGATTACAAAGATTTCTGCGCAGATCTTGAAAAATATAGAATTAGTTGATCAAAGAGACAACGTACGCACTTGACTATTAATGCTTACTAGAAAACCAAGAACATGTAGCAAGACTACGAACACACTGGAAGCCATAATCCTTATACAAGAGGATACATATGCAGATCGTAGACAGAAGCATAAGTGAGCAGGTCCTTGTGGGAGAATTTAACTAATGGTAAAATGCATTAAATGGGGCTTGAATAAAGGGCCGCCCCTTCACATTTCTTATTCCATCACAGAGCCAGATCAAATCGCTCTGATACCAAATCTAAAATTTGGTCAAAGTTTATGCACGGGAGAATCAAATCAACACGAGAGAAAAATAACTTGAGAAAGATATTCTATTCATCTTGTGATGAATTATATTCACTGAGCTATTATATAGCCAAAATATTAGATAAACTACTTCTATAAAATAGATGACTGGAATAACAAATAACCCAATATAGATATACGGGTATAATACTACCAAACTTATTTACGTGAATTATTGTTGTTACACAACAATATCACTTGAATAACTACAATAATAATAGGTTTATTATAATTAAACCTATATACCAACTAACCACATAGCAGCAATTCACACATTATTACAAACTCACACAAATAATAATGTGAGCACTAACATATAGTTTCCTAACAACGTTTTCCCTTGGCTCTTCATGATAATTGAGTGGAAATTGAAGGAGGAAGGCAGCGTGGAAATTGGAGGAAGAAGGCAGCCAAAAACCACGACTTGCACTTAAAAGACTATCGTGGATTTTGGAGGGTGACGACAGACTTTCAAAATCCACGATTTACATTAAAGAAAACCTTTGCCTCTTAAAACTGCGACTTGACTTTGCACATGCCTGAAAAACCACGACTTGGCCTGAATGCTTGCGGGAATACAATTAATTACAGCTGGGACAAGTCGACTTGCAATAAAAAACAATGGGGAGCTCATAAAAAACCCAGGCGTAGGAAGAAAGAGAAGGCTATGGTGATTGCCAGGTGAAAAACGGAGAAAAACAAAACCAGAACACAAGAAATAAATAAAAACAAAATACCTGAAAGAAGCTACGGGCAATTGCTCGAAAAGAATTCTCCAATTAGCTAATCTGTAAAACTCTTCCCTAGGTGAATGCTCCACTTTGAGGTGAAAGTAATACTGGTGTGGTAATAATGATGGGGTGAAGTGCTTTATATAACCTAAATTCTCTAATTTTAGCTCAATCTATTTTTAAAAGAACTTTATTTATTTTAAAATAAATAAATAAATAAAACGCTTTTATATAACCAAACTAAGTCTGGGAAGGGAATTGAGTGAGCTTTTGCATATGGGTATTTGACGAACGTGGCTTTATGACCTTCTGGGGATACCTTTGAGCAACACAAGCAACCGCAAGCAAAACAAAAAACAAAAACATGACCCGTTACTTAAAAAGAACGAAAAATTTAAAAAGGGGTAGTCCCAGATTTCAGGGTGAAATCTTGGGGACACCAAAGGGCCACTATGGATTTCGGTGATACATTTTGGCCTCACAAATGCACCATTTACATTCAAGAGTTTGTTGAGTTCTATCTTTCGACCATTTCTACAAGGGTTTGTCTTGGTCTTCTTTGATGATATCTTAATCTAAAACAAGACATGGGAGGAACAACTACGTTAAGTAAATAAGGTTTTGAAAACTCTTAAACAACAACACCTTTCCCTCCATGTGTGCTTTTAGAGTCGGGAGTTAGTATACTTGGGTCATATCATTTCCCATGAAGGTGTAAAAGTATATCCTTACAAGATCAAGGCCATGGTGGACTGGAAGTTACCTAAAACCCTTATGAACCTCGGGGGCTTCTTAGGGCTTACAGGTTACTATCACATATTTGTGAAGAATTATGGTAGCATTGCGACACCACACACAACTTTATTGAAGAAAGACTCCTTCCATTGGAATGAGGAAGCAACACAAACATTTGAGGCATTTGAAGAAGGCCATGTATACCACTCCAATTCTTTCCACCTTAGATTTCTCCAAAACATTCTTATTGAATCTAATGCTTTAGGGTGTGGTATAGGTGTTGTTGGAGTTCAAAATTGCTGCTAGATAAGAGATCGGTGGCCTTGAAGCATCCATTGTGCATGGAGTCATCCGAAAACTTGAAAACTGATCCGAAACTTGAAAATCCACCCTTGAGCCTTCGTGAAGAATTGCTTGGACTTAGCATTAAATTCCCTTGCTTGAAATGGACATTTTTTCATGAAAATTATTCGAATTGGATGTAATGAGAGTGGAAAACTGAAATAAAGTTGATTTTCCACTCCATTGCTTTGAAAACCATGAATAAAATGCAGCGAGTTGACTTTCTGGTAAAGCATGCAAGAAGCCATGGAACCTTCCCGCAACATACCTCCATGTAGTCCTGCATGAACCACTGTAAGGAAACGATGCCACCCAAAGACTACAAAACACTATGCAAAGCACTTGGAGGAATTGAAACTACTATAATATGTACAAGATGCAATGATACAGATTAATGGGCATGCTTAAGATAAATCCCATTGATTGGGATCTATAATGCATGTCCATTAAGGTTAGACAACTCAAAAGAGTTAGCCTCTTTGCAAGCAATAATGATGTATGGCCCACTCAAAGTGCATCAAACTTAGAGTGCTGCCCTGGTTTAGCTTTTCTGCATCCCATTTCAAGACCAGGGCACCCAATCGAAATTTTGAGCTTTAGTCTTCTTGTCAAACCACTATTTGGTTGAACTCTAATGTTGTTCCAATCTGATCATGGCAGAATTTCTCAATTCTTCAAGTTCAACAAACTCTACCATTCTAATTTCTCTTTGATCTACACCTTCAAATTCCAACTGTTGGGCTATCTCTAGTGACGGCAACTCAAGTGATAAGGGAAGTCTAGCTTCCTTACCACATACAAGTTTATAAGGAGATGTACCTATTGCCTTCTTCATTGTGATTCTATCAATCCAAAGAGCATTTCTTACCTTTGTAAGTCATTGCCTCTAGTTGATATCCATTGTCCTCTTCATGATTTTGATCAAGTTCTTATTGGTAGATTATGCCAAACCATTACCCTAAGGATAGTAGTTGGAAGAAGTCTTCAAGTAAATCCCAAGTCTAAGAGCCTAATCAGAAATTTTAGAGCCTAAGAAAGCTTTTGCATTATCAGAAATGATATTCTAAAGAATGCCAAACCTTCTCACAATATCTTGAGGAAGTCGAGAAAAATTGATTTAGTAGCCTCCTTGTGTGCCTGACTTCTACCCACCCGGTAAAACAATCAGTTGCTATCAATACCCATTTATGGCCAACACTTGATGGAGGGTTAATGGCTGATTTGCTTGAATTAGATGAAGTGGAAGGGCTTCAATCTCTTTTTACTAGCAAAGAAAGCACATTCTTTGCATTTTTTGACCCATTTGTGCGCATCAGTAAATAGTGTAGGCTAGAAGTATCCTGCCTTTATAATTTTCATTGTAGTGGTTTTGGCGGTGAAGTGTCCACCGAGAAAAACCATTGTGGAACTCCCTTAAAACCTGATTTGCTTGTTCTCCTACAATGCATCTCAGCAGTACTCCATGAATATTTTTTCTAAAAAGTACCCCATCAACTAGTGCATAGGATATTGATTGTAACCTTAGATGCCTTCTTTTGTCTTTACTCAAGTCAAGAGGGTACATACCGGTGGATAAGAATGTTAACATTTTATCCATTCAATTATTTTCAATCAGTTGACCCTCTGTGCTTTATTGCTCTTCATCTTCCTCTGCAAATAAGGAAAAAGTTGTTGGGAGCATCCAAAGCCAAATGCTCACAAAGAGCTCTTCCTCTTACCAGCTTTGTAGCCTTAATGGTCACATCATATTCCATAATCTTTGTCACCCAACCAACTCTCTTCTCACCGATTTATGCTCCCATAATGAAGTCTCTCACACTAGAATGCGAAACTAGAACTTTGATATGATTAGTGGCAAGCATACTCTTGAATTTCTTTAGAGCTCTCATGATGGAAAAGACTTGTTTTTCAATATGATTATACCTAATTCATAATCTTTCACTGTTCGACTGAAGAAAGCCAATGGTTGTTTTGTCAAAACAGCAACAATACTGGATTCAGCCCCATATGCATATAGGATGAAATCCTTGGGAATAATCAAGGTTGATAAGTGTAGGAGCTTGAGCTATCTCTTATTTGATCTTGGCAAAGTTTTCTTTTCCTTTCGTTGTCCATTTGAAAATTGAGTCCTTCTTGAGCACGAGAGTGATGGGTCTAGCCAATCCTGCAAAGTTAGGAATAAATCTCCTAACAAAATTAACCTTCCCAAGGAATGATTGTAGAGCCTTCTTGTGAGTTGGCAAGGAGAGAGAAAGAATGGCTGAGATTCTTTTTGGATCAATGGCAATACCATCTTTTGAAACAATGTGGTCCAAGAGCTTGCCTTGAGGAATTGCAAAATTACATTTTTTGGGGTTAAAAGACCCCAAATTCTCTACATCTTTCAAAGACTCTCTCAAGATGACTGATATGCTCTTTACTTTTCTTTGAGAAAGTAGTAATATCATCCAAATAAACAAGGATAAAATCATTGATATATCCCTTGCACTTAGACCTTCCCTTGCAAGGTTGTGTGGGCATAAAGAGTTGGATTCCGGTGGACCTCTTGCATTATTGAAAGGAAGTCTTTGGTATTATTACTCCTTGCACATGGTTAAAAGAAAAATTGATGGAGGATTATTTTGAAATCATTATGTATGCTAACATGGTCATGAAGGATTCTACCCTCCAAGGACAAGGAGCCACGGGTTTGATTAATGGTGAAGTCACTCATGATTCCATTAATGAGTGCTTAGTGGCAAAATTGGGATTGAAGGTTGAAGATTACAAGGGATACGGTGAAGATAACGGATGGCTACTCTATGTCATGCACAAGGAAATGTTCCCAACTCCATGTTACATTGGAAAATTATGAGGTATGTGTTGATTTCCATTTCATTAACATGGCTGATATGAATAGCGTGTTTGGGGTCCAAGGGTTGCTATCATTGGGAGAGCTCACCTTCAATTATCAAAGCATGGAAATAAGATTCTCAAGCAAGGTAAAAAGGTTACTTTTCAAGGTATGCTTCGAAAACACCTCAAGTTAAGTATTTGGTTGAAGATACTTTTCCATGGGAATCACATTTCTTATCTAGGACAACAATTGATTGGAAGCCTTTTATTATAGCAGAATATAAGCTTGCTAATGTTGTTTTGGAGGAAGAAATTGTGGATGTAAGGTGCAAAAATATGGATGGGATCATTCACTACAAGAATGGAATCTACTTGGTTTCCAAATCGAGGATGAAGAACATGATAGTGTGGGCTGTTCATGATGCCCCATGGGCTGATCATCCGGGCTACTTCATGAAACACAAAAAGATGAAGGTAAAGATTTCAATTTTTCTCTTTGCTTATGGAATTTGATGAAAGAGAATGCTAGCATGACATGTTTAAGGAAGCATAAGCTTGAGGGGAATTCTGATTTTTCTCTCTATGGATTGCTAACCCATGGTTCCATGAGAGAACCAAAAGAAGTATGGAAAAAGAGAAGCCATTATGATGAAATTGCAGCTGTTCACATGACCACCAAAGAGGGGAATGGTGACTCTAATTTTCAGTATCATGGCCCCATGATAAGGCCTGTTGTTCCTAGTTTTTCAGCGTATGTAAGTCAATTTTCAGCCCCTACTGTACTCACAAATTTCCTTTTTCCCATCAAATTTCAGTTTGGGAGTTGTGTCGTGATTATAGGGCTGAGTTTGCAAAAACAGATTGGGAGCTGCCATTAGCAGCCATGAACAGTGTATTTTCTTTTTTGAGAGCATTCCATCATGGAATAATGAGGAAGGAAGATTTTAGTTGAATGGAGGAACAAAATCAGATTATGATGTGTTATTTTCAGATTTGAACATTCTGATTTTTGAAGGAAAAATGCATGATTACAGTTGTTTTTGGGACAGCACTATTGAAGTTTTGGGAAGCATTCATTTGAATAGAAATTATGAGAAGATGATAAGCAAAGAGATGGGCAATAAAGGAATGAATTTGTTTGGGTTGAAGCTCCTTCATCTAACAGGCACAGGGTCCAGATTATGGGAGCACTACAACATGTTCCTTCACCATGACATGATGATGCTTGGGCACATGAGTTTGCAATTGCTTGGGGACAAACAATTTTGGGAAGGGAGGACTGTAATGTCCCTTTTTCCCACTTAAGGACTTGAATTTGGACTTCTTGCCATCCCCTTTTCCATGGCAACAAAGTAGGAGAGTTCAGAGAAGGAATTGAGCTTCTTTTGCATTTGTTTTTCTAATTTTTAATGTTTCTTTTTAGCATGTGTTTGCCTTTAGCAGGTCGGCTGGGTTTTAAGGCATTTAAGGAGGCATAATAAAATAATATAATGACTTATAGGGGTCGGCCTTGCTTTTCCAAGCTTTGGCGCCAAGAGGAGGTTATAAAAGGAGACTTAGGAGCTCATTTGCACTCATACATCTTTGGCGCATTTACTCTACTTGAACCTTTGGGCTGGTGGCTCATTGTTCTTCCACTCTTGGACGAAAACCCAAGTGTGTGGCATCTTCCTAGAAGGATGAAAACCCTTCTAGTGGTTGGTAGGGGGACGGAAACCCTCCTTCCTTGTGTGAGCTTGAAGGATTGTTGCAGATTTGAGGAAAAGGAATCATAATCAAATTTGTATTTGCATTGAGTGGCCTCTCCTAGGTGGAGCAACCTACCTTGGAGTGAAGTTTGGTGCCTTAAAGGGCATATATTTGATATTTCACTTCATTTTCAGATTTGCCTCTATTTATAAAGCTGGAATCTACTTTGTGGTGAATTTTTGGGGTTTATAAACCCTCATTGCATAATTATTTTGGAGTTGTACTTCTGCTGGTTTTATTTAATTTTCAGCTGAGCATATGCATGTCTTTTGGGTTGAAAACAGTTCTAGAATATCCCTAAAAGGTTTATAAAAATTGTGGATGCATTGTTAGATGGTATTTTGGGTGAAATTGTGAGTTTTCATACTGTTGTTCCTAAATTCAGTTCGCTGCCCTAATCTGAGTTTAATTTTCAGTTTGCGGTTTTAATAATCAGATTTGACATCTTTGGGATTTGTGTTAATTTCCTAATTTTCAGTTTTAGCCCTTAAAAGGGATATTTCATCTTGGGGCTCTCAAATGAGGCCGACCACAATTAGACTTGCTTTATTATTTTCTTTTTACTTTTTGGAGCCTACATGCTCACCAATATCTTTTATTTCTAATTTATTGTTGGGCGCTAGGCTCACCAACAAATACAATGCCAATTAAAGAAATAAACATGAAATTAAGCACATGATGACATTGTTGACTTCCTCTAGCTTGTTCGCTTGGACCCATGAGGAAGAAAAATGGATCAAGGTCTTCAAATGAAATTATCTCGAAAAAGGGACATGACAGTCCTCCCCTCTCGAAATTGCTTGTCCCCAAGCAATTGCAAGTACCCGGATCCCAAATAAATCTCAGTTGCTCCTTCTTTGTACCTGCACAAGAAACAAACTTATTCAAGAAAAAATGATCTTCCATCCATCCTCCTTCATGCCTTGTAGGCATGATGATCAACTTCCTCTCGTGCCTATCAAACCTCTTGTCCTCTTTGTTTGGCTGATATGCATCCATACTATCATTGACACAACTGTAACTCATCAATTCCCCTTTAGGAAGGGAATATATGATGACTGAAATGAAATATAGGAGAGCTGGTAAAGAAAAATCAGTCATGCATCTTTTGACTTCCTCTCCATATGTTTCGTTTGCAAACTCAGCCATGGACCACCTTTCCTAGACTATTGGCGAGTGTAGTGCCCACCGGTTTTCTCTCTTCCTATGATTTGTTGGCTCATCTGATCAATTTGATATTGCATATGAGACATTTGATACTTGATTATGTTAGATTTTGATTAGTTATTGCTACGATTATCATCATATGGTATATGACATTCTTATTTTGACAGGGCACTATTGAGACACTATTTGATATTCATGATTATGGACATTTCATGTTGATTTAGAGATGATGGTATTATGATGTTGTGATTAGATGGATTATGTTTCTATATGGAATTTTACGATGATCTTGATCATGATTTAGATATTGTTGATATTGGATCATGTTTTTATACATCGTTGATAGATAGCAGTGTAATCTTATTCAATTGATATAGTATAGTTGATTTTCATAATGATTTATATTGATATTTTATCATGTCGAGCAGATTTGAGGTTTTCCTTGAGTGTGCAAGATTGCAGGTTACACCACTTGGCGAGCATGGGACTCAGTGGTAGCACTACCAAAGATGCCTAAGCCATCTTGCTCGAGCCCTTTTTCTCACCTTGTTGTATTTTGGTCATTATTTGTATTTGGAGGATTTTGGTTGATCATTGTATTTAATTTGTATTAATTCATTTTGTTACCCTCTTACCCTTGAGCACCATGGTAAAATTAATTTTACTTTATTGCTCACTTAATTGGGATTGATTTGTGCTAATGTGGTCATTTGTGATGATTTTGATTAGTGGGGTGTTTTATTGGTCTTAAACATGTTTTGGGATGTCTTGGGATTTACTAATCATTTTTGTGGGGACCATTTCTCACCTTGTTTATCCCACTCAACTCTCAAATCTCGAATTTGATCAAAAAGGGCATTTTTGAAGGCATATATGGAAAGTGAGGGATCTCCCTTACCTTAAAAATGGCCCTTGGGACCTAACCTATGGGTGGGGGAAGCTTTTTGTGAACCCAAAAGCCTTTTCACTCCACCCTCTCACAAGTCACCATCAAAGCCTTCTCCTCTTGTCTTACATGGGTGACCTTGGGATTGTGTTGTGGGCTTTGGGGGCTAGTTTGAATTTTTGTCCCCTTGCATTTATTATTTGGAGGGAACTTGAAAATGACATGGGTGACTTGGATGGATTTCTTAGTTGGAAAGGTGACACATGTCACCTCCCATGGGTTTGTGATTTTGGGAGTTTTTCTATATCTTCCT
Source organism: Taxus wallichiana var. yunnanensis (assembly GCA_018340775.1). NCBI lineage: Eukaryota > Viridiplantae > Streptophyta > Pinopsida > Cupressales > Taxaceae > Taxus > Taxus wallichiana. The sequence goes on along the minus strand of CM031244.1, from coordinate 123,485,291 downwards.
TAATTTTGGATGTTTGGGGGCTTTTTGCTTTTGGAATTTTGGAGAGGAGTCTTTGGAGGATTTGCTTTGGGAGCTAGTGGAGTCAAGAGCTTGGAGCTTTGTGGCTTGTGCTTGGAGTGTGAGGTAGGCCTCACTTCTTATGTTATTTTGGTTTATTATTTGTTGTGTATGTGTGTGATTTTTGAGTGTTTGTATTGGTTAAAAATTTGGGTTTGGTTTGGGGTTTGTGGGTTCTTGATTTCTTTTCATTTGGTTGGATTTTATTTTGGTTTTGGGAATGGGAGGGGATCCTTGTTCTCATGGCTTCTTGGGAAGCCATGAATGATATTTTGATGTTCCCTTCCTTGGGGAAGTAGGAGGCATTCCCATTTGGTTTGGGAATCTCCTCCTATCCTTACCAAGGAAGCTTACAAGGCTTGAAAAGCCTTGGTAAGGAGGAGAAATGGAGAAATAAGGGTTGGAGGATGATGATGGATTCTTGGAGATATATTTGGAGGTTGGTCTTTGGCTCTATTATTATTTATACTTTGGCACATTGGTGATCCCTCTCCCCTCTTCCCATTTCCATTCTTTTTCTTGGTTTCTTGTGAATTTGATTGTGGTGTTGGAAGTTGTCTTTCATCTCTTGTTTACCCTTGTTTTGAGTTCTTTGAAAACTTGTTTTTGCTTGGCATCTTTGAGTGGCATGCTACCCCTCTTTCCCATGGGCTTGGGGAGGCTAGCATGCATTCTCTTTGGAGAAAAGGCATGTAATGATGTATGTAGGTTGGGAGGTAAACGGGCCTTGATCTTGTGGTGTTTTGGAGCTTGGCAAAGTGGAGTAGGAGCTCTTTGAAGACTTTTGGAGGTGGTTTCATTTGGGAAATGCTCAAAATTTGAGCATGTTGTTCCCACATAGTGGGAGGCTTGTATACTTGAATTTTATTAGTGTTTATGTGTGATACTTGTTTAAAAGTGGATTTACATTACTTTGATCTCTTGGAAGCTTGTTGCAAGGGTTGAAATTACTATCTTAATGTCTTAACTAGCTGCTATTTATCATCCTTCTTTTGATGTTATGGAAACATTCATTTTGTATAGTATCATCTCTTGCTTGAACAAATGAAGCAGATTAAATAAACTATAAGCTTGTGTAATGGGAAGAAAGGAAATCTTTTTTTGGTTGTATGGAAAAGTGTACTTGGTTAAGCTTACTAAGTAAACTGAAAGGATTGTTTTAGTTGGGTTTATGAAGTCCATGGAAATGTTGATTAAACTTTGGAATTCTAAAGTTAATACAGCTTACGAAAATGTCCTCTTGAGCTTGTTCAGAAAAGGATATTCATCCTCTTAGTTATGGAGCTTTTGAAATGTTATTCAAAGCTATGGGATTAGGAATCAATTGGGTTTTTTTATATTGTTGTAAATCTTGAGCAGTGGCTATAATAAATTACATAAATCGCAAGGAGGTAGAAATGAGATGAATTATTGAATTTTAGTATTTTCTCCATGAACTAGACTGGCGTAAATAAATCTCCAAATGTTATTACTATCCTTTGTTTACAAGATAACTCTTACCTTATCAATTCTACTCCATCTTCCACTGGTTCAAAAACAAATGTAGAATAAAATAAGGTATATTAAATCTCTGTATAATTTCAGGAAAGGATTTGTATAGGGATATAACCCATTGTGGTTGTATCAATTTTTTTAATCTCCTCTGTATATTTAGCATGTTTCTGTGCATTCTATGTCAGCCGCTATCAGGATGATTATAGAAGAGATTCGATTATAGAACCATATATATATATATCTTATTTAAAAAAACATAATATATAAATAAATGAAAAAAATGGGGGTTTGGCGCTAGGGCACAGCCCTGCCTGCACACCAATCTCTTCCCCAAACCCTAACCGTCTATCTTCTGCAGGCATGTGCGTATGTAAGGGCAATAAACCCTCAACCAAACCAGTCATGCTTCCTTCTTTGGCGCAAGTGCATATAGATGTATTTACATGCCCTGACTGCCTGTATATGCACAGATTGGCGCATATATATATGTATATATATGCGCCAATCTGTGCTGCATATACAGGCAGTCAGGGCATGTAAATATATATATATGTAATTGATTTCAATTAGAACTTGTTTTCCTAAAAAATGATGGATATTCATGATTGTGTGTAGCTATTTGTTCTTAAAAAAAAATACACTTGCTTCCTCCACAAATTCTACAGTGGGTCTGTAATGAAAGGAAGAAGAAGAAACATTGAGACTACAAAAATAAAATAAAATAAAACTCCTTGTAATCCTGCAACAATACAATAGTTAGAGGTGAAGGTGAGGAAATGCAATAAAATGAAGAGAAACCCATCTTAATACAATCTTGCCTCCCTCAAAATCTCCGGGAATAACCTGCAAAATAGAAGAAGAAATGTGAGAATAAAATAAAAGTGAGAAGAATATTTTTTCAAAGGAGTATTAGGTTTTCTTTATTTTACCCTAGAAGATCCATGGATAAGATAAATTTGATCCAATGGTCCACATTAATCCTGGTGTGACCACTTGCCATGGGAATCCGTACTCAGCCCCATCCTTCTTGCAAAATCCCCTTCCATGAAATTATGTATGGTAGCTACTTGGTCACGAAGTAGACTCTTTACCCGGAGTGGTTGATAAGTAGGTATGTCATGTACCCACACAAGAATGCTGCCCTTTCTCCTTATCCTCCTTACCTTTTTCTCATACATGGAACCATCGGTCAGCCCCTTATTGATAGAAAAATCAGACCTGTGATCCTTCTTTTGGTGGTCCCCATGCAACAATGTCATAGAAAAAGAGGGCTGCAAGGAGTATCCATTAGTCTTACCCTTCCCAAGAGTGATTTTTGACATTTTCCTTATACCAACACAAACCAAGATGACTTTACCCCAAGTACCAATTTTGAAATGGGTGATTCCCATAACAACACCCATACTTTTGTCCTGATGATATCTCACTAATGGTGTCATTAGAATACATAACAAGCATGAGACATCCTTCCTAACCAGCTGTGCGTGATGGCAACATACATGAAATGACAATTTGGCCAACAAGAGAGATGAAATACTCACATACCATGGACTGCCCGTGATGTCCTTATGATTCAGAACTTCTGAGTTTGGATCAGCACTCTTCATTTGCATGATCTCTTCACTGAATAGGGTCTTTTCTTCCTTGCATTCCTTCCAAATGTGTTGGTGCTTGTCTTGGGTAACTTCTGGCTTCTTTTTAAGGTTGTGAACTCCATCCAAAGACCACCTCTTGACTGCTGTTTGGAACAGTCCAGCCACCTCATCTTGTCCTTTATGGAGAGTTTCTTCCAATCTTCTTGCCCTCATAAGACTCGTTGAGATGTCATCAACACAAGCATCATTGTGACCCCAATCTCTTCCCTCAAACATATGTATATCAAATGGATTACCAACCAAGTAGAAAGAGGAAGTAATTACCTTTGCATGCATACCGTGGGCCTTGGGAAGAGGGTTACCTCTTAACAATCCAATTTCAGTCCTTGTGCATAAAGCGACCGTTGTCTTGATGCATGCATAACTTGGGGGCTGCCTAAAAGGTGTAAGTACCCCTTACTACTCAATGTGCTCCTCATTTTGCCCACATTTGTATCAAACTGATTATGATGATTAGCTCCATGTGATGGCGAACTAGGGAGCAATAAATCTGAGATGTATTTGTTCCTTGGACTTTCAACAAAGCTTTCATCTCCTTTTGCCTTTGCTTCTACGGTAATTGGTGCTTTCCCCTGTTGCACAACCTCCATACCTTGTTCACATGTGCTTGGGATGTCTTTGTGGCTCCTACCCAAGTCTAATTCTTCATCATTTAGCTCTTTATTGACTGCTGTTATAAACAGACCAGCAAGCTGACTGTTATCATTTCCATTTGGGAAGTGGGTTCCATCCATCCCTTTCGCTTCCCCTTCTTGTTCATCACCCTTTCTTTCAGCCCTGAATTCATCACATGCTAAAATATCATCAACATTAACCAAACAATGATCATTAATTACCTCATGATGTTGACTCTCTGGGACAACAATGGGTGTTAGCGTCATGGCCTTAGATCTCTTGACCACTGAATCTTCTTCCTCAATGACTCCATCTTCTATTGTCATATGAGAATTGCTTGAGCTATTTACTTCATCCTCTTGTTCCTCAAGCTTCCCTTCATCCTTTCGCTCATGCTCCCGAGTTCCCTTATTATTTTTGCACATGCAACCGTTAGAATTCAAGGGAAAATTATTGACAATTAAATTTTTTTACCTTCCCTTCCTCTTGGTTCTTGCTTGGCCATTTCTTCCTCTTCTTGTGCTTTCCTAGGGCTGTAAGAAAAATCAATCAAGGGTTCACCTTTGGCCATGGCGGTGGGTGCTTCTAGGGCTCCCAAAGGCTGATCCTTCACCCCAAACAGTTGCTGCGATGGTTCTTCCTCTTTTGTCACCTTGGAAGGGTGGCTATAAAAGGAAGTTGCCTCTTCGGTCTTCCTCATGATTTCTCCATCTTGTAGCTGATCCGCTACATGCTCTTCGACTTGCTTCTTCACACTGGAGGGTTTTCTTCCCTCAATGGATGAGACCTTTTGCCAAGGTCCTTTGATGGGGTTCGGGCATTATGCTTTGTGCCAATTCCCACTCTATGATTTTCTATTTCCACAAAATCCTCAAAGGAAAAGGCATCACGCACCATCTCCGAAAGAGCTCTATATGTTGTTGCCAAGTTGTCACTCCTTGAAACCCTTTCTTCCTTGAGCGAACCACCTCCTTGCATATTTTGGATGGCTAAGACAAGCCTATCCAATGCATCCACTATTCCTTCTTGGTTCTTCATGATCCTCTCCAATTTTTCCATGCTTCACAGGCTAGGAGGATGATACTCTGATACCATTGTAATGTCCCTTTTTGGGGAACTCGGGAAATGACCCAAAGCTGAAGATAAACAACACTTTTCAGATTTTTAGTGAGTTGTTAGTGACTGAAATAAATGTATAAAAACCCTTAACTGCTGCCAGCCAACACCCTTCTAGGGCAGCGACCTGTTTTGGGGTTTCACACCCACTTTTATGCCTTCAAATCAGCTTCACTTGAATTTCTAAAATTATAATATATCCTCAACAATCATATAATGCAAGAAATCTGATTTTTAATGCCCTAGATATGGAGATATGAATTTCAACAAACCCTTGTCTGCAGTGTTATTTTAAAAATTCATAACTCAACTTAGGAAGCACCAAAAATCATGAAACTTAAGATATTGGCTTTATAAATTATGGAGAACAAGCTAGTAATTCCAAATTTGCCAAATGCACATCACACATACCACATTTCCACTCCAAGGTAGGTCGCTTCCACTCTAAACAAATATAATATTGCACTAAAAACACCACACATGCAAGAGAAAGATCCTTTATTGCTTTTCCAACCAGCTTGCACAATCAAAACCTCATGAAGGGTTTTCGTCCTTCACAAGTTTCCCAACCAAGGGTTTTCGTCCTTAGAAAAATCCTCAACCCAAGGGGTGCGTCCTTGAGAGAGAGTAAAAGGGCTACACTAGCCAACTTTCACCAAAATAAGAATAATCTCCAAAAACATGTCCTAAACTAATGCCAACAACCTCTATTATATTAAGAGGGTGGCGCCAAGTCTTGGGGCTCTCAAATAAGGCCGACCACAATTAGACTTGTTTTATTATTTTCTTTTTCTTTTTGGAGCCTACATGCTCACCAATATCTTTTTATTTCTAATTTATTGTTGGGCGCTAGGCTTACCAACAAATACAATGTCAATTAAAGAAATAAACATGAAATTAAGCACATGATGACATTGTTGACTTCCTCTAGCTTGTTCGCTTGGACCCATGAGGAAGAAAAATGGATCAAGGTCTTCAAATGGAATTATCTCGAAAAAGGGACATGACATTCCGCAAAAATAAGTCTTCACCAAGTCAATACCTTGGTTGATGACAACTCTAAAACTGCAAAAGGAACAAACTATCACTTTGCGAAAGGACTATTTCAAAATAGACTCAAGATAAATGTGTTTCAAAACAACAATTTGAAATATGATCAAGACCTAGCAAGGAGAAAGAGCTTCATATCAAGAAAATGAGGTGCCAAATACACAGAAAAAGTTGCCAAAATGGGCAACACAACATTGGTTTCACAACTACCCATGTGGTTTAAGGGGGTACATAACAGTAGTGTACATAATATCAAGTGTGGGCAATAAATGTAATAATAACATTTTATATTATTAGCTAGACAATTAGAAGCTTAACGGTCATCTTGAAGATGGCCGAGCAATCATTTCATGTTGATATATATGTTCTTTGTATCACATTTTCAAGTGAATGAGAACTGGGTTTCACTCTTCCGGTTGCATTTCATTTTCACGGTCCATTTCTAGTCTTACAAGAGATTGCATAAGGAAAAGATAAGATTAAAACATGGAATATATTTGCGGCAAAGCTAAAGGCCAAATTCATTCCATAAGACTATATCGTATGAATTTGTTTAAGAAAGTTAAAAAATTCTGCAAAGAGATATGAGTGTGAATGACTACATAGAGGATTTTTATAGGTTAACTATTAGAGTTGTACATATTGAAGATGACGCTGAGAAGATTTCGCATTATATGAATGGGTTGTGCATGGCAATTCGGGATGAATTTCAGATGATAAGGATACACTCCATTGAAGAATCTTATCAGTATGCATTGCAAGCAAAAGAAAACATAGCAAGGATACACTCCATTGAAGAATCTTATCAGTATGCATTGCAAGCAAAAGAAAACATAGCACACAAGCAGCAAGGTACCGCGCGAGGAAAAAGTAAGTTCACGCAAGGTCAAGAACAAGGTAGAGGCAGAGGATCATCTACACATCAAGGAGAATCAAGCACATCACAACACGATGATGGTGTGCAAAGAGGCTGGGAAAGTCTGGAGATAGAGATCTTATGGTCGAGGTCGTGGATGTGGATTCATTGGCACATGTTTCAAATGTGGAGAAATGGGACATAGAGCATTTAAATGTCTTCATGCAAATTCAAATGGAGGTAGAATTTACGTAAGTGTGCATATAGCACAAGCAGATAAAGAGAGTATTGCATCAATACATTATACTAATGATCCGGAAATAGGGGAAGCACTCGTGATGAAAAGGGTGTTATTGAAGTGTATGAAAGAAGAGGATGGTCTAGCGTAGAGCAAGAATTTGTTCGGACCCACTTGCAAATCAAAAGGTAAGTGTTGTAAGTTGATTATAGACAGTGGTAGTACTGACAATATTGTTTCACAAGAAATGGTGAACAAACTGAAATTGAGGAGAACAGCTAATCAGAATCCATATAAGGTTTAATGATTATTGAAGGATCATCATATACTGGTAAATGAACAATGCTTGGTGAATTTCCAAATTGGTGAATATGAGGCTTAGTGTGATATCATGCCTATGGACGCTCGCCATATTTTGATTGGGAGACCTTTGTAGTTTGACCACAAGGCACAACATGATGGGCATGTAAACACATATACATTATTAGCAAAGGATGGAGTAAAGCATACTTTGAATCCATTGAAGGATAGGTGTAATGGAAGCAAATCCAAAGGTATTGATGTCAAGTAAACAATTCTTGAGTGAGATGAAAGAATGTGATTATTTTGCACTTGTAGCTGGCCCACATAGAAGTTGGATACAGAGATTGAAGATAAGGAAGTAGTAGTTCCACAAGAGGTTGACGACTTACTTGGTGAATTTGCGGAGATAGTTTCTAATGATCTACCTGAAGGTTTACTGCCAACGAGGAGAATTAATCATCAGATGGATTTGATATCGAGCTTGTTCAGTCATTTGATCCAAAGTTTTTTTCTCCTAAGTATTTTATGTTAGTTGTTAGTTTAGTATTAAATAAATGTATGGGGCATGCATCTCATGAGAGACACACCCTTTAGATTACTTAGGTAATAACAGTAATCATTAATTACGATTAGGTTAGAAATGTTAGTTATACACATGTATAACGGGTTGGAAGTTGGACTGTTGGGTCTCGTAGGCAAACAACTCCCACCGTAAGCTTAATTAAGCTTGGTGAAATAGCGTAATAAACAAACAGAGATTATATTTGATGTACAAGCTTATTTGAATTAATAAAATATAGTTGTGTTCTTCCATATTGCATGTGTGTTTAAGTTTCATTAGTGGTATCAGAGCCAACGGTGGCCATTGTTCCATGAAGAGAGAGAGAGAGAGAGAGAGAGAGATGGAGGAGCCATGAACAAGGCCTAAAGCATTTGAAGCTTTTTACCGTCTGATTTTTGTATATACCTGCCTGAAGTGTTAGACGTTCGTACTTGTCTGAAGATTCATATTTTCCTGGAAAGAAGCGTGTAGAAGTGTGTAGAACTTGTCTGAGAGGACATTGATGAGTAAACTGGCTGCAACAGAGCATGAGCGGTGAATAAATGTGTATGGGAGCACGTGCAATGTTGTATTTTTGTTAAAAACAGCTTGAAAATTCCTTATTTTCTGCCTGAAGGATCACCTGAGGCGTTGGAAGAAGTGCTGAAGCGCCATTTCTCTGTGTTGGGCATTAATATCTGCCTTGGCGCTGATAATTGATCAGGAGCATTAAAAAAAAACTCATGCTAGGCATTGGAATGCAGAAATGAGGTGCTAAAACTCTACATATGGCGTTTACACTTTGATACACTTGTTATATTTTTTGTTATTTATGTGCTGGAAGCTGCATGGGTTCCATTGCTTGTTTGGCATGACATCTATTCTCGGCTAAATTAATTACTTTGTTGAGTGGAAAAATTACTTTGCTGGCTGCATTTTCTTTTTTAATATTTACACAGTGAAAAACTATTGTTTATGTATGAGTTTGTGAAATCATATCACAAGCGTACGCATAGCTGAGTTGGTTAGTTTAAAGCAATTGGCATTGTGGAGGTCTGTGGTTCAAGTCTCAATAATCTTCATTTTCTGGAAGTGTTTATAAGACAACAGAAAAACAGAATATATAGCATGCAGTGCGATCATAGCCCCAAACGTAAACATAGGTGAGTCAGTTATCAGTCTTTTGCTAAAACCATCCATTAACATCCCTTTGATCGGGAGTTTCATTCCTTTAAATGCCCAAAAGTGTTTTTTTATAAACTAGTCAAACTCAACGTCTGCTAAAAACCATGAAAATTTGTACCCACAGTCACAAATAACACCATATTTTATTGTTCGGTCATATTTTGTTGTAAAAGTTACCTTTCTAAAAACTAGACTCGTAAAGTTTTCCAGCGAGTATACATAGTAAGGAGCACATGTTGATCTAATAAATTTTAATCCCTGTAAAATAGACAAATTTTCATAATTTGCATTAGTGGGGTATACCTAGCCTGAAACTAGTGAGAAACTTGTATATGTTAACTTTACATACGATAGTCAAATTTGGCTTATGACCACTCGTTTTTCATGGAATGGAATATCTAAGAACTTCTTGGCAGACAATTCTTGATTTTTGTATTTGTAAATGCATTTTCCACATCTTTTTGGAGAAATAAGGAAGATTTAATGTATACCGGGTGCATTTTTGGTGGAAATTGACACCCTGCTTTTGTTCAAAAGGTTGATGTGTGTAATGTCCCTTTTTCCAACTTGAGAACATGATGTTGGACTTCTCGCCATCCCCTTTTCCATGGCAAAGAAGTGGAGTGAGCTGGAAAAAGAAGTGAACTCTCATTGCACTTTTATTTTCTAATTCTTAATGTTTTCTTTTAGTATGTTCTTCTTTTTAGCAGCTCGGTTGGGTTTGGTGCATTAATGAAGCCAATTAAAATATTAAAAGAGCTCTTTATGGGTCGACCTTGTCCTTTTTGGGCCTTGGCGTCAAAGTTGGGTTATAAAAGGAGATTGAGGACTCCGGCCATTCACTTTTGGCGCATTTACTCTAATTGGACTTTTGGGTTGTTGCTTATCATTTTTTCCACTCTTGGGCAGAAATCCAAGCGTGTGGCTCTTCCAAGAAGGACGAAAACCCTTCTTGTGGCTGGTTGGGGGACGAAAACCCTCCATCCTTGTGTGAATTGAAGGCAAATTGCAGATTTGGAGGAAGAGAAGACATTTTCAGATTCTTGCATGCATTGTTGGGTCTCTCCTAGGTGGAGCGACTTACCCTAGTGTGGAGTTTGGTGCCGTCTAGGGCACAGAAATCTGATTTGTTATCATACTTGGCTTTCTCATAATTTATAAAGCCGGAATCTACTATTCTTTGTGAAGTTTGGGGTTTGTAAACCCTCATTTCATAATTTTATGTGGAGTTGTACTTCGCTGATTTATAATTAATTTCCAACAGTGTTTTCCATCAGATTTCATGTTGAAAATTACTTTGGTTGATGCCTAAAATACATATTAATATTTTGGCAAGGTTATTTGAAGAGTTTCAAGTGTTTTTCATCCATTTTTACACTGTTGTTCGGAAAATCTGATCATTGTTTTAAATCTGGGTTTAAATTTCAGTTTGTTGGTCTGAAATTCAGATTTGAATTAATTGGGATTTGTGCTAATTCCTTGTTCTTTAGTTTTGCCCCCAAAAGGGACATTACAGTGGTATCAGAGCTCAAGATCTTACCAGCCTAGGGTTTTCATGGAAGAAGGCAACAAGGGTTTTCAATACTACCAAAGAAGAAGGAAAGCGGATCAGCCAAGTGGTGAAGATAATATGGCCAATCAAGATCCTCAAGAAGCCAAATTTGATAAATTGATTGCAGGTCAAGAGAGATTAGTGGATACAATGGACTTCCTTGCCCTATCTCTTCAGAGGATGATTGAACCTAGGGTTCATAACGGTGATGGTAGCTCATCCGGAGCTAATAATGCATGGCGACCTATGGGATCAGCCCACAAGGCCCACTTTTCTTCCAAGGGAAGAAGTTATTCCAAATGTTGGAGCAAGGCCCTCTACGGGGAAAAACATTGCCTCAAGCTATGAAGAATATATGGCTCTTTCAAGAGAGATTCGTGAAGCCATTACACTTGCCGAATTCATTGGAGTGAATAGAGGAAGGTCTAAGCCCAAGCCTAGACAGCATATGTCCTAGAAAGAGGTACAAAATGTGTTGGGGAAGATGACCTTCTCCACATTTGATGGATCAGCCAAAGGGATAGCTAGGGCTTGGATTCAAAAGCTAGATACATACTTGTCTTTGAAGCCCATGATGGAGGAAGATGCTATCAAGTTTGCTACCTTACATCTTGAAGGAATTGCTCATGAGTGGTGGTTCCATGGTTTAGTAACTCAAGGGCACAATGAGATCCATTCCTATGATGAGTTTTGTCGAAGGCTCATTGATCGGTTTGATAGAGTTGATCCGGAAGTTCACTTTCGTGAGCTTGCACATTTGAGACAACAAGGCACGGTGGATGAGTATGTGACTGAATTTCAGAGGCTTTCTGTCATGATCACGGATGTTTCAGAGAGGAGACTTGTGGTACTTTTCATTGAGGGTTTGATCGAACCCCTAAAGGGGTTAGTTAGAGCCTTTGATCCTTTGTCTCTTCAAGAGGCAATCAAAAGGCTTTGGATCTTGAAGGGGCTGCCCCAAAAACAGCAGCGAGCAACAGTCATCCCAAGGGAAATTCAAGTGGAGGACAGCCAACTAGATCTTTGGGACAACCTAGAAATTCTCCCTTGGACCAGCCAAGGAATCCACCTCAAAAGATGTCAAATACTCACAAGGAGCTGCCCAAAACCAGCAAGGAAGGAGAATCTAGAAACGAGCTTAGAAAGAAGAGTTTGTGCTTCTCATGCAAGGATTCATGGACTCCTGGGCATCGTTGTTTGGGTAAAGGTAAAGTACATTATATTGAAGTATTTTCAAATTGTGATGATGATGAAAATAATGTTGATGAAGCAAAGCTTGATAGTATGACGGAAGAGGATCTAGAAAGGGTTGATAGTACTCTTGCTACCTTGAAAGGAGCACCTAGTTACCATTCATTCCGCATGAAGGGTGATCTACAAGGGCACGAAGTTATAGTTTTGATTGATGGTGGAGCCACCCATAATTTCATTGATGAGTGCTTGGTGGCCAAATTGGAGTTGAAGGTAGAAGACTTCAAGGGATTCACGGTAAGGATAGCGGATGGTTACTCCATGCCATGCACAAAGAGGTGTTCCCAACTCCATGTTACCTTGGGACAACATGAGGTATGTGCTGATTTTTATTTGATTAACATGGCTGGTATGAATATTGTGCTTGGGATCCAATGGTTGTATTCATTGGGAGAACTCATTTTCAATTACCAATGCTTGGAAATGAGCTTCATGGACAAGGGTAAGAAGGTTTCGTTACAAGGTATGCTTCCGGAAACACCTCAAGTTAATTATTTGGTAGAAGATACTTTGTCATGGGAGTCACATTTTTCTCTTTATCTAAGATTACAGCAGATTGGAAGTCATTAATTACAACTGAGTATGTCAAGAACAAGTTTGCTAATGTTGTTTTTGAAGGGAAATAAGTGATGAAAGGTACAAGGTAATGGATGGGCTTATCCTTTACAAAAACCGAGGTCTATTTGGTGCCTGAATCAAAGGTAAAGGTAAAATATTGAGGGTTGTTCATGATGACCCATCAGCTGGTCATCCGGGTTACTTTAAGACATATAAACAGGTGAGGGAAAGATTCTATTGGAAAGGCCTTAAAGGGGAAGTGCTCCAATACATTCGGGAGTGCCTTGCATGCCAACAAAACAAGGCAGAACATACATTTCCAGCAGGTCTCCTACAACCTCTCCCCATTCCCACTCAAAAATGGGAGAGCATCTCTATGGACTTCATCACGGGGCTGCCTATGGTTCAAGGTAAGAGTTGTTTATATGTTGTGGTTGATAGACTCACTAAATATGCTCATTTTTGTCCACTTCAGCTAAATATAATGCTCCTATAGTGGCTGATGTGTTTTTCAAAGAAATATTTAGACTTCATGGGCTGCCCAAGGATATAGTAAGTGATAGGGACAGCAGGTTCATGAGCATGTTTTGGCAAGAGCCATCCCCAAACGGATGGGCAAACTGAAATAGTTAATAAATGGGTGGAAGGATATCTACGAGAATTACATTGATGGGCAACAATTAACATGGATGAAGTGGTTATACATGGCTGAGTTTTGTTACAACACCACCTTCCATTGGTATGTCTCCTTTTAAAGCTTTGTATGGTTATGATGCTCCCTCTTTCATTGATTTGGTTATGACAGATAGTAGAGTACCCAAGGCTCAAGAGTTGGTTCAGCGGTGTCATGAAATTCTAAAAGAGCTCAAGTTATATGCAGATCAGCATAGGAAAGAAAGGACATTTGAAGTGGGAGACATGGTGTTTCTAAGATTGCAGCCCTATAGGCAATCTTCTATCAAACAAAAAGGTGCGGAAAATTTGAAACCACGCTTTTATGGCCCTTATAAGGTAAAGGAAAAGGTGGGAAATATGGCATATGAACTTGAGCTTCAGAAAATAGCAAGATACATAATGTTTTTCATGTTTCATGCCTCAAAAAGGCACTAGGACAGCACCTTACTTCCTCACATGAGTTGCCACCATTAGATGAGGAGGGCAAGTTGGTTCTAATTCGGAAAGCATCCTAGAAGTTCGTGAAAGGAAGTTGAGGAATCGAAGTATCAAGGAGTATTTGGTTCGTTGGAAGGGATTACCCATTGAGGATGCTACATGGGAAAATGCAACAATATTGGATCATCCACAATTGCAATTGCTTGGGGACAAGCAATTTTGGGAAGGGAGGATTGTAATGTCCCCTTTTCCAACTTGAGAGCATGATTTTGGACTTCTTGCCATCCCCTTTTCCATGGAAAAGAAGTGGAGTGAGCTGGAAAAGGAAGTGAACTCTCATTTCACTTTTATTTTCTAATTTTTAATGTTTTCTTTTAATATGTTCTTCTTTTTAGCAGGTCGGCTAGGTTTGGTGCATTAATGAAGCCAATTAAAAGATTAAAAGAGCTCTTTATGGGTCGGCCTTGTCCTTTTTGGGCCTTGGCGCCAAAGTTGGGTTATAAAAGGAGACTAAGGACTTCATTTGGGCATTCACTTTTGGCGCATTTACTCTAATTGGACTTTTGGGTTGTTGCTCATTGTTCTTTCCACTCTTGGGTGGAAATCCAAGTGTGTGGCTCTTCCAAGAAGGACAAAAACCCTTCTTGTGCTGGTTGAGGGACGAAAACTCTCCATCCTTGTGTGAATAGAAGGCAAATTGCGGATTTGGACGAAGATAAGGCATTTGATTCTTGCATGCATTGTTGGGTCTTTCCTAGGTGGAGCAAATTACCCTAGTGTGGAGTTTGGTGCCTTCTAGGGCACGGAAATCTTATTTGTTTTCATATTTGGCTTTCTCATAATTTATAAACCCATAATCTACTATTTTTTGTGAAGTTTGGGGTTTGTAAACCCTCGTTTCATAATTTTATGTGGAGTTGTACTTCGCTGATTTATAATTAATTTCCAGTAATGTTTTCCATCAGATTTCGTGTTGAAAGTTACTTTGGTTGATGCCTAAAATACGTATTAATATTTTGGCAAAGTTATTTGAAGAGTTTCAAGTGTTTTTATCCATTTTTACTGTTGTTTGGAAAATTTGATCGTTGTTTTAAACTGGGTTTAAATTTCAGTTTGCTGGTCTGAAATTCAGATTTGAATTAATTGGGATTTGTGCTCATTCCTTGTTCTTTAGTTTTGCCCCCAAAAAGGGACATTACAATGTGCTTGAAAACCATGGATGTAACACTATTTCCCACCACTTGTGTTGTCTATATAATGTCCCCTTTTTGAAATTAAAGTAGAACAAAGACCCTTAGCCTATTTTATTGTTTCCCACAGTGGGATGAAGGAAAAGGGAACATGGTAAGATTAAAACTAAGTGAGCCAAAAAGTAACTTTATGTTGGCCACTTATGTTTTAATTTTAAAATAAGAGTATTTTTCTAATTTAAGTGGGTCGACACTTAATTAGAAATTAAAAGAAAGGGAAGGATATAAAAGAAGATGGAGGGGTTCATTTGTGGACATCTATCATCTTGATTTTATGAAGTTGAGCACTTGTGCTTCTACTTTTAGCTATTGAGGATGAAAACCCTCTTAGCATCCATCACTTGAGGACAAAAACCCTCATTGTGATCAAATTTAAGGACAAAATATCTTCTTGGTGGCTTCACTTAGGGGTCACATTTGAGCGTAATTTCAAATCATCGAGCTAGGGCACAAGGCAGGTTTTCTACTTTTCCCGCTTGGATCTACGTTTCAAGCGAAGAAATTCGATCGGTGGAGAGACAAACCACGAGAATTTAGTCAAAAACGAGATAGGGCACGATTTGCGGCCATTTTTAGGGCTATCTACACCCCTTTGGATTTTATATCGGCGTTTAGGGCATCAACAGCGGACGAAATTGGTTGGTTTCAATTACAGCGCGTCTCCTTTTGGTCTCCTCTTGTCATCTTGGTGTCCCAGATTTCATCCTGAAATCTGTGACTACCCTATCCGAAATTTTTTGTACTTTTAAAATAGTGGGTCGTTTTGTGTTTTTATTGCCAAAAAGTTCTTGTATTACGTCAAGATTTTCTCAAAGAGCCATATTAGCCATTTTCGCCAAATACCCAGATACCCAAAATTGTTATATTCTGTCGTCGGGATTTGTCTGCGGAAAATTTGTATTTAATTATTTTGAGCCCGTTTGAGGCAATTAGCGCTCCGTTTTAACTCTGTTGTGATCGTACATATTGTTATTCCCATATACCAGTAGGGTTTTAACCAAGAATAAGTTCTGGGCTTTATTTGTGACTTCATGGAAACGTTTTGTGTTTTTGTGTTTACCGTTTCGTTTTCTGTGAAAATTTTCTAGATCAATTCCTTTGTCAATTTGGCCTGATTCTTGGCCTAGAGTATCTGGAGATCACATACGCACGTTGTGCCAGAAGGAATTTGCCATCGGAGATCTGGTTCTCTTGGAAAAGACGAAGTCGTGCACCAAAAAGCTTCTTCTAGGCTGGCCGCATTTTTGGAAAAAGAGGGTTTGAAGTGGATCATGGGATTTTGGAAGAAGCGAGACGGTGGAAATTTTGTATACGCACTGGCAGGTACTTTTTCCCATGGAAGCAACGCCACTTAAGTCACTGATGGGAAAATTGGAGATGCGGGCGGGCGAGAATTTCTTACCTGCCTTGCAGGTAAAAATTCTCATTGTGAAATAAAAGAAAAATCACTTAAGGCATTGATGGGATTTTCTTACCTACCTTGCAGGGTAAATAATCCCATTATGAAAGCCAAACAGTTTACGTGGATCATGGGATTTTGGTCGCGCGCAGGCGAGTGGGATTTTTGTACCTACCGTGCAGGTACTTTCCATTAAGGCAAAGTCACTTAAGTTATGATGGGAAAATTAGAGGCAGCAGGCAAGCGGGAATTTCTTACCTGCCTTGCAGGGTAAAAATTCTCATTGTGGAATAAAAGAAAAACAACTTAAGTGAATCATGGGATTTTATTGCCTGCCTGGCAGGGTAAATAATCCCATTATGAAAGTCAAACGACTTAAGTGAATCATGGGATTTTCAGGGCTGCCTTGCAGGGTAAATAATCCCATTGTCATGTGACTTTTAAAAATAGAAATTCCTTATTCCAAAAAGTGCGACCCACCTTGGGTGAATAATAATGCATTAAATAAATATTTGTTAATATTTATTCACCCAATTTTGGCACCAGGCTTGTGGAAAAGTCAACAAAGGGAAGTGGACAAAAGAATTTAAAAATAGAATTCTAAAATTAAATAAATTTAATTTATTTAATGCAGCCCCATTTGGGAGAGAAATAATACTTTTAAAGTATTAAATGATTAAATTAATTCCTATTTTCAGTGGCTAAGGTCAAAGCATACTGTGAGGCTTGAGTTAACTAGAAGCAGAAGTCTAAAATTAAATAAATTTAATTTATTTAATGGCAGCCATGAGCATGCACAAAATAGGCGCCCCATTTGAAGAGTGAAGCTTATTAATTAATTAATTAATTGTCAGGAATAGGAAAGACATTAATTAATTATAGAATGGTGAAGATTATATAAGCAGGGGCTGCCATATGGATGAATTAATTAATTCACAGGCAGAGAAGTGCAGCCCAGAGGAAAAGTGCGCCCCATTTGGAGAGGATTTTTGCTCAGAAGAAGGTGAAATTAATGCTGAAAGCTTCCAATTTTGGCGCACAGGTTGAAGGAGGTTGATTTGTGTTTGGATAATTGTTTGCATAAGTGATACAGGTGCTCAGGTGAAGTTGGTAAAATCCATGCTTGCTTTGCATGCAAATAAAACATCAAATTTTGGGGCAGCAGACTTGAATTATGCAGATTTTTATGATTAAAATCCACTGTTCATGTTCCGGTTGCCATCTTTGTCTGAATTAATTGCAGGAATTCATTACAGGTGCTTTTATAAGAGAAAGGAGCTTAAATCAATGTCCAATACATTGAATATATCCTCTGAATCTGAAGAATTATCTAGATCTGCACCAGTTTTGAAGAATTCCAGCCGAATAAAGAGAAGAAGAATTGCTCAGACAAAGATAGATATGGCCATGGCAAAGCAGGATGAAAAAGAAAGCACAACGACATCATGCATTACTTCCAGATTTGTTGACACCAGAGACACAGATCTAGATCCAGATCTCATAATTGCAAAAGCTTCTAGCAAAAATTCATCCTCTTGTTTCAAATGCAGCCCGTGAAGAAGCCAATGCATGGAAAATTTCTTCCAGGATCTTGTGCATGTGCTTCCAATCTTCCAGTTGAAGCCTTCATTGAAGTTGCATTCACCCGGAGTGCTTTCCAGAATTTTTAATTGCTCATATGCAATTAAAAATAAAAATGATGAGTTATTTACGGCGAACATTGCACTGATGCATGTACTGGAGAAGAACTGCAAAAGCTTCAAGGATAAGAAGGAAGACATGTCAAAGGCAATACCCGCAAGCTGCTTCCAGTCACTTCCAGATCTAGCCGCTTCCAGATCTAGTTTGAATCAGCTGCATGCAGAATATGAAAAAGGACAAGACTGCAACTTTCCTCTTTCTTCTTCTTTCTCTTATTTCCTCTGACAAAATAATTGAGCGATCAATTAAATTATACAACTTAAGTGATTGGTTTAAAAGTCATTACTTGAAGAAGTCAACTACTTGGAGATAGGTGGTAGACGTGTAAAATAGAAGGTTCTATTTTTAGTTGCAAATCATGCATGTCATGCAAAGAGGAATTCCAGGAGGGAGATTGTCAGTTGTTTCCTTTCCCACTTCCACATGTGCCAGTTCAACTAAAAGCTTCCGACTTGTAATTGCCCCTCTACATTCTATAAGTAGAGGAAGAACCTTCCGGAGTTAATAATCGAATTTAAGCAAGTGACCTTGTGTTCCAAACTTTGTCTTTGAAACCCTTGAGAGCCACTTGAAGCAAAGGAATATACGGGCAGAGCAGATTTTCGGAGAACTTTGTGTCACGATGTATTGTGTTTCTTGCTTTTTATCTTAGATCTTTTAATAGACTTTGTGTTATTTCAGATCTAGATCTAGAACTACCTTTGCTTAGAATTTTGTGTTTATATCTATTGGTTTCTTCTATGTGCATGCAATCAACTCTGCTATCTATTGATTGGGATGCACATCTTCTCCATTTCTTCTCTGTGTTTATATAATTCCCTTTCCCTTTTTCTATAAATATTTCCTTTCTTAAAACAACTGCTTACTTGCTGCAGAAGCTATTGATTATGGTTCATGAACTAAGTAGTTAAAGTAAAACCCCATTTAGATATTAGCATACTTTAGTTGACAAATCTAACACGGGAACCTCACCGGTAAATGAGGGAGATTTATCTCATGATTGCCTAGGTTTTGTGCTATGCACGAGAAAATCTAGCCAACACATCTGAAACATCCTTTGTGAGAAAATTGTTGTAATCTTATACAAGTATTTTTCTTGTTTTATGGTGTGAAAATAAATAAAAATAAATTTAGACTTTGGTTGGAAAATTCAAATTTCATCATCTATTTGTACCAAGAGGGTTTCTAGATGCTTTGGGCCTTCTAGGTATTTTTGTATTGTGATTATTTGATAAATAAAGGAAGATTTCAGATTGTTGTATTTTTTGTCTTACGGGTTTGCATAAAAATCATATTGTTGTTATATTTTGTATAAGGGTCTCAGAGAAATTCCAAAAAAATTAGATTTGTCCCATAAGGGACATTACGAGTCTAAGGCAACAAGGTTACACATCGAGGTTTACAAGTCCCTAGGGATCTAGCAAGGTGATAGAGCCAATGACACACCGATCTTGAGTGAGCAGCGAACTCCAAGATCGAGTTATGTTGTAGTGGCAATTTTAGTTTTCAGTTCATTGAATTCATTGATGAGAAGCATACCACGTTGTTTTAATTGTTTTTTTACTACTGAGGACTTCTCATCTCTCGCTTAAAGGAGGAAAGAGACTATATTGGTCTTTGATCAATCGTCGGTCATCGTCACGAGTTGACAAAGGAGTTGCTAGCACTAGTAGTGTTGAGAAAAGTGTGATCGACATCGTTGGGCATTAGGATGATGTGTCATACGTAGTTCTCAATTATCACTAGACGGGCCTCTATGTGAAGCCTTATGTGGATCGATGTAGTTGAGCAAACCTTGATTGTGCTTATACTATAGTACAAGTACAGAATGGTCAGAGGGGATGGGCATGCCAATAGGATGTTCATCATTCATGCCACAACTCATGGGATAGGGGAGCTTACTGTGCAAAGTGCAATCGGTTGATCAATATCACAATGTACGGTGTGTCAATCTTCAAGTACAGAAAAAGACTATTATATGACTTGAGAGTCATATACTTTGGATCATCTTCTAGACCCCTTTGGATCAAGGGGCTTATTGGGTCATTTGATCCAAAATGTTTTATGTAAGTTGTTAGTATAATATTAAATGAATGTACGGGCATGCATCTCATGAGAAAACCCCCTTTAGATTACTTAAGTAATAATGGTAATCATTAAATACCATTAGGTTAGAGATGTTAATTATACGGGTATATAACGGGTTGGAAGTTGGACCATTGGGTCCCATAGGGAAACAACATCCCTCGTAAGCTTATTTAAGCTTAGTGAAATAATGTATTAAAGAACCAGAGATTATTTTGATGTACAAGCTTATTTGAATTAATAAAATATAGTTGTGTTCTTCCATATTGCATGTGTGTTTTATTTCCATCGAAGTTTACTAAACATGGCAACATACGAGTTGACACCATAGGAAAATGCGGAGGTACAAAAGTAAGTTCGAGAGTTGTTGGATAATGGGTTGATCAAGAAATCATAAAATCCATGTGTAGTACCAGCAGTATAGGCACAAAGATGAATGCCGAATGGGGAATGTGCCATGACAGTCATGCGATAAACAAGATCACTATCAAGTATAGATTTCCATTGCTGCGTATGGATGATCTAACGGAATGCTTAAGTGGCGCAAATTATTTCTCTAAGATTGGATCTAAAAAGTGGTTATCACCAAATCCACATAAGAGAAGAGATGAATGGAAGACAATGTTCAAAACTTAGAAGGGGTTGTACAAATGGTTGGTCATGCCATTTGGTTTGACAAATGCAAGTACTTTCATGCGTTTCATGAATGAAGTCTTGAAACCATATCTAGGTAAGTTTGTGGTTTATTTTAATAATATCTTGATTTTCAGTAGGACAAGAGAAGAGCACTTGCAGCATTTGTGCAAGGTGTTGATGAAGCTAAGAGATGAGAAGTTGCTCATTAATTTGAAGAAGTGTAGTTTCATGAAAGAGGAGTTAGTATACTTGGGATTTGTAATTTCTCAAGAAGGTTTGGAAATGGATCCTAAAAGGTGAGCGTAATTGTTAATTGGCCATCACCTAGAAGCACTTTTGATACGCAAAGTCTTCATGGTCTAGCAATTTCTATAGGAAGTTTATCACAACTTCTAGTGAAAGTTGTGTAGCAATTACAAATGTTTTACATGAGGACAAAAAGGAATTTGTATGGACAGCAAAAGCAGAGAGTAGTTTCCAACAGTTGAAATATAAAGTAGCTAAGTTGTAGTATTGGCGATTCCAATTTCAATAAAGTTTTTCAAGTAGATTATGATGCAAGTGGAACTGCTATAGAAGTTATGTTGAGTCAAGAAGGAAGACCCGTAGCGTTTTTCAATGAGAAAATAAATGATGCAAAGAATTTTGTATATGATCAGGAGTTCTATGCGATAGTTCAAGCTTTGAAGAAATGGAGGCATTATTTACTACCCAAGGAATTTGTTTTGTTTTGTATACAGATCAAGGTGGATTTTTTTGCGGGGTAAATTGAATTAGAGACACATGAAGTGGGTAAAAGTTTTTCAAATTATTCATTTGTGTTGAAGCATAGAAGCGGTAAGTCTAATAGAGTTGTTGATGCTTTGAGTAGAAGGATTTTACTTTTGAATGAGTTAAGAGTTGAAGTTTTAGGCTTGATTCAATGAAGACACAATATGTTGAAGATGAGGATTTCAGTGAGGCATGGAAAGCATGTGTAGAACCATTGAGTGGAGATAGAACACTGTGGTTGGACTTTCATATTCAGAAAAAATTGTTGTTCAAAGGAGTGCAAATGTGTATACCGCAAGGTTCAATGCGTGAAAACTTGATAACAGAGAAACATAGTGGCAGATTGGCAGGACACTTTGGCTATGACAAAACATATGCACAATTGGTAGAAAGGTATTTTTGGCCATGGATGAGCAAACATGTACACAAATATGCATAGGGGTGTAAAGTATGTCAATTGGCTAAGGGGAAAAGTTCAAATGCAAGTTTATATCAGCCATTACCTTGCCCAAAGAGACTGTGGGAAGATATAAATATGGACTTCATTTTGGGATTACCTAAAATGCAAAAAAAGAAAATGATTGAATATTTGTAGTTGTTGACAGATTTTCAAAGATAGTACATTTCATAACATGTAGGAAGAGTAGTGATGCAACTAATTTTGTATTAGGAGATTGTCACATTGTATGGATTGCCGAGAACTATTGTATCAGATAGGGATGTTAAGTTTGTAGGGCATTTTTTGAAAAGACTGTGAAGGAAGCTAAAAACAAGGTTACAACTCAGTTCCACATATCATCCACAGACAAATGGACAGACATAGGTCATCAACAGGAATTCTAGGAATTTGTTCAAATGTTGAGTTTGCACATAATAATTCGATGAATAGAAACGCATGTAAGACACCATTCCAGATTGTCTATGGATTCAATTTGAGAGGTGTTGAGGAGTTATGTGACATACACAACATGGAGATAAGAAATGTCAATGCAAAAGATTTTGCAAAGCATATTAAGGATGTATATAATCAAGTGTTAAGCAATTGAGAGAAGTTCAGCGCAATACAAACAGTGCACATACAACAAGTGAAAGGGAGTTGAACATCAAGAAGGAGACATGGTCTTCATACAATTGTGAAAGGAGAGGCTTCCGAAGGGAACTCATAACAAATTGAAACTAACGAAGATTGGACATCGTAGAGTACTAAGCAAGTTTGCGAATAGCATATATGAGATAGAGTTACCAGAGGAGTTGATATTTACCTATGTTCAATGTAGCAGATTGATATCCATATCATGAGGCACAAGATAAAGGAAGCACAAAATCAGATTCAGAATCAAAGATTTATTAGAGAAGATAGATGCAAAAAAAAACTGCACGAAGGGTGGGAGGGAGTGATTGACACTAGAAAAAGCAAGTGGGTGTGAGATAAGGAATATAAAGAATATTTGGTCAAATAGAAGGGCTGAAACGTTGTGGATCCAACTTGGATAAGTGCATTCAAAGCCGCAAAACATGGGATACCTTCAACAGAGCCATATGCAGAAGCTTATGATTTTCTTGTTACCCAGGGTGTATGATGTAGGAGTATCCATGTTTACAACAATCTTGCACCACCCAAAAACATCAGTGTAGTTCAGCACAAGTCTGGATTACGCATGTTTTTGTCAATTATTCCGTGCAAGTGTTGTTTGGGCACGAGTTTGTTTTATTGTGTTCCACAAGAGTCTTGTTGTGTGGTTTACACAATTCTTATGCCACACAAATGTCTATTGTGTTGTTTCATTTCCACCTACGTGTGTGCAAAGATATTGAGTGTGTATGTTGTGTTTTGCACATCAGTTTGTATTGTGCAAGAATGTTTTTAGTTTTCTGCGGTATCTATGAATACACGCAAGTATTGTTTGATCAAAGTGGGTTGCAGCATCTCGAAGTACTTCATTAGGATGGTGGTATCTTTTAGAATTCAAAATTGGATTCCGTTGGGAAAAAGGAGCGTCAGATCGATAGCGTAGGATTCACCACTTAGTGCAGAGGAAAGTGACTTCAATACAGTGCATGGAAAAGTTACATGTTTTGTATGCAGTAACACATCAAGCTTTTCTGAGAGCTCACATTAGCAACACTGTTCTATTCAATAGCACACATCTACCCTTGGAATTATGGAGGCATCAAAGCTATGTCAAAATAGTGTGCAAGGATTCAATAGAAGCAATTCAAAGCACAGTCTTATGTGCGATGGTGTAAACATGGCAAATAACTTGCGGAGTCTCAAACATGACATTGTGATATAAGCCGGCATGGATTTTACCTAATCCAATAATTGTAATTGTTGAGCCAACTCAATTTGCATGGGGTTGTGTATGGGCCCTATCTTTGCTTAGGGTATTGGAACGAATGATAGTGTCATATGGGTCACTTATAGATTCAAGGTGATTGTAAGTAGGTGGGTCTTGTAGTATATAAGCATGCCACTACTCTTGTGTTAGGATTAATCCCACAGAAGTGATACAATAGCCTACACTAGTCGGTTCAATGTAATTTGTGTTGTAGTGCTACACTTACAAAGACCACAAGTTAGCAAGCAAAGATCTTAGGATCTAGAGTTGTTGAGCATCTTGATTGTGAGATAGCTATTGTGTTGCCATGTAATGCATTATGAGTTTGAATAAAGATTATTGAATTTCAGAGTTCCATAATTGTGTTTGTGTGTATAGTTTAGAGTGTTTATGCATAAGTATTTTGTTGTGTATTCTGAGTGTTGTGTGGTCTAAGATATCCCATAACAAGGACCTATAACCATGACTACATCAAAAGGTACAACATCAGGTATCCAAGGAGGAAATAATGATAACGATAACAAAAATGAAAGAGCATCTTCTAAATCCTCCTCTCCTCCACACAATAAAGTCAAGAAGGGTGGGAAGGAAAATCTACTCTTGGACGATCAAGATGTGTAGAAAAACTAGAACAAACATATCTCATGCCAAGAATGGCCAAACCTATCAGTTGGAAAAAACATTGTTGATACCCAAAAATGAAAGCCAAAAATAGACAATCAACACATTGTAAACAAAGGAGTCTCTAGCGATACGAATCAAGCTTTGCACGAGTTAAACAAGAATGAAGAGAAAAATGAGGAAGATTCACATGTTCCAGACTTAGTAGCTACACTAATGACAGCCAAGCAACCTAATAGGTCAACGCCACGGTAAAATATTTTGATGATGTTCTAGACTTAGTGGCTTCAATAGAATGAAGCCAAAAAAAAGATATCCTTGGGTCGGAAGCGAAACCAAATGATTATTATTTTTATGGTTTCTCTATTGATCTCAAATAACTAATAAGAGAGTGGAGTCCCTAATAGATGCTATAGTAGGAGTTACAAAGGCACAGTTGAAGCAGACATATGAGCAAATTGACCGTTTGAAAAAGAGAATGAGTTCTCAAAAGATATGGTGAGGGAAATAATTGAAGATGACAATTTCTCAGTCACTCCATTGATAATAGCAGGACCAAGAGTTAATATTAGTGAAGCATCTACATCTAGATGAAACATTGTCGGCATTGATCAAGCTTAGAAATATAAAGCCTCTACTTAAAGTTTGGAGTAATACGCGAAGAAGATCAAGGCAAATAATTTGAAGCTCTTTGAAAGAGCATTCAAGGACAGAAGGAGTCCCAAACAAAATTACAGGAAATGAAAACACTCCTCAATGGAGTTGGAAACTACCAAAAGCCTTTTCAATAATTATGCTAATTTTCTATGAGCCTCTGATGATGATGAGTCGAAGGAGCAGAAGTAAAGGATATTGTTAGAAATCAAATCAGTAGGTGGAGGTTCTGTCTTCATACGAGGTTTGAAGGATTAAAGGCAAATACAGTTGAAAGAAAAGATCAAAAAGTCCAAGGATTCAAAGAATATTGAAGCATATATTAAAAAGTTGAATATGCTTTGGATGGAAAATGATGGAACATCAGAGATCCCAAAGAGGTTATAGATGCTTTGGATAGAAGGAAGTATTATATACAATGGAATTTCTCTGTAGAAAACATTGCTTACGAAAAGCTTCAAAAGGTAATGATTTACTATTACATACACAATTTTGATCTGATTTGCTTCCTCAACAAATAGGTTGGCATCCTCAATTCCTCCAATGATGGAATAATGAGAGTGTATAACAAGGGCAAAGTTTTCCAAGGAAACTAAGGTGGATCCAAAACCAATTCCGGAAGTTGCCATCAAGATGAGGGAATACATGTCCCAGATAGATGTTGACAAGGAACATGTTGATGACAAGGCAGAATACAAATAAAAACTAAAGGAGGGCAATGTGTAGCATGTGTTCATCAATTCAAGACAACAATTGAGAATGATTGTCCTCCCGTTAGTTAGTTGCATAGCTAACTAAATGATTTTACAATGATGGTGAAAATGTATAAATTGGTAAAAAGTTACGTTGACAAGGCTTTTTCCCGTTAGAGGTAGGAGGGATAAATTATCTTTGATACTTCGATGGTTAATTACGGAATTGTTCATCCAAGGCTATGCTCGTTATTATTTTTAGTTTATCAATGAACTGGAGATCGCAAATTATTTTCCGTATCTTATGATATCATTATGTGGAATTGGCGACAATAATTTTACTGTTTTCAGCAAAGCTACATAGAAAATACTATCTTTTGAGTTTACTAAACTTTTAGTTATTTCGTGTAGCTATTCTCTTATACCTTTATATCAGTCTCATGTATGCATCTGAATTAAACCAAACTCCCAAGGTAAATTCCTTCAATCTTAAGTAAATAGCATGTTCAGATATTTTCAATCTTATCTTTTTCTTTGCTAAAATATTAGGGAAGCCTGCCCCTTCATGGCAGAGGAGGGAATAAACTTCTACACAATGCCCCAGTCTAACTTTACCACTGCAAATTTCGGGAATAGTGACACACATGAAAGGAAATGATGTTTTCTAAGCTATATTCAATGAGCTCATTACGAGTTATAGCAATTTCAAAAGCAGCAAAAGAAGGGTTACCCAAAGAATTATAAAAGAGACTACACTAATATAAGAAACAACTATTCAAGAAAAAACGGTGTAGACAATTTTTTAATCACCATTTCGGATCACACCATGTGATTGATCATCAAGATTCAGGATGATATGATAGACTTGCAGACTAGAGGTCTGTATATAGATAACTTTAGCGAAATACATTATGCCAAATTGCTCCCATGCAGGAGAAATATAATAAATGAAACTAGCCATCAAGAGTCAAAAATAGTTGTTTAGTTGTGACTAACTAACTTTAAGCATTAAATGGCATATCTCCTAAAGTGAGGGGGTCAATCTTAATAAAACTGATAATGGGTCTCCATGCGTGACTTAAACCGGAGCCCTCATCCCCGATTGATTTATTCATGTGCTTGTCAATCTCCCTATGTCCTTTAAGCAACGCTTGAAATAGTGATCCTCCACCGCTGACCTTAACATCCTCACTGCGAATCTCGTGCTTGGTATAAAATGAATGTTATCCCAAATCTGATTTGCTAATCCTACTAAGATGGATGTTGGCACAATGCTCCTTAACCCTTGTATTGATAGCCATTCTTATCTCACCAATGTACCGAATGCCTCAGCTAAGATTAATAAAATGTACACCACTATTTTGCCTTAGTTCTAGTTTATCCTTGAATATCTTAGTAAATCCTTCCTTAGCTTGTTTTGTGTTATAAACATAGATTTGATGGTTTTGTGGCCTCAGAATTTTGAGATATTGTTGGAGACACATTCAATACAAGGAAGGAAAATTTGGGGTCTCCTCCACTCTTCTCCAATGATCATGTTGCCTCTTTGATTGTTGGAGATCCCAAGTAAACCGCTTGCTCATTGTAATGTCCCCTTTTCCAAATCAAAGACCTTTGGCCCTTTATGTCTACCCGACGGCCAAAGGGGAGTTTTTAAGGGTGACATAACTTTATTATTTTTATTATATGGTGCTATTGTTTCTAAAAAATAATAATATTATGAAAAGCACATATAATAAATGATAAAGTTAATAATAAATTAAAATGTCAAAATACAATTAAAAGTAATTGTATTAGAAAGGAGAAAATGCGACTTGCCTTGGGAATCATTTTTGGGAGAATGTGCCAATCAGCCCAAAAAGGAAAATGCGACCAGCATAGGGGAATGAAACAATTTGATTGGCCGATTTGAAGGTGGTAGTTGGGCTGATCTCCCTTTAAATAAACAAGTCGACTTGTATGGGAGTATCCAGATTTTTATTATCATCTTTTGCATTGCTAAGAGCTCTGAGCTTTTATCAGAAATTCCAAGGACGAAAACCCTTGTGAATTTACCTCTTGCGGACGAAAACCCCAGGAGATTGAGAGGGGATTTCACTCAGAAATTCCTAGTGTTATTTATCAGATTTCCAGATTCAGTTCAGCCGTGTGTGTAAAGAGATTTGAAGGTGTTTTTCAGTGATTTGCAACCAGCAGTTGGGTCGGTCCATTGTAAGCAGTTTTGGCAGCGAATTCAGAGGTATTTTTATCCAAGATATTTGTCAAATGTTTGTCATCAGACTGTAAACTGATCGCTGTACTTTTTATCATTTCTGAGGTGTATTTTGAAGGTTTTCAATCTGAATTATAACAGACTTCAGATCTGATTTTCTGGGTTATTTCAGTTTATAATAAGTTCAGTTTTCTGTGTAATTCAGCCCTCAAAAATCTGGGCAGTCATTAGAAATCAGAAGTATCTTTATTGGGCATGTTTTACATTGATGTTTCTCTTTAACCCTAGTCGCACTTTCCAGATCTGCACTAGGAACTTGACATAAAATACACAAAAATCTGTATTTGCTGTTTTTGTTTGATAAAAAATCATTAGAGTGTAAGGAGGATCCATCTAGGGATCTTTCACTCATCTAGCCATTTCTTCTAAAACCCATCTTCAAATGCTTCATTTCCTCCAAAATTCTCCTCATTTGAAATCATGCAAGCTCTAGTGGAAAGGGTCCTAAGAACCCCTTCTTTTGAGTCGAGTGATGGTAAGAGGTTGCATGCAAGTAGAGATTTGTTTGAGTCCCCTTTATATATACCTAACAAGCAAGTGAACCATCAGTCTTTCATTTGAAAAGCACGTCCAAAAGGGAAATTGCCATCACTCTCAAGCTCCTTGGTGAATTTTATGTTGTCAAAAATGTTGTTGATATGAGCATGCAACTCCTCTAATATCACCACACCATTCTAGCAACAACTAATGAGAGTGGAAAATCCATTACTATGCCTTCGATGTGCTCACACACAAAATCCCCGAAGTGAAGAAAGTAAGTCTTGGACAGCTCTACCAAGAGAGTCATCTCCGCAGTGCAAGATCGACAACATTGCCTACTTCCTCAACCAGCATTTTGGTAAAATGAGAAACAACATCAAAGCTCACCAGATCTCCTCTCCTTGCATACATTAATTTCCTTCATGAATTCCACAAAGTGTGTTGAGTCCCGAATAAATGATGATCACTTCCCCATCAAAGGTTTAAGTGTTATGGCCACAAATGCTGCAAGCTCATAAGTAAGGAAGTCTATGGTGTCTATAATAGGCCTCAAGGGAAAACCAACCTTATCTATCTTAGACACTTCATAAATCCTCAGTGTAACCTCCTTGCTATGAATTAGTTTCTTCTTCACGCCATCTTCTGATGAGGACTGATTTATAGCTTTGGAAACCCTCATAACAATCTGCAAGATGGAGTTGTATTATAATCTCTTATAGCTTTAACTATTTTGCATATGGTTGTCTATCTTAGAATTGTAATCCACCTTATTCATCACCGCTTTACCATTACCCTTATCTACGTCGGTGACAACTATATTCATGTTGTCATTCAGCCTCTTTCAGGCAGACCATTCTTGTTTGGAGATATTACTCCTAAGACATTTAGCACACCTAAGTGCCAGCGTGCAGTCTTGCCTTATTTCTTATACTACATCAATGGGGAGAAATCTCACAACATCTTCAATACCAACCAAGAAATTCCACACCCGGATGTGCCTCAAAGTGATTGCAAAGCCTAATCCATTCTTTAAGAAGTTAAAAGTTGGTTGTTCTATAGCCAAACTAGACAAATTCACCACTAATATATCCTCTATTAATATAACATGCCTATCAGAATGTAACATTGAAGTAAAGTGATGAACATCACCAAATACTCGCAGCAGCAGTAAGTGATGTTTGATCCTTGTGTAAGGTAAATTATGGGACTGTTTTTAATTTTTAATAGGTTGGCAAGTGCATAATGCACACTTTTAAGTTTAATGTGCTCAAGTAACAGTGCTCTAGTGCAGAGGGAACAGTTTAATTAAATTTGATTTATAATTTATATGCGAAAAAAAAAGACAGACAGAGTAAATTAGCAGACCACTGACTTTCGCACTTCTGTCTGAACAATTTGATCATTCGACAAATCTGATTGTACTTATGTGTGTGTAAGATGTATGGAAAGGAACATATTTCGTTGTGAGCTACAACATGATAGTTTCTACAGTACTTAATCTCATCGACTATTAGTATACCGAGTATGTCACTCTGCCTATATATAAAATTGATTAAAAAGGACCTTGTTTTGATCACAAAAATGGAGCAAATCTAAAGGGAAAAGCTCTGACCTTGCCATTATTTCCCTGTTAAACCCCTTATCAACATCACATTTTTAACTTCCAGAATTAGGTCCGGACTGACAGTGATCGTATGTGACTGCAGGTCTTCGTAGCTCCTTATGTGACAATAGAAATCATTTGTTCGTGTGTTAGCACTGTGTGCATCTGCCTTTGCCCCGCCGCAGATTTTGATTTGACTATATGGAGGGGTAGATCTGTTCCGGGAAAGCAAAAAGGTCGCATGAAAGTAACTGCAGAGATGTGAGGAAAACAAGTTAGGAACAAGGCATGGTAGAGATTAGGATAGGATATTTGCTGTAATCCTAACCTGGTAACAGCCACTATGATTTTTCTCTCGAACGAAATTGAAATGAACAGGAAAGTCATAAGTAGGTAAACTGAATAAGAAATGACCCAAAATTTGCTTGAATTCCTGAACGTACATCTCATGGCCTTGTCATTTCCACCATGGGCCTAGCAGAGTTCCTGGTTCGATTCTGATGGCTACAGTGTAAGAGAAGAGTATACCATTTATCCAGTGGGGACATAACCTCTATGTTCCCTCCCAAACAAAACAAAACAATAGGTAAGGTGTGCCTTATCCCATTCGCCCACGCCTTATGCCACCAATTTCAATCCAATTAAAATGATTTAATAGTAATGTAAATTAATTCGATTAAAATTGTGAAAACATCATTTGCTCTGCATAAATATATGACAAATATTATTATATGTATATGCTTGAATTAATCATATGAATTTAAAAACTTCAGTTTATTCTTCTAAAAATAGATATTAAATTGTTTGATTTTTTTGTTTTTTTAAATATACGTCAATATGTTATGTGTCATAATAAATTGGTTAGAAATTCAATGTTTTATATTACATCATAATTATTAATATATTTTAATATTATAATTAATTGTTTAGAAATTCAATTTTATTCAATTATAATTATTAATATAGTTAAGATGTCTTTTAATAATATTAATAGGATAATAAAAAATATTTAAAACTAATAATATATGATTATTATATTTATATAAATAATAAATGAAAAGACTATTATGTAATAAAGTTCTAAAGAATATTCTACAATTTTTAACTCCTTAAACTTTAAAATTGTTGAAATAATGTCACATGTTTAGTCCTTTCATTTGTTAAAGCTACGAAATTCACCGATTTGTGTGAATATTATACAACCTTGTCTTAACAGATTAGTAATAAAGTATTTATAGATGAAAAATATTCTATTATTTGATTTACTTTTACTAATTTTAATTTTTTGAGTTGTAGATGTGGAAAATAGTTTTACACTAGCATAGATACCTTAAATATATTTATTTGAGAAACGTTGAGAGAGATTGATTTGAAGTTTGTTATCTTAGATTTTTAAAATAATGCATTGATTCATAACTCTATTATTCGTGAATTTCCCAATAACATGTATAAGATGGCATCAACCGCATTACACCATTGTATTCGGGTGAATTTTTCTTGGGAAAACAAATAAAATAGAGTCCAAACTCCACTATAAGATATTACAATTTTTTGTCGATTTTTTCAAGCAAAAAGAAAAAACTTTGAAGTGGTAGTTAAATGGACGTCAACTTAATGTTGAAATTTCCATGAAATGGTCAAATGGGTATCGATTTAAGGTCACACAACAATTGTTAACAACTCACAAAAAGTAAAGTTTACTGCACCCCAACTCCCACTGTAGGATGCATGTTTGTGTACTTTAAAAGTACTACAACTAACTTTTGTAGATGTGGAAAGTGGTTTTACAATGAAAATACACTACAACTAACCACATACGTTGTGAGTTAGATTTAATGAGATTTAATCAAATAAAACAATAAAAACTAACATAATTATAGAAAGGAATACCCTGGAATAATTCAAAAGTGTAAATAAGGGGTTCTTACAAGAATACTAAATCAACCCGATTTTGGGACATTCTTCAAAAAAACAAACAATGGAAAAAAAAAAGTCTATAAGAAAGATGAATGAAGAACTTTTACCATATGCGCAAAATCGCCTTGCAGTTATAATCATAATAATTACATTTACGGCATAGAAGTTTTGTTTCTAGAATGTAATATACGTTTATGCAAATTTGTGGGCATGGGAAAAAATTAATTCCGCAAATGCAATATATTTGTACCCTAATCTCCAAAAACCTCACTCACTTTCCTTATTTTTTTGCAAATCATTAGAAATGTAATACCCTTATTCAAAACTCTAATCCATCTTCAACTTCTAGTAAAACCCATAAAAATGGGGCATGTATATAGGGGCATGGTTTATCCCTCCTTTGTTATCACGACCCTTGTGATTTGGTAAAATCACAAGTGTTTTAACACTAATTAAAAATAAGTATATTTTTATCCTTAATTTGGATTGTAACTTGAAATTAATGCATACTCATTTCTATAAATAAATGTTTTGACATTCATATCTCGATAATACATGTAAATGTTACAAAGAAATGATATTCAATTAAGTCACATGTTAAAATATTGTAAAACACAAAGAGGATAGGTTGACTTTTTTATGTTTCTTGAGGTGATCTAGATGTGGAAAAAGTCAAACAAGTTGTGTTGATTTTTTAAAAATCTTCTCTATAATTAATCTTTAAAGCCTCCAAGACACTAAGCATTGCATTCAAACTTTAACATACAATGCTTATGTCCTTTCTAAGAGATCGGTGTGTCGGCTCTATTTTACAATTATACTTTAATGTGGGTTGTTTCATCTTTTTCTATAAGGTCTTCCTACACTTTCACTTGCTCTAACATATTCACACATGCATATGTAATGATCAAAATCCTAATTTCCAACACTAACACTCAAGTACACAATTACATAACAAACAAGGGTTTTATGTGCAGTTAATTTGTACTAGACTTGTGGCCAACTCCCTTTGTTGATTATGGCCAAGTACTATACTTATGTAGGAGTGATGTTCACTCAATCGACCGAGATCTAATTTGCATGTCATCATCATAGTAGAAACCATACACATACCATGATGGAAATACAAAAATAATTACACCGATTAATATCACAAGTCTCTTATAATAGTGGTTCCACTTACAATGTGGCCTCCACAAAGGTTGATAAGACATGAGATGAGTAGGCATAAATGCACACTTCGTAAGACATGTGCACACACTAAACATAATTAGTGGAATAATTAACTTCCTAAGTAAATTCAACCTTAGTGCATAAAAATAATCTACGAACACACCCCTTAAGTACAACTTTGGGAGGTAAATACAAACAAAGAAGGCTAAGAACGCTCGAAAATAGGGTCCTGGCAACCATGCTTGATGAGGCACCCATGTACAATAGCTATGATCCCTCAAAAGTAGAGAAAAGGGAGAAACTTGTACGAAAAACTCCTCCCCAAAAGAGACACAATAAATGAAATTGGAAAAAATGAGTCATCACAAGATTTCTAAAAAATAGAGATAAACAAAGTGTTTGAATTTTTTGAGATATGTTATAAGGCATCCCAAGAAATATTATAACGTATAAGTAGTATACCAATGTTGAATAAATTGCATCAGATGGAATAAAAGTCAACGAAGATGCACTAGACGAGATGAAAGTCATCATCAAGATGCATGGATGGAATGAAAGCCATCGGTGAAGAATGTGCAAGATGTGTTACCATATTAGATGGAAAAAAGGTGAAGAACTCAAAATTCTATGATTGGAATGAATGTACTACTCAAACATTGACAAAGAAACAATTTATACACCATGATAGCTCCATACAACAATATTTTCAATCTATCAAAGAAGTGTTAAAAAACAAGAGTATGTCATATAACTTCTCAAGTAGTTATAAGGGGAACTCAACACCCACATTATGACAACGTGTAGTAGACACATGAGACAATCAAAGCATCCATCAAATGAAAGTACTATCTCACCACACCCCCACAACATTGAGTGGGTGGATAGGATTTAAACATTTGTATGATTGGATTAAATCCTCTACTCAAACACATACAAACATACATTATATGCAAAAACTATCTACACTTCATAAGAAGGGAAATCTCAAATACAAGTTGCATAAGAGACTATCAACATGCCTATAAGAAGTATGAAATTAAAGATATGAAATATATATCAAGAAGAAAGCAAGAGATTTGATCTACAAATACTATGAAAAATAACTCAAACAATAAAGGAGCATTACAATGCGGGAGTTACGAGTGGATGAAGAAATTGAGTGGTGTAGGTGTTGCACCTATAGTTCCCTCTTAATAAACACTTACGTTTTCACCACTAGTGATCATAGATCCATACCAAATCTACACATATGGATAAGGAGAATATTTGTATATGATTTGGTGCAAAATGACCTACTACTACATGTGAGGAAACATTTGAATGTATGTCATATTGATCATGTCCGAAAATTGAAAGCTCGGGGTTCTCAAGTCCGAGTGAGGGTGTAGAAGAACTTGTGTGTTTTTAATATTCTCATGAAGGGTGGAGTAAATAAAAATAGAGCTTTGTCATCAAAGAATCCAATAAAGTATATGCATTAAAACCAATGCCATGGCAAAAATGACACTTGTCAAGCTAGATAGGCGAGTTAATACCATGTGAATGTCCTCTAATGCCTCCACTAAGAAATCCCATAGAACATAACATATGAGAGAAAAATCATGTAGTATGTCTCTCAAAAGAGCAAGGAAAGAAAACACGTGGAGCATAAATGGGACAAACAACATTTGTAGGATTAGGAGCATTAGATGCATAGGATGCAATAACACCGGCATCATGCTCACAAAGTGCAACAAAAGAAACATCGGATGCAAATGAACAAGATGCAACCTCAAAATCATATACATTCTCAAATACTAAGAATCCAAAGTCAATAAGTGCAAGAGAGATGTATGAATGTGGACTAGGTACAAGTGATCGTCGGTCCAATAAATCAAGTTTATGTTATATATATGTAATTTTGCATTGTAATGAATGTATGAGGGCGCATAAAAGAAAATTTTGTTATTTGAGCTTCTCATTCTCTTCCAAAAATTTACTATGTCATCCTAGACTAAGAATATCTCGGAGAACTACATGTCATTTTTGATTATTTACACCCTAATTAAATTCTAGCATTGTTATATGATACACAACAATAAGAAGGGTATAAGGGATAATAATTGTAGACACAAAATCATGCACATATTACTATTTTATTATGTCATTAGTATGTTGTTATATGCATGAATCTTAAGTAAGAAAAGTATTCAATGGTGACATTATCCCTGGTCAATCTACATCTTTGATTGATTTTTATTGTAATTCTCTTCTAAATATTTCATCTCTAGTATCCACTTCTAGTCAAGTCACAAGGATCCATGTCTATGTGTTTTTTTCACATTTGTCATCATTTCTCTTAGGACGCTGGCACCCACTCTGGACATTAGCACCTAGGCGCTTATGTCCAATCTGTGCTTCTGTCTTGTTTATTATTTTTACATATTTTGACATTTGTGGCCAGCCTTTTCACTTTTCTTATCCTTATCTCGTGTTCATAGTCATCCTTTTGTGTCACTAGTGTCAAAATTCAAACAAGAGATTCATATATATACACAACATACACACTATTATTCGGATGACAATTCAAAGGGGCAATCACATCTACATATTATCACTACTATCAAAAGGACTGCATTTTAGGCATGCATAGACTACATAGGAAGGGGAAGTGTTGAATTCCATACCACATATTTACATCAAAGCTAGATATATTCCACTATCTTGGCATCATTGACACGAGGGAAAACCTAGGGAAACTATTTCACACACAAGCACATAGAACTACATGGAGTTTGAAATGTAGTGTAGCGCTCAGACTAAGTTCAATCATCAAGTGACCTCGGGGTCAGTCTAACTTCACATATTGCATATTTATTCAGATCTAATGTGTTCGTGAGCTTGTGTAGATATCTAGTGTTTGTTTTGTAGGTTATAGGTGTGATCGAAAACCTAACAGTGAAGTCGAGCAACAAAGTAGATATTGGAGCGAAGACCCCGAGACCTTAAAAGTAGCAGATCCTGAATATTCACATAGACACTAGTGCCCATAATGGACAATAGCACTCAAGCGCTCATTTCCTACCGTGGGTGCTCTTATCACACACAATACATAGTCTTAGAAATCTCACAACCTTTGTGACATCATTCCCAGTCAAATCCGGTAGATACACGGTCATGTCTCCCTCCATATTACATAAGAACCAGATAAGTCATCTATCCCTCTCATTTACTTAGAGTCTTTACACTGTTTGAGTACTTAGCATTTGTATATTGTTGTATATTGTCATTTGTATCTTCCTTGTTACATTAGTTACTCTGAAATTAGATTTAATTCAATTTATATTAAATCATTTGGTGAACACACTCTTATTCAAACTCCTTGCCCTCATATCCCACACCCTCATGGCTAAGAAAAGGTAACCATCCCCAAATCATGACATGACCTATATGCGCATGCAACTAATATTTTCCAATTTCGTTGAAGAATCTAAATTTCGTAACCTCATGCACAATCCTTAATATGATCCAAAAGTCCTCCAACAACTCCTTGACTTCGAAAACTCCACTTCTGTTGGTTTCCAAACCCCTCATTATTGTATCATTTTACCTAACCAAAACTTTGCCACATGTTCTCCCTCATCTACCATAGCCATGAATGATCCACCTTTGTCCTCTCTCTCAGACTTGTACTATGGCAAATGATAGCATTAATATAGATTTTTTTAATGATGAGGTTCTTTCTTGTGAAAATATGGATGCAAATAACTCTAATAATGTTAATGAAAATGCACATATAAATAATGATGCTTTTGTTATTAGTAACTTTGAATGTGAATCTTTCCCTCATACCATTCCTACTTCGAAGTTGTTTCAATGATTTCCATGATAAATCCAATGCTAGCACTACTACACATTCTTTGTATGTTGATGACAATCTTGATGAAGTCCTTGCTTATGAAAATATGGTGATAGTGACTTTGATTTTGATAATGATATTACACCTATTAATGATGATGTTTTTTTATATTCAGGTTGTTGATTGTGAATCTACACCTCCTCTTTCTTCTAATTCTAAAGTTATTTCCAATGATGGCC
Source organism: Taxus wallichiana var. yunnanensis (assembly GCA_018340775.1). Taxonomy (NCBI): domain Eukaryota; kingdom Viridiplantae; phylum Streptophyta; class Pinopsida; order Cupressales; family Taxaceae; genus Taxus; species Taxus wallichiana. Next base: position 123,448,037 of record CM031244.1, on the reverse strand, counting down.
ATGTCGACACCAATCTTACCCCTAATACACCTCATACTATGTCTCATAATCCTACCCCTAGTACATCCATAGAGATTCCACAATCATCTCCTCCTCTCACACCTCCATCCCCTCCTTCCACATCCACTCCCCTTCTCGGAGTTCCCATGATCACTCACAATGGTAAGATTCAACCCCTCAATATTCCTCTCACTTCCCAGACCATCCCTTCACAAGACATCCTCTCTCTCATGTATGTTGGTAATTTTCAAACTCAAGTTCATACCCTTACCCTCGAGAGTAGAGCCTATTATGCCTCCATTGACAATAATTCCCTTCCTAGAAATCCCATTCCTAAGAAGATTCACAATTCACTTTCCCTAAGGGTTTCATCATGCCTACTTTCTCATGTTTTGATGTACAGAAAATCCCTATTTACATCTAAAATATTACCAATTAGCCATGACTTCTTATTCCAATGATTGATTGTTACTTAAAGCCTTTCATAGCCTTGTTGATCATGTTCTCAAATGGTATAATCATTTACCTAATGGATCTATTAGTACTTATTATGATATGGAGGATGATTTTCTTAGACGTTTTATTTCTAACAATGGTCCTAAAGTTACATATGAATGCTTGCATTCTTTGCATCAAGGAAAGAAATAACCAATCTTATATTAAATTTTACGTTTTAATTCTTGCATGCATCAATTATTGTTTCATCCTATTGATCTAGAAATATAATTTATCTTTTGTCATGGCTTAATTCCCCCATTAAAAGAAAAGTTATTATATGATACATGTGATTCATTTACTCTTTTGTGCTATAAATTTATTGATTTAGAGGACTTAATTGTGGATCATGTTATAACACCCCCTTCTACTTCTTATATTCCCCCTTGCCTACTAAGTCTTCTCCTCTCCCACCTATTGACCCTCCTCCATGGTCGTCATCTCCTCCTCCACGTAAGTGTCTTCCTTCCCCACCACCGTGTCGGCATTCACCTAAGTCTTCTCCACCTCCCACCCATGAACCATTGCACTTTTCACATATTGTTAAACCACATGATGTCTTGTGTACCTTACTTGATAAGCAACTAATCCATTTACCTTCCAACCAACATCATCCCCCTCACCGGTTGCATCAACATCATGATTTGCCCTTTTTGTAATTTCCCGCATCAATGGCCACCATGACAATGACTGCTATGCTCTCATGATATATTACAAAAATTAGAAGATAAGGGTGTCATTTCCTTCCACTCCCACTCTCACGAGTGCGTTCTCTCTCTCTCTTATTCCACATAAGTGAGCCTCTGTCATTGTTAACTTGTCTCATTCACCTCCTCTTAAGGTTATTATCCATCCACCTCCTAAGGTCATCATTCATCCACCTCCTCTAGCTTCCTTGCCTATAACCACATCATCTCACCCTACACACATTGCTATTGCATCTCATTGGCTTCCTAAGTAGCTTGCTTCCGCACTTCCCACCGTCACACCTCCCATTATTGGCACCATTTCCTCTTATATCTAATTCGGCACCTATACTCACACTGTTTTTATTCCACAATATCCTACCATGCATCACATGCCTCTTCACCTATGGTAGATGATATCCATTTCCATCTCATTACCCAATGACGCACTCGTGTTCTTAAGGTTCATACATGACTATTGAGGGAATTGTTACTAAAATGAACCTCATTCTCACACTAGGAAATCACTCTTCTCCCCCATCCTCATCATATGTATTTGCTATTAAATGTAGAAAGTACCTAAAACTCAAAACAAGGCATGGTTTAACGATACCTGTCGTGCCGATACAAACGCAATGTCGGGATGGTCGGATGTCATAGTGGATAAATGCTCCTCCTTTCACCAAGCGAAGTGACTTGTAATTAGATACATCTAAACAAGAAATATTTAAAAATATGGATTGACAAGTTCCTCGGCGTGAAAGGATGATTCCACGAATCCAAAGGGACTTCTTGGTGGTTGTCACTCATTTTTAAACAATCACGTGTATCGATAATAATGATAAAATGATAAACAATGATAATGATAGAGATGGAGCTATAATTCAAGGTGAAAAGGCAAGTGTTGTTCTTCTTCGTAGGTAGCCCATGCTAAGGTAGTGATTATCTAGACAACTTTAAAGTAATCATACTAGTAGTCTGTGGGTTTTTATTGGATCTCGTGGAGGAACTCGAGTTGTTCTTGATATCCTTGATGTCAAGTACGAATTTGATGGTGCATAGTGTAAGCTCGTGAAGGATGTAAAATTTCTCCCACAAAAAGGATTTTGGATAATCGAGAGGTCATAAATGTTTTTGATAAGGTGTGATTGGCATGGAACAGTCATATAAAGCAAAGGCATACTTTCAGGAGACAAGTTAAATCCAGAAATATACATAAAAGTTGATAAAATGTTATGATTGATTAAAAGGTCTGAAAGACAAAAATCGCAAGTGATTTAAAGGAATAGTGACGATTTAGGATAATCCTCGGCGATTCAATGGAATCATTTGAAGATTATTGTAAATTATTGATTTTCTCCAAAAATGACAAGTTGATACAAATAGAGATCTAAATAGATGATTTTGCAAAAGATGATGTGATAAAAGCAACGATGAAATAAACAAGAGTACCTTGGAGTTTTGACAAGACACATAACACTTATAGATGATGATTTGAGATTGATAGTGTTGATTGTTGATCTCCCAGAGGATTTTTTTATACCAACTACAAATATTGATTATGTTGCGGGCTTTTGAAGAGGATATGATGTTTTTGTTGGGCTCGGTGATCACTTTGGAGTGACAAAGTTTTGTTTCTTGGTTCATGAGACAAAGATGCACAAGTGTTTGAGGAATTTCTAATGATCCCTCAAACAGGAGTTGAAACTCCTATTTATAATCACTGGCAAATTTTTGGAATCACTGGTGATCCAAGAATTTTGGGGAAAACATTTATAAGTGGTTCCAACCACTTCCTAAATGGGATTTTCGGGTATGGGTACAAGGAAAATGGTTGGGAAGAGGTTAGACACGTTGGGGGGTTAAGAGGTTGGGATAAAATGGGTTAGGGATGGTTTGGAAATGGTTAGGTGGTTTCAGGGGGAGTTAAGGTAATTTTAGATGAGTTAACCTGTGTTTCTGAGGGGGGTAAAAATTAATTTTATAGGGGAGAGGAATGACTTAGGAAGTTTTTATAATGTTATGTTTTGATAAAGTAATGTGAGTATGTAGGGAGTAAGTGGGTGACAAAAACTTAGTGTCTACATTTGCCCCTTTTTTGAGTGGTTTGCGGCACAAACTGTAGGAAAAAAACGGTTTGAGATGGTTTGTTTTGTGTTTGGATGGGTGATCCCCCCTTAAAATGGGGGTGATTGCGACAAAGTGCGATGATCACTAGTTTGATTGAGTTGATTGGATAGTTTTGATGTGCATGTTTCATTTTAAGTTGCCCTAAGACGAGGTATAGAAACAAAATGGGTACCTCCATGGAATTAAGTGATATGGGAACCAAAGGGTTTGTGTCTTTATAAATGTATGATTCGTAGGAAGAATATGTGGTTGGAAAGACAAGATGCTTGAGACCATGGATCCAAGTGATAGGGAGCCAAGGGGCTCATGTCCTATAGATCTATGACTTACCGATGTTGAGGTTACCAAAATAAATAATGAGAGATTGCTGGTGTAGGTTAGATTTTGACTAACCTTGCGCTGCGTAATCAAGGTAGTTGTTAATTAGTTGGTTTATTGAAATTGCGAGGGATTTGGGGCCCTTAAAATGAGACACATTCTAGAAAAATGTGCTAATTGGATGAATATGATGAAGATGATGGTTTGATGAAGTCAATGGACCAAAATTGGCGTTGCCACAAAGGTGGAATTACGAGACCGGGAAGTCAAGTGATAGGGGAACCAATGGACTCGTGTCCTATAGGAATATGACTTGATGGAGGAAAGATGATGGTTTGATGAGGTCAAAGGACCAAAATTTATGTTGACACAAAGGTGGGCTTATGAGGCCAAGAAGTCAAGTGATAGGGGAACCAATGGGTTTTCGTCCCATAGACATATGAATTGAATCGAAAACAAGACGATGGTTTACACAAGGTCAAGGGATGAAAATCTATGTTGCCACAATGGTGGGCTTATGAGGCCAAGAAGTCAAGTGATAGGGGAACCAATAGGCTCTTGACCTATAAATTTATGACTTGTAGAAGAGGTGATGGGAAATGTTCTAAGATATCTAGATGAAGGATTGGATATCGGTCCTGGTCATGATCGGGGAGCATTATCTCGATTGATGGAGGTTTAATTCACTTGATAGATGTGATATTTTGATGCGAGATGACTCTTTGTGATGCCCATTTTTTATAAGTATTTTTATATACAAAGCTTTTGAGACTCCAGACGATGTATAAAGACACATTGATATGATATATGATTATGATTACGATTGTTGATTTTACTTTAATGTGATGTTTTGGAAGTGGTAATATGATCATGATTATATGGATATTGATAGATGTTGATGTTATTTGATAGATGTTGATGTATCATTGATTTTTATTTTAAAGTGACTTAATGTATATCAAAATGTGTCTTAATCATGGTTAAGAATAAAATGTGAAATAATTGCTTTCATACTAGATTTGATACACACATGATGGGAATTAGAAGAGTGAATAATCTTGCACTTTTGGCCTTATAACAGATGTTAACACATGACTAACAATAGGTAGTTACACATAGGATCTTGGATATAGATGGAAGTGAAATGTATACCTTCCTAGAACATGGGAAGGGTTGACATATGTAGGCTATGTGGGAGAGTAGATTCTCATTTCAATGGTTTCATAGGGAGATGCCCCAACTATACATTTTATTTTAACGCAAACTGATTGATGCGGGAAGTTTGCTTTTATGGGAAAGTTGATCGATGTGGGAAGCTTTCCTACGATGTTTTTGATATTTTTAATTTTTTGAAGGTTGATTGATGCAGGAATCATTTTTACATGGGTAGACTTCCTTCAAGGGAGTGGTCTACAATTTTTGAGTTTTTTCTTTTTTCTTTTTGGATAGCCGTCCTTCGAGGGATCAATATGCTTTCTTTTTGACAATATGATTTTGATACTTGATATTTGTGCTTCAAGTGATCAGTCTATTTATTTTTATAAGATGCATCCATGGATATTGTTGACCTTATTTTATGTTGATGACATACCTAATAGGCCATTTCGAGGAGGAAGAGATGTGTGCGCAAACTACATACACATGCCTTATAACATGTCTCCGCAATTGGTAGACAAGATGGATGGATTGTAATGATTTTGGGGCTCTATTAAGGAGGAACATGTCCATGTAAAAGATGCAATGAACATATATGTTGTGCTCATCTCTAAGGTTTTTGAGGATAGTTTCAGAAAACCACATGCTTTCAAATCATTACAATGATGAAATGAGGGGTTGATGGTGGAGTGAGATCTTTTATGTGATTACTGTCATGATGATCGATGTGTTAACAATACAAATGCTGTAAGTACAAGGCATTCAAAGGTTCCTTTTTAGGTGTACTATCAAGGGAGGCTAATTGGTAAGCTCTAGACCCATACTTGTGAGTGATGACATATGAACCGATCTAGTTAGGGGAAATCTTTCCACATTTACTCCTTTCCAGAGTAGTGAAATTTTGATTTTATTTGAGAACGATATCACCTATATTAAAGTCACTTTCTTTGACATGTTTTTATACGCACTCTTGATAGACATGATGATGTTTGAGTGCTTTTAGACATCATTCATCTAGAAATTCTAATTGTGTTAGACGTTCTTGACGATAATCCTCATCAGGGATAAAATATCTAAGGGATACATGAAGTGATGGGATTTAGAATTCAAGGGGTAAAATTTCATTGGAACCATAGACTAGAGAAAAGGGTGTAGCACATGTAGGAGTATGGATGCTAGTATGATAAGCCCAAAGAGCGAACAGGACCTGAAGGTGCCAATTCCTACTTGTTTGATCAAAAAAATTCATTAGAATTTTGCTAAGTGTTTTATTAGAAGCCTTAGATTGTCCATTTTCTTATGAATAATATGGTGATGAGTGTAGACACAAAATCATGCACTTTAGGTAATTATCTAGTCTCGGTTGTATACTAATATTCATATGATTCATAAGTAAGAAAAGTACTAATTAACCCATGTCTTTGGCCATATTTGCTTTCTTTCTGTTGCCACTTTTGGTCTTACACTCTTACTTGCTCAGTTTTTCTTTTCACACCTTGACATTTATCATCCTTGGCACCAACGCCTTGACCATAACACCGGTGTCAGTCGGGCGCTCCCATCCCCTCTGGGTGCCCGTGACCTCTTTGTACTTTGTTCACATCTTTTGGGTATTTTCTAGTCATTTGATCATCTTTTATTTTTTGTAGTCATCCTTTTCAAGGTTAATTACGAAATTCAAGATAGGGAATCATATAAATATAAAGTTTTGTGATCATAATAAAGGACCAAACACTAAGCATTAGCTATCACCACCTAAGGTTGCATCCAAAGGCATTATTAATAACATTCAAGCATCCATATAACATCCACACAAGGGAAAGGGTCTGCATTATGTTGCATACACTTCATAGGAAGGGAAGTTCATTTTATTCGATGCACATCTACCTACATTTTCTACATCTAGCTATTGCTTACTATTATGTGTGACATGCACAATAGCCACCTAGAGCACAATTCTGCACACACACACCTAGAACTACATTGAGTATGAAATGTAGTGTAGCGCTTAGTTGTAAGTTCACTTGTTTGACATGAATGAGGATTCGACCCCTCATTTGTATTCTTTTCCTTTTGAGATTTGATGTAATCTTGAGGGTTTTGTTGGTCAATATTTCATTGTAGGTTATCAATGACATCGACGATCATTATGCGACCTACTAGTGACAAGAAGTGAAGGAAAATGAACATCTTGTGAACCTATGAAGGAGGTTTTCTGAGGGTTTTAGCAGTCACATGCATCCAAAGTAGGTCAAGGCACCCACAGCACCCCTTCCCTTTTTCAGGGAATCCCAATCGAGGAAGATCTTCTAGTCACACATTTTTTTGAGGCTTTTTGCGACACTTCTCCCCAGTTGTTCATTAGGTAATCACTTTGGCACAATCCAGTGATTGGGTTTGAATCATCCGAGTCATTCCATCCCTTACTTGCACTTAGGGTTTTAAATTTTAATTACTTATTTGCTTGGGTCAATCATATACTTCATTGCTTATTTATTTATTGCTAAATTGCATTAGAACTAGGTATCTATTTATTCAATATTTTCTTAATCATTTGGTGAACCCGACCATTTCAAACCCTTCTTTCGAATATGTCTTCACCTTATCGAGTCATGGATCAATCATTTTATCCTTCTTTCACTCCCACTAGGGTTTCTGGTATGGTTGTTATTGTTGCTGATTTCATGCAAGTTTGTACTCAACATCCTCCTTGCTTTATTATGCCTATGGTTGATCCTTACATCAATGTAGTAACTACTCACCACACTCATCCTCATATGGCTCCACCCATTTTTATCCACCACCTATCACTTCTACGACTCCTCCTGCTACTTCTAAGGGTTATGATATCATTGAGTAACTTAAGAATACACTAACCAAAATATCTCTTTATGACTTATTTACGCAATGCACTTGATTTTCGACATACATTAGAAGCCATCCCTTCATTCTATTCACATTGAAAGTGATAATTCTTTGGTATTCACACACCTCATTCAGTCTCTTAAAAATTTTCCACGTGCTATATCATTTACTAATGATGACATATCATCTTTTGCTCTTGACAATCCATGTGCACCTTTTCTTATCATTGCTATTATTAGCACCACTTATATCAAGTGTGTACTAATTAACAATGGATCGACTGTTAATTTATGTGCTCAACTCAAAATAATAGTGTAGACAATCTAATTTCTAATAATTCTACTCTTATTCATGGCTATGATTCAACTACTCGCACATGCTTAGGAAATATCACATTACATATCAAATTCAAGCCTAAGATGGTCCCTACATAATTCTTTGTTATCGATACCTTGTTTCAATTCAATATTTTATTGGGTAGACCTTGGATTCATGCAATGCAGTAGTTCCATCCATTATTCATCAATGTGTCAAATTCTTGCATGATGGATATGAACATACCATTGTTGTGGACCCTGATCCATTCAAATTTTATCACATAGACCCTTATTGCTATGCTTATTCCTCCATCGCAACCTATTCCATATAGTAATATTGATACATATGATATCGGCCAATCTAGTGCTTCACAATATCCTTCCTCCGATCCAAGCATTATGGCCATTTCTACTCATACTACTACCATCATTTCACCCATAGTGTCTGCTCCTATACACACTACTACTCCACTTATCAAGGCTCCTCTCACTCCTATGTCTAGTGCACTTCTCCTAATATCCTCAACATAACTGCTCAACATGATAATGTTAGCACTAATGATTTTGATGATGAGGTTGATACCATTGAACTTACCGATGAAAACTTGGGAAAACTTAACTTTACTCCTCTCGAGGTGGATGATTCATATTTCAATGACACTTTTTTTGCTGATGGCCATGGTGAATACAAATTCAAAACCCCTCCCTCTACTAATGTTATGGTACTTTATCGAGGGTCTATCTTCCTTTCACATCACACGTTTTTCATCAATAACTCTTATTGGCATCATATTCCGTTAGATCATACTTACTCTGATACTATTTACACATATGATGGCTTGAATAGGCTTGGCTTGACACTCAATGATATCCTACCACTACCTCACTCACCTCATCTTTATCATGGATATGTTCACATTATGACCGCCTATGGTCTTTGTGTTTTTCATTTAGTAAAGCAGTCTCTGTTACACATACCCCACATGTTTCTCCACTAACGCTTGAGTAATATTGGATTTATTATATTGGGGGCACTTTATACACTAGTCACACTTTTATAACATTTCCTATGTCATTCAACCATGTTTCTATCTGTAATGATTTATCTCCCTTATCTTCACAAAATATCACTCATTGGTATGCACATGGGTGTGTGTGCCAACACCTTTCACCGATGAAGAGTACACCATGACCATGTACAACTTACGTCATAATGGATCTTTATATGATCCACCTCATTCTATTTCTTATCAAGTATCCAACGCATCTCCTAGTTGGCTTCGATAAGGATAATGATGATCTTTTAGACAATATCACTTGATTACTCTCATCATCACACACTGGGAGGGCATCACACCTATTTATTCCCCCATTACATTGGCATATGTATTATCGTCTCATCATTTCACATTCAATCTCTTGCATACATCATACACATCTTGATACATTAGTATCATCATTACCCAATGACACACTCTCGTGTTATGGTTCACACTTGACTGTTGAGGGCATACTATATACATGAACCTCACACACTACACACTACACATCACACTCTTCACACATCATGCATTATTTACACCTTTTTCTTGCATCGTCTATCACATACTATGCACACTATTCACTCTACACATTCATGATACATCTTTCTTGCATCTACTTCTACACGTTACGGTCATTACCCTATGATGCACTCTAGTTCCATGGTTCATACTCAAATGCTGAGGGTTTACATCTCAAATGGACCTCACCACACTCACACATTCACTCACTCACACACTCTTCACGCCATATGCTCTATCGATCATATCTTTATGATGTAATCTCTTACTATATGGTTCATTCTTGACTGTTGAGGGGGCATGCATAAATGAACCTCATCTCATACATACACATCCACTTAGGGGGCATGTTGCTCCTATCATTCCCTTTGCATTCCATCTCATCTCATCCACAACATATTACATATCTTGGTCGCATTTACTCTTGATTTCTTATGCTTTTACATGTACACTTTATTACACATGTTAGATAGATATCTTGTATGTCATTATCTTTATCATACACACATGTGTGTTCACTTTCCTTTTTAGTTGTGATTACAGATTCTATAGATCCATACATGCAACATAAACGCTTGTGCACAATACCTATTACTAGTCCACAATGGCTCCTGGGGCATCCACTTTCATACACACTACATGTGTTATTGTTTTATTTTTCATAACACACTACTTTATCGGATTATACACATTTGACATAATTTTTATCTCTCTAACATGTTAACAAGTGCTTCATGTGTAACATTTTTTTGTAGGTCTATTTTCCACCATGGTTGTTTGTTACATTGCTTGCTATTGTCTACCTTTTCTTGTCATTGTATGCCATTATTTGTGGGATTTTCCATTTGTCTTATGTGACACGGATTTTCTGTTTTGCCATTTATGGCCTTGATTATCTTGTGACATCATGAGTGGTGTCCCATGTTTGTAACCCACTTTTCGCGGTCTACTTTGTCTTCTTGCGTGTTTACATTGTCTTCTTGCATCTTAGCTTACACATTGTCTACTTAGCTTACATATTATCTTTTACATGCATGTTTGTCTTGTTTGCACTAACACTTGTTTTCCTAGCCACTTTGTTTGTGTGTTCCTTGGTTTCCACCAAGCACACTCCCTCCTCCTACAGGCACATTTGCAACACAACGATCGATCCTCCTTTGGGCCACATAATCCTCTAGTGACATTGCATGCACCCCAAATGAAGGGGGCATCATTTGGGTGAATCAATCACCCCACACAATAGTCTACATAAATAGTTCAACACAACATGGTAATGCATCGGTACAACACATTCATCAATCTCGAAGGGATTAGAATTAGACTTGGGTCCTTATCACAACACAGGACACAATGCCCAGATGGATAAGTAAGCACCTGAGTGCCTTTGACCCTTTGTGGAAACCTATGACGGGGGTAGTTACACAAAATTCTTTGGAAAAACATAGTCTATAACACTTCACACAATGGATTTTACAGGGCATACAATCCTTAACACTTAGTATACACCCTATAAATTTTTCTAGTTTATCATTGGATCGAAATTGGTCGAATTGGATCATATTTTTACACACCATCTGCAGTGGTGTTCCATACTTCAGGAAGCAATTAAAGGTTGGAGGATGACACCAAAAATTTCTTTCTACACTTTTCAGCTTTTAGCATGAGACAACCCAAAAACTCACATCCAACGCAACTGGCATGAGATCACCCAAAAAACTCATTCTTCTACATCATCTTCAGGATCCTTTCTACACTCTTTTCTCATCATAGATCAGGTGCACATGTTCCTTTTTCACATTTTACATACTTTCTTACATACTTTTTACACATTTTGATCATATACATGCGTATTTGACTACTTGTTCATTCTTCTCTTTTATAGGCATGTCCGTCCTTATGGGAAACGATAATCAACATCATCCTACATAAACAACATCAATCACATCAACATCGACATCAACAATAGGTACAATGGTGACATCTACACATGTGTTCCCGCCCTAGGGTCATCATCATCATCACTTTTTGCACTTTCTCCTCTCTAGTTTCCACGCTTCACATTTTTATCACTCCATGTTTTTCCTTCTCTTCGGCACACTTTTTCCATCGATCTACATGGTTATCAGGTACACATATCTCATCTACTTTATTTTATCAAGAGTTTACTCAAAAAAATAAAGTGGGGGAAAATGTAGACACAAAATCATGCACTTTGGGTAATTATCTAGTCCTAGTTGCATATTGCTTTCATATGATTCTTAAGTAAGAAAAGTACTAATTAACCCATGTATTTGGCCATATTTGCTTTCTTTATATTGCCACTTTTGGTCTTACACTCTTACTTGCTCAGTTTGTCTTTTCATACCTCAACATTTATCATCCGGACATGAACGCCTAGCTAGGATGCCAGGTGTCAGTGCCCTAATCCCCTTTGGATGCCCTTGACCTCTTTGTACTTTATTAACATCTTTTAGTTCCTTTTAGCCATTTGAGCATATTATCTTTTTGGTAGTCAGCCTTTTTGGGGTTAGTTATGAAATTCAAGCAAGGGAATCATATAAATATAAAGTTATGTGATCATAATAAAGGACCAAGCACTAAGCATTAGCTATCACCACCTAAGGTTGCATCCAAAGGCCATTATCAAGATCATTCAAGCATCCATATAACATCCACACAAGGGAAAGGGTCTATATTATTTCGCATACATGTCATACGAGGGGAATTTCATTCTATTCCATGCACACATCTACTTACATTTTCTATATCTAGTTATTGCTCGCTATCAAGTGCAACACACACAAGAGCCACCTAGGCACAATTCCACACACACCTAGAACTACATTGGGTCTTAAATGTAGTGTAACACTCAATCATAAGTTCACTTGTTTGATAGATGAGGACATTCTGACTCCTCATTTTCATTCTTTTATTTTTGGGATTTGATGCACCCTCGAGAGTTTTTTGCAGTCAATCTTTCATCAGAGTCATCATGGACATCGATGATAATTGTGTGACCTACTTAGAACAAGAAGTGAAGGACAACAAACATCTCGTGAACTTGTGAAAGAGGTTTTTGAGGGTTTTAGCAACAGGGGAACTAAGAGCGGGTCTAGGGCACCCATAGTGCCCCTACCCCTTTTAGGCATCCCCCAATCGAGGTAGATCTTCGTCGCACATTTTTCTAAGGCTTTGTGAGATACTTATCCCTATCTCTGTTCATTAGGTCATCACTTTGGCACAATCTAGGTTTGGTTACAAATCAACTAAGTCATTCTATCCCTTCCTTACACTTAGGGTTTCAAATTTTAATTAGTTATTTTCTTGGGTCAATTATGTACTTCATTATTTATTTATTTATAACTACGTTGCATTAGAATTAGGCATCTATTTATTGAATATTTTTCTTAATCAATTAGAAACTTAGTTTGATGTTGAATGTGTCACACAATTTTTAACTTTTTTATTCTTGAAAGATTTTCCATTATCAGTGACTAGCTTATGAGGGATGCCAAAGAAACATATGATGTGTTGATAGATAAAATTGACAATTTTGTTAGCTTTAACAAATATTAAAGGGATAACCTCTACCCATTTAGTGAAGTATTCAGTAGTTGTGATGATAGAGTGGTGACGTTGTGATAAACACGGGTTGATGAGTCCTATGAGGTCTAACCCCCATTGTGAGAAAGGCCATAGGTCTTGAAAAGGTTCAAAGATTTATTGTGAATGTGATTAAGATTGGAATTTTTTGGCATTTAATGAATTTATCAAGTATGCATAACAATATTTATTGAGGGTGGGATAGTAGTAGTCCATTTAAAGGACACGTTTAACGAAAACTATCCCATTTAAGTGACCACCACATATGTCATTATGGAATTCTTGAATGGATTTAGCATATTCATGAGATTTGAGACATCTTAATAAGAGGCCATCAAATCCACATTTATATAGAACACCACCTACGATGACATATCGGGTAAAGACGTTGGAGAAAATATCTTTTAGCATTTTTAGCCAAAGTAGAGAGAATTTTGGATTCTAAAAGATAGTCAAATGTCTGAGTATACTAGAGGTCTGTTGGATTGTTTTCGATGATATTGATAGAAGGGAGTTCATTGTTTTGGGATGGTTGATCAAGTCTATGCACAAAAACAAACAATTTAGAATCATCAGTTGATAAAGGGATGAGGGATGCAAGAGAAGCCATGGTGTTTGTGAATTTGTTAGAGGATCGTGGAACTATTTGGATAGTGTAACAATCAAAGGCTTCTAAGAGGAATTCAACAATGGTTTTATATTTTTGTAGAATCTTGTTTTTACATTGATAAATTCCTTTGATTTGGTTGATGAAAAGTTGTGAATCTTCGTAGATGTCCAAGATTTGAACACCGATCATGACGGAGGTTTGGAGGCGCATGATTAAAGTTTCGTGTTGTGTCATGTTGTCAGGACATTCAAAATTTAGTTTTAATGATAGAGGGATAGGATTTTCCTAGGGAGGTATGATAATGATATCGACACCTCCCCCTGCCAACAATTAGAACCATTAAAGAAAAAATTCATTTTGAGAGGGGTGTATTCGTGATCGACTATGTTAATAGATTCATCGAGGAACCTGTCTGTGAGGTGGTTGATTTTTGGGTAGAAGAGCTTCGCGAGCTAATGAATGATAGCTTGTCCTTTGATAGATTTTTGCAAAATGAACTCAAGGTCAAACTCGGTCATAAGCATAAGCCACCGAGTGATGCGGTCACTGTGATATGGTTTGGAGTGCATGGTTTTAAGAGGATTGAAGTTGGTGATGACGTAAGTCTTGTGATTAAGTAGATAATGAAGAAGTTTGGAGGTTGTGAAGTACAAATCAAAACACAACTTTTCCACATTTGTATAATGAGTCTCGTAGTCATGGAGAGTGTGGCTTATATAGTAAATGACTTGCTCATGACCTTTCTCATCTCGATGAGCGAGCATGACACCCAAGGCATGATTAGTAGCAGATATGTAAAGGTAGAAGGGATCCCCCTCACGTGGAGGTGTAAGCATAGGTGGTAATAGAAGATATTGTTTGAGGTCATTAAAGTCCTTTTGATAGTTGTGATCCCATTTAAAGTTTACATCCTTTTAAAGGAGGTGATGAAAAGGATAACAACGATCTGAAAGATGTGAGATGAAATGGAGGATCAATTGAAGCTTACCATGAAGGTTGCAAAGCTATTTGAGGTTTGATAGAGGAAGCATCTTGATGATGGATTTGATCTTGAGGGGTCTACTTCAATTCCTTAGATAGACACAATGAACCCTAAGATTTTTCTAGTGAGAACACCGAACACACACTTAGCAGGATTAATACGAAGGTAGTATTGAATAAGATAGGTAAATATTGCATGAAGGATGACAAGATGATCCTTGCATTGTTTTGATTTACCTAAAATATCGTTAACATAGTCCTCTTTGATTTTGTGAATAAGATCATGGAAGATGTATGTCATAGCATGTTGATAAGTGGTGCCAACGTTCTTAAGTCCAAACGACATTACTTGATAATAGAAAGTTCCCAAGGAGTGACCAAGGATGCTTTGTGTTGGTCATCGTGGAGATGAGGATTTTATTGTAGCTGAAGAAGCCATCCATAAGGGATAAAATTTCATAGCTGGCGGTTAGATCGAAAAGTTGATTGATGTTTGGAAGGGGAAAGTCATCTTTAGGACAAGTGAGATTGAGATCTTGGAAGTTGGTGCAGATGCATAAATTTCTTGAGGCCTTGGTCATGGGCACAATATTAGAGACCCATTGTGGGTAATCAATGGGTATAATGAAATTAACGAAGAGTAAATGTTGTAACTCCTCTTTGATGAGAAGAGCTATATGAGGGTGCATCCTACATAGTTTTTGTTTGATAGGTTTTGCATTAGGATAGGTGACGATATTGTGGATGATGATGTTGGGGTCGATGTTTGGAATATCACTATACGACTATGTGAAGGCTTGACTATGTTTGGATAAGAAGGTGGTAAAGTCTTTTAACTCTTACAAATCTAAAGATTGACCGACTTTAACTATGTGAGGCTCTGTGGAGTCCCTATATAAATGTCGATAGTGGATTTGTTCAAAAATGTCGATGTGTTAGGTGGTAAGGTTCTATGAAGGAAATGGTCCTTTGATCCCATGTGCAAGAGGATGGCTTGGTCATCTTGGCATTGAAGGATGTCAATGGTGGATGAATCCTCTTCTATCATTTCAGACAAATGAGAGGAAGGGTTTTAATATCATGATTATTTTGATAAGTCAGTGGTCCTAAAGTGATGGTATTGACTAAAAAATTTTTTATATGGGATGGAAATGGTGTCATCAGTATCCATGGGGTCATCATGTGTAGATGAGGAAGATGGTTCCAGTTCTATGATGGGTGTGGACATGACAATGGTTGAGGACTCGGAGGATGGTTTTTCAAACCTAACCCATATTTTTCATGCAGTTTATGAGAATGGTCAAGGATCAAGTCATGGATACCTTGTTCATAACGTCTAAGTCTGAAGCCTTTCTAGGCACAACGATGGAGATAAATTTGTGCAAAGACTTGGTTATATAGAAATGTAAAGTATGATATAAATGGTTTGACATGACATTGATTAGTAAGACGTGTGTAGAAGGGCGGTCGATCCCTCCATAGACAAGATTTTTTTTGAGATGTGGTGGATCGTAGGAGATTATATCTCCAACATTAGGTTCGTACATGGGTTATTTTGTTAGGTCTTCCATATGTCTTTGGCATAGGAAGTGAATTAAGTTTAAGTAGATGATACTCTAGGAAATGTGTTGCATAACATCATTAAAGGAAGTGTCATTTGGTAATTTTGATGATGGAATGGATGAAATGGTGGAGGCTTCATTAGAGGAGCATGAGTTTGATTTGGGAATGAGCACATCATTCAGATGATATGTCATGTGACAAGATTTGAAATTATTTTGATATGCAAGGACCATGAAAACTTTTCTTTCATGTTCACATTTGAGTAATTGATGGAACGTAGATGGGATGCAACACATAACACATATCCAAGGTTAAACTAATAACATATTATATTTAAAATCTCATTTTATTAGATATAAGAGTTTGTGGAGGGTTTTAACACCAAATTTTACTAGTAAGGTAAGGTAATTGTACCTAATATGGGGGCAATAATGTCATTGAAATCTTGGAATACAACTCGGGTATGTCGGGTGAAAATGGTGTTGGGTAATTTAAGTTGATTAAAGGCATGTGATGATATGATGTTGATGCTAGAGATGATGTCAATCATGACCCTCTTAACGAGGGTGTCATTGATTTTGGTGGTGATAAAAAGTGGGAGGTCATGGTCCTCTGGTTGTAATGATGGGATTTTGAGCTGTCAAAAGAGATGGAAGTGGAAATTTTGAGTGTGCCTACTAGGTTTGCAAATGGTTATGGATCATTTGAGGGTATTGATATATATTGGAGTGCTTTGATCATGGCTTATCGATGTTGAGGTGAAGTTTACACAAGCTCATAAAGGGACATTTTTACTGGAGCTTGATGAATTTGTTTAATAATAGTATTTTGTACAGAGGTAGTGGCATGTATATGAGGCAAGAATTGACACCTTAGTCTTAGTGAGGGGTGTTAGACTAGATGATTCGGGAGCGAGTGAGATAGAGACCTTGTATTTTTATTGGTAGTGTTGGGGTCTTGGGTATGTGCTCTTTTGGTGATACGTACTTTACTTTAATATGATGAGAAGGGGATTTCTTAGAAGAGTACCCACTTTTGGTAGTCGTGAGTGTAGATGTTGGTTAGGATGTGATAGTTGTATATATTTTATCAGATGTTTTTGATGTTTATAGATCCAAAGGGACAATTCTCTTGTTAACAAGGCTTCTGATAGTAGCATGAAGGGATTTATAATCCTCTATATGATGTCCTGGTGTGTAATGATAATCATAAAAAGCTTTGAAGTTATACCAGGAAGATTTCCATCCTCGAGATCCAGATGGCTTAAATGGAGGCAATGTTATGATGGATTGTTGAATAATCCTTTCAAGGAATGATTCATAATGTCATTTCGAGGTGGAGGTCGAGGGAAGTGACAATTCTCTCGATTATACAAGTGTTGAAAGGGTTGTTTTTGATGTGATATTCTTAGATGTTTGTTGAGGGATGATTTTTGATTAGGTGACAGTGACTGATAATCTTGATGAGGGGTGTGGCCCCAAAATGGAAGGCAAGGAGTTTGGTTTTTGTGTTGAGGAATTCAAATGGTCACGTGATATGATTGTCACCTTTTTAGATGAAGTGGTGTATGGTCATGTGATGGGATTTTGAATAATATGTACTTACCCAAATAGAAGGTCTTGATCACTGCCGGAAAGATGTTACACATACCCCAATGATGATACAGGTCTCCTCGTAAGGTGTTCGGGATCCAGAAAAGTTTGCCAAGTATACGTTTGTATCTCGTATGCCTCACCCCTGACCTTCGTGTGCTTTATTCTGCCCTCTGCCCCTCCTTTTTTCTTGCATTTTTGTCTTAAGTGATGAGACCGCCGCCAAGGATAGGGTGGCGGTCCTATAATCGCGCCCGCACATGGGGTGGCGGTCTTGTTCACGTTTTCCAGAAAGTTCCAACGATCGCGTCAAATGTAAATTTTCAATTTCTATCCACATTTTTCAGCTACTTTGCTTTGCATTTATGTTTTGGCCACCCTGTGAATAGTGTTTTCACTTTGTTTAATGGTAAAAGAGTTCCATTCCAAGTTACCTTCTAGTGAATGCATTTGCTATAAATAGCCAACTTGTTTTCAAACAAATGGCCCCTCTCCTTCTCTATTTAATCATTCAGTCTTTTGAGTTTCTTGCTTAGAATTCCAATAGTTTCATGTTTTACATCCATTGTTCGTCTTCCTTTGCTATTTAGAGGTCATTCAATCTTCTTGTTTCATTCTTGCTTCATTGTTGTTCCATGCAAGTTAGTTTAAAATAAGATAGTTTCATTCTTAGATTGGAATCCATTTAGAGTTGCAGTTTTGTTTAGTCACAAAATATAGCTTCTAAAACTTTGGATGCATTTTTGTTGTATTCCCGCAAAGAAATCCCACTAGGAATGCATAGTCAAGCTTTGTTCACTTGCACTATCTCTCTCTTACTTGCATTGTATTTGGCCTATATCCAAAAGTTATTCGAGTGCCTTATTTTTTTTGATGCTATCATATACACAGCTTTTATGGATTCAAGAGAACATGAAGGAATGAGGAGATCACACTAAGGGGACAAAGTCACACAAAATTGGATTTACCACCATTCGTCAAATGACAGTGTTTGAGCTATCAAAGTTCTAGTTACAACGTATCAAATAGAGTAGTAAATTATTTTATTTCAATTAAAACTCACTCTTGATATCGCCAAGGAAGCTGTGGGGATTGATAGTTTCTGAGAAATTGTGATTCATTCCTCACTTTTGAGATAGGATCGAGAGTCTTTCAATTTAAAACAATTACTTGCTTAGATATTTAGGATAAATTCACAATTGCACAGGCAAATAGCCACACCAGGCTACTTTGTTTGTTTTAATTCTGTTACTAGATTAGTTGTCCATTTTCTAAATATATTAGAATAACTGCTCTTTTAATTTCATTAAAATACTTCATCGAAAATAAAAATTTAAAAGAATGCATGCATAGTGTAAATACATCTTTCATAATTAGTTTATTAGTTTTAGCTAAAAGTTGAATCGTTTTGCATGACAATCACGGGACCTAGAGAGCCCAAAGAATACATATTTGAACCAATAGTGCATCAACCAAATATCCCCACAACACTAGCTGATATAGATCAAGACCTTAGGATACAGGTCTTTCGAGCAACAACAAACCTACAAGCAATTAGTGAATAACTAAGAGGGTTAAATATTGAAGACGACAAGGCATACACATTTTGGTCAAATCATCCCGACTATGCATCGCCTTGATATGATATCCGTATGTATCGCATACAAGGACTCAAAAGAGAACAAATATTTGGTTGTGATCCTCTAGTTCCACAACCCAACGTAGGGACCTCCTCATCGACATGACACTAGCTTACGCATTCAAGTTGCTTAAAACACCTGTAAGGTATTCGAGAAAATTACACAACTCCTCGTTCTAAACATAGAGGTGAAAAGGCATATGATTATTAGATAATTGGAAGGAGAGATTAACTCTTCACATGACCATAGGAGGTCCAACACAACCACAAACTTACGGTTATGATCCACAGTCCCACAACCCAACAGCCTACTAATCAATCGACATTGATGCTAGTTTATGAACACTAGTATTTAGGTCCTCACCACTTCCACGGACATTATTACACAATTCTCCTTACTAAACATAGCGGCAATCAAGCTAAGGATTTCTCGGACTAGACCAGAGAATCGTCCATAAAACCCCGTGAGAAATCCACTACACCTCCCATCACCATTTTTCATGACTTGTCGGAAATATACATGAAGCTCCCACATGTCACTTCCACGTATCTAACAAAGAAATACACGAGGATCTTGGCAGAGCTCGACATTGATTGGAGCCTCCAGAAGCTATTATATATGAATGATCCATTACACCAATTCAGGTTAGGAGGGCCTTCTTCGCCTTAGATTCATAGATTCCATTATTACGTATTGAGGATATAAGATTACCCCACTAGTTTGTCTGTATCCATATATATTCCACATTCACCGGCCGTCTCAGCACGACCTCGGGAGGTCGGGTATGAGGAAGAGTTACTTGTAGATTACCATGCTCACATGTCACTTTTCCATCATACAAAACTGGTGAACCCGATGTGAAACAAACAATTCTTCCTCTTTTATTTTCATTTCTTTCATCCACCTTCACTCTTTCCCATTATTCTGTGGGTATTCATATACCCCTCAAATATGTCAGGATACGACGTATATGGTAGACCTCTCTCATGTCTTAAAGCAAGTTATAGTCAAACAAGTACACAACCATCACCCTCGCTTCCGCATGGGTGATAACTATTCAAGTAATTACTTGTCATCTCAAACTCTCACCCAAAGAACTAGCTCCAGTTCTTCATTATGAATTGAGGAGTTGGATCACCGCATAAACACAACAACCAGAGCCCTCAGGCTCTAACAATATGACATTTATTGGAGAATTTATTTCATCTCCTTGGGTCTTGTTCAAACCACGAGATCAAGTAGACAGTCAGATCCACTCCCATTTTTGGATGAGTACGTACTCACGCTATGCTAAAAGCAAACAACACTTCCAAAACATGTACCCACCTATAGGGAGTTTGTAAATACAATCGATACCCTATTCCAAGAAAACACCCCATTCCTCCACCTATGGGAAATGCCCTCGGTGAAGCTTGGTACTGATCAATTCATAGTAGGGTATCATACCCTTTACAACCTCATGGTATACAAAAACACCATTAAGGCAAAACACTATGTCTTCGCCAATAGAGGTCATTTCAACCTTAGTTGAGAAGGTTAGAGGTAGAACCTGCTCAAGAAAATAAAAATTCATATTTTGGGCAAGTAGGAATCCCCAACCCTCCACATCACCCTGGCAGTTGACCTCCTTACAGGAACAGGCACATTAGGCATGCCTCAACATCTGTATAATTATCTGCAGCAAACACCCACTAGGACCGAGTTCTCAAACGCCGCTCCAGTTGAAAACATAATACCTCCTAGCTTGGCACCAAACAACCCATACACGAACAATGCTCCTTCCTACTTAAACATTTATTCAAAATCACCATAAGGAGACATATTCTCTTCTCGTGGGATATTCGTTCAACCACGGGGATTCCTTTATGTCCCCGCGCAAATATATATGCTATGCCATATCAACAACCCATTCCGCCTCCACCCCCTCAAAGAAGCACCATCAATGGTCAAGGCCTATGCGGTAGGGACTTATTCGAGAATATTTAAAAGAGCCCCTAGACTTCACCATATGAAGTGTTATGCTTCTACGACCTCCCCGATTTACCCAAATATAAAGGGGAAGGAGATCCAAATGCACACATTAAAGCCTATGCCACTGACCATATGAGAATTACTCCCAGGATGGGGTCGTTCTAAGATATTCCCTAAGACCTTAGAGGGTATTGCCCTTGATTGGTATTATAGAATACCGAAGCCTCGATACACTCATTTAAACAACTTGTGCGAGTTCATCAAAGATTTTGATATGAACAAATTGTTAAGAACAAGAATCAGGGAATTCTTGCATATTAAAAAAGAACATAATGAATCCACTGCCCATTTTATTCAAAGATGGCGTACGGTTCTCTACTCATCAGCAAGTGCTCTAAACATGGATCAAATGGAACTATGTGATTTATTGCTTCACTCCCTCAATAGAGAGATAAAGGAAGAAGTCCAGAAGTTCCCACTGAGAACTTACGATGAAGTACTCGAGAGTGCTCTCCAATCAACCAAGCAGTGATAGATAGTGGTCGTAAGACATATGGGACAAATGGGAAATTAACCACTCCCAATCAAAACACCATGGCCTATCCTAACACCGGGAACGCTAATCAAGGACCTAAGATCCTTAACAAGAACCGCAGAGTTACAACAGATGGAGTAATCGTGAACTAAAAGAGAAAATGTTGTGAACATTTTCCCACTGCATTAACAATCAACGAAATAACAATTTTATTCCAACAATCAATACGGCAGATTTTAATCGTCCACCATGACCACAACAACAACAACAATGACAAATCCAAACATAAGGTCCAAATCGAAACCCGATCGGATATCGAGTCAAAACCAAAGGCAACAACCACAAAATTTTAACTCTAGCAACTAGCTACCTTATCAAAATTTTGGGCCACAACAGGTTTCAAATCAACAGCCTCGAAATTATAATCCCAATTTGTATTGTGTCTTCCACAAGATTCAAGGCCACGATACCAAGACTTGTCGTGACTATAATAAATTCATGTAGCGCTTGCGCGTAAGATCAAAAACAACTCTTTATAGATATTTTTTTAGCAAATTCTCGTAGTACCCACGCCAAACACTTATATAGGACAGTTTCCTGCAAAATGCACCCTCAAGATCTTTAATGATTAACTACCAAACCATTCTAACAATAACATGCTAGATCCTAATGGAACAAACAAGGGTGTTATAACAGGAAACAATGATCATGAAGCCTCAACTTCATTAAATCCACCAAATGCACCCCAACTAGGAACTCGACCCCAAACTAGAATAGCTGTCTCGGTGAAGTTAGATAATCGAGCTACCCCAGAAACCATAACAAGAACACAGGATTATTCTTCTCAACCAACTCCAAGTTATCCATTGAAACTAGACAACATTCAACAAACATTGGTAAAACCTATAAAGGCCTATGATTTAATTAATGACTTAACTAAAACCTTCTCTCACATCTCCTTTTTGGATTTGTTAAAGAACTCTCCCACCCACAAGGCTACCCTCTTAGAAGCATTAGGCCTTGGTCATTTAATCAACATCACTCCTCCTCCGGAAATGTAAGTAAACCATGTAGAATTTGACGTCTACCCTCCAGGGCAGCCAGATAGGGATACTGAGTTTATATTTGATATAAGCAAAATGCCAACAGATGCCAAGATTGCATGAAGAGGCGACCCAAATTTACATTTACAAGTATGGGTTTACAATAATTATGTTAAACGTGTAATGATTGACGATGGGGCAACAGTTAACATAGTCCCCTTCACTTTTCTTCAAAATTTAGGATATGGAGAGACAAACTGTTCCACAACATGAAATATGCTAAGAGGATATGATAGCCTCAAGGCCACTTCAATTGGAACCATAGTTTTACTAGTCACTTTAGGACCCATGTAACACCCTAAAGCTGTTGTTACTTTCTCCCGAGCATACAAGTGTTGATATGTGATTTCTTGTAAAAGGATGTATTCCTCGATTTAGAAATCATGCTTGATATGTACTTGTATTTTCTTTACGAGATCTTTGACCGAGTCGAATATGATTAGACTCTTTTATCTATTTCATTTTGTATCCGAGTTTAATCGATCTCGGAATGAATTATAGAGTTATCCATCTATAATACCTAGTCTTGGATCGGTGGAATTGATCCAAGTATCGCTTTAAGTTTGTTCGTGATGAATTAATTTACTGCACTCGAACAGGTTGCAGTAAGGTCTAGAAGCATTGAATAAGCTAGTCGGGAGTATGACTTAGGTGATCAAGTGAAATGAATTGGTTCCCGATATCGAAGTATATCCGGAAGGTCTCGATCGTGGACCGTAATAATTCGGTTACATACGATTACGCTGCAGCCTAAGGCGAGCAGAGCTAACCCTGTTCAAGAAGGTATGATGTAGGTCTTTTTCGAGTGTACAGAATGCAGACCTAACTGGAATTATTAAATGATTAGTAACCTAAGACTAAACCTAACCTAGGGGTTAGATTAGTGTTAATCTAACCTAGACCTAGGCTATGTGTTAATGTCCTAAGTTAGTATCTACGTGTAATATGGTTAGAATAAGTATTATCCTAAATTCTAACCTAAGATACTAACCTAACTATGAGCAAGAATGTAAAGGGACCTATGGAAGGGGTGCGAACCATGGGCGGCGTTTTCTATGTCATTAAATGCTAAGGATAAGGATGGAGGACAGGTCATGGTGGAGGTTTAAGCAACAGCTAACCTAAGCCGACGTGGCGGAGTCGCCAAAAGCGGAAATGAACTTGGGATTTTATTTCATCACGCCAATTCTGGCGGTCGGTGGAAGTGGAGTCTGAGCGGGAAAGTTGGTTTAATTGCATTCAATATTCTCGGTAGTCGAGCTCGGAACTCGCGAGAAGGCATGCAAACGGGAAGTTTGTTGGTTTGTTTGGCTTGTCGCGATTTTCGGATTTCTCTCTGCCTGTTCACTGGTTCTTCGCACCAGTCTTCTTTGTGTTGCATGGCGAGCATGAGGTTATCTAGCTCTTTTCTCTGGCAAGGAGAATATATATGTCATGGAGATAGCAAAATTTTGTTGGTCGCTCTAACTTGCAAAGGAAAAGGAAGTCGAGCTCTTCCAGGTGGTCTCGCTTTGAATTTTGAGTAAAAATCCAGGCATGTTAGGCCCTAACCTTTAAAAATCTTGCTATCTTTCAAGTGATTTCATTAGAACAAATCTGTTCAAATGATTTAAGGAATTAGATGTTTTTCTATGGATTTCATTGTGTGATTTTTGCATCAGTATCTCTTCTGGTTCGATTTTTCATTTATCCTTGATGGGTGTTTATTAAATTGAACCGTGGCTTTATTTCTCTCGTGTTTTGCATTCTCGGTTTAATTATGCAAAAAAAGAAATTATAAAAGAAAGGAATGCTCGGTGCTTTCGGTGAGAACCCTTAAATTGTTCTTGTGAGGGGGCATGGCCACCGTCATGCATGTCGGTTTTGTCGTGCATGCATGTTGTGAATACTTGTTGAAAGGGAAAGCTATTGGACATTTGTTTGATTATTCCATTTTAATGGAATCTTGTAAGCTCTATCGTGGGTATTGATGGGGTGGTTATTGTTACTTGTCGGTTTCGTTTTGTCTTTTAGATTTTCTTGGGAACAAGTAACTTTTGTGTTACAAAGTAGCCATTATGACCCAAAGTGGAAGTTGTTTTTCCCTTGTTATGTGGTAACGGGATTTTATCGTTTGATGATACATTAGGGATGTATGTATTGTTTTTTGACCGACTCGTGGAGTCCTCTCGAATGAATCGTATACTATAGTCAAATCGCTTGAGGATATAGATACATCCTTGAGTTTTGTTAATATGAATTAGTTGGAAGTCATATAGAAATTACAGTCATACGACCTCTGTTTATTGTAATGGAATTTAGTACCGACTTCCTGGGTATGCATTTATGTTTCTTATGTGTAAGCTTGTTCGGGAATTTTGACGAGGCTCGGTTGAATCCCTTGTTATGAAAATCGGTATTTGAATTGCTTACACTTGGTCCTTGTCGAATGCTTACCTTGAATGGCATAGATTGATTCTTAAACTATTTTTCTTATCTTATACTGTTGTTGGGTTCCGTGGTTATGGATAATAACCCGTTAACAGTATGAAATGTAAATATAGATTCATATTCGTTTTAATCTGAACGACTCTGTGGAGTCGATTGAATGATTTATATGTTTGAATCACTTGTTATGGTTGAATATAGTTGAATATTGGAAATTGTTGTTCCAGCGACTAAAGGGAATAATATGTATTTCGATCTCTGTTATTTCGTAAGAATACCATCGTGCCGCAAGGATTTTGTGGTACTGATTCTTTTGGTATATTTTTACGTTCTTGATGCATGCAAGTTTGTGTAAAAGATTGGCAAGGGTTCAGTCGGATTCCTTGTTTTGAAATTAGTAATTAAATTTGCTTTGCTTGATTTTTAATATGCTCCGTTGATGGGCTCAGATGGAATCGTATGCAATTCTTTGTCTTGTTACTACTGTTCGGATTCATTTGAATTCTTGGAAGTTAACCCGTATTTACGTCTCTTATGAACGATATTTGGACACCGTCGTTTGTCACTGCATTTGAGTTCCTTAAGTATGGATAATTATCTCGTGTTCGCTCTGTTGAAGTGAGTCGCGAATACCATACTTTAGACTTGCATGCGCACCAAGGTGAGAATAGATTTGCTATTTTCCTTTCCGTTTACTCTCCAGATTGAGAGACCGATCATGTTCGGAAATTTTGTGTGATTGTCTTGGCATAGACTTAGGGGAAACATCCAATTGTCTAATGCAATGGAGTCTCGTTGTTGACCGCACTTGATTCTAGAGGTTCTTTGACTTGAACTTGGGTCGAAAAGCCTTACTTGTGTTCGATTTTTATTAAGACAGGTGATTCTTCTTGTGGTTTGACGGACTTGTTCACACATATCTTTGGATTAATGCTTTCCATATGTGGAGATGGTACAGTAGTGAACTTGTGTGAAGGAAGTGTGAATGATTTGTTCCTTTCTCTTCTATTATTATAATACATGTTGATATCTGTAACAGTAGGAGCTGTTTTTAACATATTGATATACTCAAGAGTTGTTATGATATTTCCTTTTCGGATGAATGGAACGATCTCGTCAATGTTCTTTGATATTGGCTTCAATTGGTTGTTTTTAATACTTTCGTTCTTGATTCTTAATAGTTGATGAAATATTTGAGAAGTGTTTAGGACTATTCTTAGTAACGTTGATAGAGTTACACGTTTGTAGTCAATTTTGTATTATAAAGGCATATTTTGAATATGTTTACTTGTTTGGATAATTGATCTCATTTAAACAGGGTGTTTAATGAAAACAATTGACGGATTGCAATTGTTTTAAAAGTTAGTGCTTATCATGCTCGGTTCATCGAACTGACTCATATTGACTATTTTGCGCAGATGGTTGCGTAAGAGGTAAAAGCAATGCAGATCTGACAGGCTGATCAGATTGTTTAATTTGTTTTATAATGAATTACAAACTTGATTTCCTAAATGTATTATATGTGGAAAGATGTACTTTTCCGTTAAGCATTGTATCAAGTATCTTTGTTTGCATAAAATGTAATTCTATAGTTCGATAGGAATGGGAATAAGTATTTGATACTTGTGTTGTATTCTTATTACGATAGTTGACCTTCTTCGGTTTATATACCAGAGTGGCAATGTTATCTTGTGTAATTTGGATGCTTTTGTGATTGACAATGAAAGCTTACAAGAAAATGTGATTGAATTCATATGAGTGTTTAGCGAGATCTTATTGTTCAAGTGAAAGCAATATTGAATTTAAACAATTGTCTTTCTAAAAGATAGGTTAAAAATGAACCTAAGCAGAACGCTAAACAAGCCGAATTAAATTACTAATCCCTAGTCCTGAGTATGACAGGACAATATTAAAATGGATTCTTAATCATTCATATCTTATACTAATAAGTATGATATAAATTCAGTTAGGAGAACTGATGTAAATCTAATGGGGTTCAGATGGCAATCTCAAGTAAAGGTTATGAGATATTGTCCAATTCTGTTGTTTTAGAATCATGAGTATTCTAATGACTCCTTGATGAGAGCTTGACCTTAATACCTCTACCATGTAATGGGTTTTATAGAGGAAGGTCGTCTTAAGACGAAGAATCCAGGGATCGGGATAGGCTAACCTTAGGGAAAAGTCTTTAAAGTAATTTAAACTCAAGTGCGTAACGCATGTTACTAAGTAGATCTTTTCGAGGTGGATTTAAAGGTCGACGACACAAGTCAATCAGAGGTTGTGCCTCCGAGAAGATTAGGATCTTCTCGGGGGTTACAACAATGCAGTGACTTATGGCGACACCCTTCGCATCGATCGCTAAGATTTACACTTTGATCTCGCACGAGTTACTGAGGTCCGATTAAGAACGTGGTGTTATAAGGCTGCCAGGAGATCGGGTATCATGACACACCTTTGGTTGAACCGCAAGGTTGAACCAAGATGTCACCATATCCCTAATCCTCGTGGGCATCCATATAACATTATCACCTTGTTAACTGTCTCGAGTGATTAAGTCGAGAAAGGAAGGACCGATAAAGAAGTCAAGATAAGACATTCTATATAACATAAGAATGGGGTGAAGGACGTATTCCAGATTGGACGAGTATGCCGTTAATGAATACGAGACATAAACGAAGATGTTTCAAATCTTTGGCCAAAGTATCGCAAGTCACGCTGATTGCGTTGTCCTAATTCACCTAGTCTAAGGGATGAGATGCCGATGAATAATGGTAACAATTATTCGATTAGGTTCCTCGGATGAGCATTTTGAATCCTGTGAGTAGGAAGAGAACCGCAAGAGTAAAGTGTTAAATAAAAACACCAACTCTTATTACTCATGAATAGATCGGTAGATTACCGAGTCATGGAATGAATAGATCGGAAGTACTCCGAGTCATTACATTTGCATATGGTTGTCTGCTGTTATATGAATGGTTATTTGATTTGTGAGTTCTAAATTATGTATTTAGAACAGGATGTAATTATCGAAAAAAAAAAAAAAAAAAATTCACTTGTTCTAAGGTATAAAATGAGGATGTTCAACCCAAGATAGTCCTCACCAAATTTTATATTATAGATAAGAAAACCAACTATAATATGATCCTTGATCAGCCATGGATACACGGCATGAAGGCAATCCCTTCCACGTTATTCCAAGAAATAAGATTTCTACACTTAGGGAAAATATTTGTGGCACAAGGTGACCCAAAACCCTTCGATATACACCTAGCTGATTTGAAGAAAAGACCAGGTGTTCACTCCAAGTTTGAACTCCCAACGAATCAACTTACCAAACCAACTAATTCAAAACCAAAAGAGAAGTTGATACCCACCATAGAATTGGAAATTACAAATCAGCTAAGGACATTCCAACACTAAAAATGAGACCAATGTCATAGAAATGTCAATAGGGACTACCACAAAAATTTTCAAATTGCAGAGAAAGACTTACCTATTCTCCTACCATTTGATTATATGGGTATGGGATGCAACCTGGGAATTTCTTCTCTTCCATCAGATGAAGTTTGTATAGTAGAAGTAACCGAAGCAGAAGAAACAAATACGACAAATATCCCAACATCCAGTTTTCCAAGTAAATATTGGACTCTCCACTTCGATGGAGCTAGATGTACCTTTGGAGATGGGGCAGGAGTGATCTTTACTTCACCTGAGGGAAAGATCCTACCTTTCGCCTTTAAATTAAACTTTGAATGTACGAACAACGAGGTTGAGTACGAAGCTCTCCTCCTTGGCCTCATCCTAGCCAAAAGAATGGGTGTCTATAACATTAGAGTGCTAGGAGATTCACAACTAGTTCTGTAAAACCAAGTCTCGAGGTATATGAAACTAGGGTTGACATTTACAACTAGTTTTGTACGATGGAAAAGTGACATGCGAGCATGGGAATCTACAAGTAAATCATCCTCGTACCCGACCTCCCGAGGTCATGCCGAGACGGCCAGTGAATGTGGAATATATATGGATATAGACAAACTAGTGGGGCAATCTTATATCCTCAATACGCAATAATAGAATATGTGAATCTAAGGTGAAGAAGGCCCTCCTAACTTGAATTGGTGTAATGGATCGTTTAGATATAATAGCTACTCAGAGGCTCCAATCAATGTCGAGCTCTACCAAGATCTTGTTTATTGGCTGTTAGATACGTGGGAAGTGACCTGTGGGAGCTTCGTGTATATTTCCAGACAAGGTCATGAAAAATGGTGATGGGAGGTGTAGTGGATTTCTCTGGGTTTTATGGACGATTCTCTGGTCTAGTCCAGAAATCCTTAGCTTGACCGGGGCGCTATGTTTAGTAAGGAGAATTGTGTAATAATGTCTGGTGGAAGTGGTGAGGACCTAAATACTAGTGTTCGTAAACCAACATCAATGTCTGATTGATTAGTAGGCTTGTTGGGTTGTGGGACCTGTGGATCACAACCGTAAGTTTGTGGTTGTGTCAGACCTCCTATGATCATGTGAAGAGTTAATCTCTCCTTCCGATTATCCAATAATCATACTCCTTTTCACCTCTATGTTTAGAACTAGGAGTTGTGTAATTTTCTCGAATACCTTACATGTGTTCCGACAACTTGAATGCGTAAGCTAGTCTATGTCAATGAGGAGGTCCCTGCGCATTGGGTTGTGGAACTAGAGGATCGCAACCAAATATTTGTTCTCTTTCGAGTCCTTGTACAGTCATACGGATATCCTATCAAGGCAGTCTATAGTTAGGATGATTTGACCAAAATGTGTATGCCTTGTCGTCTTTAATATTTAACCCTCTCAGTTGTTCACTAATTGCTTGTAGGTTTATGTTGCTCGAAAGACCTGTATCCTAAGGTCTTGATCTATATCAACTAGTGTTATGGGGAGATTTGGTTGAGGCACTATTGGTTCAAATATGTATTCTCTAGGCTCTCTAGGTCCCATGATTGTCATGCAAAACGATTCAACTTTTAACTAAAACTAATAAACTAATTATGAAAGATGTATCTACACTATGCATGCATTCTTTTATTTTTGTATTTTCGATGAAGTGTTTTAATGAAATTAAAAGAGCAACTTTTCTAATATATTTAGAAAATGGAAAACTAATCTAGTAACATAATTAAAACAAACAAAGTAGCCTGGTGTGGCTATTTGCCTATCTGATTGTGAATTTATCCTTAATATCTAAGCAACTAATTGTTTTAAATTGAATGACTCTTGATCCTACCTCGAAGTGAGGAATGATACATAGTTTCTCGAGAAAATTTTCCATCATACAAAACTAGTTGTAAATGTTCTAAACCCTAGTTTCATATACTCTAGAGACTTGGTTTACAACTAGTCTTTGAATCTCCTAAAGACTCTAATGTTATCGACACCCATTCTTTTGGCTAGGATGAGGCCAAGGAGGAGAGCTTCATACTCGGCCTCATTGTTCATACATTCAAAGTTTAATTTAAAGGTGAAATGTAGGATCTTTCCCTCGGTGAAGTAAAGATCACTCCTACCCCACTCCAAAGTGATATCTAGCTCCATCGAAGTGAAGAGTCCAATATTTGCTTAGAAAACTTGATGTTGGGATATTTTTCATATCTATTTCTTTTAATTTGGTTACTTCTACCATAAAAACTTCATCGATGGAAGAGAAGCAATTCCTGGGTGCATCCCATACCCATAGAATAAAATGGTAGGAGAATAGGTAAGTCTTTCTCTAGCAATTTGAAATTTTTTGTGGTAGTCCCTAAAGTGACACCTTTGTTTCTATGACGTTGGTCTCATTTTTGAGTATTGGAATGTCCTCACCCCAGATTTGTAATTTCCAATTATGTGTTGGGTATCAACTTCTCTTTTGGTTTTGGATTAATTTGTTTAGTAAGTTGATTAGTTGGGAGTTCAAACTCAGAGTGAATGCCTGGTCTTTTCTTCAAATCAGCTAGGTGTATATCGAAGGGTTTTGGTTCACCTTGTGCCACAAATATTTTCCCTAAGTGTAGAAATCTTATTTCTTGGAATAACATGGAAGGGATTGCCTTCATGTGGTGTATCCATGGCCAACCGAGGATCATATTATAGTTGTTTTCCGATCTATAATATAAAATTCGGTGAGGACCATCTTGGATCCTAAAGTGACTGGTAAAACTATGGTTCCAATTGAAGGCCTTGAGGCTATCATATCCTCTTAGCATATTTCATGTTGGTGGCAGTTTGTCTCTCCATATCCTAAATTTTGAAGAAAAGTGAAGGGGACTATGTTAACTCGCTGCCCCATCATCAATCATTGCACTTTTAACATAATTAATGTAAACCCATACTTGTAAATGTAAACTTAGTATCCCTATCTGGCTGCCCTGGAGGGTAGACGTCAAAGTCTACATGGTTTACTTGCATTTCGAAGGAGGAGTGATGTTGATTAAATGACCAAGGCCTAATGCTTCTAAGAGGGCAGCCCTATGGGTGGGAGAGTTCTTTAACAAATCCAAAAAGGAGATGTGAGAGAAGGTTTTAGTTAAGTCATTAATTAAATCATAGGTGCCTATGGGTTTTACCAATGTTTGTTGAATGTTGTCTAGTTCCAATGGATAACTTGGAGTTGGTTGAGAAGAATAATCCCGTGTTCTTGTTATGGTTTCTATGGGTAGCTCGGTGTCTAACTCCACCTAGACCAACTATTTTAGTTTGGGGTCAAGTTCCTAGTTGGGGTGCAACTGGTGGATTTAATGAAGTTGAGGCTTCATGATCATTTTTTCTGTTATAACACCCTTGTTTGTTCCGCTAGGATCTAGCCTGTTATTGTTAGAATGGTTTGGGAGTGGATCATTAAAGATCTTGAGGGGTGCATTTTGTAGGGAAAATTGCCCCTGTATAAGTGTTTGGCGTGGGTACTATAGAATTTGCTAAAATTATATCTATAAAGAGTTGTTTTTGATCTTCTAGCAAGCGCTACATGAATTTATTATAGTCATGACAAGTCCTAGTATCGTGGCCTTGAATCTTGTGGAAGCCACAATACAAATTGGGATTATAATTTCAAGGTCGTTGATTTGAAACCATTGTCAGGCCCAAAATTTGATAAAGTTCTGGTTAGTTTCTAGAGTTAAAATTTTGAGGTTGTTACCTTTGGTTTTGACTTTGATATCCAGTCGGGTTTCGATTTGGACCTTGTGTTTGGATTTTTCATTGTTGTTGTTGTTGTGGTCGTGGTGGACGATTAAAATCGCCGTATTGATTGTTGGAGTAAAATTGTTATTTCGTTGATTGTTAATGGGTGGCAAAATGTTCACAACATTTGCTCTTTTAGTTTGGTCAGTTACTCCATTTGTTGTAACTTCACAGGTTCTTGTTAAGGATCTTAGGTCCTTGATTAGAATTCCCGGTGTTAGGATAGGCCGTGGTGTTTTGATTGGGAGTGGTTAATTTCCCATTTGTCCCATATGTCTTACGACCACTATCTATCGCTGCTTGGTCGATTTGGAGAGCACTCTCAAGTACTTCATCGTAAGTTCTCAAGTGGGAAACTGGACTTCTTCCTTTATCTCTCTATTGAGGAGTGAAGCAATAAATCACATAGTTCCATTTGATCCATGTTTGGAGCACTTGTTGATGAGTAGAGAACCGTACGCCATCTTTGAATAAAATGAGCAAGTGGATTCATTATGTTCTTGTTTAATATGCAAGAATTCCCTGATTCCTGTTCTTAACAATTTGTTCATATCAAAATCTTGATGAACTCTGGCACAAGTTGTTTAAATGAGTGTATCGAGGCTTCAGGTATTCTATAATACCAATCAAGGGCAATACCCTCTAAGGTCTTAGGGAATATCTTAGCAACAACCCCATCCCAAGGGAGTAATTCTCATATGGCTGTGGCATAGGCTTTAATGTGTGCATTTGGATCTCCTTCCCCTTTATATTTGGGTAAATCAGGAAGAGGTCTTGGAAGCATAACACTTCGTATGGTGAAGTCTAGGGGCTCTTTTAAATATTCTGAATAAGTCCCTACCGCATAGGCCTTGACCATTGATGGTGCTTGCTGAGGGGGTGGAGGTGGAATGGGTTGTTGATATGGCATAGCATATGTATTTGCAGGGACATAAGGGAATCCATGTGGTTGAAAGAACATCCCGGAGAAGAGAATATGTCTCCTTGTGGTGATTTTGAATAAATGTTCAAGTAAGGAGGAGCATTGTTTCGGTATGGGTTGTTTGGTGCCAAGCCAGAAGTATTATGTTTTCAATCTGGAGTGGCGTTTGAAAAATGCAAATCGTAGTTAGTGTTTCTTTGCTGGATAATTATATGGATGTTGAGGAGGCATGCCTAACATGCCTATTCTTGTAAGGAGGTCAACCTGATTGGGGTGATGTGGAGGGTCAGATTCCGCTTACCCAAAATATGAATTTTGGTTTGCTTGAGCAAGTTCCAGCCCTCTAACCTTCTCAATTAAGGCTGAAACGACCTCTATTGGCGAAGACATAGTGTTTTTCCTTAATGGCATTCATTGATACCATGAGGTCAGTAAAAGTGGTATGATACCTGCTATGAATTGATCATTACCCGGCCAAGCTTCACCGAGGGCATTTCCCATAGGTGGAGGAATGGGGTGTTTTCTTGGAATATGGTATCGATTGTATTTACAAACTCCCTATAGGTGGGTACATGTTTTGAAGTGTTGTTCGCTTATAAAGATAGTAAGTGCTA
The DNA here is from genome assembly GCA_018340775.1 of Taxus wallichiana var. yunnanensis. Classification (NCBI taxonomy): domain Eukaryota; kingdom Viridiplantae; phylum Streptophyta; class Pinopsida; order Cupressales; family Taxaceae; genus Taxus; species Taxus wallichiana. Next base: position 123,413,754 of record CM031244.1, on the reverse strand, counting down.
TGTACTCCTCATCCAAAAATGGGAGTGGATTTGACTGTCTATTGATTTGTGGTCTGAACAAGACCCGAGGAGATGAAATGGATTCTCCAGTAAACGTCATATTGTTAGAGCCTGAGGGCTCTAGTTGTTGTGTTTGTGCAAGCTGATCCAACTCCTCAATTCGGAACGAAGAACTAGAGCTAGTTCTTTGGGGGAGTTTGAGATGACAAGTAATTACTTGAATAGTTATCAGCCCATGCGGAAAGCGAGGGTGATGGTTGTCTACTTGTTTGACTATAACTTGCTTCAAGACCTGAGAGAGGTCTACCATATGCGTCGTATCCCGACATATTTGGGGGTATATGAATACCGTAGAATAATGGGAAAGAGTGAAGGTGGATGAAAGAAATGAAAATAAAAGAGGAAGAATTGTTTGTTTCATGTCGGGTTCACTAGTTTTGTACGATGGAAAAGTGACATGCGAGCATGGGAATCTACAAGTAACTCTTCCTCGTACCCGACCTCCTAAGGTCATGCCGAGACGGCCGGTGAATGTGGAATATATATGGATATAGACAAACTAGTTGGGCAATCTTATATCCTCAATACGTAATAATGGAATCTGTGAATCTAAGGCAAAGAAGGCCCTCCTAACTTGAATTGGTGTAATGGATCGTTCAAATATAATAGTTGTTCGGAGGCTCCAATCAATGTCAAGCTCTTTCGAGATCCTGTTATTTGGTTATTGGATACGTGGGAAGTGACCTGTGGGAGCTTCATGTATATTTCTAGACAAGGTCATGAAAAATGGTGATGGGAGGTGTAGTGGATTTCTCTCGGGGTTTTATGGACGATTCTCTGGTCTAGTCCAGAAATCCTTAGCTTGAATGGATACTATGTTTAGTAAGGAGAATTGTGTAATAATGTCTGGTGGAAGTGGTGAGGACCTAAATTCTAGTGTTCATAAACTAGCATCAATGTCTGATTGATTAGTAGGCTTGTTGGGTTGTGGGACCTGTGGATCACAACCGTAAGTTTCTGGTTGTGTCGGACCTCCTATGGTCATGTGAAGAGTTAATCTCTCCTTCCGATTATCCAATAATCACACTCATTTTTAGCCTCTATGTTTAGAACTAGGAGTTGTGTAATTTTCTCAGAATACCTTACAGGTGTTCTGGCAACTTGAATGCGTAAGCTAGTGTCTATGTTGATGAGGAGGTCCCTTGTGTTGGGTTGTGGAACTAGAGGATCGCAACCAAATATTTGTTCTCTTTCGAGTCCTTGTACACTCATACGAATATCCTATCAAGGCAAGTCTATAGTTAGGATGATTTGACCAAAATGTGTATGCCTTGTCGTCTTCAATATTTAACCTCTCTCAGTTGTTCACTAATTGCTCGTAGGTTTTCCGTTGCTTAAAAGACCTGTATCCTAAGGTCTTGATCTATATCAGCTAGTGTTGTGGGGAGATTTGGTTGAGGTACTATTAGTTCAAATATGTATTCTCTGGGCTCTCTAGGTCCCGTGATTGTCATGCAAAATGATTCAACTTTTAACTAAAACTAATAAACTAATTATGAAAGATGTATCTACACTATGCATGCATTCTTTTATTTTTGTATTTTCGATGAAGTATTTTAATGAAATTAAAAGAGCAACTATTCTAATATATTTAGAAAATGGACAACTAATCTAGTAACATAATTAAAACAAACAAAGTAGCCTGGTGTGGCTATTTTGCATGTGCAATTGTGAATTTATCCTAAATATCTAAGCAACTAATTGTTTTAAATTGAAAGACTCTCGATCCTACCTCAGAAGTGAGGAATGAATCATAGTTTCTCAGAAACTATCAATCCCCACTGCTTCCCTAGTGATATCGAGAGTGGGCTTGATGAAATAAAATAATTTACTACTCTATTTGATACGTCAGAATTCAGAACTTTGATAGACAAACCTGGCGTTTACGTAACAATGGTAAATCCAGTTGTGTGTGACTTTGTCCCCTCAATGTGATCTCCTCATTCCTTTGTGTTCTCTTGAATCAGAAAAGCATGTATATGATAGCATCAGCAGAATAAGGCACTCAAACAATGACAACTTTTGGATATAGACCGAATACAATGCGAGTAAGAGAGAGATAGTGCAAGTGAACAAAGCTTGACTATGCAATTCCTAGTGGGATTTATTGTGGGAATACAACACAAATGTGCCAAGAGTTTTAGAAGCTATCTTTTGTGACTAAACAAAACCTGCAACTCTAAATGGATTCCAATCTAAGAATGAAACTATCTTATTTTAAACTGACTTGCATGGAACAACAATGAAGCAAGAATGAAACAAGAAGATTGAATGACCTCTAAATAACAAAGGAAGACCAACAATGGATGCAAAACATGAAACTATTGGAATTCTAAGCAAGAAACTCAAAAGACTGAATGATTAAATAGAGAAGGAGAGGGGCCATTTGTTTGAAAACAAGCTGGCTATTTATAACAAATGCATTCACTAGAAGGTAACTTGGAATGGAACTCTTTTACCATTAAACAAAGTGAAAACACTATTCACAGGGTGGCTAAAACATAAATGCAAAGCAAAGTAGCTGAAAAATGTGGATAGAAATTGAAAATTTATGTTGACGACGCAACCACCTAACTTTTTGGAAAACACGAATAGACCACCGCCCTGCAGGTGGCAGCGGTTATGGATCGCACCCTATCCTAGGTGGCGGTCACAAGACCGCCGCCCTGGCAGGGTGGCGGTCTTGTCACTTAAGACCAAAATGCAAGAAAAAAGGGGGCAGAGGGCAGAATAAAGCACACAGAGGCCGGGTGAGGCATACGGGATACAAACGTATACTTGGTGAGCTTTTCTGGATCCCGAACACCTTGCGAGGAGACCTATATCATCATTGGGGTATGTGTAACATATTTCTAGCAGTGTAGTACCTTATAATTTTGGGTATGTACAAATACATATATAATGCTTTGAGTGACATGATCATTGTAAGATATTTTCACATATTGAAGATAAACTTCTTTTGTGAAACTTGTGAAGAGATTGTGGAAGGGATGGAATAAATGTAGATGAATGTGTAATATTTTCAAGGGACGATCGTGGGACATACCTTATTCAATAGGGGATTTTGGTATAGAAGTAAAAGGAGTAATGGATGTTTCATCTCGTGTTTTTGTAATAGAGTTACTAGTGGAAGATTTAGATGACAACTCTACGATAGTAATCCTCGATGCTAATGATATGACGATTGATCTTTGAATGTGTTAATAGTGTGTTGGGAATGGATGAGATTGGACTGTGGTTGACTGGTGGATGGGGTGTGATTTGGAAATGGTTGTTTAAAAATGTCCAAATTTTTATTTAGAGGTGCGTTTAGGTTATCTAGTTATAGCGCACCTTTGTCGATGAGATCTTGAAGGGAATTTCTAAACAAAGACACCTTTCAATATCATGGCCCTTGACCCTATGGTATTTACAATAATCATTTTCTCTATACCAAGAGGGTTTTGAGATTGATGTATTGATGGGGAGGATGGGAGGAAGAGTGATCATATTGGGAAGCCATGAGCTTGTCAAAGACTAAACTGTAAGATTCACCGATAGGCATGCACTTGCATTGAGGACGGGTGCATTTAGAGGTCGGACGTTCCTCGAAGTAATATTTATAACCACTTCATTAGTCGATGTTTTATATTTTTTTGTGGCTAGAAGATGGTTTGAATGAAGAGTCGGGATTAGTATTCTTTGACCTAAGTTTAACCCTACCAACTTCGAGAGTGCAAAGCTCAAGTTTGTGAGAAATAGTGAAGGATTCACAAACGTTTGGAAAGTATGTATTTCTAATGTGGATGAAATGTGTTTCGCATAGGAGTGAGAAAATAGTTCGATTAACTCAATCTGTGGGAGGGAAAATGATAATTGATTGATAACGCTTCTCTAAAGTGGGTGACGAAATCTATGATAGATTCATCTTCAAATTTCTTGATAGCGTATATATCTATGATAGTGATTTTGCACATGATGTTAATCAAGAAGTCTTCTAGTAAAGAGTTACGTGATTTGAGAGAATGAGAAAAGTGAATATTGAGGAATGTTATTGTACCAATCTAAGGCAGGTCTAGCTAGGGACATAAGGAATGTCCTTAACATAAGGTCATGGTCATGTGCTATGAGGTAATAAGCATGTTAGAAGGCCCGAATGTGTTGTTGAGGGTCTTCTTTGCTATATAATTTGAGGAACTTAGGAAGTTCCTAATGGAGGATATGTTTTGTATGGTATTGATGGGTGGATGGGTTTGTTGCATATTTATTCATAGGATAGTGTGTTTTTAGGATCCATGGAAGCAACTTCAAGGCTATATATTTTGTTTATTAATGCTTGCAAAGGGTCATTTTGTAATGGTTATTGTTGGGTAGTGAATAAGGAAGGACAAGGTTGATTGTATATAGATGGACTTGGTTTTTGGCATGACTGGTAAGGCAAAGGGATATTATGTTGAAAATGGGTACTCATAGGAATATTGTATGTAGGTTGTGAGGTTATGGGTTGTGAAGGTTGAATATACCTGATATTTGATAGGAAAAAATGTGTCAAGAGGGGTTATGATTCTTCGGGGTATGTGTCAAAGAGAATTGATGTGTGGATGAGTGGTTGGGATGGTTGAGGTACATGTTGAAAAGGAATAGAGGAGTGGATGAGAGGTTGAGATGGTTAAGGTATGTGTTGAAAAGGAATAGAGGAGTGGATGAGAGGCTGATATTATTGAGGTATGTGTTGAGAGAAGATAGGGACAGGTTGATGATTATTGTGATGAGGGGTGAACATTAGAGATGGAACTTGTATTAATGGGTGGTGTTGATGTTGGGATAGACATAAATACATTTTGGATAGATGATGTGGGTTGTTGAGAGGAGATAGGTTGAGATATGTTTAATGGGATAGATGTTGAACTTATAGGAGGATTTTGGATGGTGGAGGAAGCCAAATGGCTTGTTATGGAAGAAGTTGTGTTGGTGTTGTTTTGGGACGAGGTGGAGCCGGATGAGGGGTCTAGTGAAGATGAAGATTGTTGGTTAGTTGTGTACTATGAGGAGACAACATTAAGGTTGAAAGTGATGATAGGAGTGAAGATATGGTATTAGATGTCTCGATTCACTAGTGGCGGGTGTAGACACTAAATCATGCACTTTGGGTATCTATCTAGTCTTGATCATATATTACTATTCATATGATTTCTAAGGAATAAAAGTACTAATCAACCCATGTCTTTGGCCATATTTTATTGCTTTTTTTGCCACTTTTGGTCTTACACACCTTCTTTCCCTGGGCCTCCGACCTTCAACACTTGTTTCTCTAAGTCCTGGGACAACAATGCCGAGCAAGATGCTAGCACTAGGTGCCCCCATCCTCCGGGGTGACCCCCGACCTTTTCTACTTTGCTGATTTGGAGGACATTACGAGGACATGAGTTCCCTAAATCCCCAGGATCGTCACAATGTGGAAGTCAACTCCATGAGATTTATGTTGACTATCCGAATGTTGAAACTAGAGCTTGTAAGTGCAAATGGTGGCTAGTCAAAGTTGAAGTCAACCCTAGACAAGATCGGGTCAACTGGCAAGTCATGAAAATGTGGAAAATTTGGGTTAGGTGAACGCGATAAGCATGGGTCAAAGTTTCATACCTTCTGTTCGACACATTATTCTTCATCAACGATCAGAAAAAAATATGCCACGTGGTGGGTCTTTAGCCACCATGTGGCCTCGCCACCACATTACCCTATTTATCCAACTCTATCGAGCTAAGTGGCAAGTTAATCCAAGCTACGGAGGAGTCGGGTAGGGGTGAGTTAATTGGTTAGCTCATTGAGCCATATGGTGAGATTGTTATGTTTTATTAGACGGAAAAACCATTTGAAATGTGGTTTAAGCCATGCATATGTTGGGTGGTCAAAATCCTTAAAAAGGCTTGCCTTATCTTCTCCCCGATCGATGTAGGATAATCCACATAGTTATGGATAAGTGGTAGTAAAGACCTAACCAACAAAGCTTGGAAAAGAGACACATAGTGGTTGTGGTAGCGAGGTAGGGGTCAATGTGGGCACATGGGTGGGTTGGTGAAAATCCCAAGGCACATGTGGCAATGAGGGTGATGTGGAGGGGTCCAGACCCACATGGTAGAGGCATTAATGGTTGAAAAAATCGACCGAGCACAAAGGTGGGGGCAGGGGTTTCGAACCCACTACCTCTCCCCTCCGAATTGAGCACTCTAACCAACTCGGCCAACTCGCCAAGTTGGTTACGATAATGGTGATAAGCCATTTAAATAGGTTTTTTGGGTGCTCAAAGGCTATAGAAGCCGTTTCTGCCTCTATTCGTATAACACAAGCTCACTTTTGAGCTTAGCTTCCTACAAGCTCATTTGGAGCTTAATACAAGCTTCTCCAATTTTGAAGCTTCTTAATTGCAATCGTGAGAATAGTAGTATAATGAAGCCTTAAGGAGATAAGGCAAATTTTGGAGAAGTATTATAAGGCCTTGGTGAATTATGAAGGCCATGATGGAGCTAGAAATATTAAAGGCCTATATAGGCATTTAAATATATAAGTCCTATTTATATAGGCATTATATGAAGATGAAGCTTTGTTCTCTTTGAAGAAGTACTCCAAGTCCAAGCTGAGGAAGAGGACTGGAAGTTTGAAGGCATGATCATGGAGGTGATATGGAGATGGGAGCCCTATTTCATTATAGGCTTTACGGAGAGATATAAATGCTTATATCATAATAATATAAGTATGATGGCCTATATCGTAATAGTATGGGTGCATCTAAGACCTATATTGTAATAATATAGGCATAAGGGAGATATAAGACCTATATCATAATAATATAGGAATATTCAAAAATGTTTTAGGAGTTAGTATTATTTTAACTCACCGATCAAGATACTTCTCAAGTTGGATCCTGGAGATACCATAGAGCCGAGGGTCATGAAGAAGCACCGAGAAGAAGTAGAGCTTAGAAATTTAGTACGTTGGACGAGTCATTAGACCGTTGGATTCGGAGGAGGGTTGTTATTTAGTATTGAGCTTGTTAGCACGATTGTATTTTGCTAACATCCGGAGGCTTAACACCACATAACGGAGTGTGGAGGTTTCTAGAAGAATACTTAACACCATGTAATGGAGGTGTTGAGGTATTCATTACTATAGGAGTCATATCAACTCACCAGAGATATTACAGAGCCTAGACTTAGAGCCATAGGGTATTCTGCAAAAGAAGATTGGATCTACTGCATAAGCCAAGATGTTGTCACTCGGTGGTTGTGGAGGAGGTTCTTGTTCTTCAGGATTTGTTAAGCCACAACTCGTGAGTATGTCATGCCTGTAAGACCAACTAGGGAGCCATATGGTGTCATAATAGTGTTTGGAAGACTGATCATGGATTCATAGGGCATTGTACCATGAAGGTGAATACTGGATCGAATCTGCTACGATAGGGGTTCTCGTTCCATTTTGTATTCAATATTATCTTGCTTGGATTGTAATTTTGTATTAGAATTGCAGTCATTAAAGTGGATAATAAATCGATTCTATTGATGAACCCAGAGATGTAGGCATTCTGCTAAACTCCGTTATCAACTTGTGTGCAAAGTGTGTTTTTAATTCTTGCATTGCTTAAAGTTGATTTTAATGGGGTAAGTTCAGAAAAGAATTTAAAGCCTATAGGGGTCCGTGATCAAGAAAAAAAAATTGGTCAATTTTTGGATCATTTTCTCACATATTTTGGGTCCTTTCTAGTTATTTGGGCATCTTATCTTTTTGGTAGTTGTCATTTTTGGGGTTAATTATGAAATTCAAGCAAAGGAATCATATAAATATAAAGTTATGTGACCATAATAAAGAACCAAGCACTAAACATTAGCTATCACCACCTAAGGTTGCATCAAAAGGCATTATCAAGAGAATTCAAGAATCCATCTAGCATCCACACAAGGGAAAGGGAATGCATTATTTTGCATACACTTCATAAGAGGGGAAGTTTAATCTATTTCATGTACACATCTACTTACATCTTCTACATCTAACTATTGCTCACTATGAAGTGCGAAACGCACAAGAGCCACCTAGGCACGATTCCGCACACACACACACACACACCTAGAAATACATTGGGTCGAAATGTAGTGTAGTTCTTAGTCATAAGATCACTCATTTGATAGCTAGGGACATTCTAACCCCTCATTTGCATTATGTTTTATTTTTGGGATTTGATGCGCTTTTTAGGGTTTTACAGGTAACTTCTTCATTACAAGTTATTAGTGACATCGGTGATCATTATGTGACATATTAGCGATAGGTGGTGAAGGATAACGAACATATTGTAACCCTCCAAATTAGGTTTTTTTGAGGTTCTAAGTAGTCACAGATGCCTAGAGAAGGTATGCAGTTCCCACAAGCACCGGCTGACCCATTCTAGGCACCTCAAGAAAGAAATATCTTGTTAAGAGCATAATTTTATGGGTTTTGGTGTGATGATATCTCTCTCTGTTCATCCGCTATTCATTTCGGAACAGTCCAAGATTATTTGAAAATGAGCTAAGTTCTCTTATTCTCATCTTTGCAATTAGGGTTTCATACTTTTAGCTTAATTTTTCTTAGGTAAACTTTTATACTTCATTATTTATTCATTTACTACTACATTGCAATTAGATTTAGGCATCTATAAATTCTATATTTTCTTAATCTTTTGGTAAACATGCGTTCGAATACTCTTGGATCCTTATTTTTATTCCATCATGGCTCATCATGTATTTAAATTCTCTTTTCTTCAATGCTTTAAATGCACCCATATTGTAAAGGTGCTCTTCATAAAACCCTAGGCTATATATATCTTCCTATCAACATGCTGCCTTCACAAGTCAATGCCATATTCAATCGTCTCTTCAATGAATCTATTAAATCTAATACCAATCAATCAATTTTCAAGTATATTCAAGTTTTACATTCTTTATTTTAAGATGAATTTCAGGCTATGGAATCCATGATTACATGTCTCAAATCTGAAATCCAACATCTTAAGGAAGATTCTCATGCTCTTGATGGTTCTTCTACTACTCATCCTTCTCCTTTTATGTCTTCTACATGTGTTCATATCAATGAGCCTCAAGTCTTGCCATTACGAGCCTCTCACATTTGATCGTAATGCTAAGCAACATGACATTCTTACTAAGCTCCTTAGTCATCAATTGATTAGTTTTCCAACTACTCATTGTTATCCTCCTTATCGGCTGATCAAATATCAAGGTCTCCTATTTTGTGCTTATCATCGAATTAATAGACATAAGGACAATGATTGATATGCTTTAAAATGAAGAATCAAGGACCTTGAGTGTTAAGGTTTTATCTCATTCACTGCACAACATTCTATTACATGGCCCTCTCCACTTGTTACATATTAATGGGTTCCTAAATCTGATTCATCCATGTCTAATGAGCATTATGTCATCACTTCCTATCACTCACTCAAGCACTACCTATGCAATCCAAATTAAGCTACGCAACCACCTCTCAAAATAAGTCCACCTTCTTCTCCTATCAAGTCTTCTACAATGTCATCAATCCCACATAAGCTCCAACCAATCACTTTTTTCAAAGAAACTATTCCTTCTAGTGATGTCTAGGAATGTTTCAAACTCTACCACCATCACATGATCCTACCATTGCTTTTGCCTACCATTATACATTGTGCTCACTCTTTTATCACGACACAAATAATGATATCCCATAATGACATGGTACCTCTCATGTCGCTGCATATATGTCCATCATTAATGCACACTTGGGGGAATCATACGTATCCTCCCTTCTAACATCATTTGGTGTCTCACAATTCTACTATGTCACTTATTACTTCGCATCTAGTCCTTAAAACTCATCATACACATCTCGATACACATGTATTCTCATTACGATGAAATACTCTTGTGCTTTGGTTCACACTTGACTCTTGAGGGCACACTGCACACTACACACCGCACACGCCATGCATTATTTACATCTCTTTTCTCGCAACATCTATCATATACTATGCACACTATTCACTCAACACATTTATTATACATCTTTCTCCCATCTACTTCTACACGCTATGTTCATTACTCTACGATGCACTCTATTTGTAGTTTAGAATCATTGTTAAGGGTTTCAATCTAAACATGAACCTCACCAAACTCATTCACTCATTCACTCATTCACTCACTCATGCACTCACACACTCTCTACACTTTACGCTTTGACGATCACATCTTTCTAGCACACAATTCAAACCATTTCCCAATGAAACAGTCTTGTTCTACGGTTCATTCTTATTTATTGAGGAAAATTTATAAATGAACCTCATCACATGCATACTCATCCTCATTCACTTAGGGGGCATGTGAATCCTATCACACTCATACTGCATTCCATTCCTCTCATCCACAACATACTACATATCTTGGTTGCATTTAGTCTTGTTTGCATTTACTTGTTACATGTACACTCTATTACACATGCTAGTAAGATATTTTGTATGTCATTATTTTTTCATATACACATGCATGTTCACTTGCCTCTAGTTATGATGGTAGATTCTAAAGATAGATATATTTAGTATGGATGCTTGGCACAAGATTACCTCATACCGGTCCCACAACGGCTCTGGGGCATCCACTTTCTATACACACTACAGTCTTTATTGTTTCATTTTTGATAGCACACCATTATCAAATTATACACACTTTGACATACTTTCTATCTTTCGAACATGATAACAAGTGCTTCATGTGCAATATTTTCTTTACAGTCTATATGCACCCATGGTTGTCTGTTAAATGGCTTCTTATGTCATCTGTCATTATTTTTAGGTTTTTCCCTATGTCTTTCTTATTCTCGATTGTGTTTATTATTGCGGCCACTACGGCCTTGATTATCTTGTGACATCATGAGTGATGTCCATGTTTGAAACCCACTTTTCACGGTCTACTTTTTCTTCTTGAGTGTTTACACTATCCTTTGCTTGTACTTAGCTTACACATTATATTTTACATGCGTGTTTATATTACTTATAGTAACACTTTTCTCCTAGCCACTTTGTTTGTGTGTGCCTTGGTTTCTACTAAGCACACTCCCTCCCCCTACAGGGCATCAATTTCAGTATAACATTCGGTCCTCATTTGGGACACATACTCCTCAGTGAGACATCGTATGCACCCCAAATGAGTGGGGATCCATTGGGTGAATCGAAACCCCATACAATGTCTTATAGTCACACTTTAGTACTAATCAACACAATCATCAGTCCACAACAATGACCCGCCGAGATCCCGACTTGGGTCCAAGCAACACTACACTGAGACACTGGGCGGCTAGACTCAAACAATAGTGCCTAAGTGTCACTGACCCTTCTTAGATGCTTGTGACTAGGGAGAACTTACACATATTTTGTTAGTTCAACACAATCTACAACAATTCACACAACGAATTTTACAAGGCACATAGTCCTTAACACTCAACATGCATACACTACACAACATTTTCTACTTTTGCATTTGATCAAAATTATTAGAAATGGATTGGATTTTTACACACCATCTGCAGTGGTGTTCTAATTTGTGGGAAGAAGTTAAAGGTTGGAGGATGACACCAAAATTTTCTCCCTACACTTCTTCCATTCTTGGCGTGAGATCGCCTACAAAAAAAATTGTTCTTCTTGTAACATCCTCTTTATTACACTTCTCAACTAGGATTTTTTTTCATTAACTTCATGCTTCATTGATTTAAATACCCAACATTTAAATCCAACATAAATATGAAATTGAATCCATCCAATAACAATTATAACCATGTGCAGTTGCATGAGTTAGTTAGTAACCGACCCCTCATAGAGTACTCTTTACAAGTGTGTACACAAGGTATACTATTGGTTTCCTTTTTCAAGCATTAATAATCAAATGATGTTTTCTAAGTGCATACCTAAAACTCAATCATTTAATCCCATTGGGAATCCTACATCTTAGATCTTGGTGAATTTGGGACAATGTAATCAGTAGCTTACACTACTTTGGCCAAATTTTCAGAGACATGTTTTCCATGCTTGGTTCCATGACGAGTACATTTGTTGTTAGGAACTTGTCCTTCACCTAGTTTAGTTAATGGATTCTTTTCCATTTCTTAAGTTATTAAGTTCATAGTTAACAACTTAAGCATTCATTAATGTTCATTCCTATTTGTTAGGTCCATTTAGTTTATTAAGATAGATAAATATATTTGTACCCTATCTCAGTGATCTAAAAGTACCTATGTACTTCATTCCATACCGTTGTGCTTGGTACATACGATGAATGATACTTAATCCATGTGATTTCATGTCGCTTCTATTAAAAGACAACATTATGTTCATATCATATAACTAATTATGGAATCCTAGAGATCTAGGTCTACAAATAGATCTTATGTTATCTACGATTGTGCATGCGGAGTGGATAAGGTGCCATCCTGGAAATGTGATGCCCATGAAAGGAATATGCCCTATGATAGAAGGTTCTAGAAGACATCATGGCAAAAAGTGGAGAGCTCAGGCCTGGAGAAGCATGCTCCCATGGAGGACCACATTCAGACACTTGGCATCAGATCTGAGGCCGCAGAAGGATGAGTTGGCACTTTGGGATGCTATATATATGCATAAGAGCAAAAAGAGAAAAAAGAAAGATATAAGATGGAGGAGAGAAAAGAGAGGAGAATATAGAGAGCGGAGCTCTACAAAAATACTGTGAGAACTCTGTGGGATTGGGTAGAGGCTATATAAGGAGTAATGTATTAAGGGGATGGGATATAAATTTTTCTTTGTATGGATGAAGGACATGATCCCTGTTATGATGTATGACTTTGGTCTGATCAAGTTGTGGTAGTCTAATGGATCCATTGAATGTAATGAGGTTACAAACATGAATGAGTATGAATGTAATTGATTTGGTTCATATCTATATCTTTTCATTTCTGTTCATGGATGTTATGGAATAGATGTAAATCCTTATGTATTTTCCTTTCTATTGTAGTTCTATCTGTTATCTATAAGTACCTCTATTTGGAATGAATACATTTTTCTAGAGGCCATTCTGAGCCCTATGATGATTATATGTCTCATTTCCACCTTTATTCATTAAGTTCATGACATAGATGATGGTTTCCCACTTAACTCACATAAAAGAGAGACTCGGCACCCGCGCGTGCCTCGGTGAGTGCCCAACCCACTGGGTGATAGGCTACATGCACATGGGATTCCCTTTTCTTTGTGATGGGTGTAAAAATGACTACATCTTGGTTCCGCTTTTTCGGACCTCTTTTCAAAGTTGTAGTGGGAAATGACATACATCATGATCTATGTAATGAGTAATGACAGAGTGTTTAACTTTGGAAAGTGTTGAATCATGGTTCAAGAGCATGGAGGATGAATTTTCTCAGAGATTCAACACTGGATCTGAGTTTGATACATGTAGATGGGTAGAAGAGAACCTCTACCATGATTTGTATGAAACTTTTTTTTATTGCTTCCCAGTAGAGAACTGTATGAATGGCTCTCAACATATGCATCTAGATCAAGCTGGTATTATAGATCACATGTGCATGGACCCAAGAAGAATACTGAGGCTATAGGATGTAGATCTGATGTGGACTCATGTTGTGGATCATTGGTGGAAAGGTGTGTTGGCTAGCTACACTGGAGTATGCTATTTCTACATATTCTTGTCCGGAAGTTGTTGAGTTTGAGTTTCTTGTGGGAGCCCAGAGGATCATTTCTATGTGTTATCCCTCTGGAAATGAAGATCTTGATTGTTACCTTGAGTTTAGAGGCATTTCCAATGGCCGGCTAAACCATTCTGAGTGTTGGGTGAGGAAGCTAGGGTGGAGGAAGATGAAGATATTACAATGGAGAAAGAAAGGGAGGAGAGATGGCTCAAGTATAGTGAAGTGTGTGAAAGGGAGATTTCTAGACAATGTGAGGTTACAAGTGTGATGGATCTATGGAGGTAGATGTTGTGGGAAGGAGTTGAGGTTCACGCAGAGGACATGGAACCTGAGCAGTCTATGCTACCCCATCTTGGAAAGTGTGTAAGAGAGACCCCTTCAGCTTCTGATGAGAGTTCATCACATGGAGAGAGAAGAGTCATTGGCATGTATCTGAACCCACCTAGTGACCAAACCTGGTGCTTGGTTTTCCAGATCAAGGAAGGAGTATCATTGACCCAGTTGGTATCAATGGAAGTGACAGATCTGTGCCCAAGAGATACAATTTTTCATTTCCCACTTCTATGGCTACGCATACTATTCTAGTATTTGGAGGAATTTTTGGACAAGGAGAAAGTACACAAGCCTTTGGTCTCACATCTGGGAGTGGCGCGGGGTACACTAGTGGTAGTGGGGCATTATCATGACATCAATGCGTAGTTCAGTGGAACTTTGGGGACCCTGGCATGACCATGCACAGACTAGTGGACCGTGGATTTGGTGGATCCGGTGGGAGGAACAGAGGTGGATAGTGGATGGGTGGGGAGGAACAGGACTGGTGGATCTAGTGGGTGGCTCAGGAGGCACAGGACCTAGTGGATCTGGTGGATCCGGTGGAGGAGGAAACACCAGAGGAAACCAAGGCTCTAGCTCAGGAGGACAAGGGCCCCAACCACCTCCTCAAGTCTTCTTTGAGATGTCTTTACATTTTCTAGATTACAGGGTATTAAAGATGCTGCAGAACATGTTCACAAGTGTGAGTTGCTATGGTGTGTGAAGGGGATCACAACCCCAGAGTGGAAGGCTAGTCAATTTATAATGACGTTGCAAGGGTGCACATAGCTGGTATAGGAAATATGACCCTCATCAAATGGTGGTGGATTATACTACTTTAAAGAATGCCTTCTTGGTAGAATTCCACATCCCTGAGTTTGAACAAAAGAGCATCAATGCCCTGAAGGAGATTCAACAGGGAATGGCAGAGAGTGTGTGGGAGTATGATGCATGGTTCAAAACCCTCCTATCAAAATTATCATATGACATTCACCCTTCACAACATGCTCAATGGTTTTTGGGGGTTGATAACACCTTTTAGAAGAGCTTTATCTCATAAAACTTTCATAGATCCGCGTGAGGTGTTAGAAGTTTCTCTGCATGCCAAAGCTATTGGAAGTGTTGATACTTGGTGTTAGCCCATTTCTGGAAGCTCAAATTACTACTATGGCTAAGCAAACTGGAGAAGTTTGTCTGCAAACTCAGCCCATGAGACTCGCAAAGTGGTATATGGTGTACAAGATTGTGAAGTAGAGGGGCATGTCAAGGATAGTTTTCCCCAGGAGGACTAGTACATGCTGTAACAATAGACTATGAAATTTTTCATGGGGACCATGATGCAAGTAGATGTCCCTTGTTACAACATGCGTAATTTAGAAGAATGTGTCTTGCTACTATAAGATCTACACCTCTACAACCCATGATACTAAGGATTATAGGCTTATTGACCAGATCCATGAGGCCATTGATCATGGGGTGCGCTAGACCAACATTTCCAGTAGTTCTAAAGGTGATGATCACCATTATGAGGAGCACGCAGATGGAGGGCACACGTGGAAGGGGATTTCATGGAGGATTCCATGGTCATGGTAACCATGGAGGAGGAAGAAGTGAGTTCCCACGTGGAACCTATTTTAATTGTGGGTCTACAGAGCATTACAAATGAGAGTGCCCAGATTTATTGTAGTGCTCATGGTGTGGAAGAAACACAAGTATGAGGAGTGCCCGAGTTGTTTGAGCACATGAATCAACAACACCAAAAAGACAAGGGCACTGCAATGGTAAGCATTAAGAAGAATGAACACACAATGGATGCCATGGGTAACATGTGATGTAGGCTTAGAACCTGTTATGGTAACAACAAAGAGTAGAGGCCACATGCACAAAGGAAATACCAAGGCAGAAGAACCTAGTTTCAAGGGAAGAAGTGGTACATGGGAAGTACCAGACCCTATGCATCAAAAGGAGGTATATCAAGATACCATGGATGTCATTCAGAGTTTACAAGGAGAAATCTAATGTCTAAAGGAGCAGTCCAGGAGGGAGGAGCAAAGAAGGAAGGTCGAGGCACCAAAAGATGACCTGGATGAGGTCAAGGAAGTATGTAAAATGCTAAGGCAAGAGAATATTATTCCCTTGCTAGGAGCATGGTTGAGAGAGAAGGTACCATGCACCGAGAGAAGAGCATGAGAGGTAGGTCTTGCATGCAAACCTTCCCCCTCACAACCTTGACTATGATAGGGAGATCATGTTAAATGTGGTCATGGATGGATGGCTCCTTAGTAATATCCTCATTGACACATAGCACGGAGGTCAATGTTCTCACCTTGGATGCATGGCATCGATGGGAAGGCCTGCATTATAGCCATCTTTGAATGTGTTGTATATGGAAAAAAAAATGAAGGCAATGCCCATCGGTGTCTTAAAGGATGCAACTATCACCATTCAGGAGCTAAGTTTACTGGGGACTTTGAAGTCTTGTGCTCACCGAGGTAGACAATTTCCTAGCACTACTTGGGCACCCATGGTGTTATAAGAACAATGTGGATCTTTGGTTCAACAAGGGTACATAAGCTTTGAAAATGAGGAGGAATGGGTCATCATACCCCTGGCTGATGGGAAGTCAACACCCTATACTGAACCTTTGGGAGAAGAGGTCCTGGATAGAATATATGTGTGCTCAATCAGGATCCAAGAGATAATCCATCCCACCGATGGAGTTATCCAGTTTGAGGATGCTCAGTCCCTAAGTGACACCACTAGTATAGCATGTGATAATTGGGCACATGGAACCTATGAGTTAATGGATGACATTTGAGAGGATCAAGTGACAAAGGTGACAAAGGGTGCATGGTCCTCGGTGCACCTAGGAGGAAAGGAGCTACCTAAGTACTCAGGAGGAGCCTCCCCTGAGGTCTTTTTTGTAGAAGATGGAAGCTCAAGGAAGAAGGAGGAAAATGAAAGAAGGGGGATGTTAAGTTACGTCCTACTAGGAACTATGCACGCGCTATGGTGGGAAACACATCAGGATAATCTCTTGGAATGGTGCAAAGTGAGAATTGCCTTCTCTGTTCATTTCTCTAGAAGCAACATGCCCACCACCATCAAAGACTACCATGGTAAGGAGCCCACCTCTTTCCACATCCAAGCCTGTGAGAGAGCCTGGAGGGAAGGCACAGAAGCTTTACCACCATCCCTGGGTACACAAACTATATTCTACACTACAGGTTACGTGTGCATGGTACATCCACTCTGAGACATGCCACCAAATAGGGAATTGGCAAGAACTAGTGGCTGATCTCATCCAAGCATTTGAGTATCAAAGCACCAAACCATTGGTGGATAAGGCATTACAGAGGTCAAGTGCCTTACGATGGGGGATAGTGCAAAGGTAGAGGATAGGCTTGTAGAATTTGCTAGGAGAAGCCGGCCTGGAGGGACAATTTGAGTGAAGATGAGTCTGAAGAGATATAGTTTGAGTGCACATGTGTGCACAGAAAAGAAAAAGGCAAGATGGTCTATGTCATAGATGGTGAAGAGATGGAAAATTTGGAGGTTAACCATTCTCTAGGCTCATGCACAAAGTGATGGATAGTGCTGATGAAAGAATGCATGCCTATCATGAGCCTTTAAAGACAAAGAAGGTTAATATTGGGTCAGAGGCAGAACCCAAGGAAGCTATCATTGGAGATTATTGGTCAGAGAAGGAAGTCTCTAAGATCATTGATCTTTTATGTGAGTTTGAGGATTTATTCCCGCATGGGTATCATGAACTCAAAGGCATTCACCATTCCTTGGGGGAAATGAGAATTAAGTTGAAGGAAGGTGCACACCTGGCCTTGGAAGAGACCATACCAAATGAATCCTAATCTACACGTGAAGGTCAAGGAGGAAATAGACAAGATGATAGTCAAGAATCATAGAGGCTATGGAGGAGTTAGAATGGATAAGTCCAATGGTGATTAGTATCAAAAAGGATGGAAGGATAAGGATATGTGTTGATTATAGGGATCTGAATGTAGTGTGTGTCATTGATCCCTTCCCAACCCCATTTCACTAAAGAAATCTTGGAAGGAGTGGTAGGGCGTGAAGTCTACTCTTTCACGGATGGGTTCTTAGGCTATCACTAGGTGAGGATTGCAAAGGAAGACCAGAGAAAGACAACCTTCACCACCGAGTGGGGAATTTTTTCCTATATACGGTCATGCCTTTTGGGTTGAAGAATGTGCCTATTGTGTTCTCATGCATCAGTAGTGTAGGCCTTCCAGGACTTCATCCACAAGTTTCTCCAAGTCTACCTTGATGATTGGACCGTGTATGGACTGGTCAAGGACCATTGTGACAATCTGAGATTGATGTTTGAAAGGTGTCGGTAGTTGAGGATATCCTCAACATCAAGAAGTGTGTATTTTCTACCCCATTTGGGACCCTGTTGGGACACATCATATGCAAAAGAAGGCTTTGGTGGATCCTGCCAAAATTGTAGTGATTGTGGGATTGGGGGAGCCAACTAGTCAAAGTGCAAGTGTGTGGGTTTCTTGGACACACGGGCTACTATCGAAGTTCATCAAGGGGTATGCCAAGATCACCATGCCTTTAGAAGAGTTTCTCAGACATAAAAGTGCCTTCATTGGGGAGAGGTGCAAAGAAGGCATTTGACACATTGAAGGATAGGCTTGTCACCGCGCCTATATTACATTTCCCCTCTTGGGATAAGCCCTTCCATGTTCATGTAGATGCCTCTAGAATGACCATTGGGGTAGTGCTTGCACAACCTGGTGAGGGAATTGTTGATCACCCCCTATGCTTTGCAAGTAGGAAGTTGACACCAACAGAGTAAAAATTATACTACGACCGAGCGTGAGGCATTGTCTATGATCTACATGCTTCATAAGTTTAGGAAGTATCTGCTAGAAACTCCCTTTATCTTCTACACTGACCACATGGCATTAAAATATTTGGTGAACAAGCCCATCCTACAAGGGCGCATATGTGGTGGGTGCTATTATTCCAAGAGTTTGAGTTCATGGTAGTTGTCAAACTAGGAAAGAGTAATTCTAGACCTGACCATTTGTCTAGGATTGATTTAGGGGAGGACATGCACAAAGCATTGAAGATACCATGCCAGATGCACAACTATTTAGGTTATGGCACATGCCCTCAGACTTGGAGGATATTTTTGTGTTCCTTAAAATGGGTATGGCACCGAAGGGATGAAGACATTAGAGAAAAACAACTAGCCATACGCACGTCACACCCTACATGTTGATCAGTGGGGACTTATACAAACTAGGGCATGATGAAGTTTTACGTATGTGTGTACTAGAGCATGAGCACTCACCATCATAGAGGAAGCACATGGAGGAAGTGCAGGTGGACATTATGTAGGTGATGCCACCACACGTAAAATATTAATGGAAGGATTGTGGGGAAAACTGTATAAGGATTGCAAGGAGTATTGTAAAGTGTGTGACCATTGTCAAGCATGTTGGCAAGCCAGAAGGAGAGATGAAATGCCTTTGCACCCTATCCCTAGCACTGAACCTTTTGAGAAATGGGAAATAGACTTTGTAGGCCCTATTGCACCAAACAATGCGTAGGACTGGATCACGCTATGTAATCACTTGCATGGACTATTTGACAAGGTGGGAAGAGGTAGCCCCAACTAAAGACTATACAACAACTACAACAACAAGATTTTTATGGGAGAACATTATCACGAGGTATGGATGCCCTTTAAGTTTAACCAATGATAGGGGTACACATTTCTTGAATGAGACCGTGAGGATCTTATTAGCAAAGTTCATGGTGGCTCATCACAAAACTACACCTTATCACCCACAAGAAAATGGAACCATGGAAGCATTTAACAAAATATTGAGTCATACCCTGACAAATATTTGTGATGTCGGAAGACAAGATTGGGATGACAAGGTATCAGCCATATTATGGGCTTATAGGACAACTTATAAAAGGTTGAACAAAGCCACACCATTTCAATTGGTGTTTGGCATGGAAGTTATCCTGCCGGTTGAGTTCATGTTACCTTCTCTAAAATAGCACAGGAGGGATGGCTGATGAGCAAGCACTAGAAGAAAGGATTGATAAATTAATGAAGCTGGATGAAAGATGATCACTCACAGGTGGAGCCAAACAATAGAAAAAGAAAAGCAAAAAGCATGGCATGATCGCCACATTAGGAACAAGAAGTTTGAGGTTGGGAAGATGGTCTTACTATATGATTCTAAGTTTTGTGCCATCCTGGGAAGTTAAAAGTGCATTGGTTGGGTCCCTACACCATCTCATACATCCTTGATTTGGGTGCATGCCAGTTACAAGTGCTGGATGGGATGAGATTCCAGACACTTCAATGGGAGTAGGTTAAAGCCCTACTATAAATAAGTCTTCTTGGTGTTTGTAAATAAGGTAGTATTGCCAGTTAGTTTAGGATTTTCTTTAATGCATTTTCCTTTCTTTTGTGTTTCCTTTCGTTGTTGTTTTGTGTTGCACCTTGGGTGCCAGTAATCTCATTACTTTTTTAAAGTTTGTAACTATGCATAGAGGACCGCACATCATTTTAGTGTGGGGTGGAGTAAGGTGGAAGAAATTGAAGTGTGAAGTGCCAGGAAGGATTGCATTGGAAATCTTGGTTGAATGGCCCTGTGAAGAAAGTACATGCAAGAAAGGTGAAAAAGGATGGTTGGTGTCAGGATAAGGCTACATTGGGGATCCACGTACAAGAGAAGAAGAAGCACAAAGCAACATGAGGTAAGAGAGAAAAAATCATGAGAAGAAGTGCCTTCAGTGTTGGTTACATGTGCGCAAGAGTCTCTTGTCAAGATGGATTGGTTGCATGCCAAAAGGTTGGAGAATTATCCACGCAAGGTTGGGTGCATGAGTTAAAGTGCTAAAGTTGGGTTTGTTTGAAAAATCTGCATTAAGTGTTAAAGTATGGTGGTAGGTAAGGTAGCATTTAATGTTACAAAGTGGGAAAAACTATAAATAAGGTCGAGGCATTTCATTATTTACTTTGTGTATACAAAGAAAGAAGTGCTTTTTGCATCATTGCAAACTAGGGCTTCCAGAACTGATCCGTGTGAAGAAAATTTGAAGAGTTTGAGCGTGAGTAACTAGTTTGGATTTGCAAACCTAGAAGGAAGGGATTTCATGGGCATAAGAGAAGTTGTGAGAAGGCACCATCTTGTGAAAGAATTATCCCAGCTAGGGTTTGAAAAACTAGGGCACGAGTTTAAGAGGTTTTCTTCACAAGTTTGAGATCTAAGGTTGGAAGAAGTGGAAGAGCAGAGTAACAAGAAGAGATTGAAGTGATAAGAGGACCTAGACAATGGCACCCAAGAAACCAACCATGTCACCCAAGAAGCCAAAGGGCAAGGGCAAGGGCAAGGGAAAGGCAGAGAGCCAACAACAACCACCACAAGCATGAATGAGGAGTGGTATGTAGAAATGTAGTACCTGGATGGAGTTTTTCTTGGGAAGGAGTGGGAATCCCATTTGAGAAAGATGGTGGTGAGTGATTATAACCATCACACAAAAGCACAATAGAGAAGGAAATGGTGTTGGAGTTAGTGTGCCCGATGAACAAAAGGACACCAGAGGGTTTTCCCATCTATAATGATGAGGTAAAAGTGAAGTTGGAGAAGGCAGGGTTATTGCAACTCTATGAGTTGCCCTACTTTGGAAAGCCGAGCCTCTATCAAGTGGCTGATGTCGCATGCATGAGGATCACTTTTACTTTGTGGGGTGCAAGATGCACATAACCCCTCAGCTGATTTCAAAGTTTACAGGCCTCATCTACGAGGGAGACAACATAGATGATGACCTGAGTGACAAGGAATGCCATCAAAGAAACCATCACTGCATATGATTACAAGAAGGGGTCAAGGTATTTTGATATTGTGGAAATCCCAGATCCCATCATGAGAATGGCGCACACCTGGTCACAAAGTTAAATGATCAAGAAAGGTGGACACAGGTGAATAAGGCCTGGTTGAATGTATGCAAGAAAATATCAGAGGGCACAATCTATAATTTATCGACCTTCATTAGTAGATGAGATAATCAACAATGCACAGAAGGAGACAAGATACTCTTTGGAAATATCCTCCTGACAATTGTATTTTCAGAGATAGGAGTGCCTAACGATGGAAGAAAAGTTTTTTGGGAGTATCCGGACTAAAGATCCTCACCCGTGAAAATATTTTCAAAGTATACATGTGAAACAATGACAACCTCCCACAAGGCATGCCTGGACAAGTGGTATAAGTGCTTAAGGGATGCATTTGGGGTAGAGTGGAGAATCCCAGAGCAACTACTGCACTTACAAAGGAGAAGCTGAGTTTTTTTTCTGTGTACCAACACTTCTACATAGGTAGATTCAAGTTGGTGGATGAAACCATGAGCCCATGGTGTAAACTCCCATTCTCCTTCACCACCCAATACTTCCAAGTGGGAGTTAACAAGTTCAAAGAAGCAAAGAGACTAAGGTTTGACCTTAGTGAAGTTGATCAGGACCACAGGGAGATGTGCAGATGTTGGTCTACCCCAAGAAGCATGCGTACGTGGAAAAGTACGTAGTGCATGAAATCAGAATGATGAAACCCCTGACTCTAACAATTACAGGAAAGTCCACACGTGTGTATATCTCCGCATTAGGCCAAAATTTGAGAAAGGTGCATACCTAGAGAATGATGTCTCCATACCTAAAGATCCCATGGGTAGAAGAAATCCCACACTCAAGAAAAGGGAGAGAGAAGAAGAAAAAGCACCAAGTGTGCAGACTACCCTGCCCAACCAATAAGTGCGCGTGCCAGTGGAAAGTGCCAAACCTAACACCTATACGCACAGGAAGAAATTCCCAGTAAAGGAGAAGACCCGAAGAAGAAGAGGTGCAGAGAAACCCCTCACCAAGGAGAAGTCACTAGAGGAAGCAGAGAAGGTGGATCCCCTATGGAAGAGTCACCTCTCAGAAAGAAGTAGAGGATAGAAGAGGAAGCTAACTCTGAGAAGAGACGAGAGCTGGAGAGATACATAGGTGAAAAGGATGAAATGATGATGATGATGAAGAAGATGATCCTAAAAGAGATCAAGAGCCACTTGTCTTCAGCATGCATGATTCAAGAAGAGGTGGAGAAGAAGAACATGAGTTCCTTTTTCATGTGTGCAAGGGTAGCTAGAGGAGGAAGGCACCCAGACATGGGAAGAAGTGAGGAGGTTGGCACATAAGTAGAAAACTCCAAGCCTTACGTAGGAGCAAGTAAATGAGGTGCAGAAAGAGAAGCAATGAAAATAATCGAGGCCTTAGTAGAACAAGAATTGGAGCGCAACACTGACATAGTGATGGAAGAGGGTAAGGAGGAAAGCATTGAGAAAGAACAAGTCAGTATGGGAGGAGGTCCCAGTCTAATGGTGAGTTTCCCCAAAGCCATGCACTCTGGGAAGGAAGAGCCTTGATATAGAATGAGGACAGGTCATGGGCTATGTTGATGACCAAAGGAAGGTGTTACGCATGCACTTCCAGAGCACTATACCCATGGAAGAACTTCTAGCTATGGAGTCATTTGATGAGGAGGGGCGCATACCCCAGACAAGGAAGATGCTCTCTTGGGTGTTTGAGTCCCATATTGATGAGCCAGAGTTTCAAAGTATACCAAGGGGAAATCATGCCAAGTACCGAGTCTAAGGGAACCAACCCCTTGGTAAATGCCCAACAACTCTCGATGAGTAGTTATGTAATGTGCTCAACAAGGTCATGGTCGAGACTGAGGCTAGGCTCTTTGGAAGAAATGATAGAGTAAGATTTCTAGAGGAAAAGCTAGAAAAGAAGGAAGAGGAGCTGGCTGAGAAGACTAAGGGCTTGAAACAAGAAGAGTTGATCAACACAACTAAAGTGTGAACTAAGGGATGAGAAGGTGAAGGTGCATGAAATATACAAAAATATGGAGTCTATCACAAGTGCCATTATGTTGAAGCATCCAGACCTAACGCCACCCACGTAGAAGTATGGATCCACTCTTGAATGCTTAGAAGATCTGACACGCATCCTCACCATGGAGAGACAACCATTGGCCCTGAGAGTCCATGGAAGAAGTGGCAGCACACTTGGAGAGGGAGGAAAAATTGAAAGTGGTAGCAATCATTGCTGAGTATATAGCAAGGTACTGCATGGATGTCAAGATTGCTACCCAATCTGCTGAGGCCACATGCATATGATAATTACACAGACATAGGATAGAGTGGTGAGCATCTTGGTCACCACTCACATGAAGTAGAGCTGAAGGAGTTTCAAGAGAAGAATAAGGGAAATAGGGTGGAAAGGGACAAAATCCTTTCCGAGGTTGAAAAGAAATCCGAGGCCATTGAAACCTTAAGGGGTTCAATCAAAAACTAGTTGAAGGAACTATACCCACAGATTACTAGAAGGATGGACACACTTGAAGACATGAGCAAGGAGTTGAGAAAATTGTTGACACTATGAAAGCTCAAGGAGATGGACTAAGTTTTGGGGAGGTAAGTGCCCTAGTCAATGACCTCTGTTAGAGAGCGCAAAATGAAGTCGATGCCTGAACAAGTGGAGGCCGACTTTAAAAAGGGATTTTCCTAGCTTGTTGAAATAATGCCATCACTTCCCCATTCTTTCTTCTTTCCCAAATTCTTCATCCCCTTATTCTTTTTCCAAGACGTAAGTCTACTATAATTATTTATTCATTGGAGAAGTGTTCCCATGGATGGAGAACAAGCGTAGTGTGGGGTGATGTTGGGACCCCAAAATATTGGCTAAGTACAAAAGGCAAGTGTAGGCACGCAAGGCCTAGTTGAAGAAGGGTGCAGCAAGGAGAAGGCACACAGGATAGGGTTTAAGGAAGGGTTTAAGAAAACCCATGGTGCATGCACATGTGGATAGAGCCAAGGTTTCAGACTTAGCCATATTGGGCATTTTGGGTAGGACATGAGAAAAGCATGACCCGACTGCATGCATGCGGAGTGGATAAGGTGCCAACTTGGCAACGTGATGCCCACGAAAGGAATATGCCCTATGATAGAAGGTTCTAGAAGACATCATGGCAAAAAGTGGAGAGCTCAGCCTGGAGAAGCATGCTCCCATGGAGGACCACATTCAGACACTTGGCATGGATCTGAGGCCGTAGAAGGATGAGTTGGCACTTTGGGATGCCTATATATGCAAGCGCCCATAGAGAAAAAAAAGATAGAGAGAGATAGATAGACAGAGAGAGGAGAATATAGAGAGCGGAGCTCTATAGAAATACTATGAGAACTCTGTGGGATTGGGTAGAGGCTATATAAGGAGTAATGTATTAAGGGGCTGGGATATAAATTTTTTTTGTATGGATGAAGGACATGATCCCTACTGTGATGTATGACTTCGGTCTGATCAAGTTGTGGTAGTCTAATGGATCCATTGAATGTAATGAGGTTACAAACATGAATGAGTATGAATGTAATTGATTTGGTTCATATCTATATCTTTTCATTTATGTTCATGGATGTTATGGAATAGATGTAAATCCTTATGTATTTTCCTTTCTGTTGTAGTTCTATCTGTTATCTGTAAGTACCCTCTATTTGGAATGAATACATTTGTCTAGAGGCCATTCTGAGCCCTATGATGATCAGATGTCTCATTTCCACCTTTAATAATGACATAGATCCATAATGTACTTAATCCATTCATATTTAAAAGTAATTATTCATATACCATCCATTTAATATTTAATATTTAATTTCCTAACCTAATAATATATTAACCAAAATAAGTTCCCAAACATTCAATTAAATAAATTGAGTAACCTTTCCCATAAATTCTGATTCATAATAAGACATATTTAAATAATGATTACAACTTATTTATTTCCTTTTCAAAATAGTTACAAATCATGATAGGCTAACTTAGCCCCTTTAATTAGTTAAACATAACAACGATATGTTGCTTGATTACAAATTCACTATTCAATACATTATGACATTTAATTAATGAGATTGAACAAATAATTTCTTTTAACATCACTCACTTTGAGACTTAAATTACGCCATCCGTAAATGTTAGAGAAGGTCATCTCGTATGAACTGACATGATAAGTCCTTTTCACTCTTACCAATTTATGCCATTTAATATTTGTATAAAATACATTTTAGAATTATAAAAATAATAAAAACAACATAATAACTCACACGATCAAATAACATCTACTTAAGATAATTCACTTTGCATCCCCTTTTAAAATTTCTAATCATCATCTTAATTTATGAATGCATTCCATAAAATTACATTAAGACAAAAATCACAAAAGTCACAAATAAATTCATGCATTCATATTATGGAATTATAATTCAATAATTGAATTGGTAATATATTATTTTAAAGTAACTTATATGTATATTTGTGCACGCATGCACACACACACACATCATAAAATATATCAAAGTATAACATAACCTATGCCATTGTAGAATCAAGTAATATATTTTACATCTCTGATCAAAATAGAAATGTTTATCTATTATGAATTCATCCAGACCGATATAACTTAAGAAGATAAATCTTCCAATCTTGAAAAAACAATCATTGCTTTATAAAGTTTTTCAAAGATGCAATCCCATGACTTGACCTACAAATAGAGTGACTCAAAATGATTCATAACTTTGAACTCCCTCCAACAGGAACACTATACTATAATTCGAAGGATTAAGGTAAATCATTTAACCTTAATATTTCCAAAGAATGCATAAAAATCCCAAATGGTTCATGTATCTCTTAGAAGACCAAACCATACATACGATCAAAGAAAAAGTTAAACCAAAGCCACATGAACCTCACATACTTTCCACATATTTACGAATGATACCATCGAAGAAAAGTTGATGTAGCCATACATGAAAGCTCTAAGAGCTCTCTGGTAACAAAGCATAGGATAAAACGAAGCCGTATCTATATGGGTATGGCTTTAGAGTAACTAAAATAGAACCAACTTACCCAAATGAACTTGTAATAATTCATTACTTTTACAGTCATTTTACTTCCTTAGTTAAATCGATACTCCATATACTTGAAGTCACCCAAAGAACTAAAAATTATAACTACAGGGGTTGATGTCAATCGACCCCATTCGATAGGTAATATTGCAGGTCCCAGGTAAACATGGAGACACAATGTAGCTCCTAGCATACATGACATTAATAATATGTATTTTCAGGTATTTAAATTCCAAACCGAACCTAATCGGTGACTTGACAAGGAGATGCAGGTAAGTATATTCATCCCCATAACTGACTGGGATGAATAATCCGAGCCATTAAACCTATAAACCGACTATGCATGACATTTTATTAAACTACCTGAAAACCCAAATGGGTTTATGGAGTTTCAAATATTTAATAAGAAAAATACGAATCGATTCTAAACAATGAGTACCCACAAAATAATATTTACACACAGTAAGACATTAATACACCTATACACAAAACATATGTTTTATGTAATAATAACCAAAGAAAATTCCAAGTTCTGGGTATTACACACAACACAAACCATAGATTCTCATAATCTTACTCATTATTCCACCATTACAAATAACATAAACAACAATTATAGGGAAACATTGGAACTTTCGAGTAAATTAAATTCAGCCCATATTCATATAATGAAACAAAACGACATTACCCGAGTCGATATTATCCCTCAAATCCCATTTCAAAAAGTTCACAAGAAAAATATATTGCAAATATTTTATTCATGCAAATAATAAACAGAGTAATCCATCAAGAGAGAAATAGAAGAAATAAGGCGATAGTGAAAACCCTCTTCTTCTCCTTCTTTTCCAAGATTCCTCCGCATAAAGCACTATCCTTAATCGATTCCACAACAAAGTAAAAACCTCCAACATTCACCATCAATATTTGTTTAACCAACATTAATGTTTCCCAAAATATATCAACTCACACTTACAAATATGCATGCAACAATTCAAGAAATCAAACACCAAGTACAAAAATAGGGAGGTCTCGATTCATCCAGAGCTCCAACGAAACCTCCTCCTCAATAAAAAAACAACAATAAACAAAACCATCTCAACTATTTTCCTTCAAAACACCCTACATTTTCCATGAGGTCATGGGGTAAATTCCCAATGAAATTAATACATGCAGGGACAATTTTAGTTCCTTTCGAATCCCTACCACCGACACTTGCCCATTTTCAAATTTAGCAAGTGTTACCTATCTTTACTAAAAAAATCACTAATTGAAGTTAGTTACCTTGATAACCGAACCTCCAACTATTTTATCTCACATACGGAAGGTTGGCGATGCATAATAAATGGCCCCCTCCATAAGTATTACAACCGATACAAATTACAAGGGTGGTTTCAGCTCACCCCCAATCTACTTAGGCTTTTCCTCATGGGATCAAATGTACATAGGTTTCTTTTAGGTTTTCCTTTAGATAGGAATTTCTTATTTATGCCTCAAATTTATAAAGTTGGAGTCAATGGTGATAGACCCTTCCACATAGTCTTAGAAAATAAAATATTTGAATAACATCAACCTTATTTTAGCCTTAGTTTAGGCCCCATCAACTTTTATGCCAAGCTTTATCAACATAAATTTCAAACACAATAATTTTGAATAACCATTATCCTTAGCTCTACATATATTAATATTACCATCAATACCCAAGGTAAGAATTCATAATAATATAATCATGGCTCACATACTTAGTCGGATAGTCTATACTAGAAGTATAAGATAAAACAAACATGATCTAATTTACCTTTGCCTATTTGCCTCATTCTCTCATACTTGCCGTCAGTCACACCGCTCAATCTGGTATAACAACATATTACGACACTTAGATGGATATGAGTTAGAATAAATGAACTTTCTAAGCTTAGTCTAACAATGTAATAGAAAAGAATAAAATCATCATAACAATGATACACAACATATTCACTTATAATGTACTAATCCCATTATTTCAAGCACACTACAACAATGCAATTAGATTAAGATCAAGAACCATAATAGTGGATAGAATATAGACACAAAACATAAGTTAGTCTAATACTCTATTGCAACAAGGTAAACAAATCATAACATACTACATAACATGGTGCTCAATCATATATACTATTGATACAATGACCAAACAAAACATGAACACCTCATAAATGTTGAGTACACCTCGGGTGGTGAATGAAAATTGCTGCTACGGGGTTGCACATGTAACTAAAAGTATGTGTGCATATCATTTATAGGTTATGCACACACACATGTGGCTACATATATGAATTTGCAACAAATTTTATCCCTCGATTCACGTGACCCACCCATCATTTATGACCCATCCATTTCAATGAGACAACTAGAAATTGTGGGGTGTGACACTTTACATCATCTTTAGGATCCTTTATACACTCTTTACTCATCACATATCAGGTGCACATGTTCCTTTTTCATTTTTACATACTTTTTACACACTTTTTACACATTTTGATCATATATACGCGTATTTGACTACTTGTTCATTATTCTCTTTTATAGGTCCGTCCTTATGGGAAGCGGTAGTCACATCAATCACACATCATCACACATCATCACACATCAACAAAACAATCAAGAAACATTAAAAATAGGTACAAAAAGATATCAACACACACACTCTCGTCCTAGGGCCATATATCATCACTTTTTCACTTCCTCTTCTATAGCTTCCACGCTTCACATTTTTATCACTACATACTTTTCCTTGTCTCTCGACACAATTTCGCCATCGATCTACATGGTTATTAGGTACACATATTCTATCTACTTTATGTTATCAATATTTCACTCAACAACATAAAGTGGGGAAAATGTAGACACTAAATCACACACTTTGGGTATCTATCTAGTCATGATCGCATACTACTATTCATATGATTTCTAAGTAAGAAAAGTAATAATTAACCCATGTCTTTGGCCATCTTTAGTTGCTTGTTGTTTCCACTTTTGGTCTTACACACCTTCTTTCCTAGTCTGACCTTTGAACCTTCGGTTTCTCGAGTCCGGACACCGGTGCCTAGCTAGGATGCCAAGGCCGGTGCCCCCACCCCCTTTAGGCACCCTTGACCTCTTTATACTTTGCTCACATATTTTGGGTCCTTTCTAGCCATTTGGGCATCTTATGTTTTTGGTATCCATAGTTTTGGGGTTAATTATGAAATATGAGTAAAAGAATCATATAAATATAAATTTATGTGACCATAATAAAGGACCAAGCACTAAACATTAGCTATCACCACCTAAGGTTGTATCTAAAGACATTATCAAGAGCACTTAAGCATCTATATAACATCCACACAAGGGAAAAGGGATGAATTATTCTTCACACACTTCATAGGAGGGGAATTTCATTATTTCATGCATACATCTATCTACATTTTCTACATCTATTTATTGCTCATTATTAAGTGTGACACACACAAGAGCCACCTAGGGCACAATATATTCACACACACAAAACTACATTAGGTCACGAAATGTGGTGCAGCGCCAAATCGTAAGATCACTCATTTTATAGTTAAGGACAATTTGACCCCTCATTTGCATTATTTTCTTTTTAGGATTTGATGCATTTTTGATGGTTTTTAGGTCACTTCTTCACTTTGCAGTTATTAGTGACATCGAAATCATGTGTGATATAATAGATATGGGAGGAAAAGGACAAAGTGAACATCGTGCGACCCTTTGAAGTTGGTTTTTCGAGGTTTTGATCAGCCACATGCACCTAGAGTAGGTTTGCAATGCTTGTGGGCACCCCGACCCATTCCAAGTGCCCCAATCTAGGAAGATCTTGTGGTCGTATAATTTTATAGGTTTTGGTGTGACAATATCCTCTCTCTGTACACCAGTTCATCACTTTGGCACAATCTAGGATTATTTGTGAATCAACTAAGTTCTCTTATATCCTCTTTGTAACTAGGGTTTTATACTTTCTAGCTTAATTTTCTTGGGTCAAATTTTGTACTTCATTGTTTATTCATTTATTGCTACATTGTAATTAGATTTAGCCATCTATAAATTAGATATTTTCTTAATTAGTGGGATAGGGATGTATTGTTGGATATCGGCTCGTGGTTATGATAAATAAGTTGGGAGAACTTGTATGTGGTGTTGGAGATAGGGGTCATGGTTCAGGTGTAAATTATTGAAGAAGAACACCCCAAGCACTAGGTAAGCTTCGAGGGCAACAAGGTTTGAATCTAAAAGTAAATTTTGGATCCTCAATGTCAAAAAAAGAGGACTGGATGGATTGAGTATTTCGGATGAGACAAATTGAATGCTAGGAGAGTGTGGGGGTTCTTGATCATGTATTGGAGGTGATAAAGATGCTCGGTGTTGGTTGTTTATATGTGTAACATCATCAATGAGGGTTTGGATATTTTCTATGGACAGTTAGAAGTGTTCCTCAATACTTTGAGAGTTATGTTTACAAGATTTTGTCATGTCGGACCATGAAAACAAATAATCAATGGAGTGAAAACTAAATCTAGAGAGTTGATTACAAAAAGCAAGCAAGTCACACTAGAGAATTTTTATAATATTGACTAGATTAGAAAAAGGTGAAACATGAAAAATGGCTAATGAGGTTCTAAGAAATGGTAATCTATGATTGGTTCTAGGTGATGCTTAAAGGATGGAGTCCTCAATATTCCGAAGGTACGTGAGGCTTGAATCTGTGTTGGTGTCAATACGAGGTGTGGTATTGGGGCCTACCCCCTCACTTCACGGTCCCACAACGATAATGGTGTCGGATGCTTAGACAATATACCACCCACCAATTGTTTATACTCGGTCAGAACACCAATTCAAATTATCCTTTTGGTGATGAAATCCAAGTAGGTCCACCTAGGTAGGAATGTTTTGATTCAAGTTTTTATTGAATGCGGGTTGGTTATTTATGACGGAAATTAAGTGAATGCAATTCATTAATTTCCTACTTAGACTAGATGATCATGCAAACATGAAAGATTTGTTTTAAATCCCAAAAATAAATATGAGTTTGATGAAGACAATAGACAAATGCGATGCAAAGAAAATAAAACTACAAATAAGGCATACATGTCATTTTGCTTTTGACTTTTTTTTAGATTTTAGATTTTAGAATTTTTGTGAAAACAAATGTTCTAGAAGGGAAAAAAACTGTAAGGGTTAGCTAGAAATAGGAAATCAAATAGTTAACATAGTCTTAGAGGTAAACTTGATGAGTAATAAAAAAATAGATCACATGTATCGTCAATAATTTAAAGGAATCATAGGTCATTCTCTAATTCACATGCAATTGTACAAAATTGCTAGCGATTACAGAGAGACAACCTAAAAATAAAAATAAGTTAATTTTTAATGAAAAATGAAGGGAACGGTGTCCTCTTTGGGTGTGTGTCAGGAATGTATTAGGTAAATTTAGGGTCTTTTCTATTAAATGTGGAAAGTACCTAAAACTCAAAACAAGGTAGGGTTTAATGATATCTGCGCCGATAGTCAAAATGTCGGGATGGTCGAATGTCACGAGTGGATGAATGCTCCTCCTTTTTCCAAGTGAAGAAACCTACAATCAAAGATAACTAAATAAGAAATATTAGACACGATGGATTGACGAGATTCTTGGTAAAGTACGATTCCAAGAATCTAAAGGGACTTCCTTGGAGGATGTCATCTCATTTTTAAACAATCAAGTGAGTTGATAATAATGATAAAATGATAAACAATGATACTGATAGAGATTGACATAGAATTCAAGGTGAAAAGGAAAGTCTGTTCGATTCATAGGTAGCCTAGACTAAGGTGGCGTTATCGAACAACTTCAAAGTAATTGTACTAGTAGTATGTAGTTTCTTATTGGATCTCATGGAGGAACTCGAGCTAGTTCTCGATATCCTCAATGTTAGGTGCGAATTTGATGGAGTATAGTGTAAGCTCATGAAGGATGTCAAATTTCTCCCACACAAAAGGTTCTTTGGATGATTGGGAGGTCATAAATGATTATGATGAGGTGTGATTGACTGAAACAATCATTTAAAGTAAAGACATACTTTCGGGGACAAGTTCAATCCATAAACATACATAAAAGTTGATAAAATGCTATTATTGATTAAAAAGGTCATGAGAGATCTAAATAGATGATTTTGTAAAAGATGATGTGATAAAAGCAATGATGAAATAAACAAGAGTACCTTGGAGTGTTGATAAGACACAAAACACCTACAAATGATGATTTGAGATTGATATTGTTAAATGTTGATCTCTAGGAGGATTGTTGAAGACTAAACTACAAAGATTGATTATGTTGCGGGATTTTGAAGAAGCTTTGATCTTCATTCTTTGGGCTTTGTGTCACTAGATTGGTAGAGTTTTGTTGCTTGGTTCAAGAGACAAAGATGCACGAGAGTCTCGAGGATTTTATGAAGATCCCTCAAATAGGAGTTGAAACTCCTATTTATAATCACTGGTGATTTTTGGAATCACCGAGCGATCCAATAATAATGGGGAAAACGTTCGAAGTGGTTCCAACCACTTCCTAAATGGGATTTTTGGGTATGGGGACGAGGAAAAATGGTTGGGAAGATGTTAGATGAGTTGGAGAGGTTAGGATAAAATGGGTTAGGGATGGTTTAGAAATGGTTAGGTGGTTTCAGGGGGGTTAAGGTAAATTTAGATGAGTTAAATGTGGTTTATAAGGGGTAAAATTGATTTTATGAGGTGAGAGGAATGACTTAGGTAGTGTTTATAATGTTATTTTTGATAAAGTAATGTGCGTATGTAGGGAGTAAGTAGGTGATGAAAACTGATGTCTACACTCCTAACTTACCTCCATGATCATCTTGAGTAAATCTATACAGTCCATGTACAAATGGGCCAACACACACCGTGCCCATGCCTATCTAGTGTTGTGCTCCTGTATACTACTACGAAAAATACAATGCATCTTGTAGAAAATCCCAACTCCACCACCCTCCATGGTGTCGATGAATCTAGTACTCTGCGATAAATTTACGTAATCATGGAACCCCGGATATCATAATCACATCAAGTGATATATGCCTCACCCCGTACGTGAGACCCTAAAAAATATTATCTCTCTTCCCTCATCCGACTATGGGAATCCAATACAACCAAGATCTCGTACTCTCTCTAAAAATTGGTAACCATAATATCCTGTATACATCCTCTAATGTAATGCCTCTCGCCTTGGCTATTATCCTTGATCACTTTCATAATTAAAGTAACAACATTGATAGGTGATTTTCATTTTGAATATGGTTACTCTTTACTTGAATAATCATTTTTCGATAGACAATATGATATATCTTCTAAAACTAGATAACTTCATATCATGACAATTCTAAATTTATTAATGAAGTATTCTTATACTTTTGTGCTGAAATTTTTAATGTATTTTGCATGTGGATGAAGGAAATAAATTTGGTTTAAAGGGTTCATTTCCTAGTTTGCAATACTGAACTTTTTTTTCATCTGATGATTGCAAAGTCCAGGATTAATCACCTTGGATAAATTACAGTGATCCAAGGCATGTTTGGGATTTTTTTGATATTTTGATCATCTTGTGAGTTGGTCAAAATATCTAATTTCTGCACCCAGGCTTGCACTGGGGTCACAGGGGCATCCTGTAGCATCTTTTGGATTTCACCCTTCATGGTGATCTGTTCATCGTTTTGATGAACTGTGGAAGGTAATGTTCTTTGATTAATTAATTGGACCTAATTAATCTAAGTGTTTGTTATAAACTTATCCTATCCTAAACCTATGCTAAGGTGATTATATTTATTTGTTGATTAATTCTTAAGTAGGATAATGAGGAAACTATCCTAAGTTTGGACACTAATTAATCCTAAGCTATTTGGAACTATGCCTAAGATCCTAAACTATGGTTTCTAAACTATTATTAAGGGACCTAACCTATTGGACATCGACCTAACCTATGACATTGGGGTTGGATTTATTAGCAATTAGGTTGAATGACGGTGGCACCATTCTAAAGGAATCACAATTTTAAATGCTGTATTTAAAATGAAGTACCACCAAACTTAGCTAAGGTTTTGGTGAGGTAGGGGGGTTGTCGAGATGGAAACTCTATCATTTTTCGTGAATAATTTTTTTAACTATTAGTTATCACTAACAAAGGACAAACATGGTGGGAGTTTTTGGAGGGACTCTATCAGTCCTGTTGGCATTTATGATCCTTGAATCGAGTGGAAACTACCTAGGAAATAGTAAGGAGATTGGAGGAAAAATAAACGGTTTCGGTTTTATTATTTCACTTGGATTTTTCGAGCCTTTGAGATCTACATGTTGTTTTCCATTTTTTTAACCTTCAGTTTGAATCAATTGCCTGAATGATTTCTCCTTTGCATGGCAGAAATAATGGTAAAATATGAGCATGGAAGCTATAAGAAGATAAAGGAAAAGTTTCAGTGGGTTGCTCTGGCGTTATTGTTAGAAATATTTCTATGGGAGTTTGCATGAAGGATTGAAGCAAGGAAAAGAAGACAGGAGCACTACCAGGCATGATAGGTCTATCTCTTAAAAATATCTTTCTTTTGTTTAACGTTTTCATAAAATGATCGCTGCTCTTCATGAAAATGTTTCTGAATGTTTTCTTGCGTGAATATTACTCCTTCTTGCTTTGTGTGTATTATTTGAACTGGGTTTCTTAGTTTTGGTTATTTCTATGAAATAATGGTGTTTTATCGAATATGAGTTTCATATATAGTTGGAAAACGGAAGTAGTGCCTTATTAGTAAACTAGGTTTTGAATAGGATATATGGGTTGAATTTCTTCACTGAAAGGAATGATGTTTGTATTGGAAATTTTGTT
Source organism: Taxus wallichiana var. yunnanensis (assembly GCA_018340775.1). Taxonomy (NCBI): domain Eukaryota; kingdom Viridiplantae; phylum Streptophyta; class Pinopsida; order Cupressales; family Taxaceae; genus Taxus; species Taxus wallichiana. Next base: position 123,377,753 of record CM031244.1, on the reverse strand, counting down.
TTAGATGTTGATCTGAAATTTTGGTTTTAGTAGCATTTATTTATTTTTGGTCGACTCATTCATGAATGACTGTTGGGATTTTAGTTTGGTTCATAATACTCCTTTGGCTTAAGTTTGTAATCGATATGTGATCTTCTAATTAATTTTTTTAGGATTGGTTTCGACCTATTATGGGTATTCTCAAAGGTTGTTTTGGAGCATTGTAAGTGCATGTTGTTAAGAAAACTATAGAGCTTTCTATTTCTGTCTTCTTCAAACATTAGTTCGTAGTTTTATACCTTGCTCGGGAGAACATGTTTTTTTTTTTAAAGATATAGAGACTAGTAATACTCTATCTCCCTCTCTTTTGTTTGCTCATTTTTCATAGCTCGAATACCCTTTTTGGGTCGGCTCAAAGTTTTGGAGCTGGGTTTGTTTTCTTTAGTTGTTTGACCCTACGATGGACTGTTTTCTTTGAGCATCATGTATGGAGCAATGTGATTTGGAAATAGTTCTTGTTTTTGTGGAGTTTGTTTTGATTTGGATCATCATTTTTTTCCTTGATGATGGTTGCATGCTTTGTTGTGTGTTAGAACCTACAAAATGTCTCCTCTAGACTGTTCTTACAATCCTTGGGGATAGTTATTAGGTCTAAGTGTAGTTGCTGGCTTGATTCGAGTTCATTTTTAAACAACTTGGATTACGTGAAGCATGTTTTGGTCACTATTAAGGAAGTTTCATTTCTTAAATTGAATTTTGGTCTTTTGGGTAAGATCGTGCTCTGCATTTTGGTTCTTTGAAACTATTCGGTTGCATTCTCCTTTGGCTAGAATGTAGAAGATTTGAGCATCCCATTGTTGATCATTTTTTTAAATGCATGGCTATGATGCTTATGTTTTGGATCAAATAGGTTTTGGAACTTAGCTTGTGTAATGACAGATCCTTCTAGAACTCTTTATCATGTGTTTGTTTTGTCTTGTGAAGGATTTAGTAATTCTCTTGTAGATTATTTCAGTGTTTATGCTCTATATTTGTATCGTCTTGGTTAGAGGTAGGAGTTTTGTTGGCAGGGTTGTTAGGAAAACTGCTACCCATGCTAAATCTTTAGATTTTATTTCCATCCTTTTAGTTTTGGATATGAAATTTATTTTATAGGAACAACATTCTGCTCTTATTTAATCATTGTGTTGTTAGATAAATTCATTTGTTGTGTGATTGATTGGGAACTGTCTGTGCTTGTGGAACTTTTCTTGGTGAATTAAATTGAAGCCATTATGGATAGATCATGACTTGAATTAATTATTTTCTTAATTGGTTGCAGTTGACTATTATCATGTTGAAATGATTGCTAATGTTGTGACATAGATGGAATTAGATCATGATGAATTGTTAAGATTCTTATTCGAGCAATTGTTATTTAAATTGATTTATTGACTTCTTGTCTATTATGACATTGTAGCTTTTTGGGTAGTTTATTTAATTGTTCTTCTTTTATGTACTTGGAACCTTTTCATAAATAGCAAGGTTCCTTTTACGAAATAGTTAGATAAAATTATATTGTTTTAAAGTTATAGTGCTTATCATGCTTAGTTCTTGTGAACTGACCCATGCTAAAAAATTTTTAGATGGATTTCATGAAAAGTAAAAGGAGAAAGACTTATAAAAACTGCATTTTTTATTAATAAAATCATTTTCTTCATTCAGATGTTTTTGTATTGAGATTCTCTCGAAATGAATTTGTTGAAAAAAATAAAGATGTATTAAAAATAGTTTTGTAATGATGAAAGACATTTCTTATGAACTTATGGAATATTAATTAAGTTGAGAGTAAAGTGACCTCTCTCTTTTGATATGTGAATTGTCGTGAAGGTGGTTGATGATTTTGATTTATTCTAAAGTCTTATATGACTTATATTTGTTTAATATTCCTAAATTATTAATATGCATGCATGTATTTTATTGATGTACTTAAAATTTAACAATCATAGCTTAATGGAATATAAGGTATAGATTAATGCTTGTATAAGGGATTGTTTATATATATACTTCCGGTTCATTTCATTTTGGGAAATGATATAACTAAGATGATTATGAATGTTATATTCTCTTTCGAGAAAAGGGAAAAAGGTAGTTATACGAGATGAATGTGTTAATCTTTTATGATTCTAAACCTTATGTTTTTTTATTTCATTATTAGGAATAAAGTCCTTAATAAGAAAGAAAAAGGATACTTCCTTTTATCATTAAATCAGAACTATGTATGTAATATAGTTGAGTATTTAAGTTTAAATCAGAAAGGATGATTGGTTGTATGCTCTTATTTGTAAACAACAGATGGAAATGGGAAAGCTTAAAAGAATTAATAAGATGGATTTAGATAATATGATATAACTAAGTCTAATGTATAAGCTTTCAATCAGGATTGTTTACAATGTTAACTATAGTAAGAAAACTTAATGGTTTTACTTACTTATTATCGAATTCAGATATATTGATAAATGGATATAATGGTTAAGACTGAAGTAAATTTCATGTGCATATGCATGAATGTAAATTTTATCTGCACACCTTCAATTGGTGTAAAAGTACCTTTTGGATCCTTCTTTGGATCAATTATGCTTAGTGAGCCTTTAGGTGCATTGTTTAATGATAAATTAATCAAGATAACAACTTGAAGGGTTAATAATCTAATGTTATTAAGTATGTTAGTTTAGTTGAAGGAACCTAGTAGGTTGTTGCAATATGGGGTTGCAGCGGAGTACCCTCATAATGACGGGAGTCATTACAAGGATATTGTGATGTAGCTAGCTATACTCCAACACCCCACTTAGTTCAATTAACTTGATTAACATAAGTGGAAATTTGGTTCATAGTTCTACTCTAAACAAAGATAGACACATGAACTAGTGTAGTGGTCAACTCATGTTGACTTAGGGTATCTAAACACACCCAATCGATGAAAGTCAATTGAGTATGTCTATGTATCCTTAGTCACCACGAGTAGTCTTCCACTAGTGCATGTAAGCTACCTTATTTAGTGTGTAACTTTGACTCGGGTTTGGTTGACAGTAGTCAAGGAAGACCAATCTAGATAATAGTACGAGTGTGGTGAAGGACATATTCCTATCGACGAGTATGCCATCTTGGAATGTAAACATGGTAAACATGTTTAAAACTTTTGCCAAAGTATCACAAGCTATTGGTTGCGTTGTCTTATGTCACCTAGTATAAGTTACGGGATTTCAAATGAATATCGGTAACAAATATTTAGATAGGCTTCTTAGATAAAACACTTGTGTGACCCTTGAAGGGTAAAAGAACCAAAGTATACATGGTATACACTTGAACAAGTTAAACATGAGAGATCGGTTAAATACTGAGTCATGAAATGAGAGATCGGTGATTCACCGAGTCATTACAGTTGCATATGGTTTTCTATTATGAGATGGACTGGAAATGGAATGTGTGTTCTAAATTATATGAATTTAGAACAAAGAACATTATGTAAAAATTTTTCCCTTGTTTCTAAGTCATTAAAAGTGGATGTTACATCTAATGTCACCATCATCTCCCCTATCAAGCAACTAGAATGTACAAGTGTCTCGCACACCATCTCTCACACAAAGCTATCAATTTGTAATGTGTTACGGTGACATGATCTAATATATCCCACTCATCATTTGAAAACCCCAAACCAAGTAACATACTCAAGTGACGACCTACACAAAAATCCATGGAGTGTATATCTCTCTCGCACAACATAACCAAACAACACAACCAAAATATTATCATGCTATACATACTTCAAAATCAATCATAACAACCTCACATTAATCAAAATACACACACTTCAAAAAATAATGCCAAAATCCTAGCCCTAGAAACTAGTGCCTAAACACATGTCACTAGCACCCAGAAGTAGGTCATTGGCACGGGAACTAGGTTTTAGTGTTCGAAGGATGGAAACACCTTGTTTGCTGCCATCCTAGTTAGAAACGCCAAATCCTACAAAAATTCAAATTTTACTAAAACTAATAAAAGAAAGCATTTTTGACAAAAATTTCTAAAAATAATCACACATACTAACTCCTCAGTCATCTGTGAAGCCACGACCGCCGCCACTCTCTCAAATCTTGTCAAACTAGCCGCTCTAACACATGGCATTCTTGTATCTCGAGCTTAAATCTCTATCACTCTCAATATAAATGAAATTACTACTTGCTTTTTCCATATTACTATATATGGTAATTCTAATTTACTCTATGTTATAGTTACTACTTGCCACCATTCTTACAACTAATACATGACACACAGTTTCACTCATATCTTGAGCCTCATTACTCCATTTTCTCCAAGTTTGTGCCATACGGATCATGGTATCCTCTAGCACCGTATTATATGAATTTATACATTCCATATTCATATTAGGCATATGTACTAATTAATACATATGCATTCTTTTTCAATACTACTACCTCTCCTATGCTATCTCTCATTTACTATTACAACTTTTTACAACCTTGCTTTCGGCTTAGTGCTCATTTCTCCACCCTTCACCCTTTCACCGAAAGGGGGGCATATAATCGGGATCATCCTATAATCCCTCTCAGGATACAACACAATTGATCAACATTCCCAATACATTACTATCACAATTTTCTCTAATCTCATTCAAACACAGTTACAATTATTCTATACGACTAGTCAATACTTGCTGTTATTTCAAATTTATCCCCTCAAATGACCTAATTTGGGGGCAAAGAAAAACCTCTCCATGAGTAATCTTCTAAATACATATTATTCAAATCTCTCAAATCAATCAACCAATATAATGATCATAGTTACTATTGCTCCCAAATGACCTAACTTGGGAGCCGCATTACATCACTATCAATTCCAGATGACCTAACTTGGAAGCCATCTAACATTATTCAAATCGAGTAACACATGTTACTATAGGAGTGGGGGAAATGAGATGTCATTGCCTTTCCTATACCACTTCTATATGGATTCTTCAATCAGGAAAAAATAAGTTACAATTGAAACTAATCAAAACTAATACTAACTAATCAGGTACAAAAATTGGTCTTTATCCATCTACAATGATTGGACCTTTTGGGAAGCATCATGGAAGGAGAGAAAAATAGACCTCTCTCCCCAACACTCTTCCTTTGGCGAAGTACACCATAATCCTCCCATTATCAACAAATCAAGTTGGGAATTGATCACTCCCTACCCCCTCTATCACCTTTGACAAACAATCCAACATCTCCAATGACATCACAACTATTTTTCCAAGTTGCTCCTTATGACAATTTGTTATCTCCTCTTATGCCATGTGGGTCAAAATAATGATCCATGGTTTGCCATGCTATAAGCTCCTATATTCTACATGCACTTTGCAATATGGATTCTTCAGAATCTATACAAGTATGTTCCTTACTTCCTTTACACTACTTGAATTTCATTCAAATAACATAAAGGGAGAAAATATAAACACAAAATCATGCACATATTACTATTTTATTATGCTGTCAGTATTTTTATATGCTTGAATCTTAAGTACGAAATGTATTCACTAGTGACACTATCCCTGGTCCATCTACGTATTTGATTTATTTTTACTGCAATTCTCTTCTACATCTATCATTTCTATATCCACTTCTAGTCAGGTCACATGGATCCTGTCTATCTGTCTGTTCACATATGTTGTCATTTATCTTAGGACACTAAAGCAACCACTCACGGAACTTAGTGCCCATGCGCTTGTGTCCATTCTAGGTGCTTCTATCTTGTTTATTATTTTTACACATTTTGACATTTGTGGTCGGCCTTTTCACTTTTCTTATCCTTATCTCGTGTTCATAGTCAGCCTTTTGTGTCACTAGTGTTGAAATTCAAACAAGAGATTCATATATATACACAACATACACACTATTATTTTGGCTGAAAATTCAAAGGGGCTATCACATCTACATACTATCAAAAGGGACTACATTTTGGGTTACATACACTGGATAGGAAGGGGAAGTGTTGAATTCCATACCACACATTTGCATCAAAGCTAGCTATAGCCCATTGCCTTGGCATCATTGGCATGAGGGAAAAACTAGGGCCACTATTTCACACGAAAACACATAGAATGACATGGAGTTTGAAATGTAGTTTAACAATCGGTACTAAGTTCACTCATTGGGTGACCACTGGGGTCATTATGAATTCACATATTACATATTTTATTCAGATCTAATGTGTTTGTGAGCTTGTGTAGATAGCTAGGGTTTATTTTTCAGTTATAGGTGTGATCAAAACCCTAAAAATGAAGTTAGAGTGAAAAATAAGATATTGGAGTGAATAACCTTAGACCCTCGAGCCAAAAAAGTAGCAGATCCTGAATATTCACACAGACACTAGTGCCCAGGAATGAACACTAGCTCTACAGAACTCCTATCCTCTAATGAACACTCATGTCCTATATAATACATAGTATTAGAACTCTCTTCCAGCCATTGTGACATCATTTCTAGTTAGATCTAGTGATACATAGTAAAGTCCGCCTCTAGATTACCCAAGAAATAACTAAGTCATCTATCTCTCTCATTTTCTTAGAGTTTTACATTATTTGAGTACTTAGCATTTGTATATTATTGTATATTATCATTTTTATATCCCTTGTTACATTAGTTACTCTGAAATTAGATTTAATTCAATTTATATTAAATCAAGTAACATGTAGACTATTATAATCTAAATAACTTCCAACATCAATTCTACATGACCAAAATAATGCATGCAAAGTTGAAATAAACTAAATGATTGATAAAATGATAAGAAATTAGTTCAAAACACAAAAGGAGGGATAAAATTAGTTGTTAATGATGTTTTTAGTGATTTAGGTTTACAAGGTAGTGGAACATGAAGAACTGGAGCTATATATTATGGACAAAAGATTCTAGAGTTGGAAAATGTGCGCAGTTCAAAACCGTATAGAATTTTGTATGGCCCGAAATGATTTGTATTATCCGGGATAGGGATTGTACAATTTTAGATTAGGATACAATCAATTATAAGAGCTTAACCTATCACATGCATAGATATATGTGTGGGCTGACCTAAGGCACACTTGTCATTAATATTTACATTCATTAGTTAGTGATTAATGTAGGTCGACTTAGCTTTAATAAATATGTGTGGATGAAGGGTTATGAGCATTCGTAGTTAGTTTTTATATATGGATGAGCATGGCTCTCCCAAATCATCAATTCATGAATTATATTCTTTCTATATGCTTTTGGGAGGTTTCCCCCTCAAAGTGGCTCATTTATACAATCATATTCTTTTGTTCTTGCTCTTATATTGAAGTAATTTCATTACAAGTGTTATCAGAGCATTGATTTGAAAACTACCTTGGTTTTTATGCTATATCTCACTCGTGGCTTTGAATCGGATGTTTTTAGTGTATCCAGGGATAGATACTATAAATCTCAAATAATTTTTAAAGATTTTTTCATTATTTTTTAGAGTTATTGCAATTATAATTTTTTTATTAAAACCACTCTCTAGGCTATATTATTTGGAATTTATCATATTTGTTTATATTTTTGGAAAGCTATTTAAATTCTCATATCAGTCTATTCTTTACATTTTCAAATTGGAGGTCATCTACATTGAGAAATTTTATGGTCAAATTAGTTCAATAGGGAAAATTTAATTGTGTATGGTCAAGCCCTTGTTATGATAGGTCCACAAACTAGGGGTAAAAATGAGAATTTTGATACTCCAGGTAAAACTCCTTACAAATAAGATATGGAATTAGCAATGGGGATCGAGGGATCTTCTGCTCTAGGGTTTTCCTCAAAAAATTGAAAAATGAGCCAGATCGAATACGATATGCATAACTTACAATTAGATATGAACACTAAAGTGGACCAGATCAATCAATGCTTGGATGATCTTATGTAAAAAAATTATTCTAAAATTGAATGTTTCTCAACCTCGACCAAATATAGCATAAATTTATACATGGTCAAACCGAGGTGGATCTTCTAACTGAGGCCAATGTATATATCAATGCAGCACAACGAGGAGGAATATGTTTCGAAAGTAGAAATGCATAAGTTTTATGGGAAGGATCCAGTAACTAGGATTGACCAAATTTAATATTTTTTTGATGTACATCAAATTATCTATGGAAAAAGGTGGTAATGGAAGAGAAATTTATTTGGTATAGATGTATTTGTACCCAATAGAAAAATAAGGGTATTAGTCTCACTTAGTTGGTATTCACATATGAGATACAATTGCACTACTATAATACTATGACAAAAACTACTTTATCCATTTAGCCAAGTTATGACAAACATGGACAGTTAAGGATTATGTTCAACATTTCCAGAATCTATCCTTAAGGGAAGATGATATCTCTAAGAATAACCTAAATGATTTTTTATTATAATGCCTCAAGGATAATATCCAATTAGATGTGTGCATGTTTAATCCAAGTTCTATATTTGAATCCATGATATTTGCATGATGGATGAGGAAAGAGATTTGGTAAAAAGGAGGCCTTTTAATAATAATAAAGATCACATGGGGTCATCCCAATCATTCCCTAGACTTAATCGATTGAATCCTCAAAAAATTTAAGAAAAACAAGAAAAAGGTTTATGTTTCAATTATGATAGAAAATGGAGTAGGGGACATAAATGTGTTGAAAATAGTTGTTCTACATTGAAGGGGCCACTAAGGAAGAAGGAGATGAAGATGAAATGGATGTAGAAGATGTGATTGAATATGAATCTAATGAGTCCCAAAATATAATCACATATCATACACTTTCTAGTATTAGCACTCCACAAACCCTCAAGGTTGTGTGTTTCATTAAAAATAGAAAGTGACAATGTTGATTGACTCGAGAGTACACATAATTTTATTAATACTAATTTTGCTACACGTTTGAATTTTTAATTTTCCTGGACCCAAAATTTCAAGTTATGATTGCAGATGGTGGAACAATCAATTATTCAAGAAAATTCCATAAAATCAAGCTAACAATGGGAGATTACACATTAGAGTCCCCTATGTTTTCCATTCCCATGGGAGGAGCAGATATTGTTTTGGGAGTATAATGGCTTACAACTTTAGGAACAATAGAAATGAATTTCCAGGAGTTATTTATGCATTTTCATTCTGAGGGAAGGACATTTGAACTAAGGGGAATAGAGGTGAAATATTCACAACTAGTTATT